>OY740798.1:21434362-22155575 GCA_963514005.1 Raja brachyura | reverse complement strand
GAGTGGGGAATAGAGGGAGAGGAGGGAGGTGAGGAGGGTTAGCGGGGGGATAGGGAGAAGTGAGGAGTGGGAGAGGGGGTGGATAGATAAATAGAAGGGGGATATGGAGGGTAGAGGAGTTATGGAGGGAGGGAGGGAGTGACTTAGGGTAGGGGAAAGGCGATGGAGAGGTGGGGGAGGGGAGGAGGAGAGGGGAAAGAAGAGGGGTGAATAGGATGGGGAGGGAGTGCTGGGGTAGGAGGGGGAATGGAGGGAGAGGAGGTGGGAGTGTGGGAGGTAGGGAGTGGGGAATAGAGGGATAGGAGCGCCGTGGGGGGTGGTCAGGAGGGATAGTGGGGGGATGGGGAGGTGAGGAGATAGAGGTATAGGAAGGGGTAGGGAGGGGAGAGGGAGTGACAGGGTAGGGGAAAGGAGAGGTGAGGGAGGGATAGGGGAGGACGAATGGGGAAAGAAGAGGGAGGATGAAGGGGAGGGTTGGGGCTATGTGCAAGTGGTGGAATATTGCGTTGGGGAACAGGTTGAGTTGGGGGAACGGGTGAGTGGCGGAATATTGTGTTGGGGAATGGGTTGCGTTGGGGGACCAGGCCTCCCGTGTGACAGGGACCCAATGGGTCCCACTTTGTCTAGTACAAATTAAACAGCCATTCAATGTATATGTATTTGGAAAACCAAAAGCATGTGTCTTTCACTTAGCTAGATTGCTTTACGAGAAGGTAACCAAGCTGAGAACTTTAAAAGGGGAACTAGATGGCAAAAGATGGGTAAATGTGAAACCAAGGTAAGCCATGATGACATATCAGGGAACTATCGGATCTACTGTTAACAAATACACCCCGTGCAATGTGTGATTATCTCCAATGATCATTGTTAGCCAAAAGAGTGCATCTTATTACTGCCCTTGCATCCAAGATGTGACTTGAATTTACTTACAAGTAAATACCAGGCAACAGGACTTAAGAGGACATTTTCAAATGTACGCCTGTATTATTCAATTAACAATAATCTCTACAATAACTCCAGTGAAATAATCACTTCAGTGTAAAAATCTATAGGGTTAACAATTCATTGTGGTCTTTCTCAAAGAACAAATGTATGCATTGACTATAAAGTTATTTCCATCTGTAATTTGCACTGTCTTCCGGTTATCACTACAAATTATTCTCTTAATTATTATTAGTACATTCAGCCAATTCCCTTGCCTTTTTAATTATATAGTGAAACAATTCCACAAGCACGAGCTCAGAAAGGCATTATAAAGCGGCCCTGTTAACTTTTTAACTTTAATGAGCACAGCAGTGTTGTACGTTATACACTATAGTCTATCTATTCTGACTTTTACTAACACAAAGTGATAAAGACCAACAAAGTCTTTTGGGTCAAAAGGTACAATTGCGACTTGTAAGGTTTTAATAATTTATTTATCTCGGATTGATGCCGCAACCTTGAAATAATGGGTCTTTAATCTAGGCAGCTCCCGTGGAAGATTCAGTTGTAATCACCTGAAATTGGTGTGATACTGACCTCGTGGAAATCAACTGTCACAGTTTTTGAAGGAGGAAATCTGACAGCAACATCTATGATTTACGCATACACATAGTTTGGGAAAACAGTCAGTTCAGTTTAGTTTAGAGATACAGCGCAGAAACAGGCCCTTTCGGCCCATCGGGTCCGCGCCGACCAGCGATTCCCGCATATTATCACTATCCTATACCCACTAGAGACAATTTTTTTTTTAACATTTACCAAGCCAATTAGCCTACAAACCTGTACGTCATTGGAGTGTGGGAGGAAACCGAAGATCTCGGAGAAAACCTACGCAGGTCACGGGGAGAACGTACAAACTCCGTACAGACAGCAACCGCAAACAGCGAACCCGGGTCTCCGGCGCTGCATTCGTTGTAAGGCAGCAACTCTACCGCTGCGCCACTGCGTCACCCATTTGCTGTGAATCGTTCCTGTGCGAATGCAACCCTCTCCACTGCAGTCAACAGAAATCACTGAATTGACAAGAACTCAACAATATAATAAAACGTATCCTGAAAATGTTTTACCTTGAATAATTAATTAGAAAAGGACGCAAAGTGCTGGAGTAACTTAGTGAGTCAGGCAGCATCCCTGGAGAACATGGAGAGGTGACACTAGTTCAGTGATTGTGTGTGGGGCAGAAGAAAGCTGGGAAAGAGAAGAGGTAGGACAGAGCTTGGCAGGTCAGTCAAAGACATATTTATACAGTAACAAGCTCTCTGGCCTTAATAAGCTAATTTTATAAATTTGTACTCTAATTCCTTAAGATAATTATTTCAAATTTACAAACTTTTTAAAATGAATATTAATGTTTATTTTTGTTTTAAATTTTGGTATTGGTATTTCAGCTATCATCTAATCATGTATATCATCATTATTATTTATATTTTACAAAATGTTTAAAGATAGTTGAAAATGTTGCTTTCTACATCTTGGTTCACTTTCTGTGCAAGTCCTGCAGTGTGATTAGATGCTCAGCTTGCCCAATAGCACTGACTTTTGCAGAGGTGCCAGTGATCCTCTGTGGCTCACAACAGCTGATGTGTTGAAAGGAGAAATTGTGGCACAAAGATCGCTAGATTTTAGTGATGAAGGTTTCTTTAAGCCACTTGTCGAGCACCAGCATTTTGTTGCTGAAGGCAAATTGTGGAATATCAATTTCTTTATATTTGTTATTGAGTTTTTCAAAGAAAATTCTATATTGTGACCTTTGATGGGATTCAAATGACCAAAAGCTGATGAGCCTGACAACGTAATGTTACAATGGTAGATTTAACACAGTAAACATTAAGCTCTAGAATAATAATTTGTTTTAGTAACTGCCAATTTCATGGTCATACCATCAGCACTTACTGTTTAGTAAATTGGCTAACATTGAATTAAAATAATATATAAAGATGTATAATATCAAGCTCGTACTTATGTTTGGGGGTTTGCTTATTGAAGGGAATGATCTGGAGCTCCATATAAGTTCTTGATTGTTGCCATAAAACTTGCCCTGATTGGAATTACTCTTGGGTGCAAGCGGACAGTAGCTATCTCTGCAACAGATGCATAATAATTGCAAGATTTCACCTTGGTAATTTTATTTAAATTAAAATTCTTATTTATTTCAGTGTTTCATTAATTGATTCTATCTGTATGTCTGACATTCTCAACTGATATTGTCATACTTTACAGTGTTTGATATTAGTTATGTTTCTAGATGAGAAGCCGCTGAAACTCCTTAATTATTCAAGATCCTTCCATCTGTCATTTTCCAGGCAGTTTACATTGTACACTTGGGGCAGAATAGGAAGTGCATGTAGCTCACAAGTTCAAGGCTTGAATTTAGGTGCAGCCTGTGAACCAATTGGCACCAACTTGGAAGTGATGCAATTATTTTTCTTAACCATACTTTCGAAGGAGATTATATACTTTCTGCCGCCATTGCCTTGTAAAACGCGGAAGATGTATTAACTTCTTGTTTTAATTTCAAGAGATGCTTTGTTCACAATGGATAAACGTTCAATGTGGCAATAATCTGGAAACTAGACTATCCACACCTGGAAATCTATTGTGTTTTCTCTTAAAATAACATGAACGTTATAAATATAGAATTCATTTGTCTTTACTCAAATGCTAATATTAGCACTGACGTACGATAAAATTGAAATAGAATTGCTGCATGTATTTTGTGTCCTGGAGTAGAACGTTACATCTAAAAGCAATTTTGGAGCTGATGGAATTCTAATTCATTCTCACATTTTAAAATCACAGTGTTTAATCAGACTTTGTGGGATACTTTGAAGAGATACTGTAACTGCTGAAAGGACACCACTGCAACTTTCTTGCTTATATTATCTAGACAAAAATATTTAAAAACCAATGTGGTACCAGTTGAGGGATTCTGTATTTTGATTTGCTTGGGCAAATGATCTGTGCTCAAGATTTTGATGACGTCATTCGGAACCAGCTGCTCAGAGCCATTCAACCAGCGCAGATTATCTTTTTGATTTCTTACTCCACCCAGGGAGAAATGCTGAATGCCCATTTAACACAGTGACATTGTTTCAGTAAGGAATGGAACATTGATCAAATCTGTGACACTTACCAGTTTGATGTGTGAATTGTTGCTTGAAGTCTGCAATGATTTTATTTATCTCGTGCACCTTGAATTCTGGAATTCCTCAAGGACTGATGCTTGGCTTTCGATCTCTCATTTAAAGACGGCATCCCAAAATACAGACGCAAGAGACTGCAGATGCTGGAACCTAGAGCAATAAAACAAAACTGCTGGAGGAATCCATGGGTCAGGCAGCATTTACAGGATGGGGGGGGGGGGGGGGGGGGGGGGAAGAGGGGTGAATTGTCAAAAGGAATTATCTCTGTGCTCCTTTAGCAGTTTGATAATTAACCCCAAAATGCATGACGTCTGCTGACAATATCAAGTTTGTTCTCGCCACCACAAATGTTTGACCCCTCCACCATTTCATTGTCATCACAAGACCTGTATGACTTTCAATTTGGATAGACTGAAGCTATGGAAAAATTAAATGTTGGGAAGGCCAAATAAATTATCTTCAGTTTCCACCATCAACACCATTCCCTAGCTGCTAGTTCCAATCCCCTGGTAGACAAAAGTGCTGGAGAAACTCAGCGGGTGCAGCAGCATCTATGGAGCGAAGGAAATAGGCAACGTTTCGGGCTGAAACCCTTCTTCAGTCTGAAGAAGGGTTTCTCTGCCTCAGAAGGTGGTGGAGGCAGGTTCTCTGGATGCTTTCAAGAGAGAGCTAGATAAGGCTCTTAAAAATAGCTGAGTCAGGGGATATGGGGAGAAGGCAGGAACGAGGTACTGATTGGGGAAGATCAGCCATAATCACATTGAATGGCGGTGCTGGCTCTAAGGGCCAAATGGCCTACTCCTGCACCTATTGTCTATTGTCTACCTTCGATTTTCCAGCATCTGCAGTTCCTTCTTAAATAGTTCCAATCCCCTGCCTCGTGATTGACTGATCATAAGTCCTGTTGACCCCAAGCTGAGCTTTGAACTCCATCTGGTCCTGAATGCCTTGACCACCCATTCCTGCATCCAGAGGATTAGCCAGTTCTCCCCCCCTGCCACTTTATGATTAATACTTTGCTTGTTGTTCTAATGGACTGTTACAACAAATTCCTCGGTTCGCACATCGAGGCCCAAATTCATATGGTCCATAAGAGACACATAGATTAGGCCACCATTTCATGCAGTGTCAATGGACAGATGCATTTATTAGTAAAGTTGATAATAATCTGAAACCTGTAAATAATACTTTGGAAATGGTAGCCCTTTAAAAAGAAAATTACACTTAATGTTTCTTGAAAGATCGACAGCTATTTCCCTCTTAGTTTAGAAGAGGTACTAGCTTCAACTTGACTGCGTATCTAAATAAATGATGTGCCATTTGAGGAAACCTCTTCAAAGCCTTCACCTCATTAATGTGCAGCATACCAACATCTAACTTATCTCTGGGCCTGCGCTGAGCTAATTATTTTAAATTAAAGCAATGCCTTTGAAGCATTTCATGAAATGCATAATTAACATATCCTGTTTTCTATTGCCCTATTAAACAACTAATTGCAAATCTTTTTTTGCATAACAAAAATGTATGTATGCATTCTTGTACCACTGAATCATGTTAAAGTTATTATTCTGCGAGAGACTGGCAGCTATGGAAGAACAAAGGAATGTGGGTGCCTGTGTGTTCAAAGTACTCAGAGCTAGTACGCAGGTAAAAAACGAATGGAAAAGGCTAATGAGTTGTAGTTTTATCTCGAGAGGGGAAGGGGTGGAGTTTGGAGTGGGTGGAAATTTGAAACTAAGGACGTGATTTTTAATTATTTAGATTAATCAGATAACATCTGGAGGAATGCGTTCACACTTCTGGGCATAACACCAACCTCAGAAATGATGAAGTTAATATATGTTAGATATTTTGAGGTAGCTTTAAATAATGGACCATGCATATTGAACCCTAGTTTCAAAATTCAATTTCTTAAAATTAAAGAAATCTCATGGAAGACAACTTCTAAGTTCAAAAGACCTGGCTAAATGTAGTACAGTGTTGCAGAGGCAATCTCGGCAGTGGTTGGCATCAGGTATTCTGCAGCTTCAACAGAGAACACTGGAAGGGTCGCACTTTGATTCCTGTGTTCAGATTTGGTCAGAGAAAGATTAAATTATTATTGAAGAGAATGTAGTACAGCATATTTAAGAAAGTGATATTCAAATTGCTCATAGGTTAAATTCCAGAATTGCTGAAGAACAAAATCAGGTAATACTGGAACACATCAGCAGGTCAGGTAGCACCCGTGGAAAGAGAAACAGAATGACCATTTCAAGCTGTGGACCCACTGAAACGTTAACTCCATTTATCTTTCCACGGATGCTGCCTGGCTTGCAGAACATTTCCAGCATTTTCCTTTTTTATTTCACATTTCTGGCATTTATAGGTTTATTTTTGACTTACAGAAGGCAAAGTCGTATTCCCCGGAATTTGGGATGTTAAGTGGTAATTTGCCTGAAAAGTGTAAAGATATTCATATTAACTTTTTACATTCATTTCTGGGACATGGAGCCTAGCATTTATCGTCTGTCCCATGTCTTCTGAAGTTGGGATCTTTCTATGCCATTTTAGAGGGCAATTGAGAGTCGTCCTGTGTGACTGCAGTTCCAAACCAGGGAGGGCAGCAAACGCTAGAAGACATTAGTCAACAAGGTCGCCTTTCATAAAAATCTAATAATTTCACCAAAACTATTATTTTTCCATGTGATGTGATTTCAATTTATGTCTGCAGATCATATATGCAGGCAAAATATTTATTTCAGTAACATGTATATGTAGGCCCCCCTCGGTCATGACTGACCATGGGTGATGCATCCTAGTTGTTGGCTGCTTGCTCCAAACCTCGGCTAGAGCAGCATCGCTTGTGGCTGAAGAGACCAATGCGGGACTGACAGTCTCTGTCACAAAGGTCACATTTGTGTGTGGTCTCTGGTTTGTTGAAGTTGCTGCGCTCCTTTCTGCATGCCTGCTTGTCTGCCACTGCGTTCAACAGTTTCTCTTCCCCCGTTTTGAGATGTTGCTTCAGGGTACCTCTCCATCTCGTGCAGTCAGCTGCAAGGCTCTCCCAGGACACCACATCGATGTCGAGCAACTTCATATCTCTCTTGTACACATCCTTGGAACGTAGCTGGGGGCGGCCGATGTAAGATAATTATTTCAGTAACATAAGGTAGCAATGTTACAAAATTTTGAGATTTAAAAAATCAAGTCTGCAATTTATCCCATCAGATAAAGCATAAAAAGAAGTTTAATTTGACACCTAATTTACTTTCATATCTTCAGTATTAAGAAAGTTATGGCCATTTTCATACTCGGAAATTAGCATCTTGCTCCCCATTGCCTTTCAATTGACTTAACTCAAAAGCTGTGATCTGGAAAAGTTAAAAGCCCATAACTTTCTTAAAAATTAAGAGAACTCAATGAAATTTTCAGTTATTATAGATTGAAGCATTCTGAAACAAATATTAAACAATCGTACTTGGATTACCTGAAATTAAAGCATATAATTAGTTAGTTATCTAATTGTAGCTAATTACAAAATTCAATGAGTAGATCTAAACATCTATCCATTTCTTAAGAAAAGATAAACTTTTTTTAAATTGCCTAAGTGTCCAAATAACATTCACACAATAATCCACAATATAACATAATTTTTAAATCTCATTTTCATGAATTTCTGGGCCAAATGGAAGGAATTTAGTGTTTGATTCCTGTAAATCAATGGCCATTCAAATCAACTAGCGAGTGGGTTTTAGTGGAATGCGGTGGATTGGAACGTTGCGGTTAGCGGTGAAGTCGGGAGGAAAAATACTGTCTGTTCATACATTTTTTGGGACCCCATTTCGCAACATAATATTATTAAAGCCTCCCGAAAAACCAACTTTTAATATAAAAATAAACTATTTACCTTTTTTTCTCCCCTACGGAAAATCCTTCCGGTTGTCAGTTCTCACGGCTTTTGAAGGTGATTTTTAAATTACTCTAGTTAATAAATAATTTAGAGTAATTTAAAAATACCTTCATTGATGAAATGTCGGAGCGATTTTTCTTCCGCAACGAAATTGCCCAACATTCATCGATTATCCCAGTCTGTCGAAGAACGGCACTTTAAGCCCGCCCCCCTCTGAAAGGCGCCAAAGTCGCGCACACGGGGAGCGGCAGAACTGCAGCGCTGCTCAAGGTAAGTTTTGCAACATACCTACATAAGGTTGTAATAGGAGCAGAATTAGGCCTCTCATAGGTAGAGAAAAGCTATTTCTGTTAGTTGGAAAGTCCGAAACAAGAGGAGATAATCTTTTAACAGGAAACACTTTTCTCACAGAGAGTTGTGGAAATTTGGATCTTCAAGTAGCAATTGAAGCCAGATCAATTGTGCTTAAATTCAATGGTATTCTAACATACATCCTTTGTTAAGTGGTGTGGTGAGAGTGGTGAGTCTCTGGAATTCTCTGCCACAGAAGGTAGTTGAGGCCAGTTCATTGGCTATATTTAAGAGGGAGTTAGATGTGGCCCTTGTGGCTAAAGGAATCAGGGGGTATGGAGAGAAGGCAGGTACAGGATACTGAGTTGGATGATCAGCCATGATCATATTGAATGGCGGTGCTGGCTCGAAGGGCCGAATGGCCTACTCCTGCACCTATTTTGTATGTTAAATATTTTTTAATTCTCTTGAAATGCCTACGGGTTCTTTCTTACTTTATTTAGTTTTACTTAGCTTTTAGCTTTATTTACTTAGCTTTTAGCTTTATTTAGTTTTATTTAGAGTGGTAGCGGTGTGGAATGAGCTTCCAGTGGAAGTGGTGGCGGCAGGTTCGTTGGTATCATTTAAAAATAAATTGGATAGGCATATGGATGAGAAGGGTATGGAGGGTTATGGTATGAGTGCAGGCAGGTGGGACTAAGGGAAAAAAGTTGTTCGGCACGGACTTGAAGGGCCGAGATGGCCTGTTTCCGTGCTGTAATTGTTATATGGTTTACTCATATTTGATTTTGTTTTACTCATTTACTTTAATCACTCATTTCTTTTGATTTATGATTTTGCGCATTTTCTGTTCTTCTTCGATTACATATTTTGATGAGCCATTGTAATTGTTCAGAATCATGCATTTGTCTTTAATGTTTAGAAATTGGTGCCACACTACATAGCAAAGAGAACTTTACAGCATAGAAGATCAGTGCAGGCTTTTTGTTGGAGGAATAATAAACTAATCCAATTGGTAAGAGTTTGTTCCACAAAATGACTTGATCCTACACATGCTCTACTGATACTCTCCTCCGCTTAGCGGAGCTGGTCCTTACCCTTAATAACTTTTCGTTTAACTTCTGCCATTTCTTACAAATACAAGGCGTAGCTATGGGCACGCGCATGGGCCCCAGCTATGCCTGCCTCTTTGTAGGGTACGTCGAACAATCCTTGTTCTAGACGTACCGTGGCCCTATCCCGAATTCTACCTCTGCTACATCGACGACTGCATTGGTGTTACCTCCTGCACCCATACAGAACTCACTGACTTCATCCATTTCACCACTAACTTCCATCCGGCACTCAAGTACACCTGGACCATTTCCGACATATCCCGACCATTTCTTGACCTCACTATCTCCATCGCAGGTGATAGACTACTGACCGACATGCACTATAAACCCACCGACTCCCATGGCTATCTGGACTACACTTATTCCCACCCTGCTTCCTGTAAGAACTCCATCCCCTACTCCCAATTCCTCCGTCTACGCCGCATCTGCACCCAGGATGAGGTGTTCCACACCAGGGCATCGGAGATGTTCTCATTCTTCAGGGAACGGGGGTTCCCCTCTTCTACCATAATGAGGCTCTTACCAGGGTCTCTTCTATACCCCGTGTCTTTGCTCCCACTCCCCATCCCCTCACTTGTAACAAGGGCAGAGTCCACCCTTCTCCTCACCTTCCACCCTACCAGCCGTCACATACAACAAATAATCCTCCGACATTTTTGTCACCTCCAACGTGATCCCACCACTTGCCACATCTTCCCATCTCCTCCCCTGTCTGCTTTCCACAGAGACCGCTCCCTCCGTAGCTCCCTGGTCAATTCGTCCCTTCCCACCCGAACCACCCCCTCTCCTGGCACTTTCCCTTGCAACCGCAGGAAATGCTACATTTGTCGATTTACCTCTCCCCTTGACACCATTCAAGAACCCAAGCAGTCTTTCCAGGTGCAGCAGTGGTTCACCTGCACCTCCTCTAAAATCATCTATTGTATCCGCTGCTCTAGATGTCAGTTGCTCTACATCGGTGAGACCAAGCGTAGGCTTGGCGATCGCTTCGCCCAACACCTCCGCTCGGTTCGCAATAACCAACCTGATCTCCCGGTGGCTCAGCACTTCAACTCCCCCTCCCATTCCGAATCCAACCTGTAAATTGGAGAAGCAGCACCTCATATTTCGCATGGACAGTTTGCATCCCAGCAGTATGAACATTGATTTCTCCAATTTCAGGTAGTCCTTACTTTCTCCTCCCCTTCTCAACTCTCCCTCAGCCCTCTGGCTCCACCTCTTCCTATCTTCCGCCTGCCCCCCCCCCCCTTCACATCAGTCTGAAGAAGGGTTTCGACCCAAAACGTTGCCTATTTTCTTCGCTCCATAGATCCTGCCTCACCCGCTGAGTTTCTCCAGCATTTTTGTCTAACTTTGATCCTTCATATTCTATTCAGCATAATTTGCTATACCTTAGTTCTGTGCATTCTTGCAATTATCAGCAAAGTAATGAAGCTTTGTTAACAATCCTACTAATTGGTCCTGATGCAAGGGGTCGATCCAAAACATCGACAATCCTTTTACTTCCATAGATGCTGCTTGACCTGCTGAGTTCCTCCAGCAGTTTGTTTTTTCCTCCAGATTCCAGCATCTGCAGTCACCTGTTTTAGGTATCATGGGAGTACCTTCACCAGAAGGAATGCAGAGGTTAAAAAAGGCAGCGCTTCATCAAGGGATGGACAATAAACGCCAGCCTTACCATGCCCAGAACCTGAAAATGTGTTAAATTTAAACAATTAGGTTACATGTGATGTCTGTTGTACTAATCTTTTCCTATACTTCTGAAAACTTATGGTTCATGTAGTGTGTTAGCATCCACTTTTATATGTGTGTCGACATTATGCCTGTATTAATGTGCACTTTGTCAGAATTTCAATGATAGATTATTTTTTAATGGATACTGTTCATGGTAGATTTTTGCATTGTAATTACAGCCTTTCTGTGGTGCCAGCATTGACCGATGAAGATAGCAACTAAATGACATTGTTACATGGACAATTTCCAATATGTATGGATGGAAGAACTGTATTATATGAATGCAATCTTTAAAATTGAGTCCACGAGTGCTGATCTAGTTCAATTTTCCTTAAAGAGTGCCCCTTTTTCCCCCTACCATTCAGTCCTGATATCCATCACTTGTCTAATCCACGCGAAATCCATTAGATCCAGCTATTTAGTTCTTGCCCATCGATTTTATACCATCATACCATATTCTGGTATTTTTGAAATGTTCCTTCCATGAGAATTTTATCAAATGACTTTCTAGGTTTCGGTTTTCCCCCTCCCCCTCTTCCTCCATAATTAAATCACAAATCTTGCACACTTGAATTGTCAAGGTATTGAAAGATACGGATCAAGTTCTGGTAAATGGAAGTAGTATGGATGGGTATTTGATGATTGACATGGATGTAATGGTCTGAAGATGATTGTCCTGTGTTATATGATTCCATCATTCAATGAGAAATTGAAAGTCTTACTGAGTTCAAATAGATTGCACTGGTGGTTCCATTCATCCAATTTGATCAAACCAACGCAAAATATTGTGGGTCTTCAAGTATAAGTCACATTCGTCACAACTTTATGTGAATCCTTGTAACAATTTAAAAAGCACCTTCAAGTTTCTAAAACAGCACACAAACTGTTCATTAACATGGCAAATTGAAACCATTACTGAAAGTGCTCTTAAAAATAATCTTTGTTAGGTACTGGGGCACTAAAAGGCATAATTTTAAAACAGTGAATAAGATACAGTTAATCCATCAAGAAGCTGACTAGTGTATACCACTGAGGCTCATGAATGGTTGTGTAAAATTGTTAAGGTCATTTTAAACAATTTACACAGCGTACTCACAGATTATAAACTATGCTGTTTAAACATATTTATTCTTGTGACGGACCAGATTTTAGGTCATAAAAGTAAACATTTCATCAGCTGTCAACTTTCTTGCCCTCTGTATGTAAGAACATAGAAGGAGGCCTTTTGGTCGATCAGGTCACAGAGGAGCCATGTCGCTCATTCATTCCCTCTCTTCTTATTCCTCTGTAGCCATGTAACTTATTCTTTCTTGCACATAGTTCACAACTCCCCTTTCAGGGTTTTTGCTATTAACTTGTACTAAGGAGCAATTATCCTACTAGCAGCTCTTTGGCGTGTGGGAGGAAACTGGAGCACCAGGAGAAAACCCACGTTGTGCAAACTTGGCACAAACGGCACAGAAGGCTTGGATCAAGCTTGGGTGCCTGACTAATTGCTACGGAACTGATATAATGTCCAAAGAGGCTGCTTGATTGCACTAAAAGAAACAAATTATATCCCATTATCTTTAATAATCTATTTTAATTTTAACTTTTACACACGGGGGGAAAAACACTGTTTTTTAATCAATTTATTCACATTGCTGTAAGACCAATCTAGTTTGCCCTTTTGTGGTTGAATTTTGAATGGTTGTGTTCTATATACACAGCAATCTGGGAATTCTCAATAATTCTTCATTTGTAAAGGCCCAAGCCAAGCAGGTGACAAGAGCATATGGTCAACTGAATGGTTCGTGACCTTACATCCAGCTGGGTTAGGATATATCCGATGCATTCATCCATCTGACTATTCATTCATCTACCTAAACTGTGTCTGCTGACTGAAATTCTTTCAACTAAGCTACAAGTGGAAAGCAATGCAAGGCTGTCACATGGGTCTATTATTTTTTACCAAACATCTTTGGCTGCATTTACAAAAGCGTATGAAGATGTCTGGAGAAACTATCTTATCTAAGATGTGAAATATTTTGGAAAAGTCACAATGTGTAAAATTTAAAAAAATTACACACCTAGTGGAATTATTGCCCTGCACTCACTGATCGAAAGACTTTGAAAACCACTGTAAACAACTCGGGTAAAGATAGTGGTTAAAGAGAAATCAAACCTGCAGCTTTAAATGATTCAGGATTGGGAGGACCATTTTGCAGCCCAGTAAATTCATGCCGACCTTCAAACATGCATTTACACTATTTCTTTTTTAATTCAATTTTAAAAAATCTCATTAAGTACTCCCAATTCTACCACTTACAGATACATTAGGGGCAATTTTACAAGTGTCAGTTGGCCTATCAATTTGCAAGTCTTTGGCTGTGGAAAGGAAACTGGAGAAAACCATGTTGTCACAGGGAGAACATGCAAACTCCACTCAGACAGCACTTGAGATCAGGATGAAACCAGAGTCTCTGATGTTGTGATGAGACAGTATCACTGTAAGTAGAGGATTTTGTTCCAAAAAGTAACTTGGTTACTCGGGTATTAAATATATTTTGACATAACATTGAAGAAGTATGTTCGTTGTTATAGGTATTTATAGAATAGTTAAAGGTCAGAAGCCATAACCAGTAATCTCAAAATTCACTAAAAGTCCATTGCTGGAGAGGCTGAGAGAAACTTGAACTGCATCAGTTATATGTATGCTTCTGTTGTGAAAAACGCCACCTTGTGGTCAGCAGCAGGCATTGGAGAGAATGCTTGGGTCCTCCAGAGATGCTGACTGACCAACTGAGCTGCTTAGAACACAAACTACTGGTGTAATTTAGTACATCAGGCAGCATCCCCGAAGGACAGTGCTTGTGGATGTTTCAGGTTGGGAGCTTTCTTCAGACATTGCTTTCAGCTGAGGTATTCCCACCACAACCTTAATCCAAGAGTTGAAAAAAAAATCATTGTTCTTGTTTCAAAGAGATAGTAGAGACGAAATTCTCACAAATTAACACATTTCTGACTTTACATAGAAATTACTGTCACTTTTGGAAACATTGTTCAGAATAAGCTCTCATTCAACATCCCAACATTTCCACTGCCATGCCAACCGAATACTAGATTTGCAAGAAAGTAGGCATGTTTGGCCTAGTCTAATGTGCATGTATAAAAATATATATATTTTCAGTATTTAGACATTGGTGTTACACAATGTTTATTTTGCTCCAACACAAACAAATGTAATTGCAATAGTTTATTTGAATGACCAGCTCTAAATGTTTGATAATGATTTCATTTTATTATTGGTAGATCATAACTAGTACATTAACATGATTTTTGGTGGTTATCATTCACTAAGGTAGCCTAAGTGCAAAACTTATTCTACTGAGGACACATCAATGTTTACTGCATCTTTCTCAGTCAACACAATTAAATGATATTTCTGCTCCACAGAAACTGTGGCTGGTTTGTGACACTAGTGAGTAATATATAGCCAGAAGGTCAATGACGTTTTTAAACCATCAATGCATTGGTATATGAGGGTGAGGTGAAACTGTCCACACTATATAACAACTGTATAATGAATAAGTGTTTGCTGTTTCTCAGTAATTCACTCAAACAACAGATTGCCCATAGGCCTCCCTTGTAATGCTAGGTTGATCTTTTCAATTTGAAATACCTGCATTGATTTGTTTTAGTTGTCTTATCCCTTGTATTATTTAACAGTAGTTTTCAAATGATGAAAAAAAAATCCTGGGTGTCATAAAATAATGGCAATCCATGTATAATGTAGAAAATGAATCACCCAGCACTTGTATCACCTTGCATGTGAATGTTGAGGTCAAAATTTAAACTAGTTTCATTAGCTCCGAACTACCAGAACACATAATAAGCTATTGATTTTTGCCACATAGCAATACTTGGTTTAGTTGCATCCGCAGCTCGTGGAGATTTATTGAATTATATTGGCCTTTTTCATAATTTCTCATTTTGGTAGGTGCTTCAAGAGGGAAATAAAAAAGAGAAAATGCATCCTCAAGGTGCAAAAGGCTTCATATTGCTAATAGATTACAAAAAGGTAGTCACTAAACTAAACAATTATACTGCTGGTAAATGTTTGTGCAATGGATATCTGTTTTGTGCAGACTATGAAGTACTCTGGATCTATCGTGGTTTGAGCCGAGTGAACAAATTGTATTAGTAATTAGAACTAGGGCCATAGATGCAGGTTAAGGGTTTGTCCATTTGTCCAGGGAGCAGGGAGGTTCTACTGCAGTTGTGCAGGGTTTTGGTGAGACCACACCTGGAGCATTGCGTACATTTTTGGTCTCCAAATCTGAGGAAAGACATTCTTGCCATAGAGGGGGTACAGAGAAGGTTCACCAGACTGATTCCTGGGATGTCAGGACTTTTATATGAGGAAAGACTGGATAGACTTGGCTTGTACTCGCTAGAATTTAGAAGATTGAGGGGGGATCTTATAGAAACTTACAAAATTCTGAAGGGGTTGGACAGGCTAGATGCAGGAAGATTGTTCCCGATGTTGCGGAGGTCCAGAACAAGGGGTCACAGTTTAAGGATAAGGGGGAAATCCTTTAGGACTGACATGAGGAAAACATTTTTCACACAGAGAGTGGTGAGTGGAATTTTCAGCCACACAAGGTAGTTGAGGCCAGTTCATTGGCTATATTTAAGAGGGAGTTAGATGTGGCCCTTATGGGTAAAGGGATCGGGGTGTATGGAAAGAAGGCAGGTACAGGATACCGAGTTGAATGATCAGCCATGATCATATTTAATGGTGGTGCAGGCCTGAAGGGCCGAATGGCCTCCTCCTGCACCTATCTTCTATGTTTCTATGTAAGAGAAAATGATTTCATTTGGACTGTTATGAATTTCTGAAATTTGCTGAGGGGTTTTTGTCCCATACGATATTTAAGGCTGAGATTAGTTGGTTTTTGGACACTATGGGATTGAAGAGATATGAAGATTGGATAAAAAAGGGAATTGAGGTTAAGGATCAGCCATGACTTTGTGGAATGGTGGATGAGGCTCAAGCGAATGTAAAGCCTTCTCTTACTGCTATTTCATTTTTCTTCAGTTAATAGAAGTTAAAACACTGAAATGAACTATTCAGCCCAACCTGTCCATATTGCCATTTACAAGTAAATCACTTTAATTGCATTTTGCTAGGCTGTTTTCAAACTCTTTTAACTCCACTTGATGATTGACCTTTTGTGCTGTTAAAGAGAGGTGAAGATTTGGCCTAAGTTACTGTGACCCATTCCTTTTTAGCAGCTTGTGGCGTCAGCCTAAACACGGGCCACTTAAGCTCGAACCCTCGTCAGGAGATACGAGGGCGGGCACTTGACGTCATGGGCAGAGGGAGTGTCCTGGTACATAAGCTCTCTCACCACGAGACCCAAAAAGGAGTTTCTACCGGTAGCTGAGCCCGAGGGAACAACCTCGCTCAGCTACAACAACCCTTAATATAGTTTAGCGCACCCACTTCATGTGTGACTACAGAATAAAGAACCACTTGCACCAACCTGATGTCTCTTCTTTATTCGCCACGTATGGTGCCGCTACATTGGTGACCCCGACTGTCCGAATTTAAATTTGGACTCACCTGAACACGCAGCCTCGGGAGACCTGATGTCTGCAGCCGGCTGCCCAGCCCTGCAGAACTATGCTGCCGCCAACCAGGCCCTGCAGTATGCCGCCTCTTCCTCACCTGCTGCTGCTCACCGGAGCTGAGAAACCGCGGCTGCCGCCGCTCTCCCGCTCCCGGCAACGGGGCAGGCCCCGCTTCCAACCTGCACACCGCTCCAGGCCTTGCGTGACGGCCGCCGAGCTCCTCTGCATGACATGCCAGGAGCCGACCACCGGAGCGGTGAGGTTTTAGCAGCCGCCGCTGCCCCACCAGCTGCTGCAGGAGCTGCGAGCGTAGCAGCCTCCTGCCCACGGCAACCCCGACACACGCCCGACGGCCCTGGGAGCAGAGTGAGTACCTGCCACTCTCCCGCTCCCGACAATGGACTCCGGCTCCGGGCCTTGCACCGCAACTGACCGCGGACACCGCTCCAGGCCCTGCCCCGCACCGAGTTTTCCCCCGGTTACAGCCCCGGCTTTCTATAGATAGGCTAGGACAAAATTCAAATTGACTGTGCTACATGTTGCAGTTGAATAACTTGATCATACTGACAATCTTCACCCATCACTAATAGTCAATTGGGTACGAGATAGCCATCTTCAAATGATCAAAATTCCAAAGGTGGCTTTGACATTTTGGCCATTTGAAGGTGGTTGCTCTTCTGGGTGTCCATGATCTTATACAATGTCGTTTAGACAGTTCAAGCAAAATTTGCAAAGTAGGAATGTGAACAGTAGAATTGAAAATACAAATATTGGAAAGTTATGGACAGATTATTGGAATGGGACAACTAGTGGAAAAATATGTATTGATAAATACTTGAATTATAGACACTTTATGCTGCAGAAATTATAATAAAGCAGAACTCTGTGGGGGCAAAATACAGCGGAGAACCAAGATATGCAGAACAGAGCAAATTATTTCTCTATGGCATGTAAAATTTCAGGTTGCATAGTGAGATACTCCTGAAAATGTTAACTGGGGATTTCCTGTATCTCTGATCAGTCTAACACTGTGGTTGAAGAGATGAGTGGTTGATGGCAAGAAGCACAGGATAAAAAGGGTGATGACAAAAAATGCCATCCGTCTCTCCTTGTAGGTGTCTCTGAAAATATGACTGGGGGATTCGCTGCCCCCCCACTCCCCCCTCCCCCCTCCCCCCCCCAGCTCTTAGCAGAGCTATTGGAGTGTGCTGCATATTTAATTAAGTAGTAGCCAAAATATACTAGCTTTGCAGGAGACTCTCAGGAAGTGTATACATCTGCCAGTAATATGTCATATGCCAGGTGAGCTGCAATGGAAACACCAGTTGTGGTGGTTTTGCATAGGGCAGGTCAAGTGGCACATTCCATTAAGTGCACACCAATCTCAGTCTAATCTTTACATCACTGCATTTAACACTCAGCTTTGTAGTCATTGTTTATTTTAAGATTTATGGTTTTGATGTAAATTGTACCACTGCAGGGTGGTCATTTTACATGTAAAGAAGTCAACAAAACCTAAATGTGCTGGAGAAGTGAGTGTGTACTTACTGTAGCTGTTGTAAAGCACTTGGGTTTAAAACAAATCAAATTGCTTTGTAATAGCCATTACAGAGACTTAAAAAAAAAAATCTAGCTTTAACATAATGACTTGCATTTAAATCCCAAAATTGTATCCACACTCTATCCTGAATTGGAATGATGGGCGTTACTATGGGGAAGCGGAATGTGATTTTCCCCAATGCAGTCCATTTCACAGAGGAACCAGAGGAAGAGATCCTGGCATGAGCTGAATTGAATGAGCCCAGAGCTGAACCAGTCTCACCACTAGTTTACTGCATGTGATGTTATTATCACCAGGTCATTTCTAGATGTATTCAATCATGTATTACCTGGGCGGCATCGTCTCAGCTGTGGCCGGTGGTTCCAAAGGATACTGCACTAATGCAGAACTTCTACAGACCGGGACTATCGGTGTACTCAAGTACTGCAGCGGAGCCCTGCCTTGCATCTTCCCCCCCTCCTCGCGTGGTCGCCCGCCCCCGTCCTTACCTTTCACCCACCAGTCACTGCATCGAACTCATCATCCTCTGGTTTTTCCAGCCACATCCAACGGGATCCCACCACCAGTCACACCTTCCCATTTCCACCTTCCACAGACACTTCTCGTTACACAACTTATTGGTTCACTCCTCCATTCCGACCCAAACCACTCCCTGCCCAGGTTTTGTCTCCTGCAACCACAGGAGATGCAACACCTGTCCCTATACCTCCTTTGTCACCTCCATCCAGAGACCCTAGCAGTCTGTCCAGGTGAGACAGAGATTCACGTGCACCTCCTTAACTTTATCTACTGCATTCGGTGTTCCCATTGTGGCCTCCTGTACATTGGTGAGATCAAGGGGAGGGCACCACAATGTTTGCGACACAGCAATATAATGTAAATGAAAGTAGTCATGTTTAGTATTTTATTGCATATCCTTTGCATGCAATGACTGCTTGAAGTCTGCAATTCATGGACATCACCAGTTGCTGGGTGTCTTCTCTGGTGATGCTCTGCGAGGCCCGAATTGCAGCCATCTTTATCTTATGCTTGTTTTGGGGGCTAGTCCCCTTCAGTTTTCTCTTCAGCATATAAAAGGCATGCACAATTGGGTTCAGATCTGGTGATTGACTTGGCCACTCAAGAATTTACCATTTTTTAGCTTTGTTGCTAAATCTCTTTGTTGCTTTAGTAGTATGTTTGCGATCATTGTCTTGCTGTAGAATCAACTACCAGGTAATGAGTTTTGAGGAATTTGTTTGAACTTGAGCAGATAGGATGTGTCTACACACTTCAGAATTCATTATGCTACTACCATCTGCAGTTGTATCAATGAAGATAAGTGAGCCAGTACCTTCAGCAGCCATACATGCCCAGGCCATAACACCCCCACCATAGTGTTTCACAGATGAGGTGGTATGCTTTGGATCTCGGGGAATTCCTTCTCTCCTCCATGCTTTGCTCTTGCCATCACTCTGATACAAGTTAATCTTTGTCTCAACTGTCCACAAGACCTTTTTTTGCAAAAACTGTGGTTGCTCTTTTAAGTACTTCTTGGCAAACTGTAACGTGGCCATTCCTATTTTTGCAGCTAATCAGTGGTTTGCATCTTGCAGTGTAGCCTCTGTATTTCTGTTCATGAAGTCTTATGTGGACAGTGGTCATTGACAAATCCACACCTGACTCCTGAAAAATGCTTCTGATCTGTAGGACAGGTGTTTGGGAATTTTTCTTTATTATAGAGAGAATTCTTCTTTCATCAGCTGTGGAGGTCTTCCTTGGCCTGCTAGTCCCTTTACGATTAGTAAGCTCACCAGTGCTCTCTTTCTTCTTACTGATGTTCCTAACAGTTGATTTTGGTAAGCCTAAGGTTTGGCTGATGTCTCTAAAGTCTTATTCTTGTTTCTCAGTCTGATAATGGCTTCTTTGACTTTCATTGGCATAACTTTTGTCCTCATTTTGATAAACAGCAATAAAAGTTCCCAAAGGTGATGGAAAGACTGGAGGAAAGATTAGGTGCTGAAAGCTCTCCTAACCCTGCATTAAGGAGGCAATTAATCACACCTGAGCAATTGCAAACACCTGTGAAGCCATGTGTCCCAAACATTATGGTGCCCTGAAATGGGGGGACTATGTATAAACACAGCTCTGTAATTTCTACATGGTGAAACTAAAATGTATAAAAATGGCCTTTAATAAAATCTAACAATGTGAACTTTAACCACATGTGATTTTTTTCTATTACAAATCTCAAATTGTGGAGTACAGAGGCAAATAAGTAAATAATGGGACTTTGTCCCAAACATTATGGAGGGCACTGTATCTGCCTCCACCACCACCCACTGGCAAAGCATTCCCGGCTCCCACCACTCTCGGTGTAAAAATAATGCCCCGCACATCTCCGTTAAACTTTTCTCCTCTCACCTTATAGTAAGGCCCTCTAGTGGTGCACATCTTGCCTCTCATAATTTTTTATACTTCGATCAAGTCTCCCATCAACCTCCAATGTTGCGGAGAAAACAATCCAAGTCCATCCAACCTCTCCCTGTAGCTGAAACCCTCTAACCAGCATTCTGGTAAACCCCTGCACCTTCTCCAAAGCTTCCACAGCTTTCCTGTAATAGTGCGATCAGAACAGCATGCAATAATCCAATTGTGGCCTAACCAAAGTCCTATAGAGCTCCATCATGACTTCCTGAATTTATATTCAATGCCCCTAGCAATGAAGGCAAGCATACCATATGGCCTTTTATTACCTCCCTGTCTACTCACATTGCCACCTTCAGTGAGCTATGAACTTGGACTCCACGATCCCTCTGCATATCAGTGCTGTTAATGGTCTTGCCATTATACTGTATACTCTCACCTTACATTCAAACCTTCCAAAGTGCAACACCTCACACTTGCTCAGAGTGAACTCCATATGCTATTTCTGCAGCCGATATATATTGCACTGTATTTTCTGAGAACATTCCTCATAGTCTGAACTCCTCCAATTTTTGTGTCATAGACAAAATGGGTACTCACCAACTCATCTATATTTATTATTTTAATTTATTTCCTTTTATTTACATTTCATGAAAGATAATTTGCAGTTAACAAGCCTAAAGCACTTTCACTTAGCTGGCACCACAACAACTTGAAGCATTCAGCAAAAATACAGAAATTGCTGGAACATTTAGCATGCCAGGCAACTTCTTTATAAAGTGAAAGATATTTTAAGTGATATTTTAAAAGCTGTTCAACCTGAAAGTTAACTCTGTTTCATTTTTCACATGTGTTTCCTGACCTGCTGAGTACCTATAGCTTTGTCTGTTTTCATTTTTCCCCTTGTGTGTTTTCTTGATTTTCAACGTGTCATTTAGTATATTTTGGACCATCCTTCCACAGACATTTTCTTTCTATCATCCTTCTCAGAAATTTAAAACGAGTCTGATTTCTATTTTTTATAATTCTAATAAAATACATTTTCCTACACAGATGGGCACAAAATGCTGGAGTAACTCAGCGGGACATGCAACATCTCTGGAGAGAAGGAATAGGTGATGTTTCAGGTCGAGACCCCTATTCCTTCTCTGCAGAGACGCTGCCTGTCCCGCTGAGTTACTCCAGCATTTTGTGTCTACCTTCGATTTAAACCAGCATCTGCACTTCTTTCCTACACATTTTGTCCGCTCCACTGTGAAAATTCCTCAACTTTGAAGAATTTCTCTGCAGATGTTGTCTGACCTTCTGAGTACTTGCACTATTTTGTCTTAATTCCCAGCTTTTTGCTGGTTGCCAAAACAAGGCACTCAGCATATAAAGCTGCTCAATGAAAGGAGCATTGAAATGCTGAAGCATCTGAATGTGCAAATGGTAGTTCATTCAAGCCAGATCACGTTGTGTACAACTGTATGTACACATCCAAGTTGATTTACCGATTGATCTGTGACTTCCACTTGTTTGGTGGTCAAGAGACATGGATTGCCTGATAAACGGAGCATTTGAGAATTACATAGAACTTTGGCACACACGTAAAGATTGATGTCTATGCAGTTCACCTTCAAACATGCTTGTAGCTGAATGATGGAATGACAATGTAGTTGTTGCCACACTGTAACAATCAAGCTCAATCATGGAGTGTCCAGCCATGATGAAATAAAAGGCCCTGTAATGGAAAAAATCAGAATCCAAGGGTCCAATCCCACCGGCTGTTCCGGGTATGCAAAATATCATATCTCAAAGTAGTTCATGTTAAAATAAATCATAGTAAAAGCATGGAAGATGTTCCTCATCTCTTTGTGTAGACTTCCTACAGTGCGACCTGAGACACTGAAGTATGCAAAGTAATCTGGATGAGTGTTCAGGCTTTCCGTCAATAATTATTATGGATTTAGAATTTACATTTATGTGGAAAATAATCAAAGATTGATTTTTGTCAGTACCAATGCACACTGCATATTGTAAACCCTTAGATATTTACTTTTTTTAAATCAATGAAGCCATTGTTCGATGTGGGTTTGTGATTGTTAACGGACACCTGGTGTTAAGAAAAATGATCTAATGGAAGTGATTATAACAGCTGCTGTCCCCTGATATGCCATTGAGCAGAACAAGGGATTTACTGCGTTGTTCATGTTTATTACTATTGATTTGCGACACATCCTCCATAGAACCTGAAATCAACTTCCTCCCAATGATACACTGCAAAGTAAGCTATTTGACATGGGATGTCATGTCATAATTTGTAAACTTCACCAATAATGAGTTAAGTAGCTTCTCTGCTGATATAAAATGAGAACAATCAATGAGGAAACTAGCACAATATGATGTTGTCACATTTAGACAGGTTATATGGAGTGTGTTTTATGTCATGTTTTATTTTTTTAAATGCAACCTCTAAACCATGGCAGCCATGGTGGATTATTATGAATATGTTTATTACATGGCGAATTATTGCGATTTTTAACAAATGGAAGAGAGAAGAGATTGCCAATAAGAAGAGATTGTTAACAAAAATCTATTTACTGTTGTAAAAACAGACACAATGTGCTAGAGTAACTCAGTGGGTCAGGCAGCATCTCAGGAAAAAAGAGATGATGTTTTGGGTCACAACCCTTCTTCACTGTTGTGGGGGGAGAAGTCTGGAAGAGAATGGATACAAGACAAAACCTAGCAAGTGATAGGTGGTTATTGATGAGGGTGGGTTTTAATTGGCAGATGGTTGGACAAAGGCCAAAGATGAAAACACAAAAAAGTGTGAGATAGGATCGACGGCCTAATTCTGCTCCCAGAACTTGTGAAGTTAATGAACATACTTCTGGCAGTCAGCGGATGGGTTCACATCATTTGACCTTGTTTGGCATTGTTATGCAGTTGGCATTGTTATCCAATTCACTTTGGTAAACCCCAAATGTGTTTGGTAAAAATAATGTACACCGGCATAAAATGTGGACCACTCTATTGGTGCCCCAAATTATCTGTTACCTCAGCACACAACACCCAGTTCTAGTGTGTGATCTATTTGATCCTGCTCTCTCATTAGCTCATTTGAAATGGATGTGATTTACTTGGATTGGTAATTTTTATAGCGTGTGCATCAATCCAATATTCTATGTTAGGGATTATCCAATTTTAACAATGCGTCACCATAGAGTTTAAATAAATTAATTTCCAAAAGAATCTTGCCCAAACTGGGTTTCAGTGTGCAGTGACACGTGCACTTTTATAGAGATTCGTTATGCACCTAATGGAAATAATTTTATTCAGGTAACAGCTCTTCATTAAAGTCCTATTTCCATAACTGCTCCTTTGATTCATATTCAGTTGTTCTATGAGTTCTTGATTCAGGCATGAGAAAAAATTGAAATCGGTGCAGCCGTTTTTTTTTCGTAAATTGATAACTTGAAAATGCGTTATTGTTCAGCCCATGAGAAGTTTTATTCTAATGATATTTCAATGAGAGTGTGAAATTGGTTCAGACCTGTGATTGAAAGATACACAGATTTGTTGTTGTGGTCCATTAAGCCCATTATATTTTATTTATTGTACTTGCTGGGAAATTTGAATCCTTTTAACGCTGCTCTATTCTGAAGTGAATAACTTGTGTTTGCAAAGAAATGAATTGATAATGAATGGCTCCATATCTGTGAATATGTGATACTCCGGCATCAGTAACACCACCATCTACGATCCTGTGAGAAACCAGAATCAAATCCAAATTATTTAGGACAAGAAAAGTGCTATTAAAACACTTCGACTATTTTATGCTGCTTCAGGGCTCTTGGCCCACTGATGTTTCTTCACTGTTTAGACTGGGGGAGGACTGAGTATGCAAGTCTGACATTTATTTTGTTGGAAGGATTCCTGTAGCAATGCTTTTGGCTCTAATTAATTTCAACAGAAAATTCTTATGGGAAGTGGAAATAATTTTCAACTCCTTCAAAGCTTTTGTACTTTGCATAATCCATACAGTTGCTGCTTCAATGCAAAGCATCTTCCATTGCAGATCCCATAACTCTATGTATTATATTGCCCCTCGGGCTTCACATTTGGCACCAGCTGAAATGTTTTTCTGTTGAAGTGAAGCATGGGAATTTAGCAGACATTATCAGACTTCCTAATTTAATGAGTTGTGCATGATCATCAGGGCAAAACTTACCAGTGAAACATAATAAAATAAGTGTTTGTTAACATTATTGGTTCATCCATGTGGAGTTGCTCTTTGCTCAAGGCTTTAGAGGTACAATTTGCATTGAGCCTGACTTCTGCACTATCTTTGAAATATTATAAATGAGGAAACATACTATTCTAATTAGCTCTGGTGCTCTGTATCAGATGATACTTTCCAGATTGTTAAGCAGATAGATCAATTTGAGTTTTAACTTCAGACAAACTAGGAAACCTAAGGGACAAAGTCGGAGGAATAGCGGAGTCCCTTGACTGCTGGTGGTTGGATAGTTATTTTCATACCACCTTTGAGTATGGATTACTATCCCCAACAGAGCAGGACACATTATCAACTGCAAAATAATTACCTGTACTAAATGACCATAGCTAAAACAATTTCATTGCAGTTGGCTGTTTCCAGTAATGATTTCAGCCCTTATCAAGTTGGTGAGATTATATTGGGAGGCAGTTGCGGAGTGGTTTTAAAGATCCCCCATGGTATGTTTTCTTTCACCTTAATTAATCAAGCTATCTGTTCTAATGTTCAGGTATGACCATACACTGGCTTCTCGTCATATGATAGTCCCTGTTATCCCATTGTAGGAGGTACTGACTTCTGCTTGTTGCTTTGTATTTATACGTATTCACTTTCAGCGCAAGCAGATCAAGAAAAGGGGAAAATAAATCTGTGTATCCAGCTATCAACAAGCGAAAGATTGAAAGCATCCCTTCAGGAGCAATGAAGATGGAACAGCTGCTTAAAATTGCACATTGCAATAATCGCTGTAAAATAGCCTACCAATCGTATTAACTGTTCTCTAACATTTATTTTTAATTTAGCATATACGAGAAATGTATTCAACAACATTATTACAGCACATTTAAATGCTGGAGGATAAATTAATGTGAAGATAGTACCATTCAAAATGTATTTGTGAAATAGTCCAATATTCTACAACAGAATCCCATTCTTAAGGAGAGCTTGTTTCCCAAATAAGATCACATATGTTTTATTTCTGCACAAAGCTACACACATAAAATGAATAGAGTCACAAATGTAGGAAAGGGTGGCACGGTGGCGCAGCTTATGGGCCTGTCCCTCTTGGCAATTTGTTAGGCAACTGCTAGCGACTGTCATAGTCGTAGCAGGTTGCCGAAAAACCGGCGACAACCTACGTCATCCTGGCGACAACCAACGACAGCACCTACTTCAGGAGAAGTCAAGCTACTCTCATTGGAGCAAACGCACTGTTGCCGATAATTTTGCAACATGTTGAAAATTTAGCGGTGACCAGAAAGACGCTATGACTTTTTGCGCGACTGAGGAGACTACTCCCGGCGACCACTGGCGAACATACGGCGACAAACTAGTGGGACAACCCATAACAACCCTAGCAGTGGGAGAGACCTGGGTCAATCCCAACTACTGGTGCTGTCTGTATGGAGTTTGTGCGTTCTCCCCATAACCGCCTGGGTTTTCTCCGAGATCTTTGGTTTCCTCCCACACTCCAAATACGTACAGGTTTGTAGGTTAATTGGCTTGGTATAAGTGTAAATTGTCCCTCTTGTGTCCAGGGTAATGTTAATGTGCGGGGTTCGATGGTCGGTGCTGACACGATGGGCTGAAGGGCCTGTTTCCGCGCTGTTTCTCTAAACTCTAAACTAAACGAGGAATTTAATTTTGCTCTTCACAGGTTATGGGAGGTGAGGTGAGGGTTGGTGCCTGGGTGGTTTGTCAGTAAAAACCTTTTGACTGTACCTCGGTACACGTGACGATAAACAAAACTATACTGTTGCAGATGAAGGAGGTGGAAAGTGTTGTGATGCTCCAGGCACAACGGGTGTGGAGCAGGCATTATCAACCAGCTGATGTTCCTGAATGTGATCTTCCGATGTTTATAATGTAGTATATGCTGTATATAATAGTTCATAAATGAGAAAATTAAATTAAGGATCAGATTGTGTCATTGCTGGTCTAACACAGTACTGCATTGTATGAAGACTATATTATATAAAGCACATTTGATAATGACAGTGTTTAGTGCCACTTGACTATCAGAGAAAATGTATTAAAAATTCCAATGGGGTTCTTGCTACAGAGAGAATTTGAGTAGTGGTGTGCACCAGCATAATATCAGTACAGTATCATTCATGATAAAAGTCGTGATTTCTTGGCCAAGGGTTGGCTAATTCTTACTCGCATCAATGTTCAATATTCTCTTTTAGATCAGTTAATCCAGGCGACACCAAAACTGAAATTGTCTGTATGCCAATGGCTTTGAAGTGTGTCCATAAACAGTCTTTTCTCATCTTTTTTCTCACATCAGGTAAATCCTGCTTAGTTATTACAGTAGTTAGTGGAAGTTTGCGCAGCATGTTTTCAGATAGGTTGTGTACTGAAAAGGCAGGGAAATTTAGTCGCAAATTTCAGAAAAAGAATATAGAACGTTAATCATAATCATAATAATACTTTATTAGCCAAGTATGTTTTGAAACATACGAGGAATTTCCTTTGCCATACAGGCAAACAAATAAAAAGCAACAGAACATACAAAAAGGCATTTTAACATAAACATCCACCACAGTGACTCCTCCACATTCCCCACTGTGACAGAAGGTGAAACAAAGTTCAATCTCTTCCCTTCTTTGTCCTGCCGCGGTCGGGGGCCTCGAACCTTCCGTTGATGGGACGATCTTGGCTCCGTAGCCGGCAGACGGGTCCTCTGCGTCGGGGAGATCAAGCTCCTGCATCGGGGGGGAATCTCAGCTCCCCTTGCCATGTGGTCGAACCTTCTGCATCGTTTGGAGCTTCCAGACATCGGGCTCTACCAGAGACTGCGAGCTCCTCAATGTTGAAATCCGTAGGCCGCGGTTGGAGCGTCGATCCCAGGCAAGGGATTGGCTCCGATGGTAAGTCCACGGCCCCGCAGTAGGGCTCAAAGTCGGTCCCGAGCAAGGCCTCCAGCTCCATGATGTTAGTCCGCAGAGCGACCGGAGATACGATCCGGAAAACAATCGCATCTCCGGCAAGGTAAGAGATTGAAAAAAAGTTTTCCCCAACTCCCTCCATCACCCACCACATAAAACAAACCAGAGAACATTGACACATACTTTCAAAACACACTAAAAATAAAGACAAAACAACAGTCAGACTGTTGTCGAGGCTGCCATTGTGCGGGCCCCCCTGGTGGTATAGCAGTTTACGAAGAAGATTTTCAGTCCTTTGAATCTTGCTGGCTCAATGCAAGAGCAAAACTATTTTTTCCAACCCACTGCCACCACCATTCCCACTTCCCATTTCCCATAGCTCTATGGTTTCTCTTAAATACTAATCCAGTTTATTTTTCAAAGGAATGGATGAAACTACTTTCACCGTTCATTGAGCAATGCATTCCAAAAGAAAATAACTTTCTGTGTAAATAAATGATTTTTCCTAATTTCATAAATCTGTTTAAATCTGTATCCTCTAGCAATGTTTTCCTGCCTCCCAACATACCCAACAAGTGCTGGAGCAACTCAGGGGTCATGCAGCTTTTCTGGAGAACATGGATGGGTGACGTTTTGGGTATGAACCCTTCTTCCGATGAAGAGGTCTGAAGAAAGCTCACAACCCGAAATATCACCTATCCATGTTCTCCAGAGATGTTGCTTGACCTGCTATGTCACCCCAGCATTCTATGTCTTTTTTTTTGTAAACCAGTATCTTCACTTCCTTGATTCAGTGCCCTAGGTTCACTAGGAGGCATGTTGAATATATGCTAAATTCCACCTGAATATTTTACTATACAGTAATGAAGCAATCATAATTTGTTTGGCTTTGTTCAAGGCTCTTCTTCCTTTCCAAGCTGAAATAATTTTAAGAATCTCGGGTTTAAATTTAGATCTCCAATGATGAAGCAGAATGGGATAGAATCACTCTTTCTACCCATCACTTTAGTGATAAATATGATAGTATCGTCGTGAAAGGTATGACAGCATATGTGAAAGGTATGATAGCATATGATGCCAAGTAACAGCTGTGAGAGTTTGAATACATTTACAATGACACTATTTGCCTTCAGTTTTTCTTTATACACTGTTACTATCTGAGTACGATAATGACATATTAAGGAATAGTTCAGAGGCTCTGTTCTAGTTATCTTCCTGTCCAAACCACATCTGGCATATGCACAGAAGAATAAGAGATCCTCACATCAATAATAAATGAGCAGTTGTGGATTAGACATTAGAAGCTGTGCAACTCATGCAGAGTTCAGTAACCAGTGATGCTGAATCCATATTAGCACTATGACCAATACATTAATGTTTAGACATGGTGGACTAAACTTTCTTATACAAAATGTATTCTCTGTGAGAAAGCAAAGAGATCTGCCTCATTTTTCATTTATCTGTCTCGAGCAAAACACGAGTTTGCATATTTAATCATCTTTTCCATTTTAAAGTGCGGAAAATATTTATCTATATTGAACTTTACTAGGCCTAATCTGAGTTAAAAATACATTTAACAACAACCTTCCCTATTTTTGCAATGAATCTTTATTAGTAATAAATTAAGTTGCATATTTCATATCTCAAATTCGAAAATATTCATGATTTACAAATGTAATGATGAACTTTGATTCTACTTTCAGATAATTTTATCTAAGTAAAATTACTAAGTAACAAGACAAGGAACTGATTAAATATGCCACAGGAAGTGCAGTGGGACCTCTATGTTCGGGGTGGCACAGCTAACAGAGTGGCTGCCACTCTGGGGGGGACCTGATGGAAATGTGGGGAGAATAAAATGGGGTCGAGTATGATCAATGTAAAAATGGCGGCTTGGTGGGCAGTGCAGTCCTGAAAAGCCTGTTTTCTTGCTGTGCCTTTGATTTTTGTTTAAGCAGTAGTATTATATGGTTGTAATCATGTACTTGAGATTGATTGATTGAAACCAGTTATGGCAGTTCTGCTGCTCTTAAAACAAACAAAAAAATCAATTCCTACTACCATATGCTACTTGTAATTCTAAAAGCAGAAGACCTAAATATTAAGTTTGTCACTTCTACAAAGCATTTGGTATTTCTGGTGAATCCACAACACCTTTAGCTATGCACAGCATAGCTTGGTGCCTAGCCCAAGAGGCATTGTATTGTCTTATGTCCTCTTAACTCTGTTTGCCCATTCTATCCCATAGACTTCTCACTTTGTAGAGTGTTTAATGTTAAGTGATCCATTCGCCTTCTACATGTATTGACAATGGTATAGTCAGGCAGGGAAGAAATGATAGGGTAATTCCTTTGTCAGTTAGGCTTGCTGACCACGCTGCTATGATTGACTGAAATTGATTTTATTTCTTTTACATTTTTCCCATTTAATGGCAGGTTTCATTTTCTTTGTTTTTTAAATAGACTCTACGGTAGGCGGCACAGTTGTGCAGCGGTAGAGTTACTGCCTTACAGCACTTCAGGTGCCAGAGAGCCGGGTTCGATCCCGACTATGGGTGTTGTCTGTACGGAGTTTGTATGTTTTCCCTGTGACCGCGTGCGTTTTCTCCGAGATCTTCGGTTTCCTCCCACACCCCAAAGACTTGTAGCTTAATTGGCTTGGTATAAGTGTAACTTGTCTCCAGTTGTGTAGGATAGTGTTCATGTGCGGGGATCACTGGTTGATGTAGAGTCGGAGGGATGAAGGGCCTGTTTCCATCTTTAAACTAAAGTAAACTATTCTCTCGGTGATTTGACTGTTTTCTATGAGTCGAATGCCCCTCCCTACCGCAAACTCACTTCCTAACATATTGCAAATAAATACTTTGATCTAGAAAATGACTATGGTATTTGCTGAGCAGTTATAACCCTCATTTGTGTTTGGGAATAAACAGTATGGCATAACAGGGTCAGGACATCTCGCCCCTTGGCCTGCAATGGTATTCACCAAGATTTTTGTTCAGCCTGTACCTCAACAGTATCTTCCAGCATCATTCCCAATTTTTCGTGATTTCTAGAAATCTAACAATCTTGATTAACAGTAATGACAGAGTCCCATGAGATTGAGAATTTCAAAGGTTAATCATTCTCTGAGTAAAGAAATTCTATTCATTCCTGACCTAAATAGCTAGCTATTTATTTTGGGACTGTGTATCTGAGTTTGAGTTTCCTTAGCTAAAAGAAAGTGTCTCTGTTTATCCATCCTATAAAGCCCTGTAAAAAGTGATATATGTTTAATTGAGGTCAATCGTCTTGCTCCTAAACTCGAGAATAATGGCCTAGTGTGCTCGGCTATTCCTTCTATGACAGATCCACCAATCCAGAGGCTAATGTTTGTCATTATGGTCAACGCAGACATTGTGGGCCGAAGGGCTTGCTGTGCGATGTTCTAATCAAATGTATCATTGCTGTGCCTACTCTGTGAGAGTACTGCAACTTCTGATCTACAACTTTCACCTCTATGCTTCTTACAAAGATGTCACCCACTACTCTCAATTTCTCTGACTCTGCTGCATTTGCTCCCAAGATGAAGCTTTCCATTTGTGGGCATCTGAGTTGTCCTCTTTCTTTAGTAACCATGCCCCCCTCCCTCCAGCTGTTGTAGATGGATCTCCTACCTGTGTCCCCTTCGTTTCCGGTAGTTCTGCTCTCGCCTTGGTTCACTCATCCCTTCTCACGCAAACCACCCCCTCCTCAGGCACTTATCCCCTGCAAACGCAGGAGATGTAACACCTGTCCACATACCTCCTCCCTCACATTCATCCAGGGACCCCAAAGCCCTTCCAAGTGAGACAGATGTTCACAAGCACCTCCTCTAACCTCATTGATTGCATGCTATGCCCCTGATGTGATCTCCTTTACATTGGGGAAAACAAGCATTGATGAGGCAACTATTTTATCAAACACGTATGCTTGGTCCGCCAAGGCCTGCTGGGTCTCAAAACGACCCCTCTCAAAACTGACCTTTCTATCCTGAGCCGTTTCCATTGCCAGATTGAGGTCACATGCAAATTGAGGAGAATAGCTCCTCATATTCTGCTTAGGTAGCTTACAACCTAACAGTATGAACACAAAGGGTTACAACTTGTCCAAGGTACCAAAAAGCTGTAGATATCATTGCGATCTCTCTCTGCAAGGAACACATTTCAATAAACTCACTTGAACTTGAACGTGAACATTTTTGAGTGCATGGATAAAAGAATCATCACTTTATATCAGGGTAGCAAGTCCACTGAAGTTCAACTGAAGGCTCTTCTTCAGCCTCTCGATTGCAGTGGAACTAAATTACTGTCACAGCATCCTAGGGTTCTAAACAATCAAACATTTTTATCTATTGCTTTGATATAGAAGGAAAACATTTGTACGGATTTCTTCGGATCGTACGCGAGAAGTGCGTACATTTGATGTTATAGTGTGAAATTAAGTTTCTTTTTTTTCCCCCATCTTCATAATACTCGAAATCAATCTGGAAGCAAATTAATTACACGCTTGTGTCGTATTGTGGAGAAGGTTATTTTGCTCAGTTGGAAGCCAAGCATAGGTTATTAAAGAATTTCAGTAACCAAGAGATTAGAACACAACTGGTAATCTTAAACAATGTATAATTAAAATAAAATAATAGGTCTGGCCATGATACTATGGTTAGACTGTCAGTCACATCAAGAGATTAAAGCGATATCTGGATGATGAGAGCTTTGCTTTGTGCATCACCAATTAAGTTAATTTCGGAATTCATTGTAAATAATGTTTGCAGATAATACTCAAGTAATTGCAGATTTATTTTCAGGTTCTATGCTTATTTCAGTGTGAAATTACAAATATTAAGATTTTTGGTGTTAAGCAAGTTGAACATAATTTACACTTATTAGTTATTTCTGAGTTAATGTTATATTCTGAGGGAGAGATGATGAATAAATGTACCTCATAAATACAATAACAAATTGCATTTATTTAACAATTTTGATCTTGGGATATCTCATACAACTTTACAGCCAATTAAGAACCTTCGTAATGTAGTTGTTTTGTGAGAAATCTGACTGACCATTTATAAATGGGCTCCTACCAAGTGCAATGTTGCCTATTAATTGCCAGATTAAATGTTTTTAACTGTCATTGATTGAAAGATAATTATCGATTAATCTGCATGTGCCCTTAAATAGAACCTACAGCAGCCTCTCATGTCCACTGTATGTCACATTTGGAATATATGCTACAATACATCAGAGCAATAGCCTCCACCCTATTCAATATATGTGAAGGCAGCCCGTGCTCTGTTTACTATTGGTGTCATAATCCTGCGCTCTATTTTATTTTTAATCATGGTCAAGAGTGCTTTATTGTCATATGTCCAAACAATAATAGTGCCCAGACAAAAGTAATGTTCCCAAGTTGATGTAGTTCAGATCTTATTAGGAGGTTGTGGTATTTAATAGTGTTTAATCGCCTAATGGTTGTTGGGAAGAAGCTGCTCCTGAATCTGAACGTTACAGTTTTCAGGTTCCAATATCTTCTTCCCAATGGCAGTAGTGAAATGAGGGTGTGGGCAGATGGTGTGGGTCTCTGATGATGCTGGCTGCCTTTTTGAAGCAGCGACTCATGTAGATCCTATTTCACGGTGCAGAGATCAGTACCCGTGATGGACTGGGCAGTGTTCACCACTTTTGGAAGATTTTCAGAGATATGCCCGCCCAGGAATTTGAACTCTTTGACTCTTTCCACCACTGTCCCATTGATAAAGACAGGTTTGTAAATCCTCTGCTATCCCCTTCCAAAGTCAACAATCAGTTGCTTGGTATTAATGATATTGAGCGCAAGGTTGTTCTGGCACCATTTGGTCAGTCGATTGATTTCCCTCTATCGCTGTGCAGCATGGAAACAGACCCTTCTGCCCATCTTGTCTGTGCCGACCAAGTTGGCATTATAAGCTAATCTCTTTTGCCTGCAGTTGGCCAATAGCCCTCCACACCCTCCCTATTCTTACACCTTTCCGTCATAATTGTATCTATTTCTACAGCTTCTGCTGGTAGCTCATTCAGATATGGATTACCCTCTGAGTGAAATGGTTGTCCCCGAAAACCCCCTTAACTCTTCCCTCTCACCGTAAGCCTGTGCCCTCAAGTGTTAGAATCCTTTACCCTGGGGAAAAAGGCTGTGAGCATTTACTTTATCCATGCCCCCCTTGATCTCGTGCAACTCAATAAGGTCACCTTCCAGCCTCCTACGCTCCAATAAAAAATGTCCCAGCCTATCTAACCTCTCACTGCAAGCACAGGTTCCTGGTGAATCCCTTATGCAACCTTTCCAACTATCCAAGTTGACAGGAAATTATTCCCTCTCTCGCGTATATCTGACAGGAACAATGCAGTCTGACAGATTACTGGCTCTGTCATGTATGTCTATGCTCTGTCTGACAGGAGCTTGCTCCCCATACAGGACCAAAAGGGACCTGTGCAGCATACTGCCTCACAGTGTTTCAAGGTTTATAGAAACATGAGGGAAGTAGTTCAGTCTTTTTATAAGGGCAGGGGAATCGAGAACAAGAGGATATAGGCTTAACAGGAGAGGGGAAAAATGTAAAGAAACCAGAGGGGCAATGTTTTCACGTGTTGGGTGGCCAGCATGTGGAACATTATGTTATACCCTTTATCTGGCATTTGTACATTGTGGATGGCTGGATTGTAATCATGTACAGCCTTTTCTGTGACTGGATGGCAAGCAGCAAACATCTTTTTACTGTACCTCAATGCAGGTAATAGGGCCAGTTACCCTACCAACCACCACACATTTTTAGGATGTGGAAGGAAACCAGAGCATCAGGAGAAACCCTACATGTTCACTGGAAGAACCTGCAAACTCTATACTGACAGCACTGGAGATCAGGATTGAATCTGGGTCACTGAAGCGGTGAGGCAAAAGCTGTGCCTCACCTCTGGCAGTGTCTTATACAAACCTGCACTTCAGGCGACACGAGAACCTGTGCATCAGATGGCATCTGACTGTATTGCTCCAAAGATAGATAGATAATTTAGAGCATGAGGTCTACTTGGACGCAGAATGGAGGAAAGGAATTTGCAATTTCAGTCAGTTGTTAGTGGGAGAAAAGCTGATTACTATTTTGGGAGAGTGGCGCACTTCCAGCTTCTGTGCTCTATTTCAGACATTTGTGAATCCCTGGTAGACGAAAATGCTGGAGAAACTCATCCGGCGCGGCATCATCTTTCCTTCGCTCCATAGATGCTGCCGCACCCGCTGAGTTTCTCCAGCACTTTTGTCGACGTTCGATTTTCCAGCATCTTCAGTTCCTTCTTGAACATTTGTGAATCCCTCGTATCTTATATTCTTGTCCACTGAATGAGGTCCTACTTTTCTACACTCTGAGGCAATTGAATCCACAATAGCTCTAGTTTAATTTCTGGACTGTAAGCTGGATAGCAAGAAACAATGCTCTGTGGTAGTCCTTCGATTACCTTGAATTGGCCGATATCTTGCTCAACACCAGATGCAAAAGGCTAAGTTCTGTAACAACCTTATTGTGGAATGTAAGCTCTATCACTGTAGCACAGCAGTGAAAGGGAAGTGGGTTATCAATATGAGATCAAAATATATGCCTTTAATAACAAGCAAAAAAAGGGCAGCAAGTTCTGCGGGAAGCTGGAAGCTGCAAAATGCCACAACTTATTGATCAGTTAATACTAGACTTTTGTGTGTTTTACACAGATGGATTTTTACCCTCGACCTTCAGTTGTTCCATGTGGACACTCAGCAGCTCCGAATAACGTGATTGTAGGAAGTTAGAGCTGGTGCTTAACGTAGTCAATAAAGAGCGAATTTAATTTGTTTTGTCTTTTTGCTGTATGTTAGAGAGTTGACCATGAAGTTCAAAGAATAATTATAAAAAATGTAACCATCTTAGATTAAAATAAACTCTGACCTTGCCTTTCTGTCTCAGTTGTCTTTCTCAGATATAGCCATTTTTACCATCTCGTTTCTCTCTCCATATCTGATTTGAGACTGATGCACCTACTGTCTTGTTGATCAATTTCTAACTCAATTTTTCTATCTCAGTGGGTAAAGTAATTGCTGTTCAGCGAGGCTGCAGGTGCCCCACTGACCCTGCAGCTCTGGCAACTCACAGAGCAAACAATTTTTAGCTTGGGGATACACGTTAGAGCCTCTAAATGATGATATACTCAGCAGGATACCCCTACATAGAAAATGTGCCAGATCCTTTGGGTTCTTTGCACAGGTTGACCTGTTTCCCTCTGCAAATTGTAGATTATGTTTAGTTTCCTGTCATGTTTTATTTGTGGAGAATGATTTGCAGCATTCACTACAGTCACAGAAGTATCTGAGCTTGCCGCAAGTACCAGTCTCCAACTCATATTTTGTGCGGCAACATATGCATAAAAGATTAATTTTGATGCTAAGCTAAATCTTTCTTTCACTCCCATGGCCTCCATTGAAAGCTCAGCAGGTTAATTTGAAGGACTGGAAAATTTGCAGCCCATTTTAGTTGAGTCAGGTTAATATTTAAGCCCTAACACGAGTGTATAATGCTCCCAACAGTTCTTCCACATGACCCCTGACGCTTTGCAAAACAGGGAAAGTGTTGCCAATGAGCGAAAGATGCTTTTGTAAATTCTGATTCATCTGGAAAACCCAAAAAAAAAATAAAAAATCTCATATTGTGAGTGTGGTGTGAACCAAAGCTGATCTCAGAGCTGGGTAGAGTCGATGATCAAAAGCTTCACCTCTGGCAACAGAGCAGCAACAGATGGAACACATTTGTTCCACCATTTTCCGCCTCTTGATAGTTAAACCTTTTGCTCATTTGCATTGCAAAATAGCCGTGGTATTCATGCAGATATCGTGCCATGATTTGTGCCGGTTTCTGCACCAAATCCTGTGGCAGAATGTCTGTAGAAACGTCCTTTAGAGCTCATTTATTTATCCTGGTTTGTAAACCTGGAGGCAAAGAAGAACTATTGCAGGGCTTTTGTCCAGTGTTGTCCATTTGTCTCACAACGTCATAAGCTATTACTAAAATGCTGTGTTCAGAAATTGGAGAGGTACAAAACTGCTAACTGGTGGGGAATTTCCTTGAATGCTCATTGGAAAGGTAATTTTGTCATTCAGAATGATGGGTAATATTTGAAATATTTGGATGCACTGACTGGAACAGTACTGCCAGTTGTAAGTAAGAAACAAACAAATGAAGCTCCATAAATTTCAATTAGATGCCTCAGCAGAGTTTGGCTTGCAATTTTTTAGCATAAATCTTCCCTAGTTCATTTTATAATTAAGTCAAATACTCATAAGCAAGTCTGTTAGCCGGCAGTACAACTAAAAAGTAGAAAAGGGATGTGAATGTGTACAGCACTTTTCATGACCTTATTCTGTGGCAAATAACTTTGCAGCCATGCAAGTACCCTTTCTACATCCATGTATTGTCGGTAATGAATGGCAGATACATCTGGATGACCTCTCTTGGTAATTGTAAAAATAACCTGATGTAAATTCCTCATATGATAGGGTTGAACATAAAACTGACTTAACTTTGTGGCGCAGCAGTTTTGTATTGTCACTTGCGTTAGAGTTCCTTTGCAACTTGTCTAATGATCTTTAGAAAATAAGATAGAAAAAAGCAAAGGTATTGCTATGTTTGAATGTTGGATTTATCATATGGGACCCATTGAATATTCAAGGAATAATAACCCAGAGGAAGGTGAAGAATGCTCTCTTTCTTGAACTTAAGTTTTCTATCCAATCTCATATTCCTTGATTTCCTTCATGTTGCATAATCCTGGATTGCAGCTTTGAATATATTCAATCACTGAGCAATAATGGACCTGTAGAAAATTTGAACTGGTCATAGTTCTTGAAGTGAAGACATCTCCACACAACCACATTATTAAATATCCGACCACTTTATCTCAGATTTTGACCCTAAATAATCTCTCCATCAAGTAAAGCAATTTCAGATCATCCACGCTGTTGAGCCTTGTGAGAGCCTTGATTCAATGAGATGCCCTCACGTTTATAAGATCACATGAAGAACCTAAGAAAAAATTTAGCAGGAGTAGGCCATGTCCCATCAAGTCTATCCTGCCATTCAGTGCAGCCATGGATGATCAGCCCTAGCCTCAGCTCTTTTCTGCCAGTTCCTGATAAACCTTATTTTCCTTATCTTTCAAATATTTATGTACTTTCTCTTTTAGTACTTCAAATGTTCAAGCTTCCACGATTCGCCACGCTTTGTGATAAAAAGTATCTACCTACCTCAGTTTTAAATGACCACCCTCTAAACTTCTAATTATGTCCCCATATTTTGTAATTCTCCTATTGGTGGAAATATCTCTGTATGTCCTGTCATGCTCCCCAGAGGTCTTTATATGTTTCAGTAAGATCATCAATCATTCCTCTAAACTCCAAAGAATATTGATCTAATTTCTTCCGCTGTTTGTGTTATAACAAGCCTCTAATCTCAGGAATTAGCCTAGTAAAATTCATTGGACCATCTCCATTGCCAGCATATCCTTTCTTAAATAAAGGAACCAAAACTGTACACAGCACTCCAGGTGCGGCCTCACCTGTACCCTGTACAATTGTAACCATACACCGATTTGTAAGCTCAAACCCTCTTGCGTTTAAGGCCAAAATGCCAACTGCCTCCAAAACCACTTACTGTAGCTGTCTGTGTGTATCGGCAATTCACGCACAAGAACACGCAGATCGCTCTGTACTTCACTCATCTGCAATCTTTCTGCCTTTAGATTCTTCTCACCATAGTGAATAATCACACGCTTTCCCACATTGAACTCCATTTGCCAAATTTTCACCTACTCACTCAAACTATCGACATCAAGTCCTAATATCCACATTGCAGCATGCCCTCTGTCTATTTTTGCATCATCTGAAAACTTGAATACCTTACATTCTTCACATTCCTCTGGGTTATTAATATACAAAGTAAATAGTTGCTGTCCATTAAATGATCCTCAAGACACACCACTAGTTACATTCTTCCAGTCTGAATAAAACCATTTAATCAAACTCTCTACCTTCTCTGTGATAACCAATTTTCAAACCATTCTGAAACACTTCCCCGAATACTCTTGAGCTCCTGTGCACTGGCTCTTGATGTGGCATCTTGTCAAATGACTTCTGAAAATCCATATACATCACATCTACAGAGTTTGTCTACCAATTTTGCTTCTTACATTCTCAAAGAATTGTAACAAATTTGTTAAACATGATTTACCTTTCATGAACCATATTGACATTTAAGTTTATCTGAATATGGCTATTTCGTCTTTGATTGCAGACCCCTGATAGCTTTTCTTCCATTGAATTTCAACTAATTCTGCAGTGTATTTATGCAGTTTAAGTGCTTTTTAAATACAATGAAGTTTTCTTTTAGGCAGATCAGGTGATTGCATTTAAAAAGTGAAAAAAGACCTGAGTTTTGAGCAGCCAATGTTTCTACATCTAATAATGTTGATTCCCCAATGGATAGTTCATGGTTAAACAGGAGATAAAGAATAAACTTCAGCTCAAAAGTGAAAAGACAATCAAATATAAATAAAACACTGTTGACTCACTTTGCTTATATTTGATAACTCACTTGAAATAATTATGTTTCATCGGTAAAACTATTTGTTCAGAGCTCAATAGTGTTGCTGAATTGACTACATAATGAACATTGTGCCAAAGAGCCAATGTCAGTCTATTTCTGCAGAAATTCTATGCCCAGAGTCAGTACACACCAATGGATGTTTTTATTCACATATATCAGCCTTTAACTCTTTGCCACCTTATTCACCAGTGACGTTCCAAATTCTGTAACCTCTCTTTGCAGTGGCAGTTGCAGAAGCTCTGAATATTTAGGCTTAAGGGTTTTTTTTTAATCACATAGTTAGCAATAATTTCATATTGATAAATATCTTCTGTTTCACTTTAAAGCAATGATATTGAAATGGTTCTTAAATAGGTCTTAATTTATTTTTTCCCTTATTTTTCTTACAACAGGGTTGGTGAAGCTTGGAGTCCACTGTGTAACATGTCAAAAGGTTGCAATAAAGATCGTCAACAGGGAGAAGCTCAGTGAGTCTGTGCTAATGAAGGTAATGGCCTATTGGGAGGGATTCAATAGAATTCTCCACTTTCAAGCTCCTCTTAACAAAATTAATTTCATTCATTATATTAAACATATAGCCTATTATAACCTATCCTGTATCCATGTAAATCATTAATAATTATTACAGAGACGCAATGGAAACAAAAGCTACAATCATCTTGTTAAAAAATAACACATTGTAAACTATCCAATGGTTACATTTCAAGTTTAGTTCATGTTTACTATTAGTGTGCTATTCGAAATTTGACTCTCTTTACTATAAGTAGGTATGTTACAACACGTACCTTGAGGAGGGCTGCAGTTCTGACGCTCCCCGTGTGCGTGACTTTGGCGCCTTTCAGAGGGGGGCGTGTTTAAAGTGCCGTTTTTCCACAGACTGGGCAAATCGATCCATGTCAGGCGATTTCGTTGCTGAAGAAAAATCGCTCCGCCATTTCATTCATGAAGGTATTTTTAAATTACGCTAGATTATTTATTAACTAGAGTAATCTAAAAATCATCTTCTAAAGCCATGAGCGCCGACAACGGGAAGGATTTTACGTAGGGGAGAAAATAAAGTGCGCAGTTTATTTTTACATTAAAACTTGGTTTTTAGGAAGGCTTTAATCACATTTTCATGTTGCAAAATGGGGACAAAAAAAATGTATGAACTGGCAGTGATTTTCATGCCGACTTCACCACGTTCTAATCCACCGCATTCCACTAAAACCCACTCGCAAGTTGATTTAAATGGCCATTAATTTACAGGAATTAAACACTAAATTCCTTCCATTTGGCCTATAAATTCATAAAAATGAGATTTTAAAATCATGTTATATTGTGAATTATTGTGTGAATGTTATTTGGACACTTAGGCAATTAAAAAAAGTTTATCTTTTCTTAAGAAATGGATAGATGTTTAGATCTAGTAATTGAATTTTGTAATTAGCTACAATTAGGTAACTAACTAATTATATGTTTTAATTTCAGGTCATCCAAGTAATATTGTTACATATTTGTTTCAGAATGCTTCAATCTATAATAACTGAAAATTTCATTGAGTTCTCTTAATTTTTAAGAAAGTTATGGGCGTTTGACTGTCCTAAATCACAGCTTTTGTGTTAAGTCAATGGAAAGGCAATGGGGAACAAGATGCTAATTTCCGAGTATGAAAATGGCCATAACCTTTTTAATACTGAAGATATGAAAGTGAATTAGGTGTCAAATTAAACTTCTTTTTATGCTTTATCTGATGGGATAAATTGCAGACTTTATTTTTTAAATCTCAAAATTTTGTAACATTGCTACTATAAGTGCACTGCTTTCTGATCCCTACTTATACTTATATTGGGAGATTTACAGAGTAAAATATTTTCAGAGAGGAGCTGAGGGACAAATTCACATCAATTACTTTTCACGCCTAGGATGTATGTTGATAGATTTATTGCCAAGAGAAAGCATGTAAGAAGTGTATTTTAGTGACAAATGGGCTGACACAAAACGTGAAATTAAACCAAGTGGAAAAAAAATTCAGTTTATGATAGTTTGTTGCGGAGAAACTCTGAGGATCTAATTAAATCAGGTGAGTTTAGATTGTACTATAAACTGTTTAAGAAGTTTTGCCAATAGAATTTTTGATGTATATCTGCACAAGCCTTTATTAAATTGCACAGTCTGGGCCTGTACTCCCGCTGAGCAAACCTTGTAAGTAGTAGCAGGACATTATCAGTGCACTGTGAGAGTTCTTGCTTTACTGCGTGACAAATGAATGTTCTATCCACCAACCTTCCGTGAATTTCTCTTGTAATTCATAACTAGAGCAAAATAAAGGTGGCAAAGAAATTCTGCAAGAATTAAAAATATTAACCTAGCAGTAAATGACCAGATAAAATTTCAAATTAACTTCATTTAAACTTTACTAGCAGCACAGGTTAGATTGCAATTGTGGAACAAGAATGGTCTAATTGGTGATAATAATATTTGATCTGGATGTTAAGGCTTATCTTGTGACTATTAGTGCTGTATAATCTTTTTACATTTAGAGAAGGAATTCACACCTGTTATAGCGCAGGCTTCGCTTTGTTCTAATCTAATTTTCTACCACTTTCCCCAAGAGGCACTCAGAGTTTTATATTCCAGTAGCGTATATTCGTGATCTTATTTTGCTGCAAAATTGCACATACAAGCATTCAGGCCAGTTAATTATCAATTTTATACAGTTCAAAGTTGATGCCCTTTTTTAGCAGCAACAGTGGTTCAATTTCAAAAAAGCAGATTAAGATTGAAATAAACTTTTACAATTAATATTAACAGCTTTTATTACATGAATTGAAAATGTCATGAAGGAATAGAAATTCTTGCCAGCCATTATGGGTGAGTTGCATTGATCATAGGCCTGATTTAGGGCAGAGGATCAGTCTAGAGGATCGGATGAGACTATTGGTTAGGATAATTCATTTGAAGTGGAGATGGAAGTCTTAATTGGGGTGCCTTGGAATTGAGGAGTGTGTGGACATGGCCAAGCAGGAGATGTTTAGCTGTGATGATCAGGAGATTAGTAGCTCAGGCAGATTGGAAAGGGAGAAAGATGCATGGGGTTCGAAAGTTAAGCTTGAGTTTGGAGCAAATCACGGATTGAGTTTATGGTAAAATTGGTGGGTTGGGGGACGAGGGACCTGGGCTTGTTGAAGTGCGGAAGATTGATAGGTGTGGAAAAGTCGGGGCTTAGGCTAGTTGTGAAAAGGTAAGTGGAGGATTGACACCAGTCACACAAATGGAAAGGAACGGGAAGCCTCAGGAGGAGGGAGATGGGGCTTTGGAGCAATTACACTGATGCTGAGGGAGATTGGTGGGGATGAGCGATCATTGTTATAGGACTGAATCAGTTAGTGGGTCAGATCAGGGAATTGTGCAGCATATTATGGATTCATGACAAAGCATTAAAGATTAAAATGAACCTTAATGGTACCCAAGTCTTGCACCACTTTGCAGAGATCTAATTGTTTAATATTAGTTGGTTCCAGGACAATGTAACATCATTTTTCCCTTCAGTGCTTCTCTTACAACATTGCTTGAAAACTTCTATACTTTGATGCACATCTGATTATAAATTACATCAGATGCACAAATGTGACTTGTGCGAGGAGGTGAATGATTGAATTCCACCTCCAAGGATGCGGGTGAGAACCCAGCCCGCTCACCGGCACGTGGTGTTCCTCCGTCCGCCACCACCACCATCTTTTATCTCATTCCTTGGCTCAGCCTTGCTTGCTCAACCTTATCTTGAGCAATAAATCTCCCAATTAGAGAAAATCTTTTCATTCATTCAAGCCTCCTCGCGTTTTTTATTTGTTCATGTTGATTTATTGAACAGTTTATTATTCAATAAATCATTAGTGATTTTTCATTGGAGGTTTTCTGTAGCTTTTGTCATCCTTTTTGATGCAGAGTTCCCTTGCTCTTCATTTGCTGCCAAGACTTTAGGAGCTCAGCTCTAATTTTGTTCAACCACTGAGCTACCTTCTAGTGTTAATAAAGCCACAACAACCTCCCAGTGCTGCAAAAATCACAAATATATATTTCCCAACACTGCTCATCCTACTTCCATTGTTTTGTTTTGCATATCAATCAATTAAAATAAAGTAGTCACAAACTTCAATTTTGTTATACGTTTTAAATTTTAATGATAGAAAATAATTACAATGAATATACTGGAATATAATGTACAGAAATGATACTGGTAAATAAGGTGATTTATCTATTGCTATTTGCTCTGCACCATAAAATATATAAAGTTCCAATGCAGAAATTGGTTCTTAAAAATGTATCCTACATCATTTCAGTGTGTTTTCTTTGTCATTCTGGAATAGGACACAACTTCACAAAAAATAATTTTGAGGTAAAATTGTACCTTATACAAACGTAACAAGACAAAAACAATACCGTTTCAGTTAATCATAAAATGCATCTCAAATCATCGGCAAAACCCTTAATCTTTTCATCTAGAAAGAAAAAAGGCAGCAATTATCTAGTAATTGCGACATCTTGAAATTTCCTTCTGTGCTGCGCACATTATGATTTGGAAAAATACTAACTTTTCTCCATTGTCTAGTGACTGGATATTATAACAGTCCACCAACAGTGTGCGACAGTGAGTCAAGATAACTCATCACTACTTACTTAAGAGAAATTTGAGGTATGCAATAAAAAACTGGCATTGATAGTGATGCCCATTTCCCATAAATAACTTACATATAATTCAAATGTTGTGTTCAATGATGCCACAGTAATCCTCTTATATCAAATTATATAATTCATACTGCTCGTATGCAGTTTTCTGCCTCCTTTTAGCTCTTTACAATGAAATAGGAGCTCCCCAGCCCTTGATTCCCTTTCTAGTCTGTCAGTGATTTCTAAGCTTGATACATTTGCTAACCACAAACAAGATGTTAATTCATGAAAATTGTTATATGTTAGTCTGTGACTCAATTTGCCTCAAAGTCTGTTTGATCAATGAATATCACCAGTACACTGCGGTACTTGCTGGGCTGTGCTTGGCTTTAATACAGTCTCCTTTGAGAAAGTGCTTCAGTTGCTGTTGGATATGCTTATAGCTATTAAATCTTTTGATAGAATTAACAATAGGGAACTATGAAGGGAAATATTTCTCATATTTTCTTACAACATAGAAGGAAGTTGTTTGGCCCATTGAATCAGTGCCTCCATCCTGATTATTTTACCAACTAACACTAGTGGTGCTTTTCTGGTTGGTTCATACAGGCAAAACATGCATAATTACTGGGGAAACTTTTAATTTCCACACTGACATCATGCAAGGTCAGGATCTAGCCCACATTGCTGGACTCAATGACAGCAGCACCCGTTGCTGCACCACTGTGCCGCCAATGTATGAAGTGATGCATAATGGTATGAAGAATGAGGAAAAGCAATATAGAATAACACGTACTGTTCTAAATAGCATTCAGGAGCAGAGAGACCAGGGGATGTATGGACAACCTTTTGAAAGTGGCAGGGCAGAACCAGAAAAAGCTTAATAAGACAATTTTTGGATTTGATCAAGAGAGGAATAGCATATTTAAGCAGGAAGTAATGCTAAATATTTATAGTAGGCTGGTCCAACTTCAACTGGAGTATAGTGCTCAGTTTTAATTGTCACCTTATAGGAAGAATGTGAAGGTATTTGAAAAAGGCCACAAGATAGATTGGTGCTACTGGGACCATTTTCTTTGAAGTCTTGAAGAAAGTTCCTGACCTGAAACATCATCTGTCCATTTTCCTCCATGGATTCCACCTGAGCAGCAGTTTGATTTTCGCTCAAGATTCCAGCATCTGCTGCCTCTTGTTCCAGCATCTGATGCATCCACTGTGTGAAGAAGTGAAGACTGAGGGGAGATTTGTCATAAGTATGTAAAATAATGGTCCGAGCAGTAAATAGAGGGAACTCTATTGTTGGAGAGGTAGAGGACTAAAGATCTCAGGAGTAAAATAACAGGGAGGAGAATTGATAGGGTCATATGGAGACCATTATATGGAGACCATCTCAAAAATATATATTTTGAGATGTGGGCAGAATCTGGAATTCACTGCTGTAGATGTGGTGAAGGCAGTTTTCATTGTGGCTGTCAGGAGAGTATTGGATAGGAATGTGGTGGAAACAAATGTCACAGAGATAGATACAGTAGATGCAATTGGTGCGTTGTTCTGGAAAAATGCCAGTGTAGTGATGATAGTCCAAATGGCCTCGTTGTGTTGCGTAACCATTCTATGATGCTATAAATGTCATCCCGGGAAAAATATGCTCAATAGAATTTTCCACTTCTGCATGAACTACTGGGAAGTTGCTTTAATATTTCTAATGAAAATGACACAATAGTTGAATATATCCTGCTTAATGACTGAACTTAAGCATGGGTTTATTCAGTTTCAGTTAATAATGGAAAAGAAACAATAAGTTGAAAGTGCCATTCAATAAGAGAACCACAGGAGCCAACGTAATATGTATTTTAATGCATGCAACACTGGTTTTGCTGTTCAATGATGTCTTTATAACACATAATGTCACCGTTGATTCACTCTGTTTTTTGACATATCTGGATGATTAGAATGGAATGTGCAGCAGTCATGTAGATTAAGAGGATTAAGTAAATTAATGTGCATGTATATCTTTTCCTTTTCTTCAAATAATATTATTCTAAACTGACCATTGTGTGCCTGCAAATTACCAATCTCACTTTATTTGGTCATGCACTAAATTCACTTTATTTCCCTTCTCAGTGCAATATGTCTCTTGTTCAGTGCAAATCTCACTTATTTAATATGACGGCCATTCTCTGAATTTTCTTGCATGACTAACATAACATCACATAATTGCATCACATAATTGTGATGTTGCCAACATGGAGATAGGTGTGGCTTAAAAGAAGGGAGGTTTTGATGCTTAAACAATTTTCAGTTTGAAACAGTATAGACAAATTAAAAGAATAATTGTTTCAAACTGAAAATCCTAACTGAGCTTCATAACTAACTACCCTTAAGTTGGATTAACTTTATAGACATCCGGGAATCTAATGGATGTAGCCCATCCTCTTTGAAAATATCCTCGCCATAATTTACAGCAAATCACTGGATGGTAATCCTTGTGTCCCAGTATTAAACCTTTATAGGCGACAGCACATGGATCCACACTCCATGGTTAGCATTATCTCGAATACACTTTGAGGTAAGATATCATTTGTAGAATCCTGTAAAATTCAATAAGGCACAATATGCTTGCGGGCAAGGTATTCAAAGGAGAAAGATGTAATTTTATGCTGAGCACATACAACTGCCGAATAAGTTACTATTCTGAATCTGTTATAGTGCTGTTGTCAGCAGGAAAGTGAAGTCAACCTTCGGCACCAGCACTGCAAGTTTGCAACCCAACTTTTATTGGACAATTTCTTATATTCAGCAGAAAATATAAATTTTACTTTGAACTTAGTGCCTGACCAAATACTAGAATGTGTACATTTACTTCTTCCTTTTGAGCATACAATAAATATGAATGTAGTTCCAGTGTTTGATTGTTCAGAAAATACCATGTCTTGAATACACATTGAAGAAGGAGCATTTCATACCAAAAAGAGTGAGGTAGAGAAGGAAAACCGAAAGTAAAAGGTTTCCTTGACACAAATCTCAAAAACAGAAAATGTTGGAAACAGATGCTGGAAATCTGAAATTAAAATATAAAATATTGGAAATATTCAACAGATCAGACAGCTTCATTAGAGGGTCCATGATCTGAAATGTTAGCTCTGCTTTCATTTCCACAAATGCAGCTTGACTTACTATATTTCCAGCATTTTCTATTTTTTATTTCAGACTTCCAGCTTATACCGTTTCTTACTTTTCAGATCTGAACTGGTTGGCCAAAGAATGAGAAACAACATGATATTTTTTAATGATATGAGCAAATAGGATTTAGAATTCAATGCTTCATGGTATGATGACGTGAAGTCAGCAGCAACATGAATTAGAAGTCTACTGAACGAGCAAATTCCATTTTTGAGCAACAATATGTGGTTCTGACATTTTAAGTGCAGTAACACTTTAATTGGAATGTCCTTTTAAAAACACTGCAACAAATAGTAGGTGGTTTTATTGACAAGAAGAGCAGTTTTGTTATTCCTGTGGATTTTATTAATCTCAGTGTGTTATTAGACAGAAGCTTAATTATGGCAGTTTTACCCTAAACCTAATCAAATACTAGTGGTCTTCTTGCTGTGAAACTAGGTGGAAAACGTTTTGCCAGTGTAATGCCAGATGGTGTCAGCTTGATAGCAATATAAACACATCACTCTTTCAAGATTATCAGGTTGCTTTGGAGGCAGGGCAGTGTGCTACTCACAATATTGCACACCAGAGCATTTTTGTATATTAAAGGGAGAGATATCACAACATTTATTAATTTTTCAATCACACACTTAAGGCTAATTTAAAATGAACGCTGCTCGGCTGCACATCTGCAGGTAGCTGTACACTATCTGTTGTAACAGCTTGGCATCTTGCTTTTCAAAATAATAGCCATTATGTATTAAGAGTTGATATAATTGCAAACTTCATCTGAAGTCTCTTTCTGTACCTATGACATATGTAGATTTAACTTTAGGAATCCAGATGAGACAATAAAGCAGCCATTATCCAGAGGCTTGGCTGGTGGCTAATGGTCCACTATTTCACAACTTATCAGTACTGACCCAGATGGCTTTACTGAATCAAACTTTTATTTATTTCTGATGTTGCTATATCTAAGGTTTCTGTCGAGTAATACTTTTTGCTTGAGATTGCTTGCATTCCAGGTCTATGCATTGCAAATCATCAGGCAGCTGTCAAATGATTAAACTCGTGACAATACGTGCATCAGACACTTGGACCACAATTGGTGACAGGCAATAGTTGTTTCCAATTATCTAAGACCATCTCTGTTATTAATGCTCAAATGTATCCCCAACATGGCCATTATTCCAGTTTGACTGTATATTTCTTTATATAGTATTGTTAGCGAAGACAACAAGAAGAAATTACACATTTCTTCAAAGATATGCAGAGAACAGATTAAAGACTGTTCTAAAATTTGATTAGAGATTTTTTTTTAAGAAGATTGACGTGGGCAAGTGGTAGAAGTTGTCCATGTGTACTTTAGCAAGGCCTAAAAAATGACGGTGAAAGGAGGCAGATATTGGTAGTGAGGGCTTTTATTCCAATCAGAGGCCATTGAACAGTGGTATGCCACTGGAATTGGTTGCTCTGTTCACTGTTGTTTGTCATGTATATTAACGATTTGGATGACGATGTTTAACATGATTAGTGAATTTATAGATGACACCAAAATTGATGGTGTAGTGGACAGTGGAGAAGATTATCCAGGATTATAACAGGATCTAGATCAACTGAGGAAGTGGGACAAGGAGTGACATATGGAATTTAAGTTAGACAAGTGCAAGGTGTTGCATTTTGATAAGATAAACCAGGTCAAGAGTTGCACAGTGAATGTCAAGGCACCGGGGTTTGTTGTAGAACAGAGAGAGCGAGGAGTACAGGTATATTATCTCTCTGAAAGTGGAGACACAGGTGCACGGGATGGTGAGGATAGCATTCAGCATTCTTACCATCATCGATCTGGAAACTGAATACAACAGGAGTTGGTTTGTTTTGTTGCAATTGTACAGGTTATTGGTCAAACTACACTTAGAGTATTGTGTGCGGTTCAGGTTGTCCAATGGTGGGAAAGATGTTACTAAGCTGGAAAGGGTAGAGAAAAGAATGACGAGAATGTTAATGGGACTGAAGGGCCTGAGTTATAAGGAGAAGCTGGATAGGTTGGTGCTTTTTGTTTCTGGATCAGGAGGCTGAGGGGTGACCTTCGGTATAACATTATGAATGGTATAAATAAAGTGGATGATCACAGTCTTTTTGCCCAGGGTTGGGGAGTCTAACACTAGAGGGCATAGATTCAAGGTGAGAGTGGAATGATTTAAAAAGGACCTAAAGGGCAACATATTTACACCGAGGGTGGTGCGTTTATGGTCAGAGCAACCGAAGAAAGCTGTTAGGTTGGGTACAATTACAATGTTTAAAATGCAAGAATAAGAAAGATTGATAGAGATATTAGCGAAATGTAGGCAAATTGGACATTGAGACATCTTTGCTGACAAGGGGAAATTGAAGCTGAAGGGCTATTTCAGTGCTGTATTGCTCTACGACTCTCTAATTTCTCCTGTTGGCCAGACAAATTTGTAACTATTTTGTATTAGGTGTTAATTTATTCTGGAAGATCATCTAAAATGTATTTCTAAGGCATGTCTATCCCGCGAATAGATGGAGGAATCCCGAACAATGCAAATTGCAGCACATATTCTATCAAGAGTCTGGACAGTGGCTTGATCAAAAACATTTGTCAATAGCAACACAATTACTTGCCCACTATTCTTGGAAGTTGGTGGGATAGTTAGGTAGAGAAAGATAAAAAATAACTAATTGTGCAGAAGGAATACAAGTCTTGCTTAAAATCTATTAATAAAAAAATAGTTGAACTGGAATTTGTTGAAAAATGTTAAAGCATTGAAATGACACATTAGTGAATAACTTGTCACAAGGAAGAGACAAATGAATTGTGAATTTCACAAACTTCCTTATACTTTTCAACTCTTCGCTCAAAGTTTCTAAAAAATTGTACTTTACACCTAACCTCCCATGAAATTTAGTTTAGAGTACAGCATTGAAATAGGCTCTTATGCCCACCGAGTCCACACTGACCCGCCATCACCCGTTCTCACTAGTTCTTTGCTGTCCAACTTTCTCATCCACTCCCTACATACTAAGGGCAATTTACTGAGGTCAATTAACCTACAATCCTACCTGTCTTTGTGATGTGCGAGTAAACTGGAGCACCCGGAGGAAACACATTTGGTCACAGGGAGAATGTGCATATTTAACACAGACAGTACCCAAAGGAAGGATTGAACCTGGGTCTTTAGAGTTTAGACTAGAAATACAGCGCAGATTCAGGCCCCTTGGCCCGCTGAGTCAGCGCAGACCAGCGATCAGCCCGTGCACTAACACTATCCTACATATTATGGACAATATTACAATTTTACTGAAGCCAATAAACCTACAAACATGTACGTCTTTGGATTCTGGGAGGAAAATGGAGAATCTGGAGAAAACCCTTGGGGTCACAGGGAGAATGTACAAACTCTGTACAGACAGCAACCGTAGTCGGGATCAAACCCGGGTTTCTGGCAATGTAAGGCAGCAACTCTGCTGCTGCGCCACTGTGCCACCCTCTGGGTCTCTGGCGCTAGTTAAATTAAATTCACAACACAAAGATAAGCCTAACACTTTAAAGTGCATATTTTTGTAAGAAGAATGAGGAAAGACAACACTGGTCATTTTCCAGACAGTGTAAGACCTGGAAATATATGATATTTCTCATGGCAGGCTAACAAAGGAGTTACTGAAGCATATGAAATTTCAAGCTTTATAAATTGAGGCATAGAGCACAAAAATTTGTGTCTGTCCATTCCCTCCACCGACGATACCAGACGTGCTGAGTTCCTCCAGCATTTTCTGTTTTGCTATACAAGCACTTGCTTGCCTCCAGCTGAAGTACTCTGTGCGTTTCTCAGCACCACTATAGAATAAATATGATAGCTTTAGAGAGCATACAGATGAGATGGACAAGAAATAAGAGTTAAGTGGATTACCTGGAGAAACTATGGTAGTCCTCCTTAGAACAGTCAGGACCAAGGGGAGATTTTATCAAGATGATTGAAACCAATAGATTAAGGAAATAAACAGAACTGTGTGCACAGATTTAAGGTGATTGACAGAAGCCGCAGAAGATACAAAACTTTTAAGGATTCACGGCTTAGTAGGGTGGTGGATATGACGTCAATAATAGCTTTCCATTGGGAATTGGATAAATAGATGAAGGAAAAATTGGAAAATTGGGTAAGGTAAAGTATGCATAGGCACTGAATATAGTTTTCTTCAGTGCAGATTAAGTGCTCCTTCAACAAAATAATGATTGTTAAATTTTGTTAATCATCTGCCGGAAATCGTGTAATCTCAACAGTTAATTAGAATTGCTTTATTACAGTTTTTAAAACTTCATTTGGCATATTTTTCTTTATCTTCATTCAATCTTTATTTTCCTCTCTTTATATCTCTTTGGAACCTAATTTAATATTTAATTCATTAACTCCTTATTATCTGTCTGGTAGCCGATTAGGAAAAGGGGAGATGCAACGATACCTGGGTGGCATGGTCCATCAGTCATTGAAAATAGGCATGCAGGTGCAGCAGGCAGTGAAGAAAGCGAATGGTATGTTAGCATTCATAGCAAAAGGATTTGAGTATAGGAGCAGGGAGGTTCGACTGCAGTTGTACAGGGCCTTGGTGAGACCACACCTGGAGTATTGTGTACAGTTTCGGTCTCCTAATCTGAGGAAAGACATCCTTGCCATAGAGGGAGTACAGAGAAGGTTCACCAGACTGATTCCTGGGATGGCAGGACTTTCATATGAAGAAAGACTGGATAGACTCGGCTTGTACTTGCTAGAATTTAGAAGATTGAGGGGGATCTTATAGAAACTTACAAAATTCTTAAGGGGTTGGACAGGCTAGATGCAGGAAGATTGTTCCCGATATTGGGGAAGTCCAGAACAAGGGGTCACAGTTTAAGGATAAGGGGGAAGTCTTTTAGGACCGAGATGAGAAAAAACATTTGGTGAAGTGTGGAAGAAGATTGTACACAAAAACAAAAAGCAAGCTGACAGATGTAAAAACAGGCAAACTAATACTTCCAAACCATAGAGTGGTGAATCTGTGGAATTCTCTGCCACAGAAGGTAGTTGAGGCCAGTTCATTGGCTATATTTAAGAGGGAGTTAGATGTGGCCCTTGTGGCTAAAAAGATCAGAAAGTATGGAGAGAAGGCAGGTACAGGATACTGAGTTGGATGATCAGCCATGATCATATTGAATGGCGGTGTAGGCTTGAAGGGCCGAATGGCCTACTCCTGCACCTATTTTCTATGTTTCTATGTTTCCTTGTCATTTCTTCTGCATTTCCCTTTCTCCTAGATTTCTTTGATTAAGAAGGTACAATATACATTTCAGCACACATTCTCCAACCTGTCAAAACAATACAAAGGTACAGCAGAAGAATTTAGCAGATGCTGTTGCTGCCATCTTTTACCAAAGTTGCAAATGATACATTTTCCTCATTGTGCCATTTATCTTAAGCTTTATGGACCAACCTTTTAAACTTAAAGGTGAATAAATAAGTTTAATTAACAGGACCATTGTATCTTAGAAATAAAAAAAACATTAACTTCATGTAGTTATATCTAAAGATATTAATGCAATAACATGCCACCTTATTGAAGGTTGGGCAGCATTGAAGACATAGAGTACCACTGCTTACTTGCTTAGGTTCAGTCACAGTTGCATTGAACTCTGCATGCAATCAGCTGAGCTGCAGGAGTCGGTATGATTTTTTTAAAAATAATGAATTGCGTGGTCGTAGCAGATATACCTGGAATTTATTACATTTGGGGAAACAAACTGCCTACTAGCATGTGGAACAGAACGCAGTCTGACTTTTTGAAGAAATCCTAGGGTAAATGGAAGTTAAAGAAAGATGGGGTGAAAGTGTTTAATTTACTTTGTGAATTATCATAGAATTTTGGCAAACTTATCAAAGCAGGGTGACTGATTTATTTCTGCCTTGTAAATATTTGCATAATTCAAAATAATTTATGTAACTCACTTTAATAATTTGGCTGCAAGACCTTTTTTTCTGTGATGTGGAACTCCATCGCGGCCTTGAGAAAATCCAAGTGATTCATTTTATTCTATGGTTTGGAAGTATTAGTTTGCCTGTTTTTACACCTGTCAGCTTGCTTTTTGTTTTTGTGTACAATCTTCTTCCATACATTATATTCTTACATCTGGTAGTCAGAGCATCATTAGGGGGGAGCAGCTTGCTTTTTAACAAGCTCCAGTGACCTTTCTTTGGTACGGTGCTTCATGCTGTAGTTACCTGTGCCAATATCCACTGGCACATGGAGAAAAACTGATGAAGAGATAGCTAGACCAAGCACTCCTGGTCATTAGTACATTATGAATAGTTGGACATTGAGCTTGTGACAGTATGTCAAATATGGTGCCTGACTTGCACAATATAACTGATCATGCCTGTCTGTAGCAACCAAGATATTAAGAGAAATGATTAGCTCAGTGGGTCAGGTCGCAGAGCGGTGCAGAGATATTCTGGTACCATGGACAGCTACACAGTGTTATTGCAGCTGTCTCCTATGAATTATAAAGAACAGACTTTGAGTTGATGTGCGGATGTCAATTACTGTCAGTCACTGTTGTAGCTTCTGGACTGATTTTTGACCACACTCAAATCATCCACGCTATCACTATGTTTCATTTTGAAGAACAAAGAGAACCATGAGATTTTGCAGCATTTGAGTTTGAAGTCTTTGATTGAAGAATGACGGAGAATATAACATAAGAAACAATAAAAACTTCAGTATTTCTCCCTCCTAGATGTTTGCATAATTCTATTTTACGTAAGTGAATTATGTAATTTACTTTAATAATTTGGCTGCAAAACATTATTTCTGTGATGTGGTGGAGCTCCATTGTTGTCTTGATAAAAGCCCTGAAAGTAATTTCATTTAATGGTTTGGAAGGATTAGTTTGCTTGTTTTACATCTGTCAGTTTGCTTTTTTTTTAATCTCATACCAATCTTCTTCCATGCATATCCTGACCTGCAGAGTTACTCCAGCATAAATTTAAGGTAATAGAGAATACTACTGCTCATGCTCTACTTCACTCTAGTTCCTGTTCCTCTGCTACTTCTCTACTTCCTGATTTGGCCCTGAATAAACGCTCAACTTATTTTTAAATTCCTGACTTTGTTTCAAAACCTTCTATGCCTATCTCTGTAATGTCCTCCAGTTCTACAGGCCTTTGCATTACTTCAATTCTGATCGTTTGAGCACCTTTAATTTTAATTGCTTCACTTTTGCAAGTCGTACCACAAGAAGGAAACATTTTTTCAGTATGAAACTTGCCAATTCCTCTCAGAATCATATCTATTGGAAAAAGACCACCTGCCATATTTTTAAATTCCAATGAATCGAGGTTCAGCACCACACAATCAAAACCCTTTCTACTGGGAATCAAAATTTACTGAACAGCTTCTGAACTTCATCAGAATTGCCTCCAAAATGGAATGTTTCCTATGTAAACAAAGTATAGCTTAACAAACCAGCGCAATACAAGGGGCGGTGCGGTGGGCCAGCGGTAGGGTTGCTGCCTTGCAGCGCTTGCAGCGCCGGAGACTCGGGTTCAATCCTGACTGCGGGTGCTGTCTGTATGGAGATTGTTCGTTCTCCCCGTGACCTGCGTGGGTTTTCCCCGAGATCTTCAGTTTCCTCCCACACTCCAAAGACATACAGGTACGTAGGTAAGTAGGCTTGGTATATGTGAAAATTGGCCCTAATGTGTGTAGGAGAGGGTCAATATGCGGGTATTACTGGTCGACATGGACACAGTGGGCCGAAGGGCCTGTTTCCATGCTGTATTTCTATACTAAACTAAGTGTGTAGGGAAGAACAGTCTGAAGAAGGGTCTCAACCTGGAACATCACCTGTCCCAGCATTCTGTGTCTTATCTTCAGCACAATACAAGTCATCCTTTCTGTCACCTTGAAGCATCATTCAAGTAGGAGAATGCAGCCAGGGAGCAAAGTACCCAATATCCCGCACACCCTTTTACTGCAAATAAGTCTGTCATTTCTTTAATCATTTCCTTTTCTTAAACTTGAGATGTCAATCTTTCAAAAAGTATATGTCAAGTTGAAAATGCAGGACTTTGATATGAACCAACCTGTAAACTGAAACATTTTGCCAGAAACATTGTGCAAATCATTTTCTTTTTAATCCTTAAATGTTTGCACCTGACAGTAGTTTTATTCACTGAGTGATTTGAGGTGTAAAAAACGAGTCCTCAGGGAGCTGGGAATCCTGAAGAAGAGATTACATCAATGATCACTTTCTGTATTTACTTTAGTAAAACTAAGAATACGTGTTTAATTTGTTTTAACATGCTTGGAAAATACACGAAAATACTGGAAAAAATAAAATCCCTGAACAAAATAGTGACTTGCCTTTGGGTTTTGACCTTGGGTTTTGATCTGAAATTCATGAAAACTGGTAAGCATTAACTTCTTTTCAACAATTGTATTCAAACAATGGCTATTGTTCCTTCAAACCTTTCCCATATCTTCTAAAGATATTTGAATTTAAATCAATACACCAGCATGTTCTTTATCAAAGTGACCATCTTGCAATGTATGTTATTGTTGAAGTTTGGAGCTTTTTCATATCTTGTTTTAATAGTTGCTATTGGAGAGTGATTACGAACAATCTCAAACACCAAATTTGCATTTCACACAGGGACCTTAGGCCATTCGTATATCCTACAACTAAATCTATGGCAGGAATGTCAATGTTTACTATGTTGTTATTTATCCTGATCTGTTTACGAATTAAAACAATTGAGGCTTTTGATTTTAATACTGGTTAGGTGTAGGCATGTTGGACAGAGGTGAATTATTACTGGAAATGTTAGGCCAGGATTATTTTAATTTCTGGTCTGCATTAAGATAGTTCTGTCAATATGTGATCTGGAATGAAAGGGAAATGGATGTTTGCCTCCAGATAAGTGAATGTTTATGAAGGTGCTGCTACTACAGTAAGTATGGAGAATGGAATTCTAATAGGATTTCACAGGAAGGGAAGGAGATGCGGAAGATAAAGTTGAGGATTTAGATGTAGCAGAAGCCTTTGGCTGAACAATTCTTGCTCCACCCAGGACACACACGCACCGGAAAATGTTTGAAAACAGTAGCAGGTCAGGCAGCATCTGTGAAGAGAAAAACAGAGGAAATTAATTTCAATCCCCTTTGTCTAGCCTGCCTTGCATTTCCAGCATCTTCGGATTTTCATCTTCTGCAGAAGTTTGCTTTTGCACTGCAAGTCTCTGGCAGATCTTGACTGATTAGTTTGCAATTGGGCATAATGACGTGAATAGACATTTACCAGCGTATTTAAAGGATGACTTTGCTGTCTGTCGGTAGATATCAGAGACACAAATCTAAAAATTACTTTTGGTGGGGAAAAAGGATGGGTGACAAATCTGAATGGTTTGAACTGTCCCCTTGCCTCATTTCCACAAGGAAGGTACATTTTTACTTCTTGGATTGAGCTGTTATAGTCGACATTACTAATGAATTGACCTTCAGTCAAGTTAAATGTGTTGCAAGCAATCAGAGCTATTTTATCTAACCAGACCAATTTTATCTTTAGTTGAATTTGGGAAGATTAAATGTCTTTGCTGTAATTGACAGTTGGCATTTTGTTGGATGTGAGCCATGTTTTGCCAGTGTTAGTTCCTGTCCGTATCTAGTTCTTGTAAATGGTACATAGCCAGAAACATTGGCTCTGTTTTTTCTCTCCACTGATGCTACTTAATCCGCTGAGCACTTCCAGCTTTTATTGCTTTTGTTAAATTAGGTAGTTAGATCTGGCCAGTGCTATGGAGATTCCTTGGATTCCTTGCCTTCCAGGAACATCTCCTGTTTATCTCAGTTCAGAAAATGTTATAGACACACATAGTGAGGAAATGTTTCCATTTACAGTATATATATAATATAATATAATATATATATAAAAAATTGTGGTTCTATGAACCATGTTGGATAGATGTTGGTTTTAAGCATTCCTTGATTGAGTCCACTTTGCATCTAATGAAAATTATGACAATACTTTGGACTAGACCTGGTGTCAACAGAGCAATTCAAACCTGATGACTTAAATATTCATAAACCAGCTCTCCTCAGGCGCAGGCTGACCTGGTACGTAGTTCCATTATTTTCTGCTTTCATTCGTGATCATGCAAAAATGTCTGTCTTTGATAAGGAAGAGGATCAGTGTGCCAAATTTTACTGCATTGACACCAAATACAATTGATGATACAACAACGTATTGCCTAATGCATTTCCATTAATTTTATTTTAGTCGCATGTCAAGCTAATACAAAAATCAGGATGTGGATCTACATTTATTATTATATTTTACATTTGTATATTTCCATAAAACATCGGTGCAGTGATTTATCTTTCAAAAACAATCTGAGTTTAATCTTGCTCTCCTTAAAACATTCTTGAAAACAAATTAGTGGCACTACAAATGGTTTAGTCATTGAATGTGACGGGGAAATGGCAGGGGATTCTCATCCATGAGGAAGAATACTTGTTTAGACAAATGGGCATCGATAGGCAAGAAAATGTTTGAAAATGTAAGGAAATATCTGTCTTCAGCATGAGCAGTAAAAGGAGTAATGATTGAATTTGTAGGATGGTCTACTACGGGATTCTGACTTTGAATGCATGCTTGTTGTAATTGGCTTTTAAGTGATCAAAAACAAACAGCTGGATGAAAACATTGAGTAAGGTGGCATCCGTGGAGGCAAGGGATACTTGGCCTTTCGGGTTGAGCTCCTACATCGGGATTCGCCCTCCCCACCCCTCCTCTGAAGGCAGTGATTGAAGAGTATAGCTCCAATGCCAAGGATTGCACAGAGCTGGTCAGGGGAGGCAGATGTACAACTCTGCAACTGCTTGACGTTGGTAATCTGGGAAATATTCAAAGACTCAGCGACAGACCTGAATGAATATGCTACAGTTATGACTGACTTCATCAAGACATTTTTGGAGGAGTGTGTTCCCACCAAGACCATTCAAATGTTCCATAACCAAAAGCTTTGGATGAACCAGGAGTCCGACAATCCATTAAGGACCAGATCATGGGAATTCTAATCTGGCAAATGCAGGCTTTCTAGGAAGTCTAGGTATGACCTTGACAAGGCCAAGTGAAAGACATTTTTGGTCCAACCTAGACGATGAGATGGACATTTGGCAGCTATGGCAGGGCTTGCATGCCATCACTGCATACAAAGCAAAACCAAATAGTAGCTCAAGTGACAACAGGGCGTCATACCCGGACGAGCTCAGAACATTCTATGCTCGCTTCGAAAGGGACAACACCTGTGTACCTACTTGGGTTACCACAGCCCTCCGATAACATTGTAATCTCGGTCACCGAGGTTAATGTCAGAAGATCCTACATGAGGGTAAACCTCAGAAAGCAACTGGCCCCAATGATGTTCCAGGCCGCGTTCATAAAACCTGTGTGGACCAACTGGCTGGAGTTTATGAGAACTACAGTGTGGGGAATGGACAGGCGTTTCTATAATTGCAAATGAGATTCCAGGATCGTATGTTGCCGCCCTGGTGCCAAGAGGGGAGGGTGAGCAGCCGGAGGTCGTGATCCATATTGGTGCCAATGACAAGAGGTAGAAAGGGAGATGAGGTCTTGCAAAGAGAATTTGAGTAGTTAGATAGTAGGACTTCCCAGGTTGTAATTTCAGTATTACTACCCACTCCGTGAACTAGTGAATCAAGAGGTAGAAAGAGCTGGTGTAGGGGGGAAAGCTTCAGATATATGGACCATTGGTCTCTCTTCTAGGGCAAATGGGATCTCTACAAAAGGGATGGGTTACTTGAGGAGGTAATAAAGGTGATCGATGAATGTTGGTAAGTGAGGCATTGGACAAGGTTGCTCTTGGTAGGCTGATCCAGAAGATTAAGATGCATGGCATCCATGGTGATTTGGTAGAATGGGTCAACTGGCTTACCTACAGAAAATGGAGGAGAGTGGCTGGAGATAGTGTCTGGATATCTGTGACCTGTGCTGTTATGCAAAGATCAATCATGGGACCTCAATTATTTCAAACCAGCCTCCTCCCTGCCCCCCCCCCCCCCCCCCACCCATCAACTCCATCTACAATTCATGATGCCAACATAATCAAGGAGCACTCATACCCCAGTCATTCTCTCTTCTATCGTCTCCTCTCCTATTGGGCAGAAGGTACAAAAGCTAGAAAGCACATACCGCCAGATTCAAGAACAGTTTCTTTCCTGCTGTTATCAAACTCTTGAATGGAATTCTCATATGCCAAACTTCCAATTTACCTTATTGCACTTTTGGAGGTCAAATGCATGGGGAAAGTATACCGTTAAATGGCAGGACCTTTAACAGTACTGATGTACTAAGGGATCTTGGTGGGTCAAGTACATAGCTCCCTGAAAATATGGACACAGTGGACAGAATAGTAAAGAAGACATATGGTATGGTTGCATTCAATTGTCAGGACATTGAGTTTTAGGGACAAGAAGAAATGCTGTAGCTTCATAAAACTGATTAGGCCACATTTGAAGTATTGTGTGCAGTTCTTCTTGCCCCATTATAGGAAGGTGGAGGCTTTGGAGAAGGCGCAGAAGAGGGTTACCAAAATGCTGCCTGATTTGGCTGTAAGGAGAGTTTGGACAAGCCTGTATTGTTTTATCTAGAGCGGAGGAGGCTGAAGCATAGGTGGATTAGTTTACAAAATTGAAATGCATAAAAAGGGTAGACAATCAGAATCATTTTCCCAGGGTGGAAATTATAAATATTAACTTTAAGTGAGAGGGAGTAGCATTTAAAGGAGATATGTGGGGCATGTTACACAAAGAGTGAACGTGCCTAGAATTCACTGCCAAGAAAGGTGGTAGTAGCAGATAACATAGTGATATTTAAGCTTTTAGATAGGTGTATGAATATATAGGGAATGGAGGGATATGGATTATGTGCAGGCAGAATTTGGATTCATGTTTGGCACAGACATTATGGGCTGAAAGGCCTGTTCCTGTGCAATACTCTATGTTCTATGTAGGAACGATGAGATTCTGAGCAAAATTGATAGGATGAATGCTGAGAAAATGTCGCCCCTTGTGAGATTATCAAGAACTATGGAGCATATTTTCAAAATATGGGATGGCCCATTTAAGGATGTTGCAGAAATTTTTAGTTTAGTAGGTCATGAATCTTTGGAATTCTATACCCTATGGAAATGTGCAGGAAAAAGCATTGAATGTATTCAAGTAAGAGATTGATATTAAAACAACAAGGTGTGAGGACACTGAAGATTGGGGCAATCCTGATGTTCATTTGCAGAGCAGGCTTGCTGAAGCATTTGGCATTTCCTATTTCCTATTCCTTGTGTTCTTTTGTTGTTATTTGAACCCAGCAGATATGAAGGAATTATGATATATTTCCATGTCAGAATAGTGTGTAACTTGAATTGAACCTGCAGGTGGCAGTGTTCGCATCTGCCTGAAGAGTTTGACCTTTTGATGGTTGAGGATGTTGATTTGAAGGGGTGCTGTCAGAATGGCCCAGACAACTAACTGCAGTATATTTTAGCGGAAGGAGCCGTCTGCAGACACTGCACTATTGGCAAGTGGAATACACATTACGTTTTGATTGGGATGATGTAGAACATCTTGAAAAGTTTAGAAGCTTCACTTAGGCAGGCAAGTGATTTAACACCCCTGACGTGTATTGTATATGGTGGAAAGACGTGTGCATGTCTCGGGTAACTCACATACTACAGGATACCTAGCCTCTAAACTATTCTTGTAGCCACCATCTTTATTAGCTGGTCTGAGTCTCTGATCAATGGCAACATTGAGGATGCTGCTTGTATGGGAAACAGCAGTGGTAATGTCACTAAACTTTGAGAGTGGATGGTCAGCTTCTCATCAGAGCCGGTCATTGTCTGACACATTAATTACATCAATATTTCTTATTATCAGCCTTGTTTGATGTCAATCATCCAACCCCAGGACAACAGTGCTCTCGTTCCTCTGGTCACCGTACCAGGTCCAATCATTATCTTGATTTTTATGGCACAGAAATTTCTTATTATCAACTTATGCTTAAGTGTTGTTCAGGTCTTGCTGCATATAGACATGCACTAATTCATCTGCTGTGGAATTGTGAATGGAATTGATCATTGTGTCACTATCAATGAACATTGTAATTTTGATGTTAAGAAGGAACAGCAGTCATTGATGAAGCAACTGAAAATAGCCGGGGCTGGCACAGCATCCTGAGTAATGCCTGCAGTGATGTCCTGGATATGGCATTATTGACCTTCAATAAGGTTATGCTGATGCATTGAAGACAATGGTAAATTTCATCCACCAAGTCTGACTTCCCTTGGAGGTTTCGCTTGGTAATGAAGTGGGCCCTCCACCATTTTCATTTAAATTAGTTTTTTTTCCTTCCAATGAAAATTGATTTTCTGATTACTTCATTGTAATTCACGTTTTAATTAGCTAATTAATAGAAGGGCTCCACATTTTAAAATACAATTTTCTATTGATTGAAGCAGAAGATTCATGGAATCGTTTATAACTATGGATATTTTGAGAGTAAAATGAAAAGATCTGCAAATAAATTCCGTTTCGCCCTCTTTGTTGGATGCCCAAGGATGACTCTTTTCCAGTCTGATTCTGTAAATTCTGAGGTGACTGATGAGATCAATGTGAGAATTGCAGACTCTTGCATAGACAGTCCAGGAGGTATTGGGTAGGTGGGTCCTAGTAAGATATTGTATTTGTTTTGCTGTTCACATGGGCTTCTGTGTGATCCCAATGCATATTCTTGAGGTTACCATCCTGAATGTTTATTCTCCAATTTAAGTTATCTTGTGTCAAGGATTTCAAGGAATTGGTGGGGATGTAACTTTTTTTAAGGAGTCTTTGAGGACATCCATTAGTAATTTCATTGAATATCGTGGATACTAATTTATTTGGTGAAATCATTCTACCCAGGTGTTTTGTTTTCTTCTCGATATTTGTCAACGAGATGTGTGCTATAATCTGATTTTTTTTTTCCCCATTATCTGCACTTCCAAAACTGTAACAAATCATCTGAAGGCAGGAGAGTGACAAGTAATGCAAATCTCGTCCGTTGAATAATACTCTTCAGATCCAGGACCTCCTATTTGCACCAAAGAAATTAGGTTAGAAAAATTACAGGACAAATATAGTTCAAACTTCAGAATCTGATGCCAAGAACCATTGCTATTTGTAAGAACTGAAAATATTTAATAGTTGATACATAACTAAAGCTGTCCTTATTTTTTTGCATTGCGATATGGATTATTTAATAAGTGACATTTGTCTTATACAGATTTTGGCTGATTTCAGTAATTTCTGTGCAATAGCCAAAATTAATAAGTATACCAACCCTGTAACATTGTGTGCTTAAATGATTTTGACAGCAAGCTATGGTGTGTGGAAAACACCCAACTGAGTGACTGAACCAAAAAAACTGAATGCCACATGTCCTTGCTTAGAGAGGTGTTTCCTCACTGTCCAATATGTGAAGATGGTTTCCATTGGTAATGTTTTTTTTCTGTCAGCTTTCCTTTTTTATTTCTGTTTCTGTCACCATCCCCAAACAATCCTGAGCAATGCCAAACCTGAGAGTTTGGGGTTGCCAAGCATTTTATTCTTAAACTATCTTTTGGATGCTGAAGGGCAGTGGTATAGTAACTATTTTTGTTAGGAAGTAGGGAGAAATGTATTTATGGCCTTATCACTGTTTAGAAGGTTTCAAAACATTTAACATAGTGTTCCCTTTTATTTTACAGCGCAGATACAGCTTGCAAACATTGCAAACTTGCAAAGGCGTAAAGATAATACTGCATTCCCTCCTTTATGTGAAAATTCCTAGCCTCCATGCCGAGCAGCTATTCAAATTATTTGCACTGTAATTAGCTGAAGGAAGAAAACATGGTTGTTAAGTAGCAAATGACTGAACTTAGAAAAATAGGTGCAGGAGTAGGCCATTCGGCTCTTCGAGCCTGCACCGCCATTCAATGTGATCATGGCTGATCATCCAACTCAGTATCCCGTACCTGCCTTCTCTCCATACCGCTTGTACAACTTGTTCTTTATTATCTTCAGTTTTGTCTAATAGTTGTTTCCAGTAGGCCAGTGACCATGTGAACACGAATAACTGTGCTTTTAGAATGTAGAGACCATCCCAACAATAAACAACATAATACGACAAATGGACTATGTAGGTTTAAGTTCTCAACTACCATTTCTTTCTTTCAGAGATTATTATTTAACCCCCCCCCCCCACCTCTACCTATCTATCTTGTGGAATCTGTGAGAGAATCTGTGGTGAATCCGGGGTAGGGTGGTGAATCTGTGGCATTCTTTGCCACAGAAGGCTGTGGAGGCAAAGTACAGTAACTGGATATATTTAAGGCAGAGATAGATAGATTCTTGATTAGTACAGGTGTTCGAGATTATGGGGAGAAAGCAGAAGAATGGGGTTAGGAGGGAGAGATAGATCAGCCATGATTGAATGGTGGAGTAGACTTGATGGGCCGAATGGCCTAATTCTACTCCTTTCACTTATGTTCTTATGATATTTATATAACCAGTGCTTTCTGTTGACAACAAAGTGGCGGTATGCATGATTAATAAACATATGTGTCATGTGGCTAGAAAATGAAATAATGATGTTTGACTCATACGCTGCACAGTTGTGTACTGTCATTAAAAAGCACATTGGTGATCTTACCTCAGTAGTGTGACATAAGAATATATCTGCTCCCCATAGTTTTGTTTAAGTACTGTGGAATCATGCCTAATACTGTGCTCAAACTATGCCTGTTAATTTCAAAGAGTGACATTCCTATCCTACTGTCAAAGCTTCCTAAATACATAGGGGTCTTGGACAGATGTCGTGGGCTTAGGGAACCCTTCAGATCTATTTCACCGACATCTGGCAGACATGAATGCTACATCAATCCACATAACTGCCAAATCTAGGGCTGCATGATTTTGCTGCTATGTGGCAAATTTAATTTGAGAATGTGGGAACAGATGCATGAAATGAAATACAGTGACATGATGGACTATTTCAACCCACCACAAATGCACTCCAGACAGCGATCTATTTGTCTTTTGTATTGGCATAAAATTAAAGAATAAGTTTTCTTTCCAGGGGAAATGTTATGAACTAAATTGAGAAGAGTGAACGGTGTTATCATTGCTCATTTTCTGAGCTTTAGGATCTATCCCTGAAGAGACTAAATGTTGTTGTTATTGTTCTGCTCCATAAATTTTAATTGAGAGAATGCTTTTTTCCCTTAAGTAGCATTATTATCATTAGAGAAAACTGGTTAGTAGCAGATGGTTGAACATGGTGTCTATACTTCCACTGTATTTATCTCATCTTGTGCTGCACTTCAGACAATACACAATACAAATCACCAACACGCTCCTTAGTAAAAAGCAGATAACATTCAAAATAGTTGAAATACCTGAGCGTGCCCACAAAATAGTAGGTACTTATTGGCCTGATGCTCTATAAAGATCAATTCAGAATCACATAAAGGTAGCAATATGAGGGGGCCATTTGTACCATTAAGATCATCTTTGTCCATTGCAAGGTCAATATAACTAGTTGCAGGTCTAAGATCATGTAAATGTTGCACTATGAGGAGGTCATTTGTATATTTAAGATCATGTTGGTCTATTGCAAGGCCAATATAGCTTGTTGCACTTACCTGCTCTCACTCCACAATTATGCAGTGTTTTCATATCCAGATTCCTTTCCAATAATATTTGGATCTGCCTCCACAGCCACCCTGATAATGCAGTCCAGATCTTAGCCATTTGCTGTTTAAGAAGTTTTTTCTTCTGCACCTTTGTTAATTATTTTCACTGTTTTCTGGTTCTTCAGTGTCCTCCCATTGGGAACATTTTCTCTCTAACTTATTCAGTCCAATTTTATATATTTTTTTCATCCTTTGAATTTCCTTAGTTCCAAGGAGCACAACTCCCTGCCTGTCTAGCTGTGTAACTAAAATCCCTCATCTCTGGTAATGTTATAAATCTCTTCTTTACCCTCCGAAAGCCTTCATATCTTTCCTGAAGAGTTGTGTGTAGAACCAAACACAGTATTCCACTTTGGGCAAGCGTGTTTTATTGAGGTTTATCATGACTTCATTGCTCTTCTTGTTTATATTTCTATTTGCAAAGTTCATAATCCTGTTGTTGTGTTAACTGGTAGCATTGCATTTTACTGGATGTAAATTAAGCACAGTGTTTTTGTAATTTATGTACTGCATGGAAAGTAGCTAGGAATCTGAAACTAGAATTTATCTGAAGTTTCTAGTTTGGATGAATAAAAACTGTGAGCCAAAAAACATACACTATTGTGCAGCGTAACATTGGTATTAGCTTGTGTAGAAAAGAACTGCAGATGCTGGTTTAAATCGAAGGTAGACACAAAATGCTGGAGTAACTCAGCGGGAGAGAAGGAATGGGTATTGGTATTAACATGGTGTGTCAAGGGTGAAGGAACATGAATCTCCTTTGGGTAACTTTGCCCTGTGGTGCCACGTAAGCGCTGAGCAGAGGCCAATAGGCCACTCAACAGCAATTCACTGCAAGAAGCCTGTAAAGTTATTTCAATATGATAAGCTCCTGTACAAATATAGCTTTTGTTTATTCCTGTCAATGTACTGTTTTTCTTATGTATTGTATTAGAAGTCTTGGAAAGTGATCAATAAAGGCACCACCAGATTTACTGACATTCCCACATTTCTTGGAGAAGGTGATGACGAGACGTGTTCTTGCAGAGAATTATTGAATTGTTGCGACACTTTCAGCCCATCAAGTCTAATGCCAACTCCTAGCAGTATGATGTCATCAGTCCTGCACCCCTCCTCCTTTCCTGCGGATTTGCATTTTTTTTCACTCATGTGCCCATCCAAGTCCCTTTTCAAGCCAATGATCAAGTTTATTTTTTCTATCCCTAGAGACAGCTCGTAGCTACTTTCCACATTTTTTTTCCCTCGCATTTCATGTATATTTTACACAGCAGTATAAATCTGTGCCAACTGGTTCTTTACATTACTTAAATCAGCATTGAGCTGTGCACACCTTTCAAATCTTCCCTCAATCCTTTTTGCTCTAAGGAGAGCAAAAATATAATCTCCAACCTAACTTTATTCTTGAAATTGCTCACCTCTGGAATCATTGTACTGAACCATTTTTTGCAATAACTTTAGTCTTTGTGGAATTATTCTTCTCCAAAGATTCTTGTGTGGGAAATTAAAGGATTCTGAACCAATGTAGGTGAAGAAACAGTGTATATAAATGTACTGTATATCAGCCAGGGTTACTTGCAATATGGAGGTATTTTTACTTCCACAGAGCTGCTTTGGGGAGGGATCGCAGAAGAGGAACATGATATTTATGTATTCCTGATAAGTTGCTCCAGAACAAGTTGTTCATTACACACATTGCAACTACAAGGTTTCAAGGTCAGTTTATTGCCACATGTACCAATCAAGGTACTGTGAAATTTGAGTTACTATACAGCCATACTAAGTGAAAATAAACAGGACACACAGTCACATAAGCGTTAATATAAACATCCATCAGAGTGAATTCCTCAACGTGATGGAAGGCAATAAAGTTCAATCTTCTTCCTCTTTGTTCTCCCGCGGTCGGGGCAGTCAAATCATCCACAGTCGAGGCGATCAAAGCCTCCGCAGCGACGATCGAAGCCCCCGTCGGGGTGGTTGAACCTTCGATTTTTTTCAGCATCTGCAGTTCCTTCTTAAACAAGGAACACTAAAACATACTTTTTTAACACATACTAAAAATAACTAAAAGAAGGACAGACAGACTGTTGGCAAGGCAGCCACTGTTGGTGGCGCTACCCGGCTTCACCAGTGATGGAGAGACACAAATATCTTCAGAAGTACAGAGGTCTTTAGGAGTGCAGTGATTTATTGAAGAGCTCATTCCTGAATGAGATTGAGCTCTTTCAACGCAATGTTTACCCCTTATCCTTGTGAATGTTTTAATATGACATCAAACTCCTGACAGGAATTAGGTTTTAAACATTCAAAAGTTGAGCCATTAATGTTGAGGTCACCTACATCAGACTCCTATTTACTGATTATAGCTCTGCCTTCAACACCATCATTTCAACCAATATCATCTCCAAACTCCTGGACCTAGTACTCAGCAACATCCTTTGAACTGGTTCCTCGACTGTCTGACCCATAGACAGCAATCAATAAATATAAATAACAACAACACTTCCATGATAATTCTCAGCAGCAGTATCCAGTAAAGCTGCGTATTCCGCCCATTACTGTGTAAATAGCCCGTTCTAAGCTTCCCCCAGTCTAGTTTCAGTCAGAAATCACGGAATCGAGCACTTGCGCATCTAAACTTTATTTTGACAAAACACAATTACAGTTCCAACTACTGTACCTAACCACCACGGGTTTGATTCTCGTATCTGCCTGATCAAGCCCTTTTGGCCTCGCTCAAACAGAGACACTCCAGAAGGTCACGCAGTCCTAAGCGCTCTCCCAGAAGATTGACACAGGACCTTGTGGTAGCGGACTTTTATAGGTCCCCGGACCACGAGGGGCCGAACCACATGGGGGTGGTCCCTTTAATCCAATTATAGATATCGGTTAACCCCATACATGACCCCATACATGACAGACATTTGCCTAACCAAATAATACAGTGGCTAATACATTGTATTCAAACAGTGTTTCTCAGAGGAAAGCAACATGTGCCCTGATATGCAAGAAAAACAGACAAGGCTCAATTCTTAATCCAATCAACATCCAGCAAAGTAAAGCTTTACAACGTTATTTAAAATGTGTATGGCTGGTTTGCATTCATCCATTCTATGCATTTTGCACCTAATTGTCAGGGTCTGCAGATGATCCCATTCTCTTCCTGCAGCTCTGATCGAGGCTCGAGACAAACTGGCACCATTCTACAGATTGTCCCATTTCTGCAGAAAGCACTTTTAAAGCTTAAAGCAGCCCAGAAGCCTTTACTCAATTTTAGTACCCTAGCCTCTCCAATTTGGCCAGGATTAACAACTGTACTCCCTATACACTTATGACTGTACAGTCAAATTTTGCTCGGGCTCCATTTCCAAATTTCTTAATGACACACCGGCAGTGTATCTGAAACAATGACGAACCAACATTCATGAAGGAGATAGGGAACTTAGAAGCAATAGTGTCAAGACAACAACCTTTCCCTGAATGTCAGCAAATCAAAAGAGCTGATCATCAACAAGGAATGGAGTGGAGTGTGAGTGAACTGATCATCAACAAGGAAACGGAGTGGAGTATATATCCCAGTCCGCATCAATGGTTCTGATAGTCGGGAGCTTTAAGTTCCTAAGTGTAAATATTGTAAACAATTTGTCCTAGTCCAACCACCTTGACACTGCCGGTAGAAAGCACGCCAACACTTTTACTTCCAAGAAGACTGAGGAGATTCAGCATGTCTTCAATGACTCTTACCAATTTCTACTTGTATCAAAGAAAGCAACCTATAATGATGCATTGCAGCCTTCTATTTAACCGTTCTACCCGAGACGGCAAGAAATTGCACAGTTGTGAAAGCAGTCCAGTCCATCATGCAAACCAGCCAGGAGTTAATGGAGACGGATGTTGGCTAGGGTGATGGACTGCATTGCATTCATCATTCTCTGCAATTTCTTGGAGTCTTGAGCAGAGCAGTGGTATATCAAGCTGTGATGCATCCCGATAGGATGCGTTCAGTGGTATATCTGTAGAAATACAGATGCACTGCCGAAAGCATTCTATCATTAGATGTTTTGGAGACAAGCCAACATTTCTTGGTCTTCTCAGGATGATTGTTTTATTGATGTGGTTGGATATTTATGCATTGGAACTTGAAGCTCTTGACCTGAAGCTCCATTCAGCACCATTGAAGCAGACTATGGTGTGTACTCCACTCTGCTTCTATAAGTCACTGACCAGCTCCTTTGTATTGCTAGCTTAGACAGAAAGGTTGTTGTCTTGATACCATGCTACTAAGCCCTCTATCTCCTTTGCCTCCTTTGTACTTATGCTATGGATGAATTCAACATCCCCCAATCCATCTCATAGTGGCCCTTCCACGTTTTTTCAGACTGCACTTTCTCTGTAATTTATTTGTTTAGTTTGGTCAATGGTGCTGAATGGAGACGGTCATAAGTGATAGGAGTAGAATTAGGCCATTCAGCCCATCAAGTCTACTCCACCGTTCAATCATGGCTGATTAATCTCTCCCTGCTAACCCCATTCTCCTGTCTTCTCCCCACAACCTCTGACACCTGTACTAATCAAGAATCTATCATCTCTGCCTTAAAAATATCCACCAAGGGCCTCCACAGCCTTCTGATGCAAATAATTCCACAGGTTCACCACCCTCTGACTAAAGACATTTCTCCCCATCTCCTTCCTAAAAGAACATCCTTTAATTCTGAGGCTATGACCTCTAGTCCTAGAATCTCCCACTAGTGGTAACATCCCCTCCACATCCACTCTATCCAAGCCTTTCTCTATTCTGTATATTTCAATGAGGTCCCCCCTCATTCTTCTAAACTCCAGTGAGTACAGGCCCAGTGCCGACAAATGCTCATCATAGGTTAACCTACTCATTCTTGGGATCTTGTAAACCTCCTCTGGATCCTCTCCAGAGCCAGCACATCCTTCCTCAGATATGGTGCCCAAAATTGCTCACAATTTTCCAAATATGGCCTTACTAGCACCTTATAGAGCCTCAGCATTACATCCCTGTTTTTGTATATCAGCCCTCTAGAAATAAATGCTAGCATTTACGAGGTAAATGTACCAAGGTACAGTGTATAAACTTTTGTTGCATGCTAACCGTTGTAACACTGTATTCTGAATTCTCTATTTCTCCTTTGCAATACCTTGAATTACTTGCCTATGGTATGATTTGCCTGGATGGCATGCAAAGCAAAGTTTTCCATTGTACCTCAGCACACATGACAATAACAAACCATTATGTATATGTGAACCTGTTAATTCTGCTGTTTTGAGTTCAATCTTCAGTCAGTTTGATCACCATTGCTGAATTTGGATGACGAGGTCCTGATGATAATAGAGTCATAGAGTGATACAGTGTGGAAACAGGCCCTTCAGTCCAACTTGCCCACACCGGCCAACATGTCCCAGCTACACTAGTCCCACCTGCCCATGTTTGGTCCATATCCATCCAAACCTGTCCTATCCATGTAGGAAACAATAGATGTATGAAAGGCTGTTGAAGTTGCTAAGATGCTGACAGCAATTTTTAAGTTTTGTCATTTTTTACTTATATGATAGGTGAATTACCTGCCAATAATGAGCTTGGGTCCAGATGATGCCCCGGGTCCTGCTTGAAAGCTGATATGAACTGCTTCATTATGCATCAGTATGCTTATGAACATTATCAGTCAACATGGCTTGAATTATGGAGGTAGGAGGAACAGAGGAATGGGAGTAGATCATTCATATAACTCCTCAACATGCTCCATTGTTGAATAGTACAGGGCTAAATTTTGACCTAATTAATTTGCTTATCTTTCTGATATTCCTAATATCTTTAAAATATCTTAAACTCTCTTAATTAAAATTAATTACAATTCAGAATTCAGCTGAAATCAATTGTCTTTTGTAAAATATAATTCTAAATATGAACCAGACTTTGCATGTGGAAATATTTCATAATATTACCCTTGAAATGCCTGGTCTAGATTTTCAAATCATGATTCCTCGTCAAATATAGTGATGCCCTTTAAGTCAAAAGGGAAATTTCACTTTTAGTACTAGAACACGCAATACTCCAAGTACAAACTCCCATAAAGCTGCATCACCTTGTTATGTTTCAAAATGTACTATTTCCAAAGCTATTCTTTAGATCTATGACAAATTTGTAACATTCTCACCCATCACCTAAGTTGTTTTAAAAATATAGCGAATTGTAACGCGAATCCTTGCAAACCATCATTGGCCATATCTTGCAGTTTGGAGTACCACCCCTTTATCCTCTTTTCGCTTTCACGCTGTTCAGCCTGTTTTCAAACCGGTTCAATATAATTGGTTTCAGTTCCCTTTTCATCAGTGGGAATCCATCGAATACTTTCTGGAAGATCACATAAATAAAATGTGTAATTATTTCAAGGCATCTCACTGTCAACCACTTTTAGCACATCAATCATTTAATCAAGTTTGCGTGTCATATCCTATCTTTCGGAAACCAACGCTGATCAAGTTATCAAGGTGTCCCATCACTGCATATTTAATTATAGACTCTAGGAAGTTCCCCACAACAGATGTTAGTCAAACCGATCTGTAATTCCCTGCATTCTGTCTCTCACCTTTCGAGTCGCAGAAAATTGCTCAGTGTGGCACGAGCAATTTTCCCATCTAAAGGAATGGTACCTGACAAGAGAGAACCATGCAAGATTATAGATAAGGCATCAACTTCTCTTGAAAACACTGGAAGTTTGATTCATGAAGCATTTGAAGATAGTTGAGTAAATAACTCTTCTACCACTCTGTTGTTTGGGAGGAAGTTGTTCGTGATAATTACTGAAGTAGTGTTTTTGCACCTTAGTATGCATGTTCCTGATCACTATGGAATCAGGTGTCTGAATCTTTTTACTAATCTGCAATCATTTTAAAAATCGATTTTGTCACTGAGCATTACATAACCTTAACTGATGGTAAATGGTTTTAACCTTTAATTAATGACCACCATGTGATTAGTGCCTTAAAGCATATCAAATGTGTTCATGGTTTAATGAGCTATCAATGATATCATAAACAACGGTGTAAAATCCTGTTGACTGAACAGAAACAAAAGCTTGAAATTCAGGGAGTGTTAATAGTAGCCTGTGCCAGCTATCTCATTTTAATAGTGAATATATTAGTTTACAATTTAATTTGAATTGTAATTTGAATGCTTGAAAGAGGAGTTTACAGTGCAATACTGTTAATTTTCTTTTGTCTATTGAACTGAACTGGTGACAGAAATAATGGGCTCATCTGTTTGCGTCTGAGCGCTGTATTAAATTGCAACCATTATATTTTCATTCAGCATTTCATGCAGCCACTCGAAGCACCTTTTGTTTCACTCGCTTCAAATTCCGCTATAGTTCTTTTCCTTGAAAGTAATAGACATTTAAATGTCCGGAATAATATATGTAAAGTAATCTTCTATTATTTGAGGGATAATGACATTTCTACCCTAGCTACTTTCTTGAGTCATGTCTGTAAATTAAATGTCCTATATTGGCTCTCATGATAGCAATCAGGAAGTGAAACTGTAGCTTCATCAAGGCAGATGAGGACTTTTACCTCTTAAATATCAACTCAGTCATTTTACATATGGGTGAAATTTTCACATTAATATGTCACAATGCAAGTATTAAGTATTTAGTATGTTTTGAAGTATTTTATGTCTGACAGATTTATTTTAAGGGCAAATTGTATTTCCAACAATTTCATGTTACCATACTGAGATTTTTGTTGTTGCAATGGGCAAGTTTAAAATCTATGTATATCGCAATGAAAAGCGTAACATTTTGTTGAATATTCAAGGAAGTGTTCCGTAACCAAATTCCTTTGCTCTAGAGCATGAAAACCAATTAAAAGATTATCTACAAAAATACTCGACTGTGAGATATCTTCCAATTGAATCTGAACAAATCTGCGTTTTGCTGACTTGTCCAAACTCAGCCTCTCCTGGGCAATTGTACAGCTGTCTGTTCTTGTTTCTTTGTTGGATTCCATTCCCTCCCTGATGACCCGCAGTCCTGTTCCTGGAGAGAGGCAGCTTTGTGGAATCTCTTTAATCAGCAGCATTTTCAAACTGCTACAGCTAATTAGGTTCCAGAATGAGGCATTTCTCAGCAAATAAAGGTAAAGCTGTACAAAGAGCCCGAGCAGAAACATTATCTTGTGAGGTCCAATGTGGAGGTAGATTAAGAGAAAAAGGACAAAATAAAGAAATGGGGACTCTGAATCAGGCTGGACCTTCAGGGCTAGGATTCATTATTTTTGTAACACATAGGTTGTTAAAATACACTGGGCATCTTTCTGATGTTTAATTTGTAAAACCCTAATTTTCTCTTTTTTTCCTTTGTCCATCATTCTGCTTACTTTGTTATTATATTTTCTTATCTTTATTTCTGTCATACCACGAGTTCCACCAGACTTTCTTTGTTTAATCTATTGCACTGTTTTTTTTTTACCATCTTGTTGATTGTTTTAATTTCCATATATTTTAGATAGCAGATATCAAAGAGGGAATATCAACCATTATTGAGCAGCAGTTTCAATGAGAGTTTGCAAAATATTTATTTGATTTTGGGGCATTATGGGTATCCCATCCCACGAAATATTAATTGAGAAAAAATATATTGTGCAAAGGGAAATGACGATTGTCACGGGGCCTTAATCTGGGTTCATGTTTCATGCTGCTTTTGTCCTTTCCATGCCTGATAAATTTTGCTTCTTTAGAACCAGTTATCTAGATCCCAATGTCTTCACCAGACTGTTTTTGTATTTTCTCATTTGCCTCAATAATGTTGTGCGTTTGACTCATAATACTTATTGAGCAATTGATGGTCTTAACGTTTTGCGTACAGCAAGGCCATTGATTGTAGATAGCATATGTTGTGCAGTACAACATTTGAAAGATGGGTTGTGACTTGAACCCAATGTAACCCTATGCCATGTCATGCAGGGAACTTAATTAGCCTGGTGTGGTCTCCTGTGAGCTCATCTGCTGCATGTGGTGTCCCTGATGTGAGCTCCTGTACAGTGCCCTCCATGATGTTTGGGACAAAGACCCATCATTTATTTATTTTCCTCTGTACTCCACAATTTGAGATTTGTAATAGGAAAAAATTCACATGTGGTTAAAGTGCACATTGTCAGATTTTAATCAAGGGTATTTTTACACATTTTGGTTTCACCATGTAGAAATTACAGCTGTGTTTACACATAGTCCCCCCCCATTTCAGGCCACCATAATGTATTTCAGTGAGACCAAGTCGAACAGCTATGTTTGGTCTGGCAAGGCCTATTGTATGTCCCGATTGATAATCACTTCAACTCACTATTCCCATACTGACCGTTCTGTCCGGGGCTGCATCAGTTGCCAGAGTGAAGCCACACAGAGGAACTTTGGTTTTGGACTCAACATTACCAGGAACCTCAGAATAACAAACTGCCCAAATTCCTTTCTACAGTAACTATATTTAGCATTCTGCATACAGTATCCATCGTGCTGTATAATTCAGCAATGAATATTGCAAGCACATGACAGTATTTGCTGCTGCCCAGGTGATTTTAGAATCTAAAGGGCGTTTGGGAATTATTTCCACACTAATATGCCACTAAAGATCAATCATCCCTTGTAAAACCTCCTCCATTCAACTTTGGCAGAAATAGGAGACAGTACAGGAATGATTTTGATGAGAATGCGGAACTGAGAGTGAAGTGTAGGAACAGATAGCTGAAAAACAATATCCTGCACAGCAACTGTTCCAACTGTGCTGCTGATTCCCACAGTGGCACAAAGGTTTAACATATGAACACAAATTCAAATTTGAAATCTATACATGTGAACTTTAGAAAGTATTTTAAAACATATATCTAATATCAAAAATCTCAAATGGTCTGTGAGCAGTATCTTCCCACTGTTAATTTACAACCATTAAGCTACATTAGAACAGTGACTTGTTGTATTTTATAGGCCTTTCATCGATGTGACATTTTATTTTAATGTACTGAGACTGCAATAAAGTTATATATTTAGGAAGACTAGCATAGGAACTGAGGGAGAAATATGGGATATTTTTTCTCAGACTTGCTACCATCTGGAATGCACTAAATCCAGGTCATGAAACCACATTCAATGGTAGCTTGTGTTTATTTAGTTTATTCCCTACAGAAATTAGAGCAAATTTGATTCCATATCTCAAATTATGGATGCGGTTTGCAAATTCTGTAAGGGCAAATTTCCGTAAAGCTGTAAAGCAGCTGTAAAGCAGGTGTAAGGCAGTACTTTTTAACATAGCTCTCATTTTGCTTCACAGAAGCACTACTATCAAATTAGATATTTCATACCATACAACAATAAGTTATTCGAGAAGATGAGTAAAAACTTGAGATAGGAAATTGATTTTCTATCCATGGTAAAGAAGGAAATATTTAGAGAGAGATTACCAGCATAGAATTCAGTTCCTTGGAATTGAAGGTACAGTTATCAACAGTGAAATAGTAAAATTTGGGGATGATTAACAAGCACAATTACAATACTCTAGATGAGGTCTGATAGTGTTATTAGCTCAAGCAGGGTCCTTTGATACATATACGGAATGGTGCTAGCGTACTACATAATACCTCATTAGCTTTAGCCACAGGTTTTATATTGGTAATCAATCTTTAGTCACATCTTTGATAACTCAGCTTTCAAGAAAATAGATGTTATTGTACAAATCTACTCATGGTTTATTGAGGATAGGGATGGAGATAAGCGTGTAAGAAGGAACTGCAGATGTTGGTGTAAACCGAAGATAGACACAAAAAGCTGGAGTAACTCAACGGGACAGGCAGCATCTCTGGAGAGAAGGAATGGGTGATGTTTCGGGTCGAGACCCTTCTTCAGACTGGTTAGGGATAAGGAAAATTAGAGATATAGACGGTGATGTGAAGAGATAAAAAACAATGAATGAAAGATAAGCAAAAAAGGAATCAGGGCATTGTTATCTGTTTGTAGGGTGAAAATGAGAAGCTAGTACGACTTGGGTGGGGGGGGGAGGGATAGAGAGGAGGAATGCCGGGGCTACCTGAAGTGAGTGAAATCAATATTCATACCACTGGGTTGTAAGCTGCCCAAGCAAAATATGAGATGCTGTTCCTCCAATTTGCGTTTAGCCTTACTCTGACAATGGAGGAGATTGAGGACAGCAAGGTCAGTGCAGGATTGGGTAGGAGAATTAAAGTGTACAGCAATCGGGATAGCAGGTAGGTCCAGGCGGGCTGAGCGAAGGTGTTCCGCAAAACGATCGCCCGGTCTGCGTTTGGTATCGCCGATGTATAAGAGTCCACATCTTGAACAACGGATACAATAGATGAGGTTGGAGGAGGTGCAAGTGAACCACTGCCTAACCTGAAAGGACTGTCGGGGTCCCTGGACAGAGTTGAGGGAGGAGGTATAGCAACAGGTTTTGCATCTTTTACGCATGGGGAAGGTACCTGGGGAGGGGGTGATTTGGGTGGGAAAGGATGAGTCAACCAGGGAGGTACGGAGGGAACGCTCTGCGGAAGGTAGAAAGAGGTGGAGATGGGAAAATGTGGCTAGTAGTGGGATTCCGTTGGAGGTGGCGGATATTTTGGAGGATTATGTATTGTGATGGAGATTAGTGATTGTTTCTGAACTTTAAGAAAGACTTTCAGAAAGTACTTCACACCATATGACTTTACATGCCAGAATCCTATGGTATCAGTAGCAATTTCAAATTCTGAGATAGAAATCCCCAAACCAAAAGTTTTATTTAACACATGGGATTCATTAAAGAAGCACATTACTAGTAATGTTGCCCATCTATGTCCTGGACAATGATTTTGGGAGTTTGGTATGTCGATCTGCAGGTGATACCGAAATATATGCAAGATTTAAGATAGTGCCGAAGCGTACTCGGTTGCAAAAGCACTTGAGTCATCGAATCATCGAGAGAGATACAACACAGAAACAGGCCCTTCAGGCCACTGAGTCCACATTGACCAACAACCACTACATTTGCACAAATCCTACATTAACTGCACATTCTCATTAACTCCCTCCAGATTCTACCACTTGGAGGAATTTATAGCGACCAATTTACTTAATCTAACAACCCGCTTGGCTTTGTGATTAAGCCCCTGGAGGAAACCCATGCAGTCACAGAGCGAATGTGCGCACTTCACACTGGCATACCTCAGATCAGGATCGAACCTGGGTCTCTGGCACTGTGAGCTGCACCACTCCACTGTGTGCAGACGGGGCATCGACGATGAGAAACATAGAAACAAAGAAAATAGGTGCAGGAGGAGGCCATTCGGCCCTTCGAGCCAGCACCGCCATTCATTGTGATCAAGGCTGATCGTCCCATATCAATAACCCGTGCCTACCTTCTCCCCATATCCCTTGACTCCACTAGCCCCTAGAGCTCTTTCTAACTCTCTCTTAAATCCATGCAGTGACTTGGCCTCCACTGCCCTCTGCGGCAGGGAATTCCATAAATTCACAACTCTCTGGGTGAAAAAGTTTTTTCTCACCTCAGTCTTAAATGACCTCCCCTTTATTCTAAGACTGTGGCCTTTGGCTCTGGACTCGCCCAACATTGGGAACATTTTTCCTGCATCTAGCTTGTCCAGACTTTTTAGAATTTTATGTTTCTATAAGATTCCACCTCATCCTTCTAAACACCAGTGAATACAAGCCTAGTCTTTTCAATCTTTGCTCATATGACAGTCCCGTCATCCCAGGGATCAATCTCGTGAACCTACGCTGCACTACCTCAATCACAAGGATGTCCTTCCTCAAATTAGGAGACCAAAACTGTACACAATACTCCAGATGTGGTCTCACCAGAGCCCTATACAACTGCAGAAGAAGCCAAAGCGAAGAAGTGGAAGCCATGATACCGAATGGAAACAACGGCAAAAAGCCAAATAGCCGAACGGACACGACGCCGAAAAAAACTTAATGAGTACCTAGGATCTGAATCCAAAGCCTTACGAGGTAGAAGGAGCTTTAATTGTGTTTTCTATTTGCGATTTGGTAAGAATCGGTTACGGGAGATACATAAGCAATGGCAGTAAATTGACTGCTCTTGCAGGAAGCATATGGACAGCAGACATTCCACCTCTCCCATCCCACCACCAGTCCAAACCAGTTACATAATTCCATACAACGCCTCCACGGGGTCTATATTCCACAGAGATACAAAGAGTAATTGTGAATAGACACAAAATGCTGGAGTAACTCAGCGGGACAGGCAGCGACTCTGGAGAGAAGGAATGGGTGACCCTTCTTCAGACTGAACTGAACTCTTGTTGGTGAGAGTACTTGTGATTGTCTGAAGAAGGGTCTCTGCCCAAATCGTTACCCATTCCTGCTATCCAGACATGCTGCCTGTCCCGCTGAGTTACTCCAGCTTTTTGTGCTATCTTCAATTTCAGACTTAAATAAAAAACACAAAGGGCTGGAGGAACACAGCGGGCTAGGTGGCATCAGTGGAGGGAATGGATTCGGAGTTGTTTCAGGCCAGTGTTCTTCTTCAATAGGAAGAAACTGCAGATGCAGTTGGCTTTGCAAAATGCCAAATGATTCCGGGAGTGCCAAGAGAGCGAGGGAGCTAGAGAACGAGAGAACGAGAGATAGATAGATAGATAGATAGATAGATAGATAGATAGATAGATAGATAGATAGATAGATAGATAGATAGATAGATAGATAGATAGATAGATAGATAGATAGATAGATAGATAGATAGAGGGGGGAGAGAGCGAGAAAGAGAGAGAGAGCGAGAGAGAGTGAGATTCCAGCCTCATAACCCTAAGCACTGTGGTAAACCAGGGCTTACAGAAATAATCCGCTCTATGATCTTTGGCAGTCCAAAAGCGGCAAAGGAAAATTAATAATCCCCCCCCTCCCCCCCACCCTCCCGTTTCCCCCGGCCAGTGATGTGATGGACGCGAGGTCTGGACCAATCGCTGACAAGGTCTCGGACAAATCCCGTCCCCGGAGACGTCATGTCCATTATTTGGCTTTTCGATGTCGTGTATTTGGCTTGTTGCCGTTGCGTCTTTTAGGTTATTTGACTTTTTGGCGTTGCGTCTGTTCTGCTATTTGGCTTTTCGGCGTTGTTTTCGTTCAGTATCCTGGTTTCCACTCCTTCGCTTCTGCTTCTCGTCCTTTGACGCCCCTTCCGGGTACACCACTCTACAGATGTAGACGTTTTAGTGAAACAGCCAAAATAGGGACAAATGTCATTTGTTTTAAATGTCGTCATGCAGCTTGTTAGGGCCAATGCACAACATGTGTCACATAGATTTCGGAGTCAGATTAAGAGTTTTTCATTCAGTGAATTGTGAATTTTAAGAATTCTGTACATTGGACGGTGGAGATTCAGTCATTAACTATATTCCGCAGAGATTAATACATTCCTGGATATGAGCGGTATTGAGGGATGGTGGATGTGACTACAAATAATTCAGAAAGGAGATCATCATTGATTTTTTTAAATGCTGGTGCAGGCTCAAGGGGCCAAATGTCCTGGTGCTATTTCTTATGTTCTTACGTACGAAGAAACAATAGAGCTATGCTATCTACCTGACTTTTAGAATTTGCATGGATTTTTGACATTGATGACTAACTGTGTAAAACTAGTGGAGTCAATCATCACTAATTCTGTCTACTAGCCATTGATTCCACCTCTTCCCACCACTGTCTGAAACAAACCCAGCATCACTGGCACAGAAACACAGCCTTTGATAAGTTGATTCACATGATAGAACCTTGTGATATCAGCAGAAATTTCAAGTTTAGGATAGGATCATAGATCCAAAGGTTGTATTTCAGGCTGTGGTTCTGTGACAGGATATGCTGTCAGTTTCAGACAGTACCCAAGAGGGGGAAGAATCAATGGTAAGTGAATAGAATTCGTGATAATTTTCTCCACTGTTTTTTATATATTTATGAAGTAAACAGTGTAAAAAATCCACACAAATTAAATTATCTGGCTGTTATAAACTGTATATCTCGTCAATAGTAAATAGCAAGAAAATCAGTTAATTATATTACAAAAAAATCTTCAGAGAAAAGGTTTGGAGAGGTTTTCCTTCAAGCTAAGCTATCCGATTCTTCTCAGCTGAACATCGTATGTTTATACAATGATTACTGAAGTCTGCTTTTTCCATGGACCCATCAATTTAAGATCATTAAGGATCCATGAAGGAATAAGATGTTCTTTAACTCACACATTATAACTTTTATTCCTACTCTTAACTGGATCATTTTCTATTTTTAATGAAGGTTGTCGATCGGGATAGATGTCAACATAAATGTTTACAAAGCAACAGGAGTAACTCAAGCAGCATCTCTGCAGAATGTGAAGATGTGTTTTGGGTCGGGACCTTTCTTCAGACTGATTGTGGAGGGAGGGGGGTAGAATGTAGAGGCAGGACAAAGCATGGCAAGTAATAGGTGGACACAGGCAGGGGGAGTTTAGGAGAGCCACGTGGTTGGAACAAAGGCAGGAGATTAGAGCAGAATAGTGCGAGACAGACAGTTTGAAGAGTTGCAGATAGTGAAGCTAGAAGACGGAATGTACGGGGAGGGGAGGAGAGCAATAGGTGTAAGTGCAGAGGAAGGGGAGGGGGGAGGGTTGTGAGAGGTTACCAAAAATTGGACATTTCAATGTTCATATGGTTGGGTTGCAAGCTGTCCAAGTGGAATATGAGTTGCTGTTTCTCCAGTTTGCGTGTGGCCTCACTCTGGCAATGGAGGAGGCCCAGTATAGGAAAATCAGTATGGGAAAGGGAATTAAAATGGTTAGCAACTGGGACATCCAGTAGGCCTTGGCACAAGTGTTCGGCGAAAGAGGTTGCCGAGTCTACAATTGGTCTGGCTAATGTAGAGGAGGCCACATCAGGAACACCAGATACAATATAGGAGGTAAGAGGAGGTGCTTGGTACAAGTATACAATGCAAACCTGTTATGCAAAAGATCTAGGGTGAAATTATTTTAATTATAGCTGCATAATCCTGTTTTAGTACAATAATTTTTCACCGCTTATTCAGAATCAAATTATCTCTGCCTTTAAAAATATTAAAAGTGAGTTCCAAATTATCATAACTATCGCTTGAGCAGCTTACAACCCAGGGGTATGAATATTAATTATTCTAACTTCAAGTAACCCCTGCACTACGTCTCTCTCCATCCCTCCCCCACCCAAGTCACACCAGGTTCCTGTTCTCACCGAGCAAACAGCTACCAATGGCCTGTTTCCTTTATCATTGTTACTTTTTTGCATATCTTTCATTAATTTGTTCTATATCTCTCTACATCACTGTCTATATCTCTTGTTTCGCTTTCCCCTGACTAGTCTGAAGAAAGGTCACATCCCGAAACGTCACCCGTTCCTTCTCTCCAGAGATGCTGCCTGTTCCGCTGAGTTACTCCAGGATCTTGTGTTCATCTCCCTACTTTTGGATTCAATTCTCCTGGCAATAAACAAAAACATTCTGAAACAAAATCAGAAAAAGCTGGATACATTCAGTAGGTCAGGCAGCATGAACAGGACGAGAAGCAACTGACATTTCAGGCTGATTATCCTTATTGCTGATTTTCCTAGTCATTTGCTTCACCTACACACCAGCCTTTTGTCAATCATGCTGTGGAACACTCAAATCCCTCTGCATCTCAGAACTCCAGCACTTTGTGCACTGTTCGAGCAGTTCCTTGTGCTTGAAGCAGAGGTCGTCTGCAGAAAGGAAACTTCTGATGGCATTTTTAAGAAATAAGACTTCCTACAGAAAGAAATTAGAAATATTAATAATAATAATAATACACTTTATTGTCATTGTAAATACATACAACAAAATTTCAGGCACACTGCCCGAGAGGAGCTCCAACGTATCAGATAAATAAATAACGACAATGAAATCAGCAAAAACGGCAAGAGATGAGATCTCACTGTGATAAAAGTTTCTTAGTCAAACCGAGGATGTTGCCAGGACCTGAGGACCTGAGTTGTAGGGAGAGGTGAGGCAGGCTGGACTTTATTCCTTGGAGCGTAGGAGGATGATCTAATAGAGGTGTATAAGATCATGAGAGGAATAGATTGGGGAGATGCATGGGTAGAGTCTTTTACCGAGTCAAGAACCAGATGACACAGGTTTAAGATGGGAGGGGAAAGATGTAATAGGAGTTTAAGAAGTAACTTTTTTCCCACAATGGGTGGTGGGTTTATGGAATGAGCTATCAAAGGGAGTAGTTGAGGCAGGTTAACAACATATAAAATACATTTGGATAGGAAAACTTAAGAGGGCTATGGGGCAAAATGAGCAGGTGAGACTAGTGTACATGGGGCATCTTGGTCGGCAAAGGCCTTGTTTACATGCTGTTTGACTCTATGACCATAAAGGTAATCCATCAGTTTGCATACATTTAAATTTGTGTTATGAACATTGTTTTTGTTTAGGATTAACATCATACTGTAGGCCTATTTAACATTAAGAAATGAAATATGTCATTCAGCTATTGGTTTGGTTCAGAACATGTTCCTGGAATGTTTTTTCTCCCTCTTTGAATTTAAGTACATGAATGGCATTTCTTTGAAGAGTTCTTAAAGTCATAGAGCTAGCTGCATGGGAAGCAGAAATATACTGCAAAATACTGTAGATCTTCGCAGTGCCATTATCAATCATTGTAGGTATAATTGGAAACTGAAGTGTTTTGACTATTAGTGGATAGCTGGTATCTTGGGGAGTCACCAGAAATTGTGTTAAATAATCAATGTCTTAAGAGCTTCCCACACAATTCTAATTTGATTCACACCTATGGAGAGAAGGCTAGCAAGAAGACCATTTCACCACGGTTCTGATTAAATCTAAGCAGGCACTTGCTTTATGAGGAAATTATTGAACTCTGCAAGCAGTATTTCCTCCATGATGTAAAAATGAAGTTAGTCATTTATTGTCAACACGCCTTGAATATGTTTGTTTCTGGCATTTGAGAGTTTTTTAAATGATAATATCTGAGTTACAGAGAAGCTTCCTAAATTCGGCAAGCTGTTCATATCAAAATTTGAAACATAATTTACATCTTTGACAACTTATGAAAGGTAAATTCTGCAAAATGATTCACCTATGTACGGTGATGAAGTCACTATATGAATAATACAGTTCAACAGGATAGCTGGAATATCACAATCAAGAAGACCAAGATAGCTGTATAGAAAGCATGCCGTTTGAGCATGTTACTATACAGCAGTGAAGCTTGGACGACTTACTTACATTAAGATTGGAAACGGAATTATTTCATTTCTGCTGTCTTCATCACATTCTGGAGTTTCTTGACAGGACAAATACACCAAGAAATCTGTCCTCTCCCTGACCAACGTAACTAGCAACCCTGCGATGCTAAAGCAGAAGCATCTCTGCTGGTTTGGACATATACACAGGATGGAAAATGGACACATCCACAAAATTGTGCTTGATGGGGAGGTTGCCAATGCATGGAGGCCAAGAGCAAGACAAAAGCTTTGCTTCAGGGATACAATTAAAAGAGTTGTGACAACATTTTTTAATTCACACTGACAACTGGGAAGTGACGATTCACATATGTGAAGACTGGGAGAAATGAAGAAAGGTGGGCACGAAGCAACAGGACAGCATGCGGTTCAAGACCCTGGGGGCCAGGCACCAACACCACAAAATGGTCAAGAGCAACAGTAACACACTCCACAATCTAACGGCCAGAGACATCTTCGCCTGTGGGAGGGTCTGCCTGTCTAGGATAGGCCTAGTCAGCCACAGCAGGAAATGCAATCACAGATGAAACTTTCCGCTCTGCAAGCAGGACGACGTTTAAGCAGCACCATCATCTCTTACAGCTGGATGGATACCAGATTGACCATCCACTCCCTACACACTAAAGGCAAGTTGCAGAGGTCAGTTAACGTACAAACCCACGCATCTTTGGGATGTGGGAGGAAACCAAAAGGACAGCAACTGAGGTCAGGATCGAATCTGCGTCTCTGGTGCAGTGAGGCAGCAGCTCTACAAGCTGCACCACTGTGCCACCCCAAAGTTGTGCAAGTTGAACTTTCTATTGTTATTCATTGTGTATTGGAAAGAAACCTACAGTAATTAATGGCAAACTTTTGATTAAGCAAATTCAATGACCTTCAAAAGAATTGTGTTCTGAATTTTTAAGCCATCAAGGGCAATTTTTCACAAAAACACTCGGTATTCTCCATGCAAATGTCTTCCTAATGTATTCTAGGACTATTTAAAATGCTTCAAATTCCCAGGTTGTGATTTGTGTCCTTGATGTTAGGAGTTGATCTTTACACAACAGTCTCAGAGTATAATATTAGCATATCTTCAGTGTTTTAGACCTTGCATAATTAAAATTAATTACTTGGATATAGCTTAACTACAAACCATTTCTGAGAAACAGATTGTACAGCAGAAAATGTATCCTCCATATATCTTCCTACATTCACACAATCAAATCATCAACATGAAGTTATTTAATTAGGTGGGAATCCAATTGTAATTCTATACAAATGTGTCAAATTCCCTGATGCTATACCTGCTTCACCTCTTTTCACATACAAAACTGCAAATATGCCAGTTAATGAATTGGATTAACATTTTAGGGTTGCTATTTGAAGCCAATTGATATAAATTAAAGGTTAAAAGTAATTCCTAATGCTGCATTCATAATACAGCTCCATGTTGTTAATGAGAGACAGGTGCCTCTTGGAGCCGGATTTCAATTTGAGAGATAGCTGTATCACAGTACTGCAAGCGGAGGAAATCTGTTGAACATTGCCTCCTCTGGCGGTGATGCTATAGCTTGCCTCTTCTTTTTAATTCGGGTGACAGAAAAACTTCATGTTCAACCTGGCCAGGTTGTTTAAGACAGGCTGACTGATATTGACAACCATTCTCAAATTTAAGGAAGATTTTAAAGTAACAAACTTGGGCGTAAATCTCTCGTGGATCGAGTAAAACATTTGAAAGTAAATGATGTGTCTCCGTGATGGTAATTTTACTTTACGCTAACTGTTTACTTTACGTCAGCTCCTAAGCAAACCTTGTAAACTGGTGCCTCCAATGAAATTATGTTTAAGTTCTGGAAGAGCTTCATTTAGTGAAGATGCTAAAGGGGCCTGCTCTGTCCCTTCAGTTGGATGTAAAAGAACACAAGCAGTGAAGGGTAAAACATTTCTCCTTGTAGCCTGGTCAACGTTTATCTCACAATCAATAACAGGCAGCAGAAATTACTCCACCGTGTATTCTATCAGAACGGTAGAATGTGAGTGAGATAAATCTTGGTCATTTTTAATCAAGAAGCTTCTATGTTCTGAAACATATTTACAACATCAGTGTACTTTATTAGCTGTGAGACATTTGTCGAATGTCATGAATATATAAAAATCCTAATATATAAAAATGCTAATGCAAATTCTGGCCAAAACAATGGTCCATTTGTGTAAGTATTTTGTTATGCCACACATAGAAAAATCATTTTGATTGCTAACTGCACAGTGTACTAGTTATTCATTGCATTGTGACTTTGCTGCATGTAAAGTTGCATATTGTCAGCTGGGAGATAATGAATTTCATAAATAATAGATTGGTTGTAAAATATCGAGTGGTGTCCCAGAACTTTAAAAAGTATTGTCATAAATGGAATATCATATTTCTTTGAAGATCAGATTTGGAAATCCAGTCCACATTATTAACTGGGCTAATTCAAAGCAGCACCATAATTAACACATTGCAGGATTGTTACCACCTGTTTTAAGAAGACAGCTTAATTGTACACTCTTGCCTATTGTTCTCCACAGTGACAGATTACAGCTTTGAGGCTGCCAGGAAAGCTCCTCTTTTGAAAGAGTTTGAAATTAAAAGCCAATTCAACCAGCAGTAACTAAATAGGTAACAAAATGGTACAATTTCCTGGCAAGAGAAAAAGAGACAGAGCTTGGAACAATATGTACTGAAAATTCTGAGGTGTCTGGTCAAGTTAAAAAGCATGTTTTTGACTTTATTAGTAGAAGTGCAGGGGCAGAAACCTCTGTTCAATGGGCCTTTTTGGTTGTGATCACCTCCTGGATCTCCCATTGTAATGTTCCTTCCCATTTTGATACTGACCTTTCTGTCCATGGCCTCCTCCATTGCCAGAATGAGGCCACATGCAACTGGAGGAACAGCACCTCATATTCTGCATACAACCTAATTTGCAGAAGGACAGCCTTGCTATCGAGGCAGTGCAGCGTAGGTTCACGAGGTTAATCCCTGGGATGGCGGGACTGTCATATGAGGAAAGATTGGAAAGACTGGGCTTGTATTCACTGGAATTTAGAAGGATGAGAGGGAATTTTGTAGAAACATATAAAATTATAACAAAACTGGACAAGCTAGATGCAGAAAAAATGTTCCCAATGTTGGGGGAGTCAAGGACCAGGGGGCACAGTCTAAGAATAAAGGGGAGGCCATTTAAAACTGAGATGAGAAAAAACATTTTCACCCAGAGAGTTGTGAATTTGTGGAATGTTCTGCCACGGAAGGCAGTGCAGGCCAATTCACTGGATGAATTTAAAAGAGAGTTAGATAGAGCTCTAGGCGTTAGCCGAATCAAAGGATATGGGGAGAAAGCAGGCACGGGTTACTCATTGTGGATGATCAGCCATGATCACAATGAATGGCAGTGCAGGCTTGAAGGTCCAAAAGGCCTCCTCCTGCACCTATTTTCTATGTTTCTATATTTCTAACCCTGTGGTATGAACATTGAATTCTCCAATTTCAATTTAATTAACCCACAAACAGCCCTCCTCTATTCCAGCTTTCTTTTCTGTCCCCCTGCAATCTGGCTGTAGAAGGGTCCTGACCCAAAATGTAACCAATCCACGTTCTCCAGAGATGCTGCCTGACCCGCTGAGTTAGTCCAGAATGTTGTGTCTTTCTCTAACAAAACTAATCATGTCTTGTATATTTTAATCTAATATAAACTACAAATAGCAATGAGCCCTGCACTGATCCTTGTGATGGGCCTCCAATCCAAAACAACCTTCCACTATCACTCTCTGTTTCCTTCCATGAAACAAATTCCCTGTCCAGTTGGTTACCTGGACCCCATGTGATCAAATCTTCCAGAGGCAGCCGACCAAGCAGAACCTTATCAAATGTCTTTCAGCTCCATTTCAGCAATTTCTATTGCCTTGCCCTCGTCAACCTTCTTGGCTACCTCTTCAAAAAACGTAATCAAATTTGTGGGACATGATCTCCCACATACAAACCCACATTGACTATATGTAATCAACCTCTGTCTATTCAAATGCATATATATTATCTATCAGAATCATCTCTCATAACTTGCCTACCACATATGTTGGGCTGTATATTTCCTTGCAGTCCTGCTTAAACAGAGGCACAACATTAGCCACACTCCAGTTATCCATAACCTCACCTGTGTCTAATGATGTTACTAGAAATTAGAGATGAGTTGTGTGAAAAAACATGTGAAATTTGGGTTTTTCTCCATAACGAAAATTGGGAATTTAATCGCAGAAGAGATCAAGATTCAGATGACATTGATTTAAGTTGATTTCGAAAGGAAACCATTTTGAACAAATTGAGTTATAATCTTGTATGCATTGTGAAAGAGTATGGTGGAAGCACATGCAATATTGATATATGAAAGTATACTTAAAGGGAGTTAAAGTATAGGATTATAGGATTAGGAATTAAAAGTTATGAGGAACAGTAAAGGAGAAGAATGAATTGGATAACTTCAACAAAGAAGCAATAGAGATGTATTAGGTTGAATAGGCCATCTATTTAGCATCCTCCCATTTCTTTCTTTTACATGTGAATCATAACTATACTCTGATGTGGCGTTGCTATAAAACCAAAAGCAAGTTGGCTGGACAGATTTTGGAGTTTCAGGCTATAACCTTTTTAATGGAAAACTTGAATGTTAACAGTTTTCAGTTTTGAAGGAAGAACCTCAAACCTCAAGGCGACTGAAGATTGTAAATTTGGAAAACAATTATTGCAGTATTCCCAGCGCTGTGCAGCTGCAAAGTATCAGATTTTTATGTACAGTTTTGAAGACAGCAAGATGTCAATTGTAAGTGTAACCACCTTGTGGAATGACATAAATATACTGTTTTGAGTATAGATCCTAGTATTGACTAGATCCTGTATAATCCAACAGTACCTTTGATTGGGTAGACTGAAGCCTCCTAATAAATCTAGAGAAGTAATGGTTTCATTGAGATGGTGATTACAACTCTTATTCTAATTCTTCATTTCCTTTCCTGAATATATGACATGAACACAAGATAATAGGAGAAGGAGTAGACCAGTCGGGCCCTCAAGCCTGTCGCACTATTCAATATGATCATATTTTACCTATGCTGGCTGCAACTCCCTTCCTGTACCAGTTCCTCTGAACCCACAATTCCTCAAACTTTTCTATATTATCTATCCACACCTTAAATACATAGAATCCCTTCTATCAATTCTCCCCGTTTCAACCTCAAAGAATTCAAGCATATTGATTAAAAATGCTTTATATTTAAAAAAAAAACCCATGATGACTATGTTTAATTAGATTTCAGCTTTCCTAAATGATTAAATATTTCCTCTGATTATCGCCATCTTGCCAGTGGCGATAATTGGTCTATTGTTTTTTTGAATTTTGACTTCCTTTTGAATAAGGGAATCACATTGGCTATTTTTCAATCTTCTGATACCCTCCCAGAATTTAGTGGGTTTTTTAAAAGTTTCAACCAATTGGACCACTATCTCTGCAGCCACTGCGTGATTATTCTGCTTTTAGTCCTCTTCGTTTCTCCAATACTTTATCCCTTGTGATTGACTTTTATAAATTCCTTCCTGACATTTAAAATTAGCCCATCTGTTATCTTATCGACTCATTTGTAGTGGGATGGCATTGGGAGTGGAGGCTGTGGTGCAAAGGGACAATTCTGTCAGTGTAGCTGCTCATTATTATTTTCACTTACTTTGGCGACTATGAGACCCACAGTCAGGATTGAATTATGTCCTAGTGCATTGTCTTTGGCTGTTACCAAGATGAATTAATGAAAAGCAGTCAAGATTCAGGATCTTGGCTAATCTTTCTATTTCCTTTTCCATAACCTACATTATTTAGAACAACCTAAATGTCTCTCATTCTACACAGAATCGCAGCGTTTAAACATACCCCGAGGCATAGGGTTGGAACCACATTAGTCCAGAAACTCATTGGCAATTTTTCTTCAGCTTTGCCACCTGAATATGACCAGCTATTTGGATCTGAATACAGTAGAAATGTCATAGGCATTGTAAGAAGACATGATACATTTCCAACTGAGGCTGATATGGCTATAACACTTTTAAAGCAATCATCCATTATAAATTAAGTTTAGGTCTTTATGAAATGTCCAATTTTGTTTGAAAATGTTGTAACATCACATGTAGAATATTGCCAGCCACAAAATGCTTTGTGAAAATGTATCTGTGTGCTTTGAAAATAAAGGAATTAAAATTACTTTTGCTTTTGAAAAAGAAAGGGCTAATTATTCATTTCAGCATGGGTTTGTTCATGGTTGGTCATGCCCTATGAAAGACGGAATTTTTTGAGGAGGTGACTATTATGTTCAAAGAGGGTAAGACAATGGATGTTGTCTACATGGGTTTTAGGAAGGCATTTGATAAAGCCCCATGTGGTAGGATGATCTAGAAGATTAAGATGCATATGATCCATGGTGGCAATCATTTGGATTCAGAACTGCTTAGTCATGGAAGACAGAGGGTTGTGGTGATAGAGGGTTATTCTGGATTGAAGTTTGTGATCAGTGGAGTTTCACAGGAATCTGTGCTAGGAACTGTTATTTATGATATATATAAATGACGTATGTAAATATAGATGGGTTGATTCATAAGTTCGCAGACAACATCAAAATGGTGGAGGTGTAGACAGTGAGGAAGGCTGTCAAAGTATACAGTGAGATTAAGATCAGCTATAGAAATAAGTGTAGAAATAGTAGATGGAATTTAATCCGAACAAGGGTGAGGTGTTGCATTTTATGAAGTTGAATATAAGGGGGAAAGATCAGTTAATAGCAAGATTTTTAACAGCATTGAAGTACAGAGGGATTTTGGGGTCCAAATTCATAGCTCGCTGAAAGTGGCAACACAAGTAGAATGAGTGATATCGAAGACATATGGTATGCTTGCATACATCAAGCAAATGGTATGTCAGCATTCATAGCAAAAGGATTTGTGTATAGGAGCAGGGAGGTTCTACTGCAGTTGTACAGGGTCTTGGTGAGACCACACCTGGAGTATTGCGTAGAGTTTTGGTCTCCAAATCTGAGGAAAGACATTCTTGCCATAGAGGGAGTATAGAGAAGGTTCACCAGACTGATTTCTGGGATGTCAGGACTTTCATATGAAGAAAGACTGGATAGACTCGGCTTGTTCTCGCTAGAATTTAGAAGAAAGAGGGGGGATCCTATAGAAACTTACAAAATCCTTAAGGGTTTGAACAGGCTAGATGCAGAAAGATTGTTCCCGATGTTGGGGAAGTCCAGGACAAGGAGTCACAGTTTAAGGATAAGGGGGAAATCTTTTAGGACCGAGATATTTAAGAGGGAGTTAGATGTGGCCCTTGTGGCTAAAGGGATCAGGGGGTATGGAGAGAAGGCAGGTAAGGGATACTGAGTTGGATGATCAGCCATGATCATATTAAATGACGGTGCAGGCTCGAAGGGCCGAATGGCCTACTCCTGCACCTATTTTCTATGTTTCTATGCAGGAGTAGGCCATTTGGCCCTTCGAGCCAGCACCACCATTCAATGTGATCATGGCTGATCATCCACAATCAGTACCCCGTTCCTGCCTTCTTCCCATATTCTCTGACTCCACTATGTTTAAGAGCCCTATCTAGTTCTCTCTTGAAAGTATCCAGAAAACCGGCCTCCACCGCCCTCTGAGGCAGAGAATTCCGCACTCGCAACTCTCTGTGTGAAAAAGAGAGTGTGAAACCAAGCTATGATGCAGGTTTGATTTGTTTGCATTTCGAGTATTGTGTGCAGTTCTGGTCACTCCATTACAGGAAGGATGTGGAGGTTTTAGAGAGAATACAAAAGAGGTTTAACAGAATGCCTAAGTGTGTAGGACAGAACTGCAGGTGCTGGTTTAAATCGAAGGTAGACACAAAATGCTGGAGTAACTCAGCGGGACAGGCAGCATCTCTGGAGAGAAGGAATGGGTGAAGTTTCGGGTCAACACCCTTGAATCCAGTCTGAAGAAAGGTCTTGACCCGAAACGTCACCCATTCCTTCTCTCCAGAGATGCTGCCTGTCCCGCTGAGTTACTACAGCATTTTGTGTCTACCTTTGATATAAACAGAATGCCGACTGGATTCTGCCTCTTCTAGGTTTCTGATCTCTCTCTGAGTTGCTCCTGGAGTTTGCTGCCCACAAACCCAATTGCAGCCCCCAAACTCATCTGTTACTGCAGCAATCTGGATTCTAGGGTGTAAGGAGAGGTTGGACAAACTTGGATTCTTTTCTCTGTAATGTTGGAGGTTGAGAGGAGACCTGATAGAAATATTTTTAATTCTGAGAGGCATAGATAAGGTAGATAGTCAAAATCTTTTTCCCAGGCTGGAAACGTCAAAGACTAGAGGGCATATCTTTATGGTGAGAGGGGCAAAGCTTAAAGGAGAAGTGTGTGACAATTGTTTTACTACAGAGAGTAGTGGGTACTTCGAAGGCTCTGCCATGGGTGGTAATAGCCACCTGGATATGCAGGGAATGGAGGGATATAGATCTTCTGTACACAGAGGACATTAGTTTAACTTGCCATTATGTTTAGAGCAAACATTGTAGGCTGAAGGGATTATTCCTGTCCTGTACAGTTCTATGTTTTAAGTTCTAAAAGTTCAAAACAACAACTAGCAGGTAGGTAGTGTAGATAGATAGAATTATTTAATTAGTAATTACCATATAAGAACCATGCTTAAGTGCCTATCTGAGTTGTGATATTGTGAATACTGCAATATCAGGCCACCACCTCAATGGGCCAGTACACCAATCCTCTTCTACATTCTCCGGCCTTTATCTCAGCCTCTTCTAGGTTCCTGATCTCTCTCTGAGTTGCTCCTGGAGTTTGCTGCCCACAAACCCAATTGCAGCCCCCAAACTCATCTGTTACTGTAGAAAAGCACACAAGCCAAGCCAGTCTCTTCCCTAGTTTGGAATAATAAACTTGGAATAATAAAGTGTACCAAAGAATGCATATTTGAAAAAAAGTCTAATAAGGTAAAACACTCCACCATTCTAATAGCATGATAAAAGTGTGTTTTTTTAAAATCAAGTGTTTATGTAAATATGCTGTATTCCCCACAGAAAAGAATGCTTACTGACTTTTGCAAATGACTGAAATCAATAAAAATAAGTATTACTCTTCTGCAATATTTTCTATTTGCCTGCAGCCCAGCTATGATATTCTTTTAATTCATCATGCTGGGCCTTAGCTTAGCTTTATTTTCTTCAGATTTATCTGACTGTAAGTATCTGTTAAGAAATTAGGAATTGTTAAGAAATAATTAACGTTTCTTAACAAATATATAAATTCCTCGGTAATTTCAAACATTCTGGTCATTGGGGGAAGTTGGGGTCAAGGATAGAGTCATGGAGTCATACAACATGCCAACAGACCCTTAGGCCCAACTTGCCAACGCCAACCAAGAAGCCCGATCAACACCAGTCCCACCTGGCCGTGTTTGGCCCATATCCCTCTAAACATTATCTGCATTAAACTCCATTTACTATTAAACCCCATTAACCCTTCCTCAGCCCATTAACCTAACTGATCAGGATCCTGCTATAATTTCTGATATTCATCTTCGCTATCTACGATATTACTCACTTTAGTGTCATCTGCAAACTTTCTAATCATGCCTTCTACACTCTGATCAAAATCATTCAGAAAAACCACGTACATCATTGGGCCCAGCACCCATATTTCTTTTGGTCAGATTTAATTTCTCATTCTATACTCAAATGGCATTGCCTTTTTTCAACCTCTGATCTTTCAAAAGTCTACAATATATGTTCCACTAATTATTTTCTGTGTGTTTAGCTTATGCTTGCCTCCTCTACTGCAGTCTTCTATTTTGGACTGTTCCTTTTTTGGCCTATTATCACAGTCTATGAATGTTTCCTTTTGTTTTTCTCTTTTTCTTACTTAATTATCTTATTTTTAAATCTTCTTGAATGTGTTACATCTGAGCTCACGGGAGTCACCTTTCTTAATATTACTTTCTTTGACTCAAAGTCCATTTTATCTGTGAACAGCATTATGTAAATGCATGATTTTACAATACAGCTGTGCTTTTAGCGTGTACAGGCACTGGTCCAACTGGATTGTCTTCCAGGCTTTTTTTACTGGCTTGGTCTCTGATCCTATTTTTGAAATAGGTGTTTATTGACATATACATTATTAGTTGCCAGTACCCGATGATAAAGGACCTTGGAATGTTGCACCTGTGTTATTTGTGTTTGGCAAAATACAGGATCAATCTTGAAAAATAAATATCAGCCCTTGATGTTGGTATATTTCACATAGAAATTGTTAACTTTGGAATATCTTTTTTGTTCAAGATTTAAACCCCTTTGTTCAACAATAACACCGCATACAGGCTGCCTAAACATATTTCTAGATGCCACAGAATGCATCCTATGTGCAATTCCTACTCCAGTTTCCCCTCAAGCTCAGTACCATAAATCCCATTGCAACATGTGTAACACACATGTCTCTCATTTGTTACAATCTGTCAGGTTTTGAATGGTGCTGGAAGCAAGCGCCACACTGATGCGTTATTATCTACCTTAACATTTATCAGTTAACCTATGAGGTCAATTCTTTATGACTGGTACAAATGACAGCGTGTGTACACATTATGATGTCTTGACCTTGGGTGCTAGAGGACTGTGTAGTTCCCAATGTCGTGCTGGAGGCAACTCATGACTGCTCCCAGATGACCACTTGGATTAAAGTGACATGGCTGAGAGGACTTTTAGTATAGAGGAGCTCTAAGCGAAAGACATTTCACTATTTTGGAGCCTCTAGCAATATTAGTGCAGCTAAAATTTCCATGAGCATCTGATGTTGGTTAAGAACAACCAATGCCACTTTCACCCTCTGCTTCATATAATTTCAATGTTTGATACTTTTAATGCTTTTTCAGGTAACTTCTAGTTTGTGAAGCCCTACACAATTGTTCCCATGTAAGAAATTATGATATTGCAAAAATGGCACCATAGCTCAAGCATGTTGCACAGATTATATGGAACGTTGCAGATTGCGCATACAATTGCTTTCAGAAATGTGCAATAGTCATAGAAAAAAGATTGGACCATACTCCTATTAGATTGGGGAATTAAATGCTTCGTGTTCAGAATATCCTTTCCTCGTGTCTATGCTGTTTCCATGCGTAGAATTCAAAACCAGGAAGAGTCATCTATCAATAAACATCGTCAAAATATTTTCCAACCACGAATCAAATTGAATTTATGAACTCTGCCATTTGGCTCTGCACCCTGCTGATAAATATAGAATGTCTCAGCTTGCGGCAGTTCATTACAAATTGCAATATTTTTAATACAAGTATTTTGTTCAATGAGGTGAAGGATGCTATTTCTTGGCAATGGATTTTTTTTCCTTTTTTATCACATGCCAGCATATTGAGAACATCAAGGTCAAGTATTGAGAACACTAAGCATGTGTTAGATGTTAAGCTCCTTCTGGGCTGCTGTGCTGCTGTGACAGTATGGCATGCAGACCCGTTAGACTGCACCCCATTGTAACAAGTCTACGTTTCCACATACCAGTTCTCAAAGTCACTTCTACTGCTCTGCATCTAAAACAAATGGAATCCAGTAGCCTGAGCATAATTATCAACCATATTTTTGCCCATTTTTGTTGCTTTGCCATCTTTTGCTGCCTTGTTTCTCATACATGTTTGCTGTTCTACAAACAAAGCATGCATTTTGTTGAGGAAAATATGCACATGTTCATGTGTTGAAAGCATATGCAGTTCTCATGACCATGTGCAGGTGAACAGAGAACAAACTGTTTTATGTCATTTGTTTTCTTGCAGCACAGTAAATCACTATTGAGGAAAGTAAACCAAAGATGTAAAACTGAAATCATTGGGTGTTTTGTTAAGTATCTGTTATCTTTTGCACTAACCTGCAGCATTTACAGATCTATAATGACTGTTATTCAAAGTTTTAAATTCACTGTTTTAAACTGCCAGTCTGAAGAAGGGATTTGGCCCGAAACGTTGCCTATCTCCTTCGCTCCATAGATGATGCTGCACCCGCTGAGTTTCTCCAGCATTTTGTGTACCCTCGACCCTTCTTCAACACTAGATCCCATGCATCTTTTGTTAACTGCAGAAAGATTGTGTGTTTTCATTATTCTTTTTATTATTGCAAGGACTAACATTGGACAGAGAGGGAGGGATATATAAGCCTACAGTTTATTTCTGGTGGTGACTAAATATGTACTAAAGATTGACTACTTTATGTATCTGAAAATTATACCACCAAATGATAGCTGCCAGATTGTAACCTGACATCCCATAACAGTTTTGCGCAGTTTCTGTTTTTACCCTTCCACTTCCCTGTTCCGATCAACCAGGAGGCATGTTCACTTCACATTGAGTGAATTAAAAGCATGTTCATGAATGATTTACTATTTAGTATTGTATCTCACCTACTGCATCTCCCCTGTGGTTTAATAGGCATTACTGACGCCTCTGAATCACAAAGTTATGGGTTCAAGCAACATTATAGTACAAAAGATTTGGCCAAGACCTCATTAAAGTACTGAACAGGTCAAGGGTATTTTCATGTAACACTAAACAAAGATTCCATCTTGGGTTGACATTAAGGATCTGGTGCCATTTTGAAGAAGAAGTTGTCTCTAGTAACCTAACTAATATTTATCTATAATATATATAACAAAATATATGTGATCGTGTCATTATCACTTTACAAATTGTGCCTGTTTGCTGTATACAAATTAGCTGCCACACTACCCCATTTGAATGGGGCTTGAACCCATAACCTTGTGATTCAGAGGTGTAAGTAATACTACTAAACTACAGATAACATTGGAGATGAGCTGCATTATTGAAATGTAAATCTTTACGTGAACCTGTTGTTAACTGGCTCAATAAATGATAACAGTGTTGTAAATATAACAATAAAACATATAAATTATGTCGTATAATAACTTTAAGTATGTAAGTTAAATATCATAAGCAGTCATGTCACACATTCCTGAACTTGATGTTCAGCTTTATATTCTTAAACTACTTTGATCTCCTCAAGGTATGTATGGCAAGCCTGGTTTGTGAAGCATAATCCTTGGCTTACCACTGCAAGATGTGGTGATGAGGCATACAGGCCTCGGGTAACTCCATCACTGATTAATGCTCTCAATAAAATCCTAGTGAAGTATTTCATTTCCTTAAGCAAGGGATAGGAAAAATTGGCGATGCATTTTGCTTCTGCTTTGTACCTATTGATCTATTGAAGGATGCATATTTTTAGATTTTGGATAATGGAATTCAACTTGGCTGTATGCCTCCACATTGTTAACAGCCTTTTGAAATTCCGTCCTGCCGTCACCGAAAAGACTGACCGTGATGTATTCTGTTGGGATAAAACTACCTCAGCTTTTGATGTCGCACACCACTTGAGTTTTAATGGGATAATCTGCCCTCTGAAGCCCTTGATGTCTCACCGCCTTGCATTTTGCTTCCAGGCAAAAGCCACAAAAAAATTTGCTAAAAAAACCTGACTGAATTTCTAATAAATTGATTTCACATTTGTTGTACACAACTATTGTTTTCAAGTCCCTGCAGCATATTTCTCCTTCAGTTGGGTTAACTGATGTGTCAATGTATTAAGCATTGCCCACGTTTCTGTCAGGTAAAATATGTATTGTTTTATAGTCCTTCAGAGGCTTTGGAAACACAAGTTATAGAAGCTGCCATGTTCTACACTGTGTGGTGGCAGAGGAAATGTGTGGGAATTGGTGCAAAATCAATATGTTCACAGAAATAGACTTACTTACTTACTTACTGCCTATTATGCCTCCTGGCATGTAGGGCAGTAACGAAGGTCCTCCACTCCTGATACGCCTAGTAGTGTTGATTCCTTCAGTTGCTGTTTCCGTAACATATTTGTTTTATGAGACAGGGTTGTTAGCCCTGTGCTCAACCTCCAACCTGGAGGACCAATGGATCGTTCTTTGTCTCAACTCTACCCTTCGACCTGTCCAGCATGGGAAACCCTAACAGGAGACGAATCTCCCGCTGGCTTAGCTCTAGGGGTCCCTGAGACACACAAGCTCCCCGACCACGACAACGTTGCAATCCAACGGGGAGTCTCAGAAATAGAGGTAAAACAATATCACTGTGTACATATTTGTCTCAGAGCATTATAATTTTTAAAGAAATTACCGAGGTCGAAATAAATGTAAATGACATGAGATACAAAAAAATTCTTGAAGTTTCTTTATATAACTGAATTAAATTAATATTAACCTTTTGTTGAAAAAGCATATTTCAAAGTATTTATTTTTACAAATTATTTTATCTGTAAGGGGAAAAAGGTGGTGGTCCTCCTTATAATATCTATTTTCTAAGATCCGAGAAACCCAAATATTTTCTCAGGGACATTTATGCTCTTTTGTTTGAAACCACTGTTATTTTTTGATGTGACCATTTCAACAGTCCTGTTTTGTTTATTATTTTTTAAATTGTGCATGATATGTTTTATTGCTATATCATTTATTCAATTTTGCATATAGAGAGCTTTACATTGCAGCTTTAACAAAACTTTGAGTATGAACCTTTCACTCACAATGACTTTTTTTCATCAAGATACCTAACCATTGGTAGGGCTGGTTTGCATTTCTCACCATTGCTTGTTCCTGTTGAGTGGATGGGACGGCAATTTCAATTTCAGTACATTGTTCCGCCAACACGGAGAATTGAGGCCCCACCTCAGACCCCTTTATTGCCAGTGTAGGTCTCTTGTCTTGTCCCCATCGCTGCAGTGCGCACACCTTATACTTCAACCGCCATTCCAAATCTCCTCTCTTTGAACATGATGCCAGTTTTACTGATCTTCTTAGCCATGCTGTTTTTGACTTTTCTATTCCAAATGATTTGGTGTCCTGTCCTCTCCACTCCACTCGCCTCCACCTCAACAATCAATGGTCCCATTGCACCCAAGCCATTTCAGTGCAATCTTTCAATTGTACCAGTGTCAATTGTATTCTGAATGATTTGGAGCATCTGATTTATACTGAGAAGTGAAAATGGCATTTTGATGTACTCGTGCGGCATTCATTTTCATTATTCTTCCTAAGGACACTCATGCTCCATTATTCACATTGCAAACAACATGGTATCAGAGAAAAAACTGCAGTTTGTGAAAAAACTATGTCTGCTGTAATATGTAAGTATAGTGAGAGATGATGTTTCTCTCAGGCAATCCATCTAGATCAAATCCGATTTGCTTCCATCCCTATGGGCTCTGTGGTTGCTGAGGAGACCAATGTGTGATCTGCAAACTCTGCCGTAGCACGGGTTGGAATTGTTTGATTGGGCCGGCAGGTGAGTAATTTGGGTAGTGGTGCACACCTTTAGCCATTTACACGGGTAATGAATGGACTGAAGGTTCTCAATGCCATTCTAATTGCTGCTCCTTAATCTTGAGCAGACACGGGCTGGGAATTACTCAGAGTTGATGGAGATGTAATACTTTATTGAGGGAGTTTGAGTACAACCTTGAATCGTTTTCTCTGCCTGCCTGGTAATCTCTTCTTGTGATGGAGCCCGGAAGACAGTGCCTACTTTTGGGGTCTGGTGTAGAACATGTGAACAACATGACCTAATGACCAGAGCTGATAGTGTGTAATTGCAGACTCAATGCCACAGATGGTAGCGTGGAGAGAATGCTGATATTACAAGTTCAAGTTTACATTTATTGTCACGTGTACCAATTGGTACAGTGAAATTTGGGTTACCATACAGCCATACGAATAAAAAAGAACACAACACACGATAAACTTTAACATAAACATCCCCACACAGTGGAATCAAAGTTTCTCACTGAGGAAAGGCACCAAAGTTCAGTCATCCTCCTCTTTGTTGTTCACCCGTGGTCGGGGCCTCCTGAGCCCTCCACAGTCGCCGCAACGGGTGGCCCGATGTTCAGGTCCTCTCGCCGGGATGATGGAATTCCGACGTCGGAAGGGAAGAACATTCTCAAAGGATACAAAGGAGATTTATTATCACATACACCTATTGGTGTAGTGAAATTTGACTTTCCATGCAGCATTCAGTTAAAGGTAGGACACAACATTAAAAATGTAACATAAAACATAAAAATATCCCCCCCTAAATGGATCCCACAGTGAGGGAAGGCACAAAGTCCAGTCCCCACCCCCTTGTCCACCTATAGTCGGGCCTATTGAGGCCTCCGCAGTCGTCGTTACGGGGGCCGATGTTTCAGGCCCTTCTTCGCTGGGTGATGGTGCTCCGGCGTCGGGAGAACCCTCTCAGGAGCTTGGGATACCTGGAACGGCCGGTCCTTGCCGGAGACCGCGGCTTCCGAAGCCAACAGGCCACGCTGGAAGGAGCTCCAGCACAGGTGATCTCGGCGAGAGATCCCAGGCTCCCGATGTTAAAGTCAGCGCGGATGGCCGCTCCACAGACCCGCAGCATCGTGATGTTTCATTGGCGGACTCAGCATTCCGGAGCTCCAGCGCGGCGACCCGGGCAAGGCATCGCCCTCTCCGCGATAGTGCTCCAGCGCTGTGCCGCCGCCGAAGCCGAGGTCCCCGATGAAAGGCCGCGAGGACGGGTCGAAGTTGCTGCTCGGAGGAAAGCCACCCCCCGACCGGGTAGGGACTGAGAAAAATCGTTTCCCCCTTCTCCCCCCCCCCCCCCCACATAAAAAGACTAAAAGACCCCCAAAAACAAACACTTTTATCTAACTAAAAAATTTTAAAAAGGGTGAAAAGACTAACAGCTTCTGGCAGGGCAGCCATACTCGACGGCGCCCCCCCATACTCGATGGCGCCTCCCGTCGAGTCAGCGGCTTGGACTTCCGAATCGGCCACTTCCTACCGGAGACCACGGCTCCAGAAGTCCACAGGCCGAGCTGGGTGGAGATTCACACTGGCAGCACTCGGCAAAGGGTCCCAGGACTCCGCGATGTTGAAGTCAGCGCCGCCCGTGGCTGGGAGCTCCGCAAACCACAGCTTCACGATGTTGAAGCAGCAGGCCCAACACTCCGGAGCTTCAAACGGCGATCCCAGGTCAGGCATCGCCTGCTCCGCGATGAATCCAGTTCTGTGCCGCTGCTGAAGCTCAGGTCGGTCTCCGGCAGGAAAGGCCACGCCAATCCAGTTGGTCGGCCGCGAGGGGGGGGGGGGCAAGACGCGACTCGGAGAATAGGCGCATCCTCGCCAGGTTTTCCCCTTACCCTACCCACCTCCCCCATATAAAAATACTAAGAAATCATCAAAACATTTTTTAAACAGGCTAAAAATAACAAAAAGATGGAAAAACAGACAGACTGCTGCCATCACACGGCGCCCCTAGTGGTTTTTGCACATCCTAGTGGTTAATGCACATCCCAGTTTCTTATACCGTGCTTAAACTGCTGGTAGATCTGGAGAATTTTGCAGACACTTTGTTGCGGATATTTATTCAATGCTTTGAACTACCTGGTGTAAGAAGCCAATGAGTCAGAGGCAGAAAAGAGGGCAGAGATGACTGAGCTTTTAGTTGGATTTGAGGTCTTTATCTCAAAAGCTCTTTTTCACTCACAGTCAAAGCTGTATACTGAAGGTGATGGTGAATTTCATCACGGGCAATTGCTTTTGTTGAAAGACATGAGCAGTGTTCTATATTTTCCCGTTGTGGAACTTTATTGTCAGAGGAGATAGTGTAATTTATTTTGTGCAGGTTATGTATAATGGCTTTTTTCCAATGATCATAAATTCAAAAGAATGAAATAGTTCTTGCATGTACACATCAAAAGAAAAATGCAAGTCCTGATTTATGGCAAAGTTGAGCACTCAAATGCTTATTTGCATAACCAAATTATTCTATTTATGTTCCTGCACCTCTGGGCCGCACGGTGGCACAGCGGTAGAGTTGTTGCCTTACAGCACTTGTAGCACCGGGGACCCGGGTTCGATCCCGACTATGGGTACTGTCTGTACAGGGTTTGTATGTTCTCCCCCGTGACCGCGTGGATTTTCTCGGAGATCTTCGCTCTCCTCCCACACTCCAAAGACATACAGGTTTGTAGGTAAATTGGCTTGGTATAAGTGTAAATTGTCCTAGTGTGCGTAGGATAGCGTTAATATGCAGGGATCACTGGTCAGTGCGGACCTAGTGGGCCGAAAGGGCGTTTGTCTGTGCTGTATCTCTAAACTGAACTAAACCATGTGTCTGGTTACCCTGCAATATTGTTTTCCTGCATCTGATTAAAGTGTTTTAATTCCATTCACATTGTCACTGTTATGTCGAGCACACTCATGTAGTTCACGATTTCATTCTAAGTGACATATGTTAGTGCAGCATTTAATAATCAGGCATATCTTTTCCACACTATTGCAGGTATTCTGTGCCCAGTTCTAATTTTGTCGTAATGAATTGAATCATGTGCTGTAGTACATTGGTGCAAATGAAGGTGTTACATCACGCATCCTTGTGATAATTGGAGCTGGGCTTCTCTACTCCAATGAATGGGAGGTTTTAATAATTTGTAATGTGAACCATATGCTCGCATTTGAGGAAGCCAGAACTATTTTCTTTAATCTTTCAGTGGATTTTGTAAATACTGTGCGAGTAATTTAACATATAAATATATATGGGAGATATTATAGTTTTGGGGCAACAACATGTTCAAATATTAAGCATGGGTAAATGATCTGGAATTTGCAGAGCAATGCCAGCAATTCCATGGGAGAGGCTTCTGGTGTTACCCTGTGAAAGTGCCAGAAAGTTCAGTGTTGGTGAGTGTGCATGTGCAATATCCTGAATTTGCTGGCAGTTCCTCACCAGCATTTTCCTGAATGCGCTCTGATGTTAGATTCCTTGGGCAGTTCAGTGGTGGTTGTAGCACATTCTTTCCACCTATGGAAGGTTTTTCCCATGACCTCTGTCAGATTAGATACGATTAATTAAGATTAAACAGAAGAGCATTTCCATTCATTTCAGTAGAGAGGCAGTAGAGAGGAATAGCATTTAAGCAATTTACTTTTCTTTGCCCAAACTAACTTTATTTGTTTCTAATTATTTTTAAAATTGTAACAACTGTTGCATGGTCCAGTAATATTTTAAAATGTTTTAACACAATACTTTTAATATTCCCATTTAATATTTAATGTCAGAAATGTCAGTTTTTTTTAATCAGGCATGACAGCTGACCAAAAAAAGTGCGACATTGCTTAGTCAACATTTTTTGCAGTTCTGCCTGTATTGCCTGTACCACCCCCACCCACTTACGTGACAGTACATCTGTCCCTGGCCATTGAAGATTGGGCTGATATTTTCCACTGGCAGGGAATTACTTATTGCATGAAAATGTATGACCCTGTTTGAATAAAGTGTGTGTCCCATGTCATTTACGGAGAATTTCATGATGTGTTGATTCGCGGTGCACCCTTTTTACTGGTTCACAATTTTGACATTTTTGTGATGTATTTCACTGCAAGTAGCCATTAGTTTGGCGCTCATGCTTTTTCTACCTTTTTATATGTTGGGAAGTTGATCTTTTTGATCCTGATGTGTGTAACCTACTATTGAGCACCGCACAAATCTCACAGGTGAGAGTTTGGTGAAAGCCTGCATGTCAAATATAAATGCTTAATTCAAATTCTATGTTTTTTTAAAAGCTTGCAAAAAATACATATGTTTACATACTGAAAAAAAAATGTTGTTCAGGGTGCAGAGCTATAAGTCGTTCTCGCAAGATGTATCTAGTTTAATGCTGACAGTTGCAATTTACCTACTCCAACTTTCATGGAGGCTGAAATTCTGTTATTGTATACAACATGAGGCATGGCTTATGTATCCATTGTAAAGTTCAAATTCTATTTTAATCCATTTACTCTTCCTGTTGCAGTTTGAAGTTTGCTTCATGCCAAATTTCCGCAGGGCTCAAGATTTACATTTTTTGATGTATTTCATTGCAGCTTGACAATAGTTTTCCAGCTTATTTTTAAAAGCAGATCTCTGTTCACTTCCAAAAACTAATAATATGATTTAAAGTCAACTTTTATCCTGTTCATTTCATTATTTTCTTGGTAAGGGGGAATAATTATACTTCTTAAATTTTACTCTATTAAATTTTACATCTGTCTGGCACATGTTCTTGTTGGTCCTTTTAAACGAACAGTGCAGTCCGGATCTCCTTAGAGCTCAATTGCACCTTTTGTAGAGACTGATCAATGTTCTTCACAGTGAGTTTATTGTATTGTGGTTAATCTGCAATTTTTTTTTCTGAGGAAAACAGCATTAAATCACATCAGTCTGAAGAAGGGTTTCGGCCCGAAACGTTGCCTATTTCCTTCGCTCCATAGATGCTGCTGCACCTGCTGAGTTTCTCCAGCACTTTTGTCTACATTAAATTGCATGCAATCTGTATGTAATCATATACAAGTTTTCATTGTTTTTCTCGCTGAAAAACTTAAATATGCCAAAAAGAGCTTAACCCTGATAGTAATCAATTGATATTAATGAAATACACAGAGAATATCCTTTCACTGTGGCTTATCAGAGAAAAAAAAAACTTTTTAAAGTTAGGACATATGGATTCTCATTCTATTATGACGATAGTGCCTATATTTCAAAAATATTTCATTGTCTGTGCAGCAGTTGTGACCGAGGTACTGATGATGTTATATGAATCTGATTTCTTCTTCAAAAGTATATTTTTGCAGTTAGTTATCTTGAGAAACATATGATTAATGCTGTAGAGATAAGCTGAAACAATTCCAGAGGCTAGGTCATTTAGAAATAATATCATCTCAAGTCTATTTTTCAATTAAGACCAGCAATGTTTTTAGTTTCTATGCATAATTTCAAAGGAATGTTGCCAGCTCAGTGGAACAGTTGATGCAGCTGGTTCTGAGCTTATCCATTTGCAATTATAACATAACTGATACATCATGGCCTGGTATGGCAATTCCAACGTTTAGAAGCTCCAGAGAGTGCTGGTCTCAGCCCAATTGATCATGGGCATCTACATGAGGCATGGCCTCCAGAAGGTGGCATCTATCATCAAGGATCTCCATCAACCAAATCATCTCTGCGCTGCGACCCTTGGGCATGAGGTACTGAAGTCTGAACTCCCACTCCATCAGGTTCAGCAACAGCTCCTTTCCTACTACCATTGGTTTCTTGAAATGACCTGCAAAACCTGAATGGCACCACTGCAATGCGACGAGGGCCATAAGTTACACAACCCTGGACTTGTTTTCTAATTATGTTTTGCATGATGTCTTGTTTTTCTGCACAGTCTTGTTCTTTTCATTTCATCGTAGAATTTATATATGATTTATTTATAATTCATGTTACTGGGTTTATGTGCCTGTGATCCTGCTGCAAGCAAGATTTTCATTGTACGCTTACTTCGCCATACTTGTGCATATGGCAATAAACTTGATTTGAGTTGACTTGACTTGATTACAGGGAATTACATGTGCAGATTCTGCCAGTTGCACACTTACACATGTTTGATGTGTACATAAATGGAAATAGAAATAATACGTTAGTGTATTAAGTGTATTAAGTAATTTATTTTCATTGAACAGCTAACACTGCTTTACAGCCAATTAAGTGCATTTGAGAAGTAATCTCTGTTGTAATATAGAAAATCTGACAGCATGTCCCACAGGCAATTGTGATAATGGGTAGATCATTTGTTTTACTTATTTTTATATTAATTGAGGGATCAAACCTTCTCCTTGCCAATAATTCCCCAAATTATTCTATCAGATTTTTGCATCTACCTGACAGAATAATAAAATGTCTATTTTCTTATTTCCTATCTGAAAGATTACACATACAGCAGAGCAAGACTCACTCAACATTGCAGTTGATTGTCAGCCAAGACTTTGATATCCAAATCTCGAGAGTGGCAATTGCAAACACAACCTCATGACTCAAAGGTGAAAATGTTTACCAACTAATTCATAGATAGCATCTAATGCTAACCTTGTACTTTTTAAACATGAAGAACTTGTCTGAGTCAGGACTACAGTACATTCTGTATTTCATGCTTTTTCAAATAAGCTTGAATGACCACTAGTGTCTCCTGCTCACCTTGCAGTTATGTTTGGCAGTTAAAATTGCAGAATCATTCTGAAGGTATCTGTTTCTATGTGTTTAACTTTGCCTGTCACCTCACCTAGACTAATAGTGCCATTGAGATATATAGCATGGAATCAGGCCCTTTGGCCCACTGGGTTAGCTTACTGGTGTAGCTTCATTTGCATGCATTTGGCCTATTGCCTTCAAAGCCCTTCCTTTCTATATATCTGTCCAAATGTATTTTAAAGTTATAATTGTATCTGTTTCTATAATTTCCTCCAGCATCTCATTTCAAATATGGACTGCCCTCTGAGTGAAAATGTTGTTCCTGTGGTCTTTCTTTTTTTTTCCTCTCTGTCACCCGAAGCCTATGTCTTCTAGTTGTAGAATCCTCTTCTCTGGGAAAAAGATTGAGACTGTTCACTTAATCTATGTCCCTCATGATCTCGTACACCTCCATAAGTCCAGCCCTCAGTCTCCAACACTCCAAAGCATAAAGACCCATCCTATAACTCAAGAATGCAAGCTTTTTATTTGTAACAGCAGGATATCTTTTGAGGAAAGTTGGGTAGGATAGGCTTGCAACTGTTGATGCATAAAAGAGTGAGAGGAGACTTGATCGAAGCATATCATATTCAGTGACTTCATGAAAGAGTTACTGCTTATGGATTTTTATTTAAAGGGCTCCCCCTAATTTGGGTAGAGATGAGGTGATTTTCTTTTCTTTTCGAAGAACTCTCCACTTCAAACGATGTACCTTTCAAATGCTTCAAGGCAGAGGTAAATCAGTTCTCAATAAGCAATGCAATGAAGGTTTCCACACTTAGGCAGGAATGTACTTCTAATCAGTCATAATGTTATTGAATCCAAATGAGGCTTGAAGACCAAATAGCCTATTCTTGATTCAAATTCATGCATTTGTATATTTTTAATCTCCTAAATGGCCAACCCTTTATTTTGAGACAGCAATCCTAGTTCTCGACCCAATAATTTGGATCCACTGCATTGAGCCCTCAAATAATTGTATACATTTCAATGAGATCACCTCTCAAATTGCAGTGAATAGAGCCCTAATCTACTAATTCTCCATTGTTAGTAGATACCTGCAGTTCCAGGAACAAGGCTATTAAATCTTCATTGCACTCCCTATTATAGCAAGTGTATTATTTCCCAGGAAAGGAGACCAAATTGTGTGGAGTACTCTTGCAGCTCATCAAGGCTTTTTTTTAAATACAAAGAGGCATTCTTATTCTTGTATTGAGATCATCCAGCAATGAAGGCCCCCAAAGTTATTTGCCTTCCAAATTGTTTTTCTGCATCTGCATTGTTAACTTTCAGTGACTTGGACACAAGGTTACCTAGGTCTCTTTCAACATGAACATTTCTCAGTCACTCAGTACCTAAAAAGTAAGCAGACAGTGTGCCATGCTGTTGCTTATTAATTTGCCCTTTCTGCATTTTCATTACTACGTACTTATTTTATATCATCACTTTATTTGTGTTCTCACTTTATTTTATGTCATCCACAAAGTTCAAACAATTACATTTGGTTCCTTCAGCTAAATCATTGATGCAGATTGTAAATAGTAGGTACCAAATGCATCTCTGGTGGGTGGGACAGGTTGTATATGTGCGCTCTTATGGATGGTTGGTGGTGAAGGCTAGAAGTGATCAGAGTCATTTCCATAAATACCACGTTTTACGAATCTAAAAAACAAAGAATCTTGTTGTTTAGCAGAGGAGTTGTCAATTTATTGCGCTGCACACGGCGGACAAGATGTGTCAGATCATCCCACTGAGATTGCTTGAAATACATCAGAAATGCAATTCTGTAACAAATTGCTTCTGGTTCTGGAGAAATTAATCTATTCCACATGGTATAAACTTTGCATGGCTGAGCTGCGCGGTCTCAGCAGAATGAGTTCTGTGCAGTGACTGCTCAGTCTGTTGCACACTCAGCTATGGACCATGTGTGAAAGTGTCTGTGGTATGTTGAACAGCACAGCACCTCTGGCATTTCACAGCGCTCACATCATTACCAAGCTGATTTCAGAACAGATTCCCCTCCGGAATATCGTGAGAATTCGCTGACGGGCCTTGACACCAGAGATTAAAGAGAGGAAAGCAGTCATGGTGATGCGACAGATCTCCAAGGCATCAGTAGTAATAATTGTAGCCTAAAGCTAAATGCACCAAATGCACATACTAACCAGCCTCCATCTCTCAAAATGCTTTTGTTGTCTCACTGACTATTAGTTTTATGGACATTGAACCAAGCAGTTTTCTGGAAAAGGAACCTAGTATCCAATGCAGCTGTGATCCCCAAATTCATTTTCTCCGACAATATAATGCAACCGGCTGAAGAAATTGTACTGCCATTTTAAGCAGAATATTGTCACTACAGTGTACAGCAAGGCTCAGTAATAGCCTTGTCATTGAGCATACATTCCATATAAAAACAGTATTCGTGTGTCCTCTTTATTATACTATTTTTAGCATTCAAAATAGATTTTAAAAACTAATTCCTTTCCTGATTGGACCTGCTATTTCTGTAAGATGAGCAACTATGCCAGCCGTGGTGAGGTATGATGTCAACACCTTGTCAGATATTTCATAGGATCATGTCATTGGTGCAGAATTAGGCCATTTGGCCCATCGAGTCTACACTGCCATTCAATCCTGGCTGATCTAGCTTTCCTTCTCAACCCCATTCTCCTGCCTTCTCCCCATAACCCTTTATACCCTTACTAATCAAGAATCTGTCAATCTCCACTTTAAAAATACCCTATGACTTTGCCTCCAGAGCCAACTGTGGCAATGGCTTCCACAGATTCACCACGCTCCGATGAAAGAAATTCCACCTCTCTTTTCTAAAGATAATGTCCTTTTACTCTGAGACTGTGCCCTCTGGCCCTAGACTCTCCCACTAGTGGAAACATCCTCTCTGCATCCACCTTCTCCAGGTCTTTCACTATTTGGTAAATTTCAATGAGGTTCCCCCCTCATCCTTCTAAACTCCAGTGAGTACAGGCCCAATACCGTGAAAAGCTCATCATACGTTAACCCAATCGTTCCTGGGATAATTCTCGTAAATATCCTCTGGACCCTCTTCAACGGCAGCACATCCTTCATTAGATATGGGCCCTACAACTGCTCACAATACTCCAAATGTGGTCTGACCAGTACCTTATAATGCTTCAGCATTATATCCATGTTTTTATACTCTAATCCTCTCAAAAATAATGCTAACATTGCATTTGCCTTCCTTACTACTGATTCAACTTGCAAATGAACCCTTTGGAAATCCCGCATCAGCACTTCAAAGTCCCTTTGCACTTTTGATTTCTGAATCCTCTCCCCATTTAGAAAATAGTCTCTGTCTTTATTCCTATTTCCAAAATGCATGAGTCCACATGATGTACGCTATATTTCATCTGCCACTTCTTAGCCCACTCTCCCAACCTGTCCAAGCCCTTCTGCAGAGTCCCTGCTTGCTCTACACTACCTGCCCCGCCACCTATCTTCATATCATCCGCAAGGCTGATCACAAAGCTTTAGATTCCCTCATCCAAATAATTAATACACAACGTGAAGAGTAGCAACCCCAGCAGAACACCGCTAATCACTGGCAGCCAACCAGAAACAGCCTCCTTTATTCCCACTCTATGCCTTCTGATATTCATCCAACCTTCTATCCATGCTAGTATCTTCCCTCTAATACCATGGGCTCTCATCTTCTTGAGCAGTCTCATGTGTTTCACCTTATTAAAGGCCTTCTGAAAATCCAGGTAACCAACATCCACTGTCTCCTTTTTTTTACTATCCTGCTAAAGACGTCCTCAAAGAATTCCAAAAGATTCATTAGGCAAGATCGCCCCTTCACAAAACCATGCTGACCTGCCTATTTTATCAGGTGCTTCTAAGTACTCAGAAACTTCATCTTTTATAATTGACTCTAAAATCTTATCAACCACTGAAGTCAGGCTAACTGGCCTATAGTTTCCCCTCATTTGGTTCACTCCCATCTTGAGCAGTGGAGTAACATTTGCAATTTTCCAATCCTCCAGAACCACTCCTGACTCAACTGATTCTTGAAAGATCACCACAATTGTCCCTACAATCTCTAAAGTCACCTCTTTCAGAACCCTGGGATGTAGTCCACCTGGTCGAGGTGACTTATCCACCTTCAGAAGTTTCAGCTTCCCAAGCACCTTCTCCTTAGTAATAGCCACTCGGCTAACTTCTGCCCCTGACTGTCTTAAATTTCAGTCACGTTGCTGATGTGTTCCATTGTGAAGATGCAAAAAATGTATTCAATTCATCTGATATTTCTTTATTCCCCATTATCACTTCTCCAATGTCATTTTCCAGTGGTCCAGTGTCCACTTTTGCCTCTTTCTTATTCTTTATTTGAAGAAACCTTTGCTATCCTCTTATATTATTAACTAGTTTACCTTCATATTTCAACTTTTTTTCCCTGTCTTGCCTTTTCAGTTGGTCTTTAAAAGCTTCCCAATCCTCTAGCTCCCCACCAATCTTTGCAATATTATATGCCTTTTCTTTTAATTTTATGCTGCCTTTGACTTCCCTTGGTCACCTCGTTCACCCCTTAAAATCTTTCTTCCTCTGTGGGATGAAAAAATCCTGCGTCCTCCGAATGATTCCCAGAAACGCCTGCCCTTGCTGTTCCAATGTCATTCCCTGCAGGAACTAAGATCTGTTTCCAATCAACTTGAGCCAGCTCCTCCCTCATACCTCTATAGGCACCTTTATGCCCCTGTCCCACTTAGGAAACCTGAAAGGAAACCTCTGGAGACTTTGCGCCCCACCCAAGGTTTCCTTGCAGTTTCCGGAGGTTCCTGGAGGTTTTTGTCAGTCTCCCTAATGGTCAAAAGTGGTTTCCGTTTTAAAAATGAGTAATTTTTTAGTCGAAGCCGGTTGCGATGCTGGTTGAAGGGAACCTCCGGGAACCGCACGGAAACCTTGGGTGGGGCGCAAAGTCTCCAGTGGTTTCCGTTCAGGTTTCCTAAGTGGGACAGGGGCATTACTCAACTGCAATACCGATACTTCTGATTTTATCTTCTCCCTCTCAAAATGCAGGTTGAATTTTATCATATTATGGTCACTACCTCCTAGGGTTTTTTTTAACCGTAAGCTCCCTAATCACATCCAGTTTGTTACACCATACCAAATCCAGAATTGCCTTTTCCCTCGTTGGCTCAACTTCAAGCATCTCTAAGAAGCCATCTAGTTGGCACTCGACAAATTCCTTCTTTTGGGATTCAGTACCAACCTGAGTCCACCTGCATATTGCACTTTCCCAGTCCACCTGCATATTGAAATCCCCCATTACTTCTGTAACGTTGCCTTTCTTACATGTAATTGTATCTGCTGATGCAATTTGTACCCTACATCCTGGCTACTGTATGGAGGTCTGTAAATAACTCCCATCGGGGCCTTTTTACCCTTGCAATTTATTTGCCCGACCCACATGGATTCTACATCTTCTATTTACATGTCACCCTTTGCTAAGGACTGAATTTCATTCCTTACCAGCAGAGCTAACCCACCCCCTTTACCCACCTGTCTGTCTTTTCATTATGACATATAATCTTAGATATTCAGTTCCCAGCTCCGAACCTCTTGTAGTCCTGTCTCTGTGATGTCCACAATGTTGTACCTACTTTCACTGTAGACTTGAATTTTTCATGTTTGTGAAGGAAGCTTTAACAGATAGCTCAACATAATTATGAATGTTTCCAGTACTTTGAGATACATGTTAGGAAATAGAAAATTAGGTGCTTAACCCTCCATTTTGATCCACTTGCAGTGCAGGACATCTCAAACTATGCCAGCTGGCAAACAGGAGCTTGAAGAAGGTTGAGAATTGAGCTGAAGGCGTGTATGGGGTGAGGAGCTGAGAGTGGGAAAACAAACACATCATCCAAGGAAGGATTTCCAATAATACGTTTCTAAGCAAAGAGGGAAGTCAAGGCTGGGACGCCCTGGATCAGGTTTTTCAATGGTACAGAACTGAGAATAAAGGGAGTTACACAAAAAGCTGGAGAAACTCAGCGGGTGCAGCAGCATCTAAGGAGTGAAGGAGATAGGCGACGTTTCGGGTCGAGACCCTTCTTCAGACTAAAGGGAGGTAGTGTTGCAGAGGTAGAAGAAAGATGACGTTGATCAGATGTAAGAATGGGTGATGTTGGAGGTCATTATTATGGTATTTTGATATGTTAGCATAATTACATGTAGAGAAGTAGTTCAGGTTTGGATCTGGCAGTACACTGAGCTTTGACGTATGTTAACTTGAGTCATGGTTATAAATTAGAGATGTGGAGTGGGGTGGAAACTGCAGATGACAGCTTTAATTTTGCTAATACTAGTATAGAAAGAATTTTGACATGGCAGAGAGGGAGTTCTTCTCAGGCAGTCCTTGGGATTGATAATGTATTGTTTCCACATTCATTCTGGGAGCTCTAAGGTGGTTGATGAGGGCTTTGTGAGAACTATATACTCTTCCACAGTTGGAGCAAGAGGTGGCTGACAGGCAGGTAGATGGGTATGTTGTGAAGTGGCGCTCTTCCGCTGTTCAAATAAGGCTTCTGCCTGTTCTGGATGCATGGACTCGTGTAATGCTTGGGTCCAGGATTCCCAGGATTCAGTGGGGATGTTGGATATTATTTGGAGCACATCATTGGATTCTTTCCTCTGTCTGCCTGGTGTTCCATTTTTATGACAGTGTTAATAATTTAGTGTCAGCTTGGATACTCTAGTGTTTAGCATGCAACGACATGGCCTGCCTAGTGATTTCCCTAACACTGATGTATGGCTCACTGGCCTCTAAGTTCCTGGTTTGTCCTTACAACTGTTTCTTAAACAAAAAAACATGGTTATCTATTCTCCAGTCCTCTGGGACCTTGCCTAAGGCTAAAGACAATACAAAGATCACTGTTAAGGCTCTTATGTAGTCAAAAATGCTGGAGAAACTCAGCGGGTGAGGCAGCATCTGTAGAGTAAAGGAATGGGTGACGTTTCGGGTCGAGACCCTTCTTCAGACTCTAGCACTTTTGCCCATCGCAATAACTTGGGATAGATCGAATCAGGCCCTAATCTACCTAATGTTCCTCAAAAGACCTGACACCACCTCCTTGTTATCAACATCCCAGAGAATAACAGCATATCCTGCCCTGATCTCACAATCCTCCATTTCGGAGGATCACTGATGTGAAGTGCACATTTACCATCTGGCACAAGTCCTTTATCTCCAGGTAGATATTCCACCGTCATCCTTGAGTGTTGTTACTCTCTCCTAGCTAGCCTCTTGTTCGGTCATTGCTACAGATATATCATGGGTTTGGCACCAGGTTTGAGATTTTAATCAACAGACTTCCTTTTCCTCAGAAACAAAGGCTGTGTTGGTACATTGCAGATCATGGTAGATTTTACCATCAATATCTGCCTTCATCGAGCGGTGGATCCCAAGCTAAAACAAGTGGTCAGAATCACAAGAGACTGCAGATACTGGTGGGTTGAGCACCATCTCTATGGAGAAAGCGATTGGCAACGTTTGGTGTTGAGTTATCTTAGTAAGAATCTGGTCGAGGAGCAGGAGAACTGTTTCCTTTGCCCTCGTTACTTTTTTGCATATCTTTCATTTGTTGTTCTTTATCTCTCTGCATCATCGCCTATATCTCTCGTTTCTTATATCCCTAACCAGTCAGAATGACAGTCTTGACCTGAAACGTCACCCATTCCTTCTCTCCAGAGATGCTGCCTGTGTCACTTGTACTTTGACTTTTTAAAATTATGTTTTGAGGTAGAATTAATTTAATATTTATCTGGCATTGAATTGAAATCAATGCTAACATTATAATGGTTGTATGCAGTTGTAATGATGATCTCATGGGTCCCAGAGTTCACAATGCTTTGTCCATTTCCTTTCCCTGGTTCATTAGCTTGAATTTGATTCTCATCCCGAGGAACTGTTCCACACTAATCACCTCTGCTCCCAGTTTCTGTAATTCAGCCAGAGCATAGTTGGAAGGCCAAGCACAATATCTTTTTTGGCAGAAGATAGACACAAAATGCTGGAGTAACTCAGTGGGACAGGCAGCATTTCAGGAGAGAAGGAATGGATGACGTTTCGGATCGAGTCGCTTCTTCAGGGTCTCGACCTGAAACGTCACCCATTCCTTCTCTCCAGAGATGCTGCCTGTGTCACTCCAGCTTATTGTGTCTTTCTTAAGCCTAAAGCAAGGCTGGTTTCTAAAGTCTAAAGCAGTAGAAACCATAGAGGTGAAGCATAACTTCTATCAAAGGGAGAAGGAAAACCTCTCCAAATTTGGCATTTCCTTAGTAAGATGTGGTTGAAGAGCAGGAAAACAGCGTAAACCACAGAGGAACTACAGCGTAAACCACAGAGGAACTCTCCTCTTTATGCTGGCTATCTTCCCTCTCTGCTCACGGTCCTGTTGCAGGGTATCAACCTGAAAGGTGACAGTATCTTTTCCCCACAGATGCTGCATGACCTGATGGTTCCTCCAGCAGTTTGCTCTTTGTTACAAGGTGGTCTATGTTTTATTTTATGTTATCTGTTTTCCTTTGGAATGGTAAAAAAAAAGACATGGTATGCTTGCCTTCATTGGTTGAGGCATTGAGTATAAGAGTCAGGACATCATGATCCAGGTTTGTAGGACTTTGGTTAGTCCTCATTTGAAGCATTGCTTGCTGTTTGGATTTCCCCAATACAGGAACGATGTGAAGGCTTTGAAGAGGGTGCAGAATCATGCCTTGATTAGAGGATTAGAGGCTGCAAGGATAGTTTGGACAGACTTGTATTGTTTTCTATGAAATGCCAGATATTGAAGGGAGACCCGATAGAAGTATATAAAATTATATAATTTTAAATTATGAGAGGCGAAGATTGGGTAGACAGTCAGCACTTTTTTCCCAGGATGGAAATATGAAATACTAGACCGAATAGCTATAAGGTGAGACTATCCCAAAGTTTAATGGAAACGAAGCAAGATTTTTACACAGAGTAATGGAACGTACTGTTTGGGCTGAAGGTGGGGCAGATACGCCAAACGATCAAACGACAGAGATTTTTAGATACACATTGATTTGCAGGGATTGGAGGTATATTGAGTATGTGCAGGCAGATAAGAGTTGGTTTTGGAATCATGTTCGGCAGAGATGAAGGGCCTGTTCCTTTGCTGTACTGTTTTATGTTCTATAATTTCAATCACCATAGCCTGCGAATATTTTCAGATCATGTTGGCGATAACTTTTTAAAACTGTCATATTAATATTTGTCCAATCATCAACACAGGCAGAGAAAATATCAGTGTCTACCCCTGCTGCATCCAACACCACCCTGAGCCACCTGGAAATAGTCTGCACAGTTACCCTGTAGTGCGGGCGTTTAAAACTGATAAATAGACCTGTTTTAATTCCCATTAAATTTTGAGTGACATTAATATAATGTCGGAGATGGGTGGCTATACAGAGGGGATTCCATATCAATGGGATATGCGTGGAATTCCAATTTAAGACCGGTTGTTCCAGGTCTATGATGTTTAAGTAACTCGTCTCTAAAAAAGGTTACCTTGGTTGGGATCGAGACCATCCTGTCCAATTTCAGTTTGCGGAGGGTCTGGACCCGCTGAGCTGTAATGAGTGCCATCAACATCACCACTTTATAGGTGAGTTTTGCAAGTGGGAGTGCCGAAACTGGTGACCAACTCCTGAGTACGGTCAACACTACCCCTACATCCCAGGTTACAGTGTATCGTGGTCTCGGAGGATTGTAATTAAAAAAATACCCCTCATAAATTTTGACACCAACGGATGGGATCCCACTCCAGGTCTGAGGTAGGACGATAACGCCCTCCTGGCACTATTGATGGCACTGTAGCTGAAGCCCTCATCATAGTGAAGGCCCACGAGGAATTCCAGCACATCTGTGATGGTGGCAGAGTCGTAGGTGATATTAGTCCTGGAACAGAAGACCTCCCATTTCCTTACAAGGGTAAGGTATTGCTTCCTTGTGGACTCTCTGCACGCCGCCATGATGATGTCCATGGTCCTGCTCAACAGCCCGAATTCCAGCAAAGGTCTCTTCGGAACCTGCAAGCCAACAGGTTCAGATGACCATGGCAGGATGACTCTCCCCTGATATGGGATGTGTCAGGAGGTCGATATCTGGTGTACCATACTGAGCTATAATGTTAGCAAATATTTGGGGGTTCAACATCCATTCGGTGTTATCATTGAATTTTCGTGACCTGGCGTCCGCCACTGTATTAAGCTTATCCGGAAGGTAAGTAGCTGAAATCCATATATCTCTTTCAATGCACCAGTGCCAAATTGTGTTTGCCAATTCGTCACAAGATATCGACTTGATACCAACCATATGGTTTAAATATGCCACCACTGTGGTAGTGTCTATTTGCAGACGGACATGCGTATGATGCATATTTGTAAAGTAAGCCCGTAGTCCGTGAAATGCTCCCAGCATTTCCAAATAGTTGATACCTCGTGATTGGAGAAATGTAGATTCGTGCAAATCCCATCTGCCGCCATAACTAGACGTGGTGTCGGTAGCTCCCCAGCCGTGAGCGCTGGCGTCAGTTTGCAACATGACTGAAGGGTTTGGAACTATGAAGGGTTAAAACAGTCTCGGATGCTGTTAATCCACCATCGTAGCTCATTTCTTGCTTTGGGTGGTAGCTGCATAGGTCTATCAAAATGCCCAGCATTGGTTTTTAGTGCTGAGATTTTTGCTCTTTGTAAATGTTGATAATGCAGCGGTCCAAATCGTACAGCTAGAAATGTAGCTACAAGTTTCCCAATTACCATGGCAGCATGTCGAATACTCGGTTTCCTGGCGCAAGCAAGGCTATTACATGCCTCTATAATATCTGCCGCTTTGTTATTTGGGAAAGTAATATTCATATGATTAGTGTTAATCGTGAATCCCAGATAGTCCATAACGACAGTAGGCGTCAATTTGGATTTGTCTGGATGGAAGACAAACCCCAGCTTTTGAAACAGTGACTTGGTGGCTGTTACAGCTAATTTAGCCAATTCCAAAGTGTTCCCCACAATCAGTATGTCATCAAGATAGGCCATGACTATGTGGTTTTGTCTCTGTAGAGATGCCAATACTGGTTTCAATATTTTGGTAAACAACCTGGGGGCTGTTGTTAGGCAGTGATCTATACTGCCACAGCTGCCCCATCCAGACAAATTTCAAATATCTGCGGTGATCTTTGTGTATAGGTACTGAACAGTATGCATCTTTTAGATCAATGCAGGCCATGAAGTACCCTCTGGAAATTAATTTTATTCGGTCGTGCGGACTGAAGCGGCGGGGAGTCGGGGTCTTGGCTACCCTGCTCCCGCGTGGTCCTCCCGCCAGTTCGCAGTTTCCTGGACTGTGGCGGTGGAGAGTCGGGTCCCGACTGAGCGGGGCTCCCCAACTGAGCGGGGCTCCCCGACTTCCGTGCTGTCTTCCCGGCCCGAGGTACGGGTGCTGCCGGAAAATCAACGGTCAGTTCCGGGGATGTTGGCCACCGACCTCGCTCCGAAGTCCCGCGGTCTTCAATGGCATGCTTGAAAGCAGCCTTCTTTTTGCTCCTTCTCTCCATTACGAAGTTTCTGTAAGGGATTTAAACAATACAGCAACCAACCAACTCAAGGTTAGTAAAACTTACCTGTTGGTCCTTTTTAAGCTGCCAGCAGAGGAGCGCGCTCCACCCCCAGCTTGTCGACTGGAATGCGAGTGACGATATGTCGCGCATGCGTGCTGGCGGGGTCTTCATGAAGTCACTCACGTGACTCCGAAGTAAAATGCCCATTATCAGTCACATACAAAGGGTTTTAATTGGTTTATTTGTAATGTAAAGACACATTTTGGGATAATTTTATTTTCTATGCCTGTCCAATCTGGACCAATCAGTGTGAAAAAAATGCAAATTGGAATTGCAGAAGTTGAACATTACAAGTGATTTCAATCTTGTTATCTGCAATGGGACATGATGAGACTGCAATGTAACTGCATTAAATTGAGTTCAAGTAGGGTTTTGGTCTATTTGCTGCTGGCTATAATTAGAACTGTGTAGTTTTCCATTGTTTAGCTTGATGGCTCTGCTGCAGCAATGGTGCATAATACACTGCTTAGGGTAACAGTCTCTTCAGCTGAATACTAAAGCTGGAAACTGTTGGAAAAGTATTCAGTTGACACAGAACATGAAGTGGATCAAACTGTAATCATTTACGATGCATGTTCATGTGTTTGATCTGGGAATTACTGCCTAACTTTGCAGGAAAAAAAGTCCTATCTTCGATCAAAACGTTCCATCACTGAAGTAAATTGCATCTAATTTGTACAATATATGGCTAATTGATGATTGGACAAACATTAATATTATGTTACAGCTTTTCTGATTAAAAGTCGATTTGAGGCCACAGTGGGGCAGCTCAGTTTGCCACCATCTTGGTACATGTGACAATAATAAACAAATACTATCTTATTTAATATTCAAGGAGTTTGGAACAAGAATTGGCTTGAACCATATTTCAATCGAGATACGGGATACTGTAGATTCTGGAATCCTGAGCAAAACAAGTGCTGGAGGAACTCAGCAGGTGAAGCATCTGTTGAGGGAATGGGCAAGTGACATTTCAAGTCAGGACGCTTCTTCAGACTTGTATATCAGACATGAATCATCAGTTCTGATAAATAAACTCAACTTTCATTCACATTGGATGTCCACTTAAGGTACATGTGACACTAATAAACAAATACCATCTTATTTAATATTCCTTGAGTTTGGATATTCCTGGAGTATCAGCTTGGAAAATAATTGCAGTCTCAACATTTTGCTCCTGTGGAATAAAAGAAGAAATGCTTCTTTGGTAAGTAAGCCTTGAAATTGTTGCTCATCTTTATTTCCAATGGAGGAGTTGTATCTCCAAGTTAGCATAATTGAATGCAATTCAATGGGTGCCAGCCCCTGTATTTGCTTGTGGAAAAAATATGAAATAACCTCAGTTGAAAAATATGGAATCATTGCAGGTACGGGTATTGGGAGGAAGGTGGTTAGATAGCAGGGAAGGAAAGATGACAGTTATTTCCATTACATTATTATGGTTTCAGAAAATGTTAGATATCGTAAAGATACAGGCATTTCTACTTTGACTGACAATTCAACTTGTTTCTGTGTAAATTTGTCTTGATGTGTCAGTAAGTTGCATTGCTATCCATTAGCAAGATTAATAATATTTTGCTGCTGATGTTTTATTTACTTGAAAATCCATTATTAAAAAAGTTGATTATTCTCTCTGCGCATGCCAACTTCCTTCAATTATATGCATATGATTAAATCCATATTGTAAATTGCACAGGGCTGCTTGTCGATGTTGTTAGCTTTAGTATACAACAAAATCATCTGTGGCCAACAGTTTCATTGAGAGTTGTTGGTAATATTTTGTACACACGTCAGTTTGATGCTGAGTATCAGCACATCTGAACTGCAGATCTACTGTTCGACAGAACACAGTTGAGTCCCTGACATTGACTGGAAATGTGAGCGATTTGTTTGTTTTCCTTTTGTTATTTTAAATTTTGTTCAATTTCTAGTGGTTCAAGTTATTTACATTTTTTTTTTTTTTAATTTGATTTCTTTAATTTCTTCAACCCACTTTGATATCCTCAAACTACTTTTGAGTATCTTATTATCCACTCCTTTGACAGCTTCAAAAGCTTATAAAGACATTTTAGAGACAGATACTTAAAATCTGCCGTCTGAGGCCTAGTCACTGCTTGTGGCCACTCCAACAGGCAGTAGCAGTTTAGTTTAGTTTAGTTTGGAGATACATTGCGGAGCAGGCCCTTCAGCCCACCAAGTCCGCACCGGTCAGCGATCTCCGCACACTAACGCTACCCTGCATACACTAGGGACAATTTACACATACACTAAGCGAATTTGCCTACATACAGTACCTGTACGTCTTTGGAGTGTGGGAGGAAACGGAAGATCTCAGAGAAAACCCACGCGGTCACGGGGAGAACGTACAAACAGCACCCGTAGTCGGGATCGAACCCGGGTCTCTGGCGCTGCAACTCTACTGCTGTGCCACCGTGGCCGCAGTTCTGATAGCCCTTGAGCTCCAGTGGATTTGCAGAGCTACAAAACCTCAATGTGGCCACAAGAACACTGTTCAGGTCGAGTGTGGACAGCAAGCCCAGGATTGTTAAAGACATGACTTTAATTTCAAAAACTGCCATTAATTTCAAATGAGTTTAACAATAATGGGAATGCAACATCTAATCTAGAAAGTGGATTTAAGATCTACTACATTACACAACATAGATTTAGGATTTACTACATTTACAAATGGTAAATTGGATGATCTAAAATAAAGGTTGAAAAATAAATTTCAGTTAATAAACCACCCATCATTTAACAACTTGTTCATTGAACTGTATAAAAATCCATTGTGAGATAGAAAAGGGATTACACTTCTTTTCAATGGTTGCATTGTACTGTACCGTTATCCGACTGCATTAAAGCAGAGACACTTATCATTTTGGCTGGCTTTATTAATTATTTGTTTTGACAGTGTGACATCAAAACAATCGGGTCCACATCCATTACAAACATTTCTGATACACATTATAAGACAATTACTTTGGGCCGCTTCATTAATGGCCTGCAGCTTTCAACAGCTGCAATTTTAAAAGATAATGTAACATGGCATGTTTAATGCCTGTGTGGACTTTTCATACTTAATGAGAAATATATTTAGAAATATTGCAGAGTAAGCAACATATAGAGGATATGTTCATTGGATGATAACTAAAATACAAAGAAACACATTTCTTAATTAAATGCACCATTATTATTTCATGATTTTCTCTCTTAATATTAAAAAAAACTATTACTTGTTGGATTCCCAGTTGGAAATTCCATTTATATGTTTGTTTCAAAGAAGGAGGTTGCTGACGCATTGCATCGTGATACCATGTGAAGTATTTCTAACAACCATCTATTGCTCATTATAATTCACTAAACATCTGATGGCATTCTATAACTGTTTAGACACTAAGCAGCATTATATTTTTAGGGGATAGTTATTTTTGAAAAAGCAGCATCTGCATTTGGTAGATTGAAAGTTGTTTTAATTTTAATAAGAAAAAGGAACTAAAATGAAGAATGTCCAGCAGAGCAAACAACCCGGACAGGTGACGTTTTGGGTTGGGAACCATTATTCTAACGAATTGTAGTGGAGGTTTGGTGGGGGGGGGGGGGGGGGGGCGGACTGGAAGTGAGAAGCAAGGAGGTTGCCTGACGGGCCAATTGTTAGCTAGAGACATTGTGACGCCAAGAGAGATACACAATTACAAATTTTAGAACTGGTTAACAGTCATATAATGGAGGACGGGGAAGTGGGAGGGGAGGGAGGTATTTGTAGAAGTTACTAAAAATCTGAGAATTCAATGTTCATACCACTGGGTTGTAAGCTACCCAAGCACGATACGAGGTGCAGTCTATCCAATTTGCGTGTGCCCTCACTCTGGCAATGGAGGAGACCCTGGACAGAAAGATCAGTATGTGAATGGAAATGAGAGTTAAAGTTAACCGGGGGATCCAGTAACTGGGGGATCCAGTAACTGGGAGATCCAGTAACTGGGAGATCCATTAGGTCTTGGTAGACCGATCATAGGTGTTCAGCAAAACGGTCGCCGAGTCCACACTTTGCCTTACCAATGTACAGGAGTCCACATCGGGAACACGGGATGCAGCAGATGAGGTTAGAGGGAGTTCATGTGATCATCTGTCTCACAGAGAAGGACTGTCGGGGCCCTGGGATGGAGTCAAGGGAAGAGGTATAAGGACAGCAGTATATAGTACAGCAAAGTGTGGAGTCATGCATTTGCTAGTAACAATAAAGATGCAGATTATTTTCTAAATGGGACGAGAATCCAGAAATCAGAGGGGCAAAGGGACTTGGGAGTGCTGGTGCAGGATTCCCAATAAGTTAATCTGCAGGTCGAATCGGCAGTAAAGAAAGCAAATACAATGTAAGCATTTATTTTGAGAGGGCCTGTATACAAAAACAGGGATGTAATGCTGAGGCTCTATGAGACGCTGGTCAAGCCGCACTTGGAATATTGTGAACAATTTTTGGTCTTTGAGGAAGGATGTGCTGGCTCTGGAGAGGGTCCAGAGGATGTTTACAATAATATTCCCAGGAATGAGCAGGTTAACATATGATGAGCATTTGACGGCACTGGAACTGAATTTGCTGGAGTTTAGAATGAGGGGAGACCTCATTGAAACGTACAGAATAATGAAGGCTTGGATAGAGTGGAGGTGGAGAGGATGTTTCCACTAGTGGTAGAGTCCAGGACTAGATGTCATAGCCTCAGAATTAGAGGACGTTCTTTTAGGTAGGAGTTGAGGAAGAATTTCTTTAGCCAGAGGGTTGTGAATCTGTGGAATTCTTTGCCACAGAAGGCTGTGGAGGCCAGGTCAGTGGATATGTTTAAGGCAGAGATAAATAGATTCTTGATTAGCATGGGAAGGCAGGAAAATGGGTTTACGAGGGATAGATCAGCCATGATTGAATGGCGGAGTAGACTTGGTGTGCTGAATGGCCTAATTTTGCTCCTGTCTTATGATAGATGAGACATCTCCTGTAGTTGAAAAGGAAAGTACCTGGTGGATTGGGCAGGAAGGGATGAGTGAACCAAGGAGTCGTGGAGGGAGCAGTCTCTGCAGAAAGTGACCCTCGAGTTGTCCTGTTTTTTCTCTTGCTTCATATTCACCCCCCCTCCTACTACAATGTCCGAAGAAAGGTCCTGATCTGAAAAATAAACTATCCATTTTCTCCAGAGATGCTACCTGATCCCCTAAGTTACTTAAGCATTTTGTGCCTATCTTTGGCATAAACTAGCATCTACATATAGATACTTTTTATTACATTCTGTACTCAGGACCCTGATTGATGAAGGCCAATTTTCCAAAAGGCTTCTTGACCACTCTATCTACCTGTGACATCACTTTCAAGGCAATATGTACCTGCACTCCTAGGTCCCACTGATCTACAACACTCCCCAGGGCCCTGCTATTCACTGCAAGGTTCTGCCTTGGTTTGACCTCCCAAAATGCCACAACTTGCACTTATCTGCATTAAACTGCATTAACCATTCCTCACACCACTTGCCCAACTGATCAAGATCCTGTTGTAATTTTTGATAACCATCTTCATTGTCTACAAGACCAAGCGTAGACACAGCAAACGCTTTGCTGAATTAGGCCTAGGAGATTTATCTGTCTTCTAATGCTTTAAGACGTTCAACACCTCCTTGATTGTAATACCGACTGTCCTCAAGACATTCCCATTAACTGTCCCACATTCCCTAGTCTTCATGCAGAAGCAAGTAACAAACAAGTAACTGGGAGATGTTGAGGTGTTGCATTTTGGGACATCTAACAAGAGCAGGACCTACATATTGACGCTAGCACTCACGGTGGCACAGCGGTAGAGTTGCTGCCTTACAGCAAAATGCAGCGCCAGAGGGTGCCATCTGTATGGAGTTTGTACGTTTTCCCCGTGATCTGCATGGGTTTTCTCTGAGATCTTCGGTTTCCTCCCACACTCCAAAGACGTACAGGTTTGTAGGTTAATTGGCTTGATTAATTGGCTTGATATTAATGTAAAATTGTCCAAGTTGGCGATATGCAGTGAACTGCCTTGCCGACTACAAAATTCAGAAGATTTAGAAGATATTGAATGGTAGGCCTCTGGGGAGTGTTGTAGAGCAGATGGATCTAGGAGTGCAAGTGCATGGTTCCTTGCAGCTCGAGTTGCAAGTAGATAAGGTGGTCAAAAAAGCTTTTGGCACATTGGCCTTCATCAGTCAGAGCATTGAGTATTGAAGTTGGGAGGTCATGTTGCAGTTGTATAAGACGTTAGTGAGACCACATTTAGAGTATTGTGTTCAGTTCTGGGCACCATGTTATAGGAAAGATATTGTAAAGCTTGAAAGGGTTCAGAGAAGATTTACGAGGATGTTGCCAGGACTAGAGGGTCTGAGCTACAGGTAGAGGTTGAATAGGCTGGGTCTCTATTCCATGGAGCGCAGGAGGATGAGGGGTGACCTTATAGTGGTTTACAAGATCATGAGAGGAATTGATCAGGTAAATGCACAGAGTCGCTTGCCCAGAGTGGGGGAATTGAGGACCAGAGGACATAGGTTCAGGGTGAAGGGGAAAAGACTTAATAGGAATCTGAGGGGTAACTTTTTCACACAAGCTGCCAGAGGAGGTATTTGAGGCAGGGACTATCCCAACGTTTAAGGAACAGTTAGACACGTAGCTGGGACATGTTGGCCAGTGTGGGCAAGTTAGGCCGAAGGTCCTGTTTCCACACCATATCACTCTATAACTCTCTATGAGATCCAGTAGGCCTTTATGGACCGAGTGTGCCTTTTTGTTTCTTGCTTTCCTGTGAAAGAAGCCGCAAAGCAAAATACAGTTTCAAAGTTAAGACACCTACATAATTAGGTGTCATCAGTATTTCTTGTTTTTCTGAGAAGTAATTGTTCATTTTAAGTTTCTGCAGTGATATTTGGCCAAAGGTTGACAAATCAGTTTGTTTTATCTTTTAATGAACTGGTTACAAGCTGTTCTGTTAATTGTATTGACCACAAAAGCTCCTTGCACATTCTTATTTCTGTGATTAGCTCCCTGTGAGAAAACTGTGAGCGTTTGGCACGGCTCACAATCATCTATTATTGGTAGACAGAACCCTCCATGTAATCTAGAAACAACAAATGGGTTTACTGTTCATGCAGAACTCTCTCAGATGACATTACCGACAAGGTGTGCTTGGGTCCAGTGGAAACACAGGTTTTCCTTTGGAGCTGGCAAATGTGTTGAGTGTGAGGCGAAGGCATCAAGAGAGACTGCAATTATAACAGTTTGTTTTTGGCGTGCAAAGGTGCATCAGTTAATTACTGCACTTCAGATTTGTCAAATGTTGCATGCTCTGTTGTGGACAATCTCCTCTGTTGAGGAAATAGGCTTACTGGACAAAATGCTCTTCACATTCTGTTTATTCTGCATATGAATAAGGAGCATAATAGCCAAAGCTCCAATTTATCATCGGATTTGGAACCATTTTTTATTAATTGCTATTGCAATTGTTCTTTAACACATGAAGTATGTTATGAACATAAGCACAGTGTATTATTCTGCTGGGAGGATGTTTCTTTGCTCTGTAATAATTGAGAAGGATGTAAAATATTTCATATTACATTACACAGCTCAAACTGCTCTGTGACCAAACAACAATATTGTATCTGAGATCAGATGAAAAACTATACTACGAAATAAACATAATTTAGACACGTGACAATGAACTAAACTCAAACTCAACCCCCGTGTTATAGAGATTTGCGTTCCAAGAATACAATCCATGTCACAGAATAATGCAGCACAAATGCGTTCTTCCATGTTATTTATCCTCAAGATGTCTGAAGCAAGATTGATATGTTTAAGTGCAAGTTGTAATCTTAAATGGCCACGATTATTGATTGTCAGTTATATCATTAAACTATCATCCCTATATTAGTGTGCCTTTAAAAGTATTCGTCTCCATTCAGACTGAAGACTGGAAGGAAATAAGGATCTGTGGTCACGTGTCTTTAAACCTGGCTATTTAAGAGATTGTCTTGTCGGTTTTGTCTTCATCACTATTGAGAGAAAAACATCCAGTAGGAACATATACAAAAATGCTGGAGAAACTCAGCGGGTGTCTCCAGCATTTTTGTCTACCTTCGATTTTCCAGTATCTGCAGTTCCTTCTTAAACACTAGGAACATATTTTCACTTATAACATGGGATTCATCTGGAAATAGGGTTTTACATTGTACAAAATTGTGACATGGACTGTTTTCTTGGAACGCAAATCTCTATAACACAGGGGTTCAGTTTGCGTTTAGTTTATTGTCACATGTACCAATGGTACAGTGAAAAACATTTGTTTCATGCTCACCAGTCAGCAGAAAGAAAATTCATGATTACAATCGAGCCATTCGCAGCATTCACAGCATACAGATACTTTATAAAGGGGATAATACGAATAACGTTTAGTGCAAGATAAAGCCAGTAAAGATGAAATATAGTCCAAGAGTCTCCAAAGAGGTAGATAGTAGATCAGGACTGCTCTAGTTGTTGGAAGGATGGTTCAGCTGGGAGGAAACTATCCTTGAATCTGGAGGTGTGAGTTTTCACACATCAGCCGTCACATACAGCACGTAATCGTCCAACATTTTCACCACCTCCAACAGGATCCCACCACGAGCCACATCTTCACCCCTTTCCACTTTCCACAGAGACTGTTCCCTCTGCAACTCACTGGTGAACATCCCTTCCCACCCAAATCACCCCCTCCCCAGATACTTTCCCGTGCAACTGCAGGAGATGCAACACCTGACCCTATACCTCCTCCCTCGACTCAGTTCAAGGACCCCAACAGTCCATTCACGTGAAGCAGAGGTTTATTTGCACCTCCTCCAACCTCATCCACTGTCTGAAAAAGGGTTTCGGCCCGAAACGTTGCCTATTTCCTTCCCTCCATAGTGCCCGCTGAGTTTCTCCAGCACTTTTTTCTACCTTCGATTTTCCAGCATCTGCAGTTCCTTCTTAAACAACTCATCCACTGTATCCACTGTTCCAGAAGTGGACTCCTATCTATAAGCGAGACCAAGCGCACGCTCGGCGATCGTTTCGCTGAACTGCTCCGCTCAGTCCGCCTTGGCCTATGCGATCTCCCGGTTGCTAAACACTTTACCCACAATTTGGAGGAACAGCACCTCATATTTCACTTGGACAGCTTCAACCGAGCAGTATGAATATTGATTTCTCTAACTTCAAGTAACCCTTGCTTTCTCTCCCTTTCCCTCCCTCAACACCCTGGTTCTCCGACTAGATTCACCGTCCTCCTGATTAATTTTACTGATTGTATGTCTCATTGTCACCTTCCCCTCAGCCAACAATGAACCATTGTACATTTCCTTGAGCATAACTTGCTTTGATCTGTCATTTTCACACCTTACCCTTCCATACCTCTAGTATATATAAACACACTGAACTTTTTTTTTCTTTCATTTATGTATTGTTTACTGTGTACTATGTTTACATATTCTGTTGTGCTGCTGCAAGTAAGAATGTCATTGTTCAATCTGGGGCATATGACAATAAAACACTCTTGATTCCCCCTCTCCCTGAGTCTGAAGAAGGGTCTCGACCTGAAACATCACCCATTCCTTCTCTCTGGAGGTGCTGCCTGCCCCGCTGAGTTACTCCAGCATTTTGTGTCTATCCCGTTTAAACTAGCATCTGCAGTTCCTTCCCACTACACCTACTGTATCCGTTTTCTCTCACGTTGTTTGTAAATGATACTGATCTCCATATGTGAGTGCGCCTTTAATGCAGTTTTGTACAAGAATTCCACCAGGAGCTGATTTTACACCATTCAAGCACTGCACATGGGAATGATCCAAATATAGATATTTTGCCACTGGTTTGAAAGATAAATTGAATTATTTCTTGTATATAATGCCAGATTTAATGTTTTTAATTCTAAGTGTGAAACGAGAGCAGTGGCACAGCAGTAGAGCTGCTACTTCACAGCACCCGAGGCCCAGAATCGATCCTGACTACTGGTGCTGTCTGTGTGGAATTCGTACATTCCCCCTGTCCACCGTGGGTTTTCTCCAGGTGCTCCAATTTCCTTCCACATTCCAAAGACATGCAGGTTTGTAAGTGAATTGGCTTCTGTAAATTGCCCCAACTGTGTAGGGTGCAAAAGTGAGATAACATAAAACCAGTGCCCAGGTGATCGATGGTTGACGTGGAGTCGCTGGGCCGAAGGGTCTGTTTCCATGCTGTATCTCTAAAACTAAAAAAACTAAAGAGGCATATTGAATTAGCTTCTTAAACAACTCTTAGGCTACTGTCTCCGCCTCCTCCTTTCTTTTTCCCAACCCCCCCGCCCCCCCCCCCCCCCCGACATCAGTCCGAAGAAGGGTCTCGACCGAAATGTCGCCTATTCCTTTGCTCCATAGATTCTGCCTCACCCGCTGAGTTTCTCCCGCTTTTCTGTCTACCTTCCTGAGCTATACAGTGGGTTGATGTCTTTTTTTAAGCAAGGCTAACATTAACCATGGGCACGAAGTAAGGGCTGGTGGAAATATTTTCAACTGTTGGTGAGATGAGAAAAAGTAAATACTTTTATACTTTTTTAATACTTTGCAACTTTCAATGATATTGGAATAAATCTGGCTGGAATATTAAAAAAAAATAGTTTAATAGAATATGTTTATCATTATTGTCAATCCCACTGGTATAAATTATTTTCTACATGATTGAAGCCCAGGACATTGATAACATTCTGTTATCAAAAGGTTTATTGGGACATTACGTAGATCAATAAATAGAACCCAACTCTGAAATGGCTTTTTAGGTGTATTTAATGAATATGCCAGATAAATAGTTGGAATCCTATTGCATTCAGTTTCTCTATAACCTAAACATGTAAAAATTATGCAAATTAAGTTATTGAGTGTAGGTAAACTATTTATATTGTTGTAATATATACATCTGTTGACCACAGTTGGCAAAATGACTAATAGATTGATTTCCATTCTTTTTCTCCAAAAAATATTATAGTATACACTATGAGAGAGACTGCCTTGATGGCAAAGAGAATGTTATGCCATCAGCGGACATTGTCATTAAAGCACAAATCAACCAGCAAATTCAAGCGGTCAAGAGATTTGCCATTAGTTAAAAATTCAGGTAGTTGTACCTGCTCTGCTCATTTGGCAGCTCACTCTCGACCTCCTCGGGTTTTATTTAAAGAACTTGTTGGATTTGCACATTAATTGCCCATTAAACTCCCTGCAGTTTGATAATTAAGAACATAATTGCTTTTTAATAGCGTGATGCTTTTTAATGTGATGCCATTCAAACTCTCTGGGCCAGAAGTTGGAACAGTTTTACACTATCTGGTCTGATTTCTTCAGGTGATATACTGCTCTTAGAGATTTGTAAAACATCAAAGGAATTGATGTTAGACTTTATTGGGGAAAAAAAAATCAAATCTTGGCCAACTAGCTGGCTCGTCTTCTTAAGTTGCCCAAAGCTGCCCCGAAGATTGCTTTTCATTGCTTCACATTGACTTCCATGGTGGCTAATGATGAAATGTCACCCAAGGGCTGCATGTACTTCAGATCTTCAGAGACTAATCATGCAAATTGTACTGAAGAGAAAAATAAATGTTTCGAATGTATGAAAGAAAAATCTGCAAGAGAAGTGGATGTCAAGTATCATCTACAAAGTAATGTAAAATGTATAAACCGAAAATAATACAAATGTGCTAATTATCAGCATATGATTATTTAGGCATCCGGAAATGTTTACCAATTTAAAAGAGCAGTGTCTATCTCGGTGACTATTTTGTGACTAGTAAATAAGATTCTGTTTAGTACAGAAATCCTTTTTTGTCCAAGTGCAACAGTGGTTTCTGTGGGGAAACTTGGTGAGTTCATGAGTTGCAGAGGAGTCTTTGATTCTTAATGTGAATCTTGCAGTTATCATGTCATGCACGCTGGCTGCTTTGGACACCTGGAGAAGAATCAAATAATATCAAGCCACGTTGATATCAGCCAAGGGAAGTTCAGGTCAGGTTATGGCTCTACATCAGGTATAAAACCAGTGTATTGCATTGTCAATTCTTTTGATTTCAGTTGGAGCTTTTTTTCAAGGGAAAAAAAACACTGCACTTTTCATAAATGAAAATGTGATCTTGCCCAGCTCACCTAGAAATTTCTGCCCAGTCAGTAGACTGTATGGGACTGTTAATCACATTGCAATTCAACTTCTTATGAAATAAAAGCAAAAGGAAAGTTGGGAACTTATTGCAAATTTCACAAGATCATGATTTACTTAGTGGTTTTCCTGTGCAACAAATACAGTACTTTCAAATAAAGAGGGAAATAGAGGCCTGATCTCTCCTCATATAATAGAAACATAGAAACATAGAAATTAGGTGCAGGAGTAGGCCATTCGGCCCTTCGAGCCTGCACCGCCATTCAATATGATCATGGCTGATCATCCAACTCAGTATCCCGTACCCGCCTTCTCTCCATACCCTCTGATCCCCTTAGCCACAAGGGCCACATCTAACTCCCTCTTAAATATAGCCAATGAACTGGCCTCAACTACCCTCTGTGGCAGAGAGTTCCAGAGACCCACCACTCTCTGTGTGAAAAAATTCCTTCTCATCTCGGTCCTAAAGGATTTCCCCCTTATCCTTAAGCTGTGACCCCTTGTCCTGGACCTCCCCAACATCGGGAACAATCTTCCTGCATCTAGCCTGTCCAACCCCTTAAGAATCTTGTAAGTTTTTATGAGATCCCCTCTCAATCTCCTAAATTCTAGAGAGTATAAACCGAGTCTATGCAGTCTTTGTTCATAAGACAGTCGTGACATCCCAGGAATCAGTCTGGTGAACCTTCGCTGCACTCCCTCTATGGCAATAATGTCCTTCCTCAGATTTGGAGACCAGAACTGTACGCAATACTCCAGGTGTGGCCTCACCAAGACCCTATACAACTGAAGTAGAACCTCCCTGCTCCTATACTCAAATCCTTTTGCTATGAAAGCTAACATACCATTGGCTTTCTTCACTGCCTGCTGTACCTGCATGCCTACTTTCAATGACTGGTGTACCATGACACCCAGGTCGCGCTGCATCTCCCCTTTTCCTAATCGGCCACCATTTAGATAGTAGTCGGTTTTCCTATTTTTGCCACCAAAGTGGATAACCTCACATTTATCCACATTATACTGCATCTGCCAAACATTTGCCCACTCACCCAGCCTATCCAAGTCACCTTGCATTCTCCTAGCATCCTCCTCACAGCTAACACTGCCCCCCAGCTTAGTGTCATCCGCAAACTTGGGAATATTGCCTTCAATTCCCTCATCCAGATCATTTATGTATATTGTAAATAGCTGGGGTCCTAGCACTGAGCCTTGCGGTACCCCACTAGTCACTGCCTGCCATTGTGAAAACGACCCGTTAACTCCTACTCTTTGCTACTACCGACCCGTTAACTCCTACTCTAAATATCCTGCTATCATACGAATCAGTCTGTTAAAACTTAGCTGCACTAACTCCATAGTTAATATATCTTCCCATATGAAAGGAAATCAAAATGCAGCATTTCCTCCTTGTTAACCATTCGCACATGAACATCTTGTGCGCTACGTCCACTGCTCTACTCTTGCTCTACCATGCTGGCGCAGCCAAATACAGTTCCAATGCCATCTTTAAATTTGCCAATGATACCACCATTGTTGCTCAAATGATGGGTAATGATGAGTCAGTGTGTAGGAGGAAGATTGAAAATCTGATTGAATGGTGTTTAACAATAATCTTTTCTCAACGTTAGCAAGACAAGGAAGTTGATGACGTCAGGAAAGCAAAGTGAAGAATCCACAAACCTATCTTCCTCGATGGGATGGCAGCAAAGAGAGTCAACTGCTTCAAGTTCCTGGGAGTGTATATCAATGATGATCTGTCCTGGGGCCAGCACATTGATGTATCACAAAGAAAGCTCATCAACGCCTTTACTTCCTTAGAAGATTGAAGAAATGCGGAATTTTGATGAATACCCTATTGAACTTCTACAGGTGAACGAAAGGCAGCACACAGTCTGGTAGCATGACAGTCTGGTTCTATAACTCAAACACCCAGGAACGAAGGATGTTACAGAAAATGGTCGACATTCGCGGTCCATTACAGGTACTAACATCCCCATCATCAAAGGGATTTATAGGAGGTGTTGCCTCAAAAAGGCAGCTTATAATATTAAAGACACACACCACCCTGGTCATGCTCTCAGTTTGATCCTACCACTAAGAAGAAGGTACAGAGGCCTGAAAACTATAACCATAAAAGTTTAGAATAACTGCTTCCCAACAACCATCAGGCTTTTGAACACTCACAACACTAACCTCAGCAACTGTGAACTTCTGAAAACTGTCTTTGATTGCACTAGAAACTTTGTTTTTTTGCACAGTTATGGTTATTAATGTATTGATTTTTTTTTAAGTTATTATATTTTATCTGTGTGTATTGTGTTTATGCTGGGAGTAAAAATTTAATTGTTCTGTTGTCAGTATTTATGACAATTAAAGACTCTAGGATAGGCAATCTTTTTCAACTGGCATGAGTATGATGGGCCAAATGGCCACTAGTGTTTCAAATTTTCCATAATTCCAGGATGGAAGAGCTACATATAACATAAAGTTACATACGGATATTTATTTAAATGATTGAATATGTACTCACTGTAGAGCGAACAGAAATAATGATCACTTCTGGGCCGTTTGTGTCACTCTACTAATTTGACCAGACATTTTCTGTTGGAGATTGAGCTTGAGCATCTGGCATGATTTCTGTAGCAATTGGGCATCAAATTATGTTAATGCCCCTGCAACTCTTTTTGAGGCATTGCAGACCTAATTAGATCAATTAGTTTGGGGGATGACTATAATGGGACACTACAGAACAACTAGGTTTTCACTGTGCAGCTAATTTACTCCCCTCGCCAGATCTTTGTCTCTTTTCTAAATCCTAGATCTTGTTAGTAAACAACATATACTATTAGCCATGTCATTCACTAGGGTCTCAGATGCTCCATTGCCTATAACAGTTTTCAATTAGCACTTCCTGCAACTTACAAGACAAAGGATCTTGAACCCAGTTTGCAGGAAAATATCTCCATGATCAAGCATTCAGGAAGCGGTGTGCCAAATGCTTTTGTCTCAATTATTCACAAATGCTGCCATCCTCACAACTTGAGTAACTTTACTCAAAGCAAATGCATCTTGCTCTCTTTTCTATATCATGTATCTAATACCATTGATGATTTTCTCAAATATTGGGAGCATCTGGTCCATTCCTACATCCGTTCTTTCAGAGTGCTCAGTCATTTTATCATATTGGCTTGTAATTCAAATAAAAGGAAAATGTATTGGGTATCCCACGAAAAACTTTGCAGAGTGCATTCATTGAATGGTCTCAGAGTTCATTCATTCTGTGGCTTTTGTGCTGTTGTAGTAAGGCCCTATGCAAGTTTGAGGAACAATACTTCCACCTAAACATATTGTATCTTTCTCAACTCAATGTTAGCTTCTGCCCTGCTTGACCTACCAGGCATCTCTTTCTCCCTGCATTTCAGAACTTCTACGTTAACCTGTCTGTGTTCACACTCACTAATTATTTCCGTCACTCATTGACCAAATAACTGTTCACAGCTTATCCACATGAGCATCCTTGCTTTACTCTATTCCTTCCTCCTTTACCCTCCCGGCACCTTAACAAGTTTATTTTCTCTCCAGTTTAGTTCTGATGCGGAGTCTTCGATCTGAAACATTCATGTTATTTCTTTTCCCACAGATGTATTTCCAGCGTTTTTGTCTTTAATTGTATAATTCCGGCATTTGCATATTTTTTGGGGGGAATTTCCTTTGCCTCTTATCTATTTTGAGGGTTTATTTTCTATGTTCTCGTGGTAACATTTATTTTGAAAGTACTCACCAAACGTTGGATTTTAAAAACAACAAATGGTGAATTAAAATTTCTGCTTTGGGCTGATGGGAGCATAGCCTTCCCAAGATTTCAGAGCCCTTTTGAGGTTTAACTTTACAATGTATAAACAGTGATGGGTTCCTATGACCTGGCAATAGATTTCTGTGGTTGTAGACTCCAAAATAGCTTTATTCTGGTTGTATATTTGGAAATTCAATAAATGCTACCAAAATCCGTAGTACTATTACATATTACTATTCTAATTTCAAACCATTTATGCCGTTTCACTCACAGATCTCCAACTTAACTGACATTTGTTGTGTATAAACATCACTCAGATAATCTGCCTAAATCAAACATATTCCTCACATCAACTGATTATGTTGACTGCTCTTTTGATTCCAATTCAACTGCCTCCACCTGCAACTAACTGATATCCAAACCTCTTGCTCATTATCCTAATTGTCGTTTACTGTCATCAGCCAAATGATCAGTTCATGAATGGTCACCTAAACTGGGCCATCCTCGTGTTTTTATTACAGGGTATGCCATCTGTGCCATACTGCTTCCCAGTATCTGGTTGGGACTGATGGTTCCAATTTGCAAAGTTTTGTTTGCAATAAACTAATTGGGACAGGTTTATTACTCCACTGCATCTGCTGATTGTAAAATGTTTTGCATCAGATTCTGTAGTCCTTTTGTCTGCACTTTTACATTGAAAGTTAATATTTCTCCATTTAATAATTTACGTTGCGGAAGGCAATTCCACGATTTCTCCTCAAATGTTCTTGTGCTTACAACATGAAATATTTCATACATGTTAACTGAGTAAATCCTCGTAGACAACACTTGATTGTCAAACAGTGGTTCTGCTACTTGATTTAAGCATACTATGATGTAATTCTGTCCATGTGTAGGTAAGCAGCAACACCAAATTATTAACATTAGCTATTTTGCTGAAGTTCAATAGGTCCAACACATTTAGATTATTTGTTTCATTTTCAAGTCTTTTTCCAAAGTACTGTCGTGACTAAACTTCAGAATCATCCTACAATTACATGATATCTTTAAATCTTCTTGCCCTTGTACTTATAGCTGCTCCTTCTTTTTCAGTTAACTCTTACAATGAATAGTTTACTAACATCCACCCTCATTATCCAGGGGTCTCATCAAGATATAAGTTGTTGGGAAATATGATCAATCCTTGCTGTATAATCATCACTGATTAGATTAAGTTGATGAGTTCTGTTACCATTCTCAATTTGTTTATTTTCATGTTCTGACTTGATACAACATGTCATAGTAGGTATTCTTTTACAGTTTAAACTGATTAATAATTCTGAACGGGAAGGCACGTAAGCATTGTTCATCATTAAAGCATCTGTCCCCTTTCTGCAAGCCCCAGGTGGCACTGTCTATGGCCTGGTTTCTGAGCATTGCCTGTTAGCTACTCAAGGTGCAGAGTTTTCTCCAGGCTATCGATTGATATGTTGGCCTTTTTCCAAAAGGACAAAAAGGCATGTTGTTTACATTATCTTTTTTAGATCAGCAGCATATCTGCAAGAGTCCATTTCAGATCAGATTCAGATATAGCTTATTGATATATATGCTAGGGTGGAAAGAAAGTCCTTGTTTGCATGAAGCTTATAGAGTAAATAGGAAACATATAGCATTGATAAAAACAGCATTGTTTATTTATTTATGTATGTATTGATTCCGGCATGTGGATTCCGAAACAAATGTGCATGGTTGTCATTGCTTTGGATTTGAAAGCTTCCCTTTCCTTCCCCTTTCCAGTTTCGGGCATCAGTGCTCACTGGTTCTCCACTTGGCTTTTCACAGGTATTGTGTGGCCAATTTTAAAAACCAATAATGTAAAAGGGAGGTGAGGGCAAGGGGCAGTGAGGCCCACTGCCTGATTTTGCTCTGGTATTTGGATATAATGCTGCATCTCACATATATGCTGTACCTGTCCATCTTTTATGCTTACGTTCCCCACACACTATCCTGTCACCATTTAGAAACAGGTTTACCCAATTTAGGAGTGCATCTTACGATAATTTATCTTGAATGACAAAGTCCTGCCATGGTTGTCATGATCAATAGGGGAAAAAAATCTATGAACAATTTTGTCCCATCTTATAAATTTGCAATTTACCATAAGCAGACAAGGGATCCTTTAACAAAATAGCATTTTTCATGTGTTAGACTTTCTACTTATCAAAGCACAACACTATTACAAATCACAATTCTGCTTTCGAACCACATAATCTATCAAACTTATAAAACCTCATCCTACCTGTTAGCTGCTGTTCATGAATATTACTGTCATAGTAAGTCTGGGCCAAACATACTTTCCTGAAGTTGACTGACTAAATCAACTCACTATCCGCTCAACTACAGTGACAATGTTTAGATCTCACCCTCTTTATACTACTTTTCTGTCCTGTGTCTGCATGATCAGCAAAACATCACCAAATATTATTTGATCAACTGCTGTATTCATTACTGGATGTACCCATGTCCTAGACTGTAAGCTCCAAAATAAGAAGTTAACCAATAAACACAAGGGGCCAAATTTATGCCCCTCACGTCTCTTGTACTGTATATTGTCTGTTTGAGCTGTACATTTAATTTGTGAGTTTTTTTAATTGTTGGTGTTCTGAACAATAATTCAACATTCTCGCCAGCGCTGGCTGTCCTTTATCTAGCATTACCAGCTTACAATTTAGCTATTGATTATTGATGTTACTTCTCACGTTGATAAAAGCCACTGCTATTCAAGTCCAATATACATTTATATTGTATACATTATATACACAAATATATACATTTATCCACAATAAAACCTGTTGTAGATTCACATAAGAACACACATAATGAAATACTCTCATATTGTCCACCCTACAATCTAACAGTTGCAATATAATTACATTGCATTTGCCGATCAAGTTACAGTTGTTAGTTTTGTCCGAAGATCCCATAGGATCTTTGGTTTTGTCTGCCTGGATCATTAGCATCACTTAAAGACATCACTGCCTCAGGCTGACCCTTCATCAGATAAGGCCAGCCTGAACAATCCTGTATTCTCTTCTGTCAATTAAATGTTTAAATGAGATTTTCAGCAATTAATAGTATTTCATCCATAGTTTTTAAAAAGTTTTTTTAAGCTCAATAAACTCTTTAACCATGACAAGCTGCACATAATCAACTTCCACCACAGTAAACTTCAGATAATCCGGCATTTGATTGTTCAAGAATCTAGAAGATTTTAACAATCTCTAACAAAGTTATAGATCTCTAACTTCAAATAGCCTTCTAATCTCTAACTTCAGATAGCCCTTGCTATCCCATCTCTAACTTCAGATAACCCTTACTATCTTCCATCCCCTCCCTTCCCAGTTCTTCCACCAGTCTTACTGTTGCCACCAACATTCTATCTTTGTCCCGCCCCCTCCCCTGACATGAGTCTGCAGACGAGTCTCGACCTGAAATGTCGCCCATTCCTTCTCTCCAGAGATGCTGCCTGTCTCACTGAGTTACTCCAGCATTTTATGTCTACCTTAGAAGATCTGGCATTTTATGTCTACCTTAGAAGACCAGGGGTCAGATATGTGGGCAGGCTTGCAGCTGGAACTGACGGCTCCCGGAGTGTTGTATATTTCCTACTTCCATATTAAAATAAATGAATTAAGATCGTGCTTGGGTATTAAAATGTCTGGCATTACCAAGTTCCTAAGGACGCTAGTCTGTTGGTATTTTACTGGAAACTTCAAATATTCCTCAGGTCAAGTCAAGTCAACTTCATTTGTCACATACACAAACAAGATGTGCAGACCTTGCGCTATCCCATCTGCTACTCAGTTAGGAATGAAGAATGGATGTAAATTTGAAAGCATGACATGGCCCAAATCTGTACATTTTGGGTTTGATTGGTAAAGCCTGATTGTATTTTGTTGTAAGGCTAGCTGGCTGGCTTTTGACAATGTTTAATGTTTAATCTAGGGTAATGCTGCTCTCTCGTTATTTTACCTGTATATGATTCTAATTGGCCCAGTAGGACAACTGATTTTGGCTGATTGGCAGCTTTTATTTCATTCTTTGTTAACCGGATAGGTTGAACCGTGAGTGAAAGGTCCAAATCTAAAATCTTCAAAATCCAAGTTATCATGTATTGAGTGATAGTCACAGTATATGACGTTTACTCACTTGTACAGTCAACTCAACATTACGTACATGAAAATATACCTTGTTTGATATGTGTTAAGTGGACAAAAGACACATTTCAGGTTTATAAACTATTAATTTTATTTGGGTTTCTTCTACCTCATATACATGCAAAACCTTGACTAATTGAAAATCATGATTCAGTTAAGCCAGGTGTTATTTTATGGTGACTTTGATCAGTTTTTCCATAAACTCATGATGTAACAAAAATAAATTAGTGCTCATTCTACAGCCCCTAAATTCAGATAATTCTACATATCAAATCTTGACCTTCAAGCTGAATTGAAATGGATGAATGACTGTAAAAGAATGAAATATGCTAAATGATCAACATTTGACCCTTTTGAATAACTATTCAATTACAACCTATGAAACTAAAGGTCATTCAAGATTTCAACCAAATGCATCAACTTGTATTACTTTTGACATTTTCTTCTGCTGTGGGAAACATTAATGCTAACTTCAAATGTTGAACATTTGGTCCAATTAAGAATTCAATAGTGTGTGACAGTTCGTCTCATCATATCTGTCACCTTCGTTACAACATATCTGTGCTGTTTCATTGTGAGGAATTGATGCAAGCTGTGTTAATGTTTAATTGTGAGTCTGCTTCTGCCATTTCTAGTTTGTCAGTGACTCTCTGACAAACTGAAAATGGCTTGTTCCATATTCACATTACGGCATTGTCTTTAGTTTTAGCATTTATATCCTGCCTGACTTTCCCCGCAGATGACTTTTTATTCCAGAGTAATACATTTTGGTGAAAGAGGAAATCTCTCTCTGATTATCAAAGGAATCCTGTGTGCATGATGTGCATCATGAGGTATCCAGTAAAACCTGCATTGCAAAATGTTTCTTAAACCAAGATACCAAGTGACTAAAAACCTCATGTGAAGGCGTGTTATGTACATTGGCAATCATGGTGGGACTTAATTATTGTGAAACCTGAGAAGCTTCACAATTGGATTACCAGATTTTCAGTCTGACTAATGGCCTCCTGAGGTGACAGATGGCGGTGAGGTCCCGCCCACATTTCATCTTAGTGGATGTGTTGATTTGATGGGACCCAAGGCCATAATCACAGTTTGGATCAATTAGTGGAACAGGTGGCCCCATTATCCATGACTAGTGCAGATTATGGTTGAGGCTATCTACTCTTTCAAAACCAGGGACCTGAGCTGTGGAGTTAGCGATGAGCTATTTCTTCCCTGAACTGGAAACGTTCCACATTTTTCCCTTTCACATAATGAGTTTGTGCCAGCCATAAGAATGCAGCATGTTGATATTTCCCTCTTAATATTTCAAAATTTAACAATTTTCTTACATCACCATTGTGACAGACTTGCCAATCATTTGTTACATTATAGCAATACTCAGTTGTTATCCTATCAGACCACATTTATGAGATTGCAGGAGGTTTTGAGTAAAGTTTGGAATTACAGTTTGGAGATACAATGATCACCCGTATGCTCGTTCTATCCTACACACTAGGGACAATCTACAGAGGTCAATTAACCTGCAAACCTGCACGTCTTTGCAGGAAGAAAGTGGAACAACCAGAGAAAGCCCATGCGGTCTCAGTGAGAATGTATAAACTCTGTATAGACAGCACCTGTAATCAGAATCGAACCCTGGTCTCTGGCAGTATATAAAATTATGGGAGGCATAGATAGGGCAGACAGGGAGGATGTTTTTCCCATGGTGGAAATATCCAATATTAGATGGCAAAACTATAATGTGGGAGGGGGAATATTTAATGGAGATGTGCAGGATACATTATTTGCACAGTGGGTGGTGAGGCCCTGGAACACATTGCCAGGGGTGGTGGTAGAAGCCAAACATTTTTGTTCATGAACACATCAAAAACGTCTGCAACATTTGCCACCCAAGTTTAGTCTATTTTTGCTTGGGTGTCCATTGTAAATGGGTGCAAAGCCTCCAATTCAGCACCTTGTTCACCTATAGTTAAACATTTTCAACACAATATTTGTTGTTGGCTTCGAAATTGCCTGAGCACATTTTAAGCCTGCTAATATGTGTCACCTTAAAGATATTTTTCAAAGGTCCTATAAATGCAAACTTCCCAGAATGGCATTGTTGCATTGCCATCTGAGGTAGATACACTTGGGAAGGACTAGGGAATTTAGGGCTATAGGGAAGTGATGCAGAAGAGGACTGAGGCCTTGGACTGATCAGCCATGATTATTTTCACTGTCAGGGCAGCTACTTACTTTCATGTTTCTTGTGTTTGGCTTTGGTAAGTTACTTCTTGCAAACATTAAATAATACGGTACACTTCATGTTTAGGTTTACAAGTTCATGGGGTTTAAGGTGAAGGCGAAAAGATTTAATAAGAATCTGAGGGGTAACTTTTTCACACAAAGGGTCGTGGGTGTATGGAACAAGCTGGCAGAGGAGATAGTTGAAGCAGGGATTATCCCAACATTTAAGAAACAGTTAGACAGGTACATGGATAGAACAGGTTTGGAGGGATATGGCCCAAAAGCAGGCAGGTGGGACTAGTGTAGATGGGACAAGTTGGCCGGTGTGAGCCAAAGGGCCTGTTTCCACACTATCACTCTATAACTCTACGTATACACTGTCAGTTCATTGCACAGTTGTGAGGAGCTATAAAGGTCATGCTTGATAGCTGTATTATCCATTCGTGTGTTTCAGTCTCTAAATGGCAGGAAAATCAATTTGTCGGCCTTGTCGCGGGAATAGTGGTTTATATTGCTTGTAAGAAATAAAAGTGGTGTAACATCTTTAAAAATATTGGAAAAAGTATTTCCCTGCAGAATAAACCTTTTTATGTGCAAGTAAGAGTAAATAAAACAAGAACAGTTGGAGGTAAAAACAGAAAAAACTGGAAACATCCAGCAGGAAACATCTGTAAAAACTGAAAAACTGTTTTTAAATTTCAGCTCAATGAATTTTCAACCCAAACAGGAAGATGCTGGCATGTGCAATGTTTGGCAGCCATCGATACTCTATAAGCTTCAGAGTGCCTTCCCTAAATCTTGCTGTCTCTTCTGATTTATAACTCCTTAAATTGTACCTCAATGTTTAAACTGATGGCCAGCTTTACAATGTCACCTGTTCTGGAGCATGTGAATTATTTCAGTTTATATTTTGTAAGTGCTTGGAATGTCTTACTGTGCCTCAGGCACTAATCTATGCAGGTTACTTTTCAAACTTATTTCCCAAAATGACCCCACCAGCATGTGCCATTTTAATAGACAGTCACATCAACTGAATTACTGGAAACATTTAACAGACTAAAAATTAATTTGAATTAAACCGGCCATTCCTCCTAAAATGTTTAATCCTTCATTATTTTTTAATTAACTTGTTTGGGCAATATATTGATGTTGCCAGAGTATGATTTGGAGTATTTTATAATCCCATGCATTACATATTGGGGGAGATTATCTATTGTGAAAATGTAAAAAATATACATCTTCGCTGGGACGCATCCTCAGTGATGTGACCTGAGGTGATCGGGTGTTTCGGGTCTCACAACATCGGACACCCTCGCCCAGGCGACCCAGCCGTGGTTGATCAGGCCCCGACTTGCGTCCCAGCAGCAGCCGCCCACGGATCAGCCATCTTAATAACTACTCTGAAGGGGTTGGGAGACTCTAGTGCATGGAGGGACTGGGCTCTGTGGGGTGACTCCCGGCCGGGCTCCTCCTGCGTCTCACCAGGTTCAACGCTGCACCTCTTTCTTCTTCTCCGAGCATTTAATTCTCGCCTGATGGATGTTTAGGCCACGATGGTTAATTAGGCCTTTCCGTAGCATTGATTGCTATTATAAAGGGGATAATCTAATTGGACATCTACCCATGACTCAATAATGGTTTGTAGCTGAAGATAGACACAAAATGCTGTAGTAACTCAGCGGGACAGACAGCATCTCTGGAGAGAAGGAATGGGTGAGGTTTCAGGTCAAGAGCCTTCTTCAGTCAGCTGCTTGTTTTAGCAGCAGGCCTGCCAACATCCTTCACTAAAATCAATGGGTTTGTCCCTTTCAGTAACTTTGTGACAGTCAAAACCTTTATCCCAGGATGGAAACATTAAATACCAGAAGGAATAGGTTTACAGTGAGAGGGGTAGAGTTTAAAGGAGATGTGCGTCTTGACATCAAGTTCGGCACAGACATTGTGGGCCATACGGCCTATTCTTGAGCTGTACTATTTTATTTGATATGTTCATCGATCATGGATGTATGCGAGCTTATAGCATTCTCCCTGATGCATGGATGGGAAATACTTGCAAATGTTTTCAACCATGTCATATTTTCGAAGTGGCCTCAAACCCATCGCATCCCACATACGAGCATAACGGAGAATTGTCTGCAATGTTTTCCATACCTGTCATCTGGAAAGATGAATGTATTTAAAATGTGAAAATAATTAACTTTGCAGCCTTGCTTTACCCTCTGTAAAAATGCATCAATATTCTCCTAAAATGAGACCAAACAGAATTATCTTCCTTCTTTGTATATTCTCCACCTTATCAGCTACCTATCCTAAACCCAACCCACCAATCCCAAGCCAGCCTCGTAACCATGCATAAAGTCCTAAAGTGATCTAGAGAAATGGTTCCTTCCCCTCAGCAATCTCTCACCACTCTGTGAACCAGTTTTACTACAAATTCTCCATGGAATTGCACTGGCCATGAGATTTCAACTCAGTGGAAAGTCAGTGACTTGGCAATTACTGGTGGATGCTGAAAATCTAACCCTTTCCAATCAGAAGTGTAGTATTTCTGAAGCTGTTGGTGCAGGTTGGACTAACTATTTTTATTTTATAGTTTTATATTTTAGTATCGTTTTTGACCTTATACAACTGTTTCATATGATGTGAAAAATAAAACCGTTCATTTAGATTTTTTTTTGACAATAAAGAGTAAAACTTCGCACTGCAACTACAATGTTCCTGAAACATTGCAAGCAAATACCTTCCATAAATTAAAAACGCTAAATGCTGGAAATCTAAAATGAAAACAGAAAAGGGAAGCTGAAAAAACTCAGCAGGTGTGGAAAGAGAAACTGTTAACATTTCAGGTGTAGCTTTCTTTTAGGTTCTTGGTCTGCGTGCTACTTGATCTACTGAGTGTTTCTTCCAATTTCTGTTTATATTTCAGTTGAAATCTTTCTTTGGTTTGAGGGAACTATCTTAACAACCAGCTAGAGCAGACTTAGTTAATTAATGGCATAGATGGATGTTTTAATATATTACTCTCTGTGACATCACAAACCAATCACTGCAAGTTTATTATTGTGTATTTGTGGGCAAAGTCTTTATCTATGCTAAATTTTATGCATATGTCTCCTTAATTCCCATTCTGAGTCTCAGAATTTCACTTCTCACTCATCTTTATAAACGCATGCTTCTGGCACCAACTGAAATCTAGAAACATTGAGGAAGCAATTATTTATTCACTGTGTGACTTTATGAAAAATATTTAATTCACTTAGAGAGCAAAATTGCTGAAAAATGAATAGTCTCAATATTTTCCCCACGATAATCATCTTGGTTATGTACAGCTAAGTATTAATATGCTAAGTTATATTAATATATAAATTTATGCTTTAAAGCAAGTTATTTACCTTTGCCCATTTAAAAGAAGAAATAACATTAAGCCCTAATCAAAGATTGCATCAGGAATGAAAGATACCAGTCTGAGTTATTTTTTGCATGAATTACATCTTGTTCAGGGGCGTGTATTGTTCACTGAGTAAGGTTTGCATTAATTCTCAATTTAGTTAACATCATTTAAATTGTTTGCTAAGATCATTTTTTGTTCAGTTAGTAGAAAATATTAGTGTTATTATAATTGACCACCCTTCATTCAAATGACCAACTAAGCCATCTGTGATGCACTGAACACAGAAATAACATAAAACTTAAATTCCACAGTATCATTTAAATATTCATCAAAGTACTGCTTCCAAATCAACTTCCTTGAGTGAGTCTGTGTTTGAGAGATTTGGTTTGGCATTCAGAAAAAAAAAAGTTTTCTTTCTTCCTAACACTATTTGAAACATTATGATAATAAAACAGGCTTTCCTGCATTGTTAAGACTTAAAAGATTGCACAAAATGTAGGCAATGACAGCCATGTTATTGATAAAAGACTAAAGCAACATTAAGTGAAGCAGGTTGATTTGTGGTAAGTATGCTTCACATGCCAGTCAATAAATAATATCTTTAAAATAATTTGTGATCATTGTTCAGCTCTCTTCAACGAACTATAAGAACTCATCAAGCATATGAGAATACATCTGTTTCATTTCCAAGATATAGGCATCACTGGCAGCCAGGTTTTTATTATGCAGAGTTATCATAGCAAATGCATTTGGGAAGAATGAAACAGAGTTAATGTTTCAGTGATGTTTTGTCAGAGCTTTCATTCAGAATTGGTTCAAGACTGTAAAAATAAAGAGATGGGGTGATACAGTTCTTCTGAATTGCTTACCTTTTCCTAGATAATTTGTTTTCTTTAAGGTTGCTTTGGATCAACTCCAAGTCTCAGTTGAAATGAGTTAAGTAGTTAGATATCGCAAAGGAAAGTGAATCATAGTCATACAGCGTGAAAACAGGCCCTTCGGACCAACATGCCTCATCTACACTAGTTCATCTACCTGAATAAAGTATTTTTTCGGTGTGCCACCATCAAGAGACAGCATTGTGTGGCGCATAGTTTAAGCAGGGTTGCCAGTCACAACTAAGGAATTCCTCTAGGGCCAGAACTCTCTTACCCCACAGGCATCAGATAACAACAATGTTCACAGTTTTTGTGGCTGGTTAGAATAAGATAGCATCGCTGTTGGGTTCAAAGTTAGATGTTATTTTCAGTTCAGCTTAGAGATAAAGCGCAGTCACAGGCCCTTCGGCCCACTGAGTCCACACCGACAAGCAATCCCCACACATTAACACTATCCAACACGCACTAGGGACAAATGACACTTATACCGAGCCAATTAACCTATAAACCTGTACATCTTTGGAGTGTGGGAGGAAACTGAAGATCTTGGAGGCTAAGGGGAGAACGTACAAACTCCGTACAGACAGCACCCATAGTTGAGATTGAACCCGGGTCTCTGGCGCTCCTAGCGCTGTAAGGCAGCAACTCTGCCTCTGCACCACCGTGACGCCTTGCACCACCGTGCCGTAGGTAATTTCATTCTATACTTGTTCCTGTAAGTTGTTGCATCTTTGCTTTCTGTCAGAGTTCACAGACACGTTCAAAATGTTTCTTTGTATGAAATGTTTATAATTCAGGAATAGGTGGGATCAAAAGGGAGAGTCATAAAACTGCATTTCATTGGTAATTAAGTACAAGTTTTAGATGTTCTGTAAACACTTCTTCTTGCTCCCTCAAGATTAAGAAGACTTGTTTCGATTATAGTTCTATGGATTCTGAAGTTGCTGAAGTGTTATATGGCAACTACAGGCTCAGCAACAGGTGGGGCAGGTCATGCACGATAATGGAAATGGGTTGGTTGTTTGGGAAGCTTTACAGTCCTGTTTCCATTTCATTTGTGACTCTGGCAATTGAAACTTCAAGGGCTATCTATCATTCAAGATGCGTCTTTTCCATTTTGAGTGGATTCATAAATTAGTTAGGATATCATATTTTTCAAGGAGACTTTGAAAATATTCTTGAATCATACTTCCAAATCTCTGTATGGTGAAGCTTGTTTTGTTAATTTTTGTTATGTTTTGTGGACCAAGTTGCATGGTCACCTATAGGGCCTGTCCCACCAGCATGCGTGGTCGCTTGAGCCGTACGGCCTCGCAGGGCCGGTCCCACTTCGATCACCGGAGCCGCATGCAGTTGTGCGGAGCAGGTCCCGACATCGCGCGGGGCTCCGAAAAACTGACCGTGTTCAAAAATTCCGCGCAGCAACGGCCTGTCGGCTTGCAGCCACCTCAACGCCGTACGCACCGCCTCAATGGGCATGCGCAGCGTCTTGACTTCGCTTGAACTTTACGTCATTCACTTGACATCCCCGCGACCTCCGCTTACGGTTTGGTCGCGCTCGCCGCATGCAGGCGTATGCTGGTGGGACCGGCCCTGTACGACCTCCGCACGACCTCCCGCGGCCCCCCTTCCGGTTTGGTCACGCTTGCCGCATGCAGGTCGCATGCTCGTGGGACAGGCCCTTAAGGTCTTTGAGTGTGATTAGAATCTTAATGCTCGGTATATTGCCCAGAGAGAGGACACTAATAGACTCAAAAAGCTGGGGTAACTCAGTGGGTCAGGCGGCATCTCTGGAGGAAAGAAATAGGTGAAATTTCGGGTCAAGACCCATCTTCAGTGATAGTCAGGATGGTCTCGACCCGAAACATCATTTATTCCTTTTCTCCAGAGATGCTGCCTGACCCGCTGAGTTACTCAAACTTTTTGCATCCATCTTCGGTTTGAACCAGTATCTACGGTTTTTCCGACACGAGAGGACACTGATGTTGGAATGGGTATCCGCCCAGTGAATTGGAAAACTTTGCAGAAACAGAGTGGCACAATAGTGCAGCGATAGAGCTGCTGCCTTACAGCACCAGAGACCCGGGTTCGATCCTGACTAGGGGGCCGTCTGTACGGAGTTTGTACATTCTCCCTGTGACGGTGTGGATTTTCTCTAAAGTAAAGTAAAACATGGCATTGGTGAAACGTCTCCAATATTATACCAACTATAGGCTGTCCATGTCTCTGAAGCAGAAGGAGAAGCAGGGATCACTGCTGCTTGCTATCAGATTTGAGCTCTTGGTTTTTGAACAAGCTTTTTTCCCAGTCAGCCAACGGCAGTACTGGGGTTCACCACTCACGTCTACATTTGCGGAGGGTTCCCCAAGATATGAAAAGTGACCCACATTTTCCAGGGTTTTGAACCTTAATTTTCATTGTTGGTGTTGAATGGATGAGATCACTTTAGTCGTGGACCTTTATCTTCTGATAGGGTTACCCTATCACACACCAGCTAAGGAATTAATGGTGACTTGGAGCTCTGCATCCATGTAGATGCATACATGAACGTCGTTTATGCTTTGGAAATCAATGACAGCTTGAAGTGACTTATTTTTCTCGAGTGGAGGGAAATAGGTTGAGCAGTTTGCATTTGTCCTGTAGATTAACTCTACTCCATTTGCAGCTCGGAAGGTTAAGAAATAAGTTGATCAATTCCAGTATGCACTCTAACACAGAGCCAACAATTTGCAGTCTTCAGCACAGAAGTTCCAGGTCTGGAAATGGTGGATAATGCCACAGAGAAAGTCTACTCTGACCTTCAACAATCCTTGGCCTGAGTACCAACAGAAAACAAACAGATCCCAGGTAACCTCAGTGCCTGAGTTCAAAAGGATCCTATAGAAATATTTAATTGACAAAGAGTAGTGATAATTCACTCCAATGGAATGCTCCTTACGACCAAATGGTTAGAAAACAGTCTTATCATAATGAACACCTTTTTGTTCACCAAAGAGATACGTATAAGGCCAAATGGCAATATCCATAATTCATCCATTGACATCTGTTAGATTATGTAGTCATCCAAGTAAGATACCACATAGATGTTTGTGTGACGAACTATGACAGGAACTGACGATTGCAGGAAGACCACTTCATCTGCTCTGTCGTCTCTGTTAACTTGGCCCCTGAACTGACAGCAACAACAGATGGGAACCACAAAGAAATCTCTACTCATTCAGTGCTTTATAGATAACCTGGTTACATACTACTTAAATGAGCAGCCAAGAGTGAATGTCTTTTTAAAGTTAGTGAGCTTAGTACACCTGGAAACTATCAATGCAATTGAACCAAAATACGAATTACCTTTTGGAAATGACCACTGTGATCTAAAAACCCTTTCCTATCTCTTTTGGAGCATTGTTTTTTTTTACCTCTACGTCGTCCTTCTAATGACTTGTTTAGTGCTATGAATTTTCACACTCAAATTAAATAGGTTGGGATGGCTCTGTATGAGATGCCAATTTAGAACAAAGAATAAATTGTTGTTCTTGGCATTTAATCATTAATATAGCTGCTGTGTATAGGTTGCACTTTTTAAATGCAATGTTATTATAACAACGATTTAGAACGGATCATAATAAAAATCATAATCATACTTTATGAGCCAAGTATGTTTTGCAACATACGAGGAATTTGATTTGCCATACAGTCATACACATAAAAAGCAACAGAACACACAAAATATATTTTAACACAAACATACCTCAGTGATTCCTCACATTCCTCACTGTGATGGAAGGCGATAAAAAGTTCAATCTCTCCCTTCTTTGTCCTCCAGGGGTTGGGGCCCTCTAACCATCCGTTGACGGGACGATCTTACTCCTGTAGCCAGCGGCGGGTCTCCTCGTCGGGGCGATCAAGCTCCTGTCATCGGGGGGATTCTCAGCTCCCCCGCGCCGGGTAATCTACCCCGGGTCGGGGCTAGTCGAACGTCGTGTGGCTTTTGGAACTTCCCAATGTCGGTCTCTCACCTGAGACTGCGAGATCCTTGATGTTAAAGTCCGCAGGCCACAGTTGAAGCATCGACCCCAGACAAGGAATTGGCTCCGATGGTAAGTCCACGCCCCGCGTTGGGGCTCAAAGTCATTCCCGGGGAAGGCCTCCAGCTCCATGATATTAGGCCGCAGAATGACCGGAGATACGATCCGGAAAGCAATCACATCTCCGGCAAGGTAAAAGATTGAAAAAGTTTCCCCCGACCCCCCTCCCTCACCCTCCACATAAACCAAACCAGAGAACATTAACACATACTTTTAAAACACACTAAAAATAACAAAAATAATACGAAAAAGACAGACAGACTGCAGGTTGCCATCCGAGCGCCACCAAGTGGATGAGTGCTGCAATGATTTTCCCTTCACAATTGCTACAATGATTTTCAAAAATATAAATAGAGATATAGTGATTGAGCTTTGGAAAATCCTGTTGTATGTTTGAGCTTCAAATGACTAGTTCTGTAGCTCAGTTTTTAGTCTTCTCATAATTGACAGCTTCCTTGGGGAAGAGTAACGTTTTGAAGATGTGGGCCTGTAAAACATTACCTGGAATATTCTATTGTTTGATATCCTTGGTTCATTGTCATCATTCCTGTGCATAATGCTTTTACTTTTTATATTCCTCACTCCTTGCTATTTTTTTCCTCCTCCAACTATCCGTTGTTCAAAAGGTCACGTTGGTGACCTGCAGGTCAAGAGGATCGGGAGTAACTTCCTCAGTGCATTAAATAATAGCCTTCATTTCTGCTGCAATACCATGAGAGCTGGGCAAGTCATGTTGACCGAAGCAAACTGTGCACCAGACAAAAGCCGTCTTCCATGTACCACACCATTCTTTGTAAATATATGGCCTATGATGATATTATTGAGTGCAGTACGTTCCAAGGATATCAATCCATGCAATAAATGCATGTATAAAATCATTTGACTTTTGCACAATTTACGATCTTTTAGATTTGTAAAACAAAATTCTATCCATAGGAAGCAGTAGCAAAATGCCCCATTATCAGCTCTCTTTTCAGAATGTTCTAAATGGATCAGCCAAGATATCATCATTACAGTTACGCCCATGGAACGTTCGCTGAAGTTTGTTATGCCGTTTGTTAATCATTCTGTCTACTCGAGACAGCACAACCTTAGGGGAGTAATAAAGCAAAGAATTTTACATCTAATAGTTCTTTAAATGGCCTATAAAGATTTTAACCAGTACACTAAAGAGATATTTTCAGAGCAGTGACATGAAATATTAAAAGCTAAGAAGATTTTGATTAAAAACAACTGCATTTCAGTGGCTTTGCCACTGGCAAATTCTGTGGCATTTCAGCCAGATGTTATCGTGATTAACAATATTCTACCTACCATTTCATCATGCTAATCATTAATACCATGACATCAATCAATTTATTGTTATTGATTGCACTGGTGTGATCAACAGAGTATCATCAGTGAACTTATCAGGAAGTAATTTAAACATAACTTTATTAGATATCACTGATATTAATATCAAAAGATCAATTAATTAACACTAGTTAATACCATGCTCAGGAAGATCTGGAGTTTCCTGAGGAGCTCATAACACATCTCAATCAACACCAAAATACGCGTCTTTAACTGAAATGTGAAACGGGTGATGCTGTAAGGGCCTGTCCCACTCGGCTGTCATTTGCACCTCATTTACGCTTCATATGTAAAATAGGTCAGCGCGCCGTGATGCGTAGGGTGCTCATGCGTTGCCCATGGTGAGGCGTGGAATTGCATGTGGTGGCACGCGATATCGTAGGATCTCGTAGCGTAACACAATCCTTCTGCGGCACCTGCGTGACGTATCGCGTACGCACGCTGAAGCATTGGGTACGCACGCTGGCGCATTGGCGTCACATGCTGGCATCCCGACGTCTCACGTGTATCTCGTGGTGAGGCATTGTTACGTCACCGTGCGTAACCATGCATTGCCATGCGCCACAGGGTATTCTAATTACGTTAAGCGCAGCAGACAGCATGATGACGCGTGAATTATGCGCATGTAACGACGCGTCGACCTATTTTACATGTGACACGTAAATGAGGCACAAATGAGGCGCAAATGACGGCCAAGTGGGACAGGTCGTTTATGGATCAGAGACATGGAAAACAACAAAACACACTACAAACAGGCTGCAAACATTTATTAACACCTGCCTTAGGAGAATACTTAACAGCTGGTGGGGAGACAAAGTAAGCAATTGGAAACGATCAAGCCAGGAGCCCATAGACTTACAAATTCGAAGGAGCAAATGGTGTAGGATTGGACACACCCTCAGGAAACCTGCCACAAACATCACCCGGCAAGCCCTGAAATGGAACCTCCAAAACGAAAAGAGGAACAGCTGGAGAAGAGGTGTCCAGACAAAAATGTCTGAGAGCGGGCTCAACTGGGGAGATCTTGAAAGAACTGCCAACAACCGAGTGACGTGGAGGACATTTGTCAATGGCCCATGCTCCCTAGAGGAGCAAAGAGCTTACGAAGAAGAAGAAGTTAATACCATAAGCATAATGGATAACACTCTTGCCTGGTCATCAATCAATTTAGTATCATTGACGCAAAAATTGCAACATTCAGTTCAATCTTATATTACTTAATATTGTAGGCTCTGGTCAATAAATTTCATAACAATCACAATAATACTTTATTAGCCAAGTATGTTTTGCAACATACGAGGAATTTCATTTGCGAAGTCAGTCATACAAATAAAAACACCAGAACACACAAAATACATTTTAACATAAACGTCCACCACAGTGAAGCCCCTGTCCCACTTTCCCGAGTTACCACGAATTCTCCTGAGTTTTCCCCTTGATTCAAACTCGGAGAATTACGGTAATAGCCAGCCGTAGGTACTCAAGGCTATTTTTTTTACTCGTGGACAATTTTCGACATGCTGACAAAACATCCTGAATAACCTGATGCCCCGAGTACCTACGGCTGGCATTAAGAGCCGCTACAAAATATCTACGGACTCCTATGGCCTTCGTACGGACTCGCTACGGACTCCTATGGACATTCTCCGAGTTTGAATCAAGGGGAGAACTTGGGAGAATTCGTGAGTAACTCGGGAAAGTGGGACAGGGGCTTGACTCCTCAATATTCCTCACTGTGATTGAAGGCAAAAAAAAGTTCAAATCTCTTCCCTTCATTGTTTTCCCGCGGTCGGGGGCCTTGATCCCTCCGTTGATGGGACGATCCTGACTCCCTCCGCATCGGGATGATCAGCTCCTGCATCAGGGGGTTCTCAGCGCCCCCGCAGCGGCGATCGAACCCCGCTTCGGGACTGGTCGAACCTCTGCATCGTTGGAGCTGCAAGGTCTTCCTTGGTCTCCCTTTGCGATTAGCAAATTCACCAGTGCTCTCTTTCTTCTTAATGACGTTCCAAACAGTTGATTTTGGTAAGCCTAAGGTTTGGCTGATGTCTCTATAACAGTTTTATTCGTGTCTCTCAGTCTCATAATGGCTTATTTGACTTTCATTGGCACAACTTTGGTCCTCATGTTGATAAACTGTAATAAAAGTTTCCAAAGGTGATGGAAAGACTAGAGGAAAGACTAGGTACTGGGAGCTCTCTTATACCTGCATTAAGGAGGCATTTACACACACCTGAGCAATTACAAACACCTGTGAAACCATGTGTCCCAAACATTATGGTGCCCTGAAATAGTGGGGACTATGTATGAACACCGCTGTAATTTCTACATGGTAAAACAAAAATGTTTAAAAATACCCTTTAATAAAATCTGACAATATGCACTTTAACGACATGTGATTTTTTTCTATTAAAAATCTCAAATTGTGGAGTACAGAGGCAAATAAATAAATGATGGGTCTTTGTCCCAAACATGGAGGACACTGTAAGTATCATAGGTGACATAGTCGAGGGACTTGAACAAAAATATAAATTATATATATTTAACTCTGTGTATATCACTTGGATAATGTTTGCAGAAATGTCTATACATTTTTCTCTGTATGAAAGAAAGAATGAATAAGTTTAAGTTTATTGGCCAAGTATGCACATACAAGGAATTTGCCTTGGTGCTCTGCCCGCAAGTGACAACATGACATACAGTGACAGTTAAGAATGAGACATAAAACATTAAACAATAATAAAACATTATCGATTAAACATGTGAATTAAATCAAATACCAGAGCAAAAGGAGGCTACAGATTTTGATTATTAAGTAGAGCTACTACTCGTGGAAAAAAGTAGTTTATATGTCTGGCTGTGGCAACTTTGACAGTCCAGAGTCGCCTTCCAGAGGGAAGTGATTCAAAGAGTTTGTGGCCAGGGTGAGAGGGGTCAGAGATGATATTACCCGCTCGCTTCCTAGCCCTTGCAGTGTACGGTTCGTCAATGGAGGGAAGTTGCAGCCAATAACATTCTCTGCTGATTGGACGATTCGCTGCAGACTCCGGATGTCGTGCTTGGTGGCTGAGCCAAACCGGACCATGATGGAGAAGGTGAGGACAGACTATTTATTCCCATACGTTCACAATATCAAAATGAAAAACAACATTGTTTTGAATTTGTGAATGGCCATTTATTTATTTCCAAGGTAGATAAAAATGCTGGAGGAACTCAGCGGGTGAGGCAGCATCTATGGAGCGAAAGAAAAGGTGAAGTTTCGGGTCGAGAACCTTCTTCAGACCCTTTCTTTGCTCCATAGATGCTGCCTCACCCGTTGAGTTTCTCCAGTATTTTTATCTACCTTTGATTTTTCCAGCATCTGCAGTTCCTTCTTAAATATTTATTTCAAATATGATTTTTCACTTAGCAAAAGAGATTGCAACACAAGGGTTATAGACATTTATTCTACATCAGGATCACCACAGATACCCCAAAATACAACATTTATTGCAATGATCCGTTCCCAATGTATGTTGAGTTGTAAAATAGAAAGGCCACATTTTAATGGTGCTGAGTGTTTAAATTCTCCTTTTCATTCAAGCACCATTTTTTCTGTGCACAATGGGGAGCTCTAACTAATAAATGTTTTATCTGTTGGGAGCTCCAGTACACTGTGACATTAATGTTTGTGAATGCGCTTCAGTTTCCTCTCAGTTGCAACCGTTGCCTTCATTAATCAATGTTACACACGTTGCTCCTCCGTGGAAAGGGCATTGCATTGTTGGTGCGTCTTGGCATTCTGTAATTCTTTTCTCATCATTTCAAATGAGGATTAACAGATCTATTAATGTGCAGCAGATCGCAAATCCCAGCACGTGTTTCCGTCATGAGTTGCATGCCAGGAATTCAATCCAGAATAAACATCTGTAACCCTTGTGTTGCAATCTCTTTTGCAAAGTGAAAAATCATATTTGAAATAAATAAATGCCCAATCACAAATTGAAAAAGTGTTGTTTTTCATTTTGATATTGTCAATGTATGCGAATAGATTTCACTAGCACCAATCTATAATTAGGTTGGAATTCTGGTTGTGTTACATTTGATTTCTTTGAATAGTTAGTCCATTGTTCCACACGGCATGCAAATTATCGTGGTTTTGTGCCTTGTAAGATGAATTATGTGCTTTAAAATACAGAAAAGGTGAGAAACTGTTTAAACAGAAGTCATTTGTGGACTGTAACAAAACCATGTTTCAGTCCATTGTTATGTATGCTGAAACAGGAGCCAGTGTGAAAAACCTTTAGAACATAATGCTGACTCTTAGTATTAGCTGTATATCCCACAGAAGCATTTAAATCATTATGTAATTTAAAGGTTCTGCCAAGAAATATCAAAAAAAGGCTGTGTTTTTAATACATTTTTAATTTGAATCCATTGAGCTAGTTATTCCTGAATGCATTTTACATATCTCTGTGTTTTATGAAGGAAAAGTACTTAAAATATCATCAGGCAAAACATGCAGAGTCACCTCAGTTATAAAGAAAAGCCTTCCCCCACACCTTGGAGATATTTGTTTATAAGTTTAAATGTGATGATATCTAGAGGCAGAATTTCCCCCATGTACTGAAATCCATCATTCAGTCTGAAGAGTTAGGTGTTGGGCTGTCCTTGAAGTGACATATAGAGTGGCAGTGTGTTCTGCACTTCTTCAATATTTGACTAATGAGTGAAGTCTTCAGTGACCAGGTAGGCAATTTACTCTTCTGCCCTGCACATCATGGCAAAAGAGTGTTCTTAATTGTTCTGTAACCGAGGGAAACCTCACAAATTAATGTCTTTCTGTGTTTCAGTTTCATGTAACATCTGAAAAAGGAACAAAAATTAATTCATGGCATTGTTCACCTTTTAAAGACATCAGTGGCTGCAATAGGTTGATCCCTTCTTCCAGTGTTATATTTGAGTTGCCATGCTCCCGATAAGTAGTTTATATGTGAAATACAGGTACCTTGCAATTTTTACACATCCGAGAGATGTGAAAGTAGTGTCAGTGTGTTAGTACTGAACGTTGCTGAGTCACCATTGTAAATATCTCCCAATGAAACTGGCAGTATTGGATGTAAAAAAGCCCGATTGAATTCACTGGCATAACAGCACATTTATTGTATTCTGACACTCCTATCCCAAAAGAAACTCTTTCAGCGGATGTAGCAATTTATTTGAATGACATTGCACAGAGAAGGAAATACAAAGAACTTCAAATGCTGGTTCATAGAAAAAAGACATAAAGTGCTGGAGTAACTTAATGAGTCAGGCAGCATCTCTGGAGAATATTGACAAAGCCCCTTAAGGTTGGGCCCCTTCTTTACACTGATTATGGGAGGAGTGGAGAAAGCTGGAAGAGAGGTGGAGGCAGTGCAAAGCCTGCACTGATAGATGGATACAGGTGGGGGGTGGGGGATGGTTGATAGATAGTTGAGATGAAAAGACCAAATGTATGAGAGAAGGATAAAGAAGTACGAATTGCGATGCCAGAAAATGGAATACAGGTGGAGAAATGGTTATGTGTCCAGGTAGGGCACAAGGATTAGAGGGGAGAAATATATGTATATAAATATAGATAGATATGTAGATGGAGAGTTTAATAGAGAGATAAAAGGGGGGAGGGTTATTTGTAGGTTAGTTAACTAAAATGAGATAATTCAATGTTCATTCAATGCAAAAAATTCAAATTTTAGGTAACTAACCTACAAACAACCCCCCCTTTTTAATTTATATATATACTAGACCAAATGGGACCCATTGGGCCCCGTCCCCCAACGCAATAATCTACCACTCACCCGTTCCCCCAATGCAACCCGTTTTCAACACTCACCCGTTCCCCCAACACAATATTCCACCACTCACCCATAGCCCCCATGGGAGGCCTGGTCCCCCAAAGGAACCCGTTAGCGTTCCCTGGAGCCAATCAATCATTCCCACGAAGGGGGGGGGGGAGGGCAGTCACCGTTTCTCAGAGCCAATGAATGGACTCGACTTTTGAGTTGGCGTTCCGTGGAGCCAATAAATCCCACATGATTCTGCTATTGGTGATGCTGCTGCTCAATGATTGGGCCACCAATGCCAGAGAGGGCCATCGCCAAAGTTCTGACTCTCAAAATTCTGTGGGGAGTGGGCTATGGGGAATGGGCTGTGGGCTGTGGGGAGTGGGCTGTGGGAAGCGAGTGGGGAGTGGGCTTGGCGTAAAATTTGCGAAGTCTTGGCTGCCGTTACCGTTGGCTCTCAATTGCAGCTTAAGTAAATTATCCCATTGCAATTGATGGGCTGTGAGGTGGCATTGTAACATCATCACTGGAAGCTGCAAGAAGAGTCTCCCTCTCAAAAGCAGTTATTATTTTCAAAGTTGGCTTTTTTTTAAACTTTAAATATCAATAACGATATTTGACGGGTTGCACTTGAACCCGAGGGGAACCAATATCCTGGCGGGGAGATTTGCAAAGGAGACTTTAAACTAGAAAGGCTGGGGGGAAGGACTCGGGTAGAGGGGGCTAGGGGACAGGGTGAGGGGCAAGAGGCAAAGAAGGGAAGCACTCGGACCCAAAATGTAGGCGAGAAAGAGGAAAAAGATAATAAACGGAGAATAAGGGATGGTGGGTTTCTAAAATGTGTATATTTTAATGCTAGGAGCATTGTAAGAAAGGTGGATGAACTTAGAGCCTGGATTGACACCTGGAAATATGATGTTGTGGCAATCAGTGAAACATGGTTGCGGGAGGGTTGTGATTGGAAACTAAATATTCCAGGATTTCGTTGCTTCAGGTGTGATAGAATTGGAGGGACCAGAGGTGGAGGGGTTGCATTGCTTGTCAGAGAAGATATTACAGCTGTGCTTTGGCAGGATAGATTAGAGGGCTCGTCTAGGGAGGCTATTTGGGTGGAACTGAGAAGTGGGAACGGTGTAGCAACACTTTTAGGGGTGTATTATAGACCGCCAAATGGGGAGCGAGAATTGGAAGAGCTAATTTGTAAGGAGATAGCAGATATTAGTAGTAAGCACAAGGTAGTGATTGTGGGAGATTTCAATTTTCCAAAAATTGACAGGGGAAACACATTCTGCAATTGGGCTGGATGGTTTGGAGTTTGTTAAATGTGTGCAGGATAGTTTTTTGCAGCAATACATAGAGGTATCGACCAGTGAAGGGGCAGTGCTAGACCTCCTGTTAGGAAATGAGGCAGGTCAGGTGACGGTGGTGAGCACTTCGGGACCCGTGATCACAATACCATTAGTTTCAATACAATTATGGAGAGAGTCAGAACTGGACCTAGGGTTGAGATTTTTGATTGGAGAAAGGCTAACTTTGATGGAATGCGTAATGATTTAAAAGGAGTGAATTGGAACATTTTGTTTTATGGGAAGGATGTAGAAGAGAAATGGAGGACATTTAAAGGGGAAATTGTAAGAGTACAGAATCTGTATGTCCCTGTTCGGTTGAAAGGAAATAGTAAAAATCGGAAAGAGCCATGGTTTTCAAAGGAAATTGGACACTTGGTTCGAGAAAAGAGAGATATCTACAATAATTATAGGAGGCATGGAGTAAATGAGGTACTAGAGGAGTATAAAGAATGTAAAAAGAATCTTAAGAAAGAAATAAGAAAAGCTAAAAGAAGATATGAGGTTGCTTTGGCAAGAAAGGTGAAAGTAAATCCAAAGGGTTTTTACAGCTATATTAATAGCAAAAGGATAACGAGGGATAAAATTGGACCATTAGAGAGCCAGAATGGACAGCTATCTGCAGAGCCAAAAGAGATGGGGGAGATATTGAACAATTTATTTTCTTCGGTATTTACCAAGGAGAAGGATATTGAACTCTGTGAGGTAAGGGAAAAAAGTAGAGTAGCTATGGAAACTATGAGATTCAAAGAGGAGGAAGTACTGACACTTTTGAAAAAAATATAAAAGTGGATAAGTCTCCAGGTCCTGACAGGATATTCCCTAGGACATTGAGGGAAGTTAGTGTAGAAATAGCAGGGGCTATGACAGAACTATTTCAACTGTCATTAGAAACGGGAATAGTGCCGGAGGATTGGCGTACTGCGCATGTTGTTCCATTGTTTAAAAAGGGTTCAAAGAATAAACCTAGCAATTATAGACCTGTTAGTTTGACGTCAGTGGTGGGCAAATTAATGGGAAGGATACTTAGAGATAATATATATAAGCATCTGGATAAACAGGGTCTGATCAAGAACAGTCAACATGGATTTGTGCCTGGAAGGTCATGTTTGACAAACCTTCTTGAATTTTTTGAAGAGGTTACTAGGGAAATTGATGAGGGTAAAGCAGTGGATGTTGTCTATATGGATTTCAGTAAGGCCTTTGACAAGGTTCCCCATGAAAGGTTGGTTAAGAAGGTTCAATCTTTGGGTGTTAATGGCGGAGTAACAAGATGGATTCAACAGTGGCTGAATGGGAGATGCCAGAGAGTAATGGTGGATGGCTGTTTGTCAGGTTGGAAGCCGGTGACCAGTGGGGTCCACTGGTGTTTGTCATGTCCATCAATGATCTAGATGATGGGGTGGAAAATTGGATAAGTAAGTATGCAGATTATACTAAGATAGGTGGTGCTGTGGATAATGAAGTAGATTTTCAAAGTCTACAGAGAGATTTGGGCCATTTGGAAGAGTGGGCTGAAAGATGGGGAAAATAAATGGTCGGCACGGACTGGAAGGGCCGAGAAGGCCTGTTTCCGTGCTGTAATTGTTATATGGTTATATGGTGTTATATAATATAAAATCTGAAGAAAAAGACCTGCGAGGTTCTGCGAAGACCTGAGTAAGGTTCTGCAAAAATGTCAGCGCTACCGTGTAACATTTTGGTGAAGATACAATAACAGTTGCGCGCACGCACACACACACGCACACGCACACAATGAGACTTTTAATAGTATATAGATATTTACCACCCCCCTCTTTTCCCTATGCTCCCTCTACCCCACCATAATCAAGCTGAAGAAAGGTCCCAACCTGAATCGTCACCTATCTATGTTCTGTTGAGATGCTGCCTGACTCACTGAGTTACTCCAGCAGTTTGAGTATTTGACTGCATAGAGAAGCTAGATTGATTATCGAAGTGTGGAAGGGTATGTCACCTGAAAGCCACAATACAAAGAGGGGCATGCCAATATTTGAAATTTAATACAATGTTCCTAAGATACGCACAGGCAAAGTTAAATTTATTTATGGACAACTGTGGTGTTCTATAAAACTTCTAGAGCCCAACCAAAGTATAAAATTATTCTCACTGAATTTTAGACTTTTTTTCCTTCACCCTTCTCCCCATGATACATGCAAAATGGAAGCAAATGACTTGTTACTCGAGTTACTCATAATAGGCAAGTTATCCCTTGGCATAGGTAAATTTCTCAAACAGGAGTTGATAAACACGTGAGAGAGAATAACTTGAAGGGCTATAGGAAATAAGGAAGCGGGGGGAATAGGATTGTCGGGATTGTTTGGAATTGTGGGCCAAGCAGCATATTTATGTTTCACACGTTAATTAGTTATATAGTGTTAAATTAAACCAGAATATTAAACATTAAAGTGGTTAGGTTATGGAAAATATAGGACTTGAGCAAAAACACCATCCCAAGCAAATATGTGGATGTAAGCTTTTGTTAAATTAATTGAGTTTACATTTTTTAAGTGTGTGTGCCTTATCATTAACAACAATTATTAACAATATTATTTCTGGTGAGGCCCAAAGTGATTTTGAATTACTGTGAATAGCTTTCAATAAGTGAGGCAGCGTGGATGGCTTAGGGCCTCTATAGTTTTCAAAGCTGTTTTGCAAGTGCAGCTGCCTGTTATACTGAGACAGCCCTTATGCAGCTTTCTGTTCTGCTGAAGTGCTCGGACTCGGGCTCCCTGTGAATGGCTGTGCCTCGGGCTACACCAGAAGAAACAGCATGACCCCAGGTCAGCAGTCCAACAATCATGGGACAATAAGGGATCTCGGTCGTCTTTATTTAGAAGGAACAAGATTCTGGTGTGTTAATTGTCATATTCAGAAAATGAATTTTATCTATCCAACCCACTCAGGGGTTACTTTTCTGTAACAATACTGGAACGGTCAAAAAGATGCTGAATTTCAAAATGTGAGACTGGATTAAAAGTATAATTATTTGATTAATTACCTACCAATCATTCTCCAACATAACATTTTAAACTGCAAGAGCTTAAATATTTCTCTGGCATTGTGTCGCATGCCATTTCAAATTTTGATAAAATATGATTTAAAAAGTTGGAGATTTGTTTTCTGCATTATCATATCTATGGGTAATAGCTAAATAGAAGAAATAACATGACAATTTCATGATCGGGTATAAATGACTTAGATTATGTGAGAAGCCAATGGTTGTTATTGCCGGAGAGGAAAGCAACTTAGGACTTTGCAATGGTCCTGCCTGGCATTACTGATTAAAAATGAAATAAAAGACTGAATTTTGAAATTATTATGTTTTACAAACTACCCTGAAGGTAATTCTACTATTTGCAATAGGAAGAGCTCACAGTATAACAAAGAGTATGTAGAACTACAACTATAGTAAACAAACAAGCATATGCAGTTTAATGGACAAGTTCGCAAAATACATTTGAGATGTTTTTTTAGTGCCACACATTGTAGAAGCAACCTGGGATTAGAGTTACTGACCTGAAACATTAAATTTATTTTTATCTCTTATAGTTGCGGCCTGAGCATTTCCAGCACTTTTAAAACAAATTATTTCAGTTGTATAGCATCTGCAGTGTTTTGCTTTGGGTTATTATTAATATTGCCTTGTACAAATAGGTAAGGTTAATTTGTAATCTTTTGTTAATGGCTTCACTTAGGAATTGTAATAATACGATCGATTTTCATTTTGAGTTCAAGTGATGTACTTAATTTTCAAAATTAAAACTTAATTAAAGTCAGTAATGTTGGTGAAGTGGTGAATTGCTGGGGTGGATTGGGAAATTAAGATTTAAATGTTTGTCAATATCCAATAATTGGCAACATTTAGCGAATGACCTCATAATTCTCAAAATATGCATTCCATTGAGAAATAAAATCTTCAATAAAAAATGATTGAAGCATGTCTAATCATCTAGTTGAAGATTCTATTAGATTAAAGCATTGGAGTGCTGCACAGGAACTAATACATGTTCACCAAAATCTTGATATGGGAGGAAATACATTATAAGCAAAAAAGGCAAGAAACATGATACCAAATTATAAGTGGTTCTAGAAATACATAATACGGAAATACATAATCACAGTAGTAAAATTGAATCTTGTTCCTTTGAGGCAAAAATGGAGAAATGTTATATGGAAATGAGAAACTGACTAGTAAATATTGAAGAAGGGTCTCGACCCGAAACGTCAACCATTCCTTCTCTCCAGAATTGCTGCTGGTTCCGCTGAGTTACTCCAGCTTTTTGTATCTATCTTTGGTTTAAACCAGCATCTGCAGTTCCTTCTTACTACAAGTAAATATTGTTAATCTATTATCACAGTAGAACACTCAATCATGTTATGGATAGTTGAAAAACAAGCATCAAACGAGAATGATGGTACTTAAAGGGAATAATAATAGGACGGGGAAAGGGATTGACATTTAATGGCCCTTAGGAGCTAGCAAAAATGGCATCTAATTGTCTACATAAAAGAATTTTACAAGTTTGCCTCAGCAATAGTAGATTCCCCGGTGGTGGTCTTCTGGTGTTCTGTAGATTTTGTAATGGCTTTGGACTAAGGAAAGATAGAAAATTGATCGCTCCTAAAGGATGAATAAAGAAGAAGTCTATGAATGATACCAAACATCAGGGCCGGCCTTAAGCCGATTGGACCGATTGCTCCCAATTAGGCCCCGCGCTAATTTTCCGTTTTTCGTACGGAAATACGAATTTGCTTTGTTAAATACAGATTTTTAAAAAAAAACCATTTGCCTTGTTAAAAACGAACATGGATAAAAACCGCTGCACCGGCCATCAGACAAAATGATTTGTTAACTACCACTGTTAGCACTTGTTAACAGCCAGTAGTTAACACGTAGTTATACAATGTGTCATCAATGCATCGGTCCACATTCCTCAGTAAATGTAATTGTGTTTTGACCAAGTATTAATGACGCCGCATTCCTTTGAATAAAATTCACGGGACTCATGATGACACATTGAGAATTCCTTAAAACTCACTCCTCACTTCCTGGAATGCACCACTGGCTCACTATTGTTTGTGATGTTTGCTTTTCAAATATATTCAAGTATTCCGCCTGTCTTCCTCTTGCAAAAACGGAATGCATTAATAGCATGTCTCAATCTTGTTGGGTTAGTTCACCTCATCAACTGCTACTCTCTGGATACTTTCAAGAGAGAGCTAGATAGGGCTCTTAAAGATAGCGGAGTCAGGGGATATGGAGAGAAGGCAGGAACGGGGTACTGATTGGGGATGATCAGCCATGATCACATTGAATGGCGGTGGTGGCTCGAAGGGCCGAATGGCCTACTCCTGCATCTATTGTCTATTGTCTATTGTCTAACTTCCAGAATGCAGCTTTCTTTATTCCAGAATTTGGTGTCTACATTTAAAATAAATCCGTGGTCTGCTGAACAAACATTGTTTATCCATAGATCACTGAAGGCAGCAGAACAGATAGATGGTTAGGATGATGTAAGATAACGGTTTTATTGCATAAGGTACAGAAAATAAGGGCAGGGTAATCATACAAGAATGTTCTAAAATCGCAACGTGGAGACACAAGGAACTGCAGATACTTTAATCTTGAGCAAAACACAATGTACTGGAGTAAATGAGCAGGTCAAAGGTTCAAAGGTTATTTATTGGTCACATACACCAATTGGTGTAGTGAAATGCTTCTTGCCAATGCAGCACATAAAAAAAAGAATACAGACATAACAATAATAAAAAGATTTAAACATAAAAAATATCCCCCCACGATGGTTCCCATTATGAGGGAAGGCACAATGCCCAGTCCCCAACCCATGTCCACCCATAGTCAGGCCTATTGAAGCCTCCGCAGTCGCCTTTACAGAGGCTCGATGTTCCAGGCCGTTCTCGTCGGGTGATGGTTTTCCGGCGTCGAGAGAATCCTCACAGCGGCTTGGGACACCTGGAGCGGCCGCTTCCTTACCGGAGTCCGCGGCTTCCGAAGCCAACAAGGTCGAGCTGGATGGAGCTCCACCACTGGCGATCTCGGCAAGAGATCCCAGGCTCCCGATGTTAAAGTCAGTGCTGCTGCACCTAGCTGGCCGCTCCACAGACCCGCAGCTCGGCGGTCTCAGCTCACCGGAGTTCCAGCGCGGCGACCCGGGCAAGGCATCGCCCGCTCCACGATAACGCTCCAGCGCTCTGCCGCTGCCGAGGTTCTGGGTGGTCCCCTTGGGAAAGGCCGTTCCAGGCCCGCTGGTAGGCCGCGAGGACGGGTCGAAGGTGCAGCCCAGAGAAAAGCTGCCTCTCCGACTAGGTAGGGACCCTGAAAAGTAGTTTCCCCTCCCACCCCCCACCCCCACATAAAAAAGACTAGAAATCCAAAAAACAAAACACTAAAACTCACTAAAAATAAAAAAAAGAATGAAATAGGTGCATAGGTGCTCCACTCCTGGGGACAGTTTATAACCTGAAATGTACTTCCCAGCAAAATAGCTGAATAAAACATAGAGTAACCAAGATAAACCAAAGGTTAAATCAGGGCATTTAATTCAACCATTCTGATATTGCAACAAAGTGACTTCCCACACGGCAGAAGATGCCCGCAGTTTGACAGGAACCAGCAAACCCATCCAGCTAGTCTCCCAAATGTGTTTTTAGTGATTAAGGGCTGTACATAAATTAGGCGTTCAAAGCCCAGGTACGACTGTATAAACCTTTGAGAGACAAGAGTAACAGGAAGGATGTATTTCCCATTATAAAGAGGTCAATAACAACAGGTTTATGGTATTTGGTGGAAAGAGTAATGAGGAGTTGAGGATCATGTTTAACAAAGAGCACTGAGAACCTTGAACTTGCCACTTGAGAGGGTGGTGAATACAGAAATTCTTGTAAAATCTAAGTAAGTCTTCAATGACATATAATGCCCAATAACGTAAGAAGTACAGACAAAAGTGCAAAATGGTACGAACCTGAATAACATATTTATGGCAGACATGGACAAAAGATATTTGGTAAGCATTTTGTTTTATTTAAAGAAAAGAATCTTGGGTTGTGTATCTTATATAGGAATGTTTGAAGGATCAGCCAAAGTGCAGAAAATAGAACTAGAACTAATCAAACAGAAGAAACCATGATCATATAGGCACAAGCTTTTACTTTGTGTTTCTCTGCAGGCACAATTAGACCAATAAAACCAGTATATAGCAATGTAGTACTTCCACAATATTTTGTTCGAAGTGTTGGTGCCTAAATGTATTACTGCTTTTATTGAAAATTCAGAAACAAAATACTTGTGAGAACAAATTAAATACATGATTGTTAGAATGGGTGGAAATGTGGCAAATAGAATTTAATGATGAGAAACGAGAAGTGCTTTATGTGTTATGGGTGAAGCAATATAAATTAGAGATCACAGTTCTAAAAGGAAGGGAGGGAGAGAAGGGAGGGGAAGGAATGCAGGAGTTACTTGGAATTAGAGAAATCAACAATCTTACGTTGTAAGCTGCGCAAGCGCAATGTGTGGTGCTGTTCTTCGAATTCGTGTGTGGCCTCTCTCTGACAGTGGAGGAGGACCAGGACAGAAATGTCAGAATGGGAAGGGGAGTTAAAATGTTTGGCATCTGGGAGATCGCTTAGGCCAAGAGAAGAGGGAAACTGCTCTCTTTGGTAGAGGGGACATGGATGGGATGGCATAGATTGAAGGAGATTGGCAAAATGGTAGAAAAGTCAGGGGACAATTTTATTTTACACAGTAAATGTGTAGGATTTAGAATATATTAATAGTCATTGTACCAAGGCAGATTTAATTATAGTATTCAAATAACTATCTGACAAGAATGAACTTGGAGGTCTGTAGGGAGAAGATAGGGCAGTGAGGCTAGCTGGAGGTCCTACTGAAAGCCAGTATAGACTCTGTAGGCCAAATAGCCCCTCTCTTTTGCTGTAAATGTTCTGCAATTCTGTGAAATACTTTCATTTGTATATACATTATGATTTGCAATCCATTATGCATGCAGAAAATCAACAGAGATATTTGGAAAAGATACTTAGGATATTCCATTAAGGATATAACAGCTTTGAGTTTAAAATTATGGACATTAAATTCTGAATACATCTGCCCCTCAAATAAAACCTAAATGAAGTTCTGGATATCATTTTCTGTAATTCAAGGATAAAATTAACCCATAGTTGCAGGATCTATAATCCCTGAACAGAATGAAATTTAGTTCATAACGCTGATCTTAAACTGATCCACAATTAATATTGTGTAAGAAGGAACTGCAGATGCTGGTTTAAACCGACGATAGACACAAAAAGCTGGAGCAACTCAGCGGGACAGGCAGCATCGCTGGAGAGAAGGAATGGGCGACGTTTCGGGTCGAGACCCATTCTTTCTCTCCAGAGATGCTGCCTGTCACGCTGAGTTGCTCAAGCTTTTGGTGTCTATCCACAATTAATATTGTTACAGCTTAAAGAAGCATCAACTTTGTTGTATATCGTCATCTACAGAGGCAAAAAGACAGGAAGATCTTCTGTGTTTTAGCTTATATGTGTACTCTTGGGCATGTTGTGGAAACAAATCTAAAACCCACCAGACAGGGGTGAAAGTAAGCTGGTATTATCCAACAACATTCTGAGAAAGGGTAGCTGATGCAATTGATACAAATGAGTTAAGTTAACAGTGTTAGTGATTGGGATGGCACCACATGAATTAAATCTAACTTTTACATCTGGGTCTTACTCTGAGGGAGGCATGTTGGCGCCGCGGTAGACTTGCTACCTTACTGCGCTTGCAATGCCCGAGACCCGGGTTCGATCCTGACTATGGGTGCTGTCTGGATGGAGTTTGTACGTTCTCCCTGTGACCGCGTGGGTTTTCTCCAAGATCTTCGGTTTCCTCCCACTCTCCAGTATGTAGGTTAATGTAGGTTAGTGTGTGTTGGATAGTGTTAATGTGCTGGTCGCCGTGGACTCAGTGGGCTGAAGGGCCTGGTTCTGCACTGTATCTCGAAACTAAACCACCCAGAGGGTGGACTGTCATTTTGCACCTCTCAGTATCTTGAAACGTGGCGTGCTTTGTAATGATTACTATTTCTCTCGCTTGACCGTCCAAAGGTAATTCTTTAAAGTTTGAAAAGAAATCAAGGAGAATTCGCCACGACAAGAGCAAGAAATAGGTACATGTGTGGAAGCATTCAACTGAAACATCAAAGTAATTTACTCAAATCCTAGAACTGAAAGTATAAATGGCTCCTCCAGCCATCCAATTCTATGAAATAAGACAGCTATCAGCACTCACTGATCAAGGTCCTAATTTCCCCATGTTCCAAGATGTCATTGTTTCTCTCCAATCACTTTCCTCCTTCATACTGTAGGTTTCTAATAGAAATTCTCAAAGTTTATCCCAGCTAAGAACAAAAGAAATATGAACCAGAGGAGACCTTTCTTGGTCTGTCAAGCATGTCTGTCATTCAATTTTATGACTGGTTTTTTTCTTTATCTCCATTTTCATGCCAACCCTCATAATCCCCGGGTATCCTAAAATCTATTGACCCAGTCTGGAATATACTAAGTGGCAAAGCTCCTCCGGCCCTATGAGAAGGAGAATTTCAACGATTTCTCCGTGTCTTCATTCTAAACGAAAGATCTCTAATTCGGATATTGTGATCCTTTATTTTAGTTTTTCTATTTTCTGTTTAGCCCCGTAGGAATTTTAGATGTTTTATGTCATTCAAGGGATCATTGACCGAAGAAGCTCATCTTTCCACAGTGCACTCCTTTCACAAGTAAAATTCTATCAAAACCTTTAAGTTACTTCATATACAATGGATGTGAATCTATACCTCTGAGAATTCATAAGCAAAAATATCTGAGAAAATAAATGAAATATTTGTTATCTATATCGCATTTTCTTTGAGGCAAAAATATCCCTCCCTTTTGACAAAACTAACATTTCTTGTGGAGTCACCTGCTCTTGTACCATTCATTGCAGGGCACTTTCTTTCTCTTGCAATTAAATTGATATGGAATATAGGCTGATGTACCATTTGTTTTCTTAATTGTTTAATCTACTTGGAACCTAACCACATGGGATTTGTGTAAAATACATCAAAGACAATCTGAATATTTCCCATCACTTGAAAAATGATTCTGCTTTTTCTGTTTATAATACAAAACTAGGTAAATTCACATTTCCCCACTTTATATTACACCTGCTAAGTTGTTTGTCACTTATTTAACCTATCATTATCTCCTACTTACATTTTACATCCTCTTCACAGGTTTTTAGCAATAGTAAACTTGGATATATTATACTCAGTCCTTTAAATACAAAGCATGCACAAATCCTTGCCATGCCCAATACTAACAGCATGTCCACAAGAAAATGAACCATACTAGACTAATATCCCCCAATTACCGGAACCCTAATTTTATGCAATAACTTACTGTGTGGGGTTTGTTCATTATTTTCTTCATAATTGTAACTCCAAAAATGGATCAGATTTTTCAAATATGATTTTCCTTTTATAAATTCATGTCAATGTTACCTAATAAATTAATGATTTACTAGATTATTTTAGTTTAATGGTTATCTTTTTATAGTCACTCATGTTTTGGCAGATAGCAAATATGTCTGGTTGATTGATTTATCTTCCCTATTTTCTCTCCACTATTTTTGAATAATGGAGTTAATCTGTGGGGAGTTTTTCAGAATTTGTACTCAATTTCTATTTGTTAATGTTTGTTTTGCTCTGTTGATGTGAGATAACATTTTAATGATGTGGCACATGTAACCTGTTACTTTCAAATAATGTAACTTTATTATAATACAGTAAACCCTCGCAATAATAGACCATGGGGTGGAGGATAGTGTCCGTTGATGCCGATTGTCTGCTGTAACCGAGTGAGGGGGGGGGGGTGGGGGGGTAAAGTTTAACTCGGGCCAGGAGGGAAGAAGGGGGGGTTAAACAAATGCGAATTCATAGGCTGTGAAGCCGCAGAGCTCCTGGCCACACACTTGGTGCGCCAGGGACAGTCCTGGTACTCACGTTGTTCGCTCTCTGCGCCCCCACAACCCGAAGCACGCCACGTGACGCCGGCTCATTGGGTAACTGGCGGACGTGGGGGTGCAATTCAATGGGAGCCTCGGTCCGTTATAACTGAAATCCGCTATATAGTGGTGATTATTGCAAGGGTTTACTGTACTGCACATTACCTTTTTAGCCACAGTTAGATTATATGGGGGGCTTGTGGATGCACATTAATGCAGGTGATTGGTTTTTCCAGATGAAAATGTTGTGACTGAACAGCGGGTCTATTATTTTCCAAACTACGATGAACCCCACTTATATGCTGTTCAGGCACTAGTCTAAACTGATCCAAACGTTATTCATCAATATCCTTCAAACATTCACTCAGAAACATCTTCCTAATGCTAACATAATAGCTTTTGATTTTCTCGGATTTTCTCGGTTTTTTCTGAATTTAGTTCCTAATTGCAGATTTTTCTGCTTGTGGCGTCTATTTAGTTTTACCTTTAGGTTTTGACACCGATTTGTTTTATTTGAATAATTGGAACATGGTTGCCAATTGCTTTTGTGAAGACATTCAGTTTTTCTGGCATACAATCATTTGAATTGATTGGCTTCCTCTAGCACCGTTCCTCCTGGTCATTTGTATCTGCAGTTACTGTATGCAACTCACTTGCACACACATTTGCGGGAAATTTACCAAACGATCCTTCCAGGCACTTGTAGAGCAACTATCAGACTCGTGGGCTGGAGCTCCAGCAATTACATGTTCACTCAACTTATTACCCCCCCCCCCCCCCCCCCCCCGCACGCCCGCTCAAAAGTCGACAACGTCACTTAATTCTTTAATTTATTTTTCATTATCTGGGCATCACTGGAAAAGCCAGCAATGATTAAACATCTGTAATTGCCTTTAAAATGGTTAGCTACCTATAAATGATTGGCTTGTTATGCAATTTCAGAATATTGAGGGAGTGCAGCGTAGGTTTACAAGGTTAATTCCCGAGATGGCAGCACTGTCATATGCTGAGAGAATGGAGCAGCTGGGCTTGTACACTCTGGAGATAAGAAGGATGAGGGGGAATCTTATTGTAACATATAAGATTGTTAAGGGTTTGGACACGCTAGAGACAGGAAACATGTTCCCGATGTTGGGGGATTCCAGAACCAGGAGCCACAGTTTAAGAATAAGGGGTAAGCCATTTAGAACGGAGACGAGGAAACACTTTTTCTCACAGAGGGTTGTGAGTCTGTGGAATTCTCTGCCTCGGAGGGCGGTGGAGGCAGGTTCTCTGGATGCTTTCAAGAGAGAGCTAGATAGGGCTCTTAAAGATAGCAGAGTCAGGGGATATGGGGACAAGGCAGGGACGGGGTACTGATTGGGGATGATCAGCCATGATCACATTGAATGGCAGTGCTGGCTCGAATGGCCTACTCCTGCACCTATTGTCTATTGTCTATTGTCTATAATAAACCACAAGGGATGGTTTGGGGATCACCTATATATGCAACACTCAAAATCTATGGAATCAGGGCAGTATAACAGCTATTTATACTTCCTCAATGAGGAAACTAAACTCGGATAATTAATAAAGCCACTGTCAATGTATGTCCAATATTTCTACTTTCAAACACCTGTTGGTGAATGCAATTCTTCGTGGATTGAAAACTGCAGCCCCAAAATACAATTAAAAAATAAATACTAAATATCATATGTGATAAAAGGCATTTGTTTCTACGTTTAATTTATTTGTTGCCTTCAAACCATGGATTTAATGAAGGATTTTATTTAGCTCAATGTTCTAGTTGTGTGCCTCCAGAGAGCATTGCTCTTGCCAGTCCTTTTGAAGTTGTTCGCTTCAAGAGGTTGTCTCTTTGCTCTCTGTTTCTTTCAGTTGTTTTGTAGCTACCATGCTATCACATTTCTACGGTATAGTTGTTACATCTTGGCAGGTCATTTTCCTGCAAATATAACAATGTGGAAACTTTTAACAAATGTTTACTTTTTTTAATTAAAGTACTTACTTCAGAATTAGCACTTTATTTTTGGATATTGTTCAAAGCAAATGGTTTTATGGAGATATTTATTATCTACAACGTAGCAACACTATGCTTCATTTCATACTGATTATTAATCTCATTTATCATTATAAAGAATGCACGTTGTTTATGGGTTATAACTGATGACCATAAATATAATACCTTTTACATTTACCAAGGCATGTTTGATGTTACAGAGCAATTATTTTATAGGTTACTGCTTTGAGCTTGATATTAACCTGGCTGAGTAGTCGCTTCCAAAGCTTAATGAATAGATTTTTAATAAAACTAGAAAATTCCCCCATATCTTGCTATTTTTATTGTCTTTGCATGAGCAAATAAATACGTGCACACCATATAACAATTACAAATATTCTCATACCCAATTTGTTGAGGAGAGTTTGTGATCAGATTTAGCAAAGTACAAACTATGTGAGGATCGGTGTTTACATCTTCTTTTGATATGAGTGCACTTTTTAACAGATTGCAAAATATCATGTGGAATATAAGAGCAACTGTTTTACAATACATGTTAATTATGTCAAAAAATCTTCTGGAATATTTTATTCTGCAACAAATAGGCAGATATTAACATACACTGTAAAATTGAATTTGACAGCTGTTGTATGACAGTATGATAAACATGCTGACATACAGCAGGACACAAAGTGCTGGTGTAACTCAATGGGTCAGGCAGTAACCCTGGGGAATAAGAATAGGTGATGTTTCGGGTGGAGACCCTTCTTCAGACTGATTATAGGAGGGGAAGAAGAAAGCTGGGTAAGGGGAGAGGCAGGACAAAGTGTGCTAGGTAATAGGTCGTCATAGGTGATAGAGGGGTTTGAAGGCAGATGGTTGAAACAATGTCCAGAGAAATGAAAGGAAGGAAGAAAGGAATGAGACAGGTTTGAAGAGTTGTGGATTGTAAAGCCAGGGGGAGGAACGTCGAGGCAGGGGATGGGAGGGAGGGGGGGGGGGGGGGGGGAGAAGAAATTGGTGGTAGTCCAGGTGGGGCACAGGGGAGGGAAAGGGGGGTGGTGGAAAGAGTGGCTATGTGGTGGGTCATTGGGGGGATGGGGGGAGTTACCTAAAATTAGAGAATTCAATGTTCATACCATGGGTTGTAAGCTGCCTAAGTGGAATATGAGGTACTGTCCCTCCTGTGTACATGTGGCTTCATTCTAGCAATGGAGAAGATCCAGGACAGAAAGGTCAGTGTGGGAATGGGAAGGGGAGTTAAATTGATTAGCAGCTGGGAGATCCAGTAGGCCTTGGCAGACCGAGTGCAAGTGTTCAGCGAAGCAGTTGCCGAATCTATGCTTGATCTCGCCAATGTATAGGAGGCCATATTGGGAACACCAGATGCGGTAGATGAGTTTAGAGGAGATGCATCTGAAATTCTGTCTCGCCAAGAAGGACTGCTGGTTCATAAGGTCATGTAATATGAGCAGAATTAGGCCATTCGGCCGCTTGATAGAGGGGAGGGAGGAGGTATAGGAACAGGTGTTACTTCTCCTGCTGTTCAGGGGGAAGTTCCTGGAGAGCGGGTGGTTTAGGAGGGGATGGGATGAATGAACCAAGGAGCTGTGTAAGGAGCGGAAACCATGTTTACTAAAGAAATATAAAATAGAATCATAGTCTTACAGTGTGGAAAAAGCTCTGACTCAATCTGCCCACGCCTATCAACATGCCCCAACAACACTAGTCCCACCTGCCTGAGTTTGGCCCATATCCCTTTGAACTTATCTTCTCCTTGTATCTGTCCAAATGTTTTTTAAACATTATGATAGTACCTGTCTCAACTGCCTCCTCTGGCAGCTCGTTCCGTATACCTACCATCCTTTGTGTAAAAAAAGTTGGCCTTCAGGTTACAATTAAATCTTTCCCCCCTCACTTTGGTTCTTGATTCCTCTTCACTGGATAAAATACTGTCTCTATTCCTCTCATGATCTTATACCCCTCTATAATATCACCCCTCATCCGCCTGTGCTCCAAGTAATAGCCTGCTCAACCTCTCACTATATCTCAGGCCCTGGAGACTTGGTCATATCCTCAAATCTTCTCTGCACCTTTTGCAGTTTAACAACATCTTTCCTAAAACAGGGTGACCAAAAAGTGAACACAATACTCTCGCAATACTCCACATATAGTGGCCATACCAATGTCTTATACGACTGTAACATGATCTCCCGACTTCTATACTGAATACTCTGATGAAGGCCAATGTGCCAAAGGTCTTTTTGATCACCTTATCTACCTGTGATGCCACGTTGAAGGAACTATGTACCTAGATGTTGGAGGAGGTTCAGGGTCAGGGACTCCAACAAAGGCATGAGCAACATCATCAAGAGGATTAGGAGTGGGTGGTGGGAGAAGCTCCAACTAAATACTTTGAAAATCTACTTGCCTGCCGTGTATACTCATTGGGCATGTTAGTTACAGGTTAAGGCCTCCATTTAAACCATGTTGTTGGAGGTTCCAGGTCTGTAGTTAACAGCTGTTTCAGTGCATGTGGTCCATTTAGTTCATTGGCATTGGACATAAAAATGAATTTTTGCTCATGACATCAGATTATTACATAACATACCCTTGCCACCTCTGCATGTGCCCTCAGGCTTCTCTGCGTGTGTTCAGCATATTTTCCGACAAAATTATACGATGAAAGCTTTAGATTCCTTCCCAGAATACGCAACATGGTGCAAAGGAATTTATAGTTCCTTGATTTTGCTGTTTAACACAAAATATATCTGAAGGAAAATAAATTAATGTTACGACTATGTATAGCACAGCAGATTGAAATTAAGTTTTTAATTTTTAATTTTTTAAATCTTCAATAATTTCAAAGACGTGTGTTGGTTGTCACACTTCAGCCTTCCCTACCTTTAAAAGGAAATTAGGTCAAGGCAGGCCAACCCTTCCCGGCAGGTGCAATGTTGCAGTTTCTGGTAAGTGCAACGTTAAGTATCTTCCTTGCTAATTGCATATGGAGATCATTAATCCCATGTCAAGCACAGTTCAAGTGGAATCAGGAGTGAAAGCGATGAAGGAATGGTGCAATATAAAAATGTCAATACATGAAATTATGTGATTACATTGGGAGTATTCTTGGCGAGCAGCGTGGTCAGGAGTGTTCCCGGTAAGCTGGGCCATGCCCGCCCGTAGGCCTGTTTGGCCCGGCTTGCCCACCGCAGACGTTGTCTGCACCCACACCGTGAGAGCGAGGAGGAGAGCGAGGTGGGCCGTCACAGAGCTAGGAGGGTTGTAAGAGAGCCAGCAGAGAGCATGGAAGGTCGTTGGGTAGCGAGGGGACCAACGGAGAGCATGGAGAGACATCGGAGAGTGCCGGACGTCAGAGGGCTGAGGAGGGCCTTTTGAGAGCCTTCGGAGAGCAAGGAAGGTCCTCGGAGTGCTAGGAAGGCCGATGGAGAGCGAAGGGGGCCTCTGAGATCGGAGGGGAGAGGGGGGGGGGACCAGGCAATTTTCACTTTGCACTGCACCACTCCCAACCTAGTGATTTGCACTAGTGAATGAATGTGTTTGGTTAGGTTGAAGAGGATAGACGGAGGATTCTCTGTTTTCCTATGAACAAACAGCTGTTGCAGTCACCGACTGTTAGCTAGTGTAGCTCTGGTGGTTCAATTTTAATGACAAATTTAATATTAAATTTTGCACTGCTGTACTGTTGGCAGGAAAAATTAAGGAGGCTATTGGAGGTACAACAAAAAAAAGATTAAGATAATTGTAGAAAATTAGATTAAATGCTAGGAGGAAAGGGCGAAACACTGTAAATGTCTCAAAGTGTTTAAAGAATATACCTATATAATGAAACTAATCGTTGAATTCACCTGTTATTTGAACATCGTATTGAATAGAATGCTAACAAAATTTGGAGATGATATTAATATGGGATTTAGCAATTATAGTGTTGAGTCCTAAAATAAATCTGGATGTAGATATTGGTAGCAGAAAATCCTGGAACCATTCTGCAGGTTACACTACTTCTTTAGAAAGACAAACAGTTAACATTTCAGGTCAAAGGCCTTTTGTCAGTTCTGACATTAGCACAACTCACAGCTCAATAAGTGTATGTCAAGTTCACCAAAAGTTGGTGAACATGTTAATGAAGTTGATTATACAAAAGAATAACGAAACGAAATCAATATTGAAGACGGATGTAAAGACTGTTTAGGTGTTCTTCTAATTGAATACCTCAGAAATAAATAGTTGCCAGCAGTCAGCGGAGCACAGGGCTTATGTGACAAAGGTGAGGTTATTTCTTGTGAATGTCAATGCAAAATGATGAAATTTGGTTTAAAACTCCCACGCTCTGTGTTGAAGGCTGCCCCTCCAGGCAAAAAAGATGAACTGAACCTGCTTTACAGCTCCACTGCCTGAAAATGAAGCAGGGCAAATGAGGCTTGGTCCAGATTGGCATGCACAGAAGACAGACTTTGGAGAATAGGATTGAGATGTTCATAGTTAAATTTAGATGAATTGTGTAGCTCAGTGCCTATGGCAGTAGCAATTTACATATTCTGAAGTTCATCATTTTTAATTTCCCTGAATTTCTTTGGCTGAAGTTTTCCACTCATTCATCATCAGGAATAAAGTGTTAACTTTTCTAGCTTGCTTCAGTACTCTTTTTCACACCATGCCCTTGTAAGCAATTTTCATTTTGTCCATGACAGTTAATTGCATGACCAAAGGTATCACGAGGACACCTTTTCTACTCACAAGGTCAATTTCCCAACATGCCTTTTGAGGTTTTTTTTGATCGAGTGATGAAGGTTGTTCTGCTTGTAAATGTTAATTGGATAGCAAATGTCATCTGTACCTTGGGAACATGGTGCATTTCAAAATGTTAGTTGCCAGTAGCCTTACTTCATGTTCAATCTGTGCAGATAATGACACTTTTTTCATTGCCTTTGATTAGGAGACTTACTGCTGTGTTGCACCATACACTTGATGATGTAGTTCACTCCTGCACATCTGCAACGGGGCAGAGCTTTTGAATGATTAACTTTGGTACAAAGGCACTGGTGAATGAGTATCTTGATGCAGTGTCCATCAGCTGCCACGCAATAATATAAGTTGTTGTAGAACTCCCTCCGGGGCTCCAGCACATTGTGTGAACAGCATAGTCCATCCCCTGTGAATTTCACTACAGCTAAAAAGAAAATGAACAAAAAGCAGTGAAGGAGAAAGACATAAACTGCTCTCATTTCCTCCAGTCGATGATGAATTTGTGCCCAGCAGGGTTGAAGGTTTTATGGGTAGTTCCAGTACAGCTGGGCACATAAGGCAATTTAAATATAGAAAGAAACATCTCGGCGGCATACTTTGTGTGTCCCTGCAATTGTAGTTGGAGTGTACAGTTCAATAGCTGGAAACATGGATCAATTTTATACTGTACTACGAGCAGAAACATCTGGAAACTTGATTGTATGAAAAAGAGAGAATGCAGCAGTGTCGGTAGGCACTGTTATGTGGTGGGTTGAATAAACAAAATTTCATGTGATGAATGGCCATCTTTACACAAATATAAAGTAATTCTAGGTAGACAAAAGACCTGGAGAAAATATGGAGCAAAGGAAATAGGCAACGTTTCAGGCCGAAACCCTTCTTCAGACTGATGTAAGGTGGGGGGGGGGGGGGGGGGGGGGGGAGAAGAAAGGAGAAAGGAAGAGGAGGAGCCAGAGGGCTGAGGGAGAGCTGAGAAGGGGAGGAGACCGCAAAGGCTACCGGAAATTGGAGAAGTCAATGTTCAAGCCGCTGGGGTGCAAACTGCCCAAGAGGAATATGAGGTGCTGCTCCTCCAATTTCCGGTGGTGCTCACTCTGGCCATGGAGGAGGCCCAGGACAGAAAGGTCGGATTCGGAATGGGAGGGGGAATTGAAGTGCAGAGCCACAGGGAGATCAGGTTGGATAATGCGGGCCGAGCGGAGGTGTTCGGCGAAACGATCGGCAAGCCTACGCTTGGTCTCACCGATGTTGATCAGCTGACATCTAGAGCAGCGGATGCAATAGATGAGGTTGGAGGAGGTGCAGGTGAACCTCTGTCGCACCTGGAAACGACTGCTTGGGTCCTTGAATGTAGTAGAGGGAGGAGGTAAAGCGACAAGTGTAGCATCTCTTGTGGTTGCAATGGAAAGTGCCCGGGGAGGGGGTGGTGCAGGCGGGAAGGTAAGAATTGACCAGGGAGTTACGGAGGGAGCGGTCTTTGCGGAAAGCAGACGGGGGGGGGGGGGGGGGGGTGGGGGGGTGGGAAGATGTGGCGAGTGGTGAGGTCACATTGGAGGTGGTGAAAATGACGGAAATAATTTCTGATGACTATATCCTTTTGAATTGATATTCCAGTTTGTACTCCTGTGGTTCAGGGGCAGTGTTCTGAATAATCCCAAAGCAGGTTTTCTGTGTGTGATTCAATTATTCAATCAAAAATGATTTGAAAAATGCACTTCTTCATAATTATGCTTGCAGTAGATGGTACCATTTGTTCAAATTGTACCCCTTACGTTTTAGTGATTGCAACTGACACTCAAATGATGATTGGTTCTATCAGTGACCGAAATCACCAAATCGTAGACTAAAGCGATACCAAAATCACATCACCAGTCCTCTGACTTTTTTTTTGTTTCATGTATTTCAACATGTTCCCTTGTTGTGCGATGTTCCTTCGAACCATGTGTACCAAAGACCAATAAGATGACAAAAAGTGCAAACCATGGATCATTTTCTCAGGCTTTCCTGCTTATTCTAGGGGAATACCTTGCTATGGAAACTTTCTGGTTTGAAATAAGAGCATAAGGACTAAATATAAAGTACTATATAACCAAACAACAATTTTGTACCAGGCCTAGTGAAGTGTGAAATACTCTGCAGAGAGTTTTTTGGCACTTTTTTTAAAACAGTCCACTGTTGAAGATTACTTACTTCCACAGTTACAGTTGAAAAGAAAAAAAATATTTTAAAAGAAATGCTATACTTTGATGGTTAGGTAGCAGATGATTCATATTCCAAACCATGTTGAATTGTATCATAGAGAAAGATGCTAGTATTTGTGTATAATTACACTATATTGAAGTCTCTGATGTGCCAGCTCACCAAGTTGTAACTTGCAGCGCAGATAATTCCACTCTGCAATGGTAAAGTAGAATTTTACTTTGAAGTCTGCTGAGATCTCTGAGAGTCTTGAGTGAATAGGTACTTCCATCTCCTGATCAACTAAAGAAGCAGACATCATTCTACAAAATCCACGCAGCAGGTCTCCTGTCAGCCCGAGGAGTTCTCACAGTGCGATTGCCACAGACAGAAATACCCTGATCCCCATGCACACAGGAGCTCACTTCAGAATGTTGATAGATCTGTCGAAGGCAACAGACTCCATGACCTTGATTTAGTGCCAAATATTTATGTCACAGTAGGATGGCAGCACATTTTCTCATTATTTTTAATCTGCTGTGCTGCCAATTTCCAGGAATGAAAGGCTATGAAGTGATAGTTTAAACCAGGCTGAACTCGCACACTATTCCCTTAACCCAAAGCAAATTTGAGATTTCAAAAATAAGTGGATGCATGGTAATTGGGAGTGAAATTACTGAATTTTCAAACTACAGATTTGTAATTTTATTGCCATTGAGTTTTAGCTTCATTGGAGTACTCATATGGAGCATTAAATAGAGATCTAAAAATATTTAGGTTGGAACTCTGCTTACTTCATCAAGGCATTTGGGGGAATTGAATATCCAAGCTTATTGTCAATCTCAGCAGTATGCCTTTGAGGATGTACTGAGTGAATGGCAAGGTACATCACCTCCAGATGAAACCTAACAAGTGAGAGGCACCATACAGCACATCTAACTGCATATTCTTTTCAAGGTTAGTTTACTGCAAAAATATGACGAATAAAGGCATACCAAAGGTGCAAGATCACATTAGATGTAATGATAGAACGACTTTTTAATAATCGCCTGAATGATAGTGCTCAATATTATGTGTAGGCTGTAGAATATTGCAATGTGAGGTGAAAAGAAGTTGAAGAAAGAAACCAGTGCTTGAGATATTTATTTACTAACCATAAGTGGCTTTTGCGATCAGGGGCTGCTTTCTTGTGTTGTTGGATGTTCTGGTTGTCATGTGATCCTTACCAGTTAAAGAACAGAGGTTTACGTTTGCAAGGTTCATTAATTCTTCCATTAATCTTGTGCCAAAATAAATGGATTTTATGGAGGTCATTGAGTGATGAGTGCGCAAATATTCCTGCAAGTCCTCCAGGTAGTTCCTCCAGCCACATGAAGAGGAGTCACTGGCAAACCTGAAACTGACCTTTTCCATTAAAGCAAAACGTACTGGAGTATACATTCTTCCTCTACTGTGGGGCCTTATTGTGCAATATAGTAACATATGCATAATGAACTCTGCTTCTGAAATGTGATCCTATCGATTTAAATCAGACAGAACAGGAGGAGGAAGAGACAGGGCAAGTCATGCTTCATGACTCATTCTATGTTTCTAATATTGGCAGGATAAAATTAAATTGTATTCTCTTTAAATATGGAGTCGAAGAAATACATGGAAAGTAACAGAGACTTAGTCATTATATAAAATAATAAATCAACTGAATTAATTTTTAAAACTTCTGAATTCCAATTGGCAGTGAAATGTTATTCCAAGGTGTTGGTATCACAACCTGTAGCTTCCACCTGCAACCCACATATAATCATTGGATCAAATTGTGCAAGTGATGGACATTTCTGTTTGTTAAAGTTGTGAAGATTAACTGTTCCAATACCACCTTTTGGGCCCACAACTTTAAAGTGCATTTCTTTTAACATTTTTCCCCCCGTATAATTGCCTGAAAGTTATTATAAATTCTCAAATATTATAAACATAGCAAATATAACCTTGTTCTTTATCTGACATCTGTCCCACTGTTGTGGAGAAGGAATGTGACTAACACAACAGCCAGCTGTTTTTTGTCATTAAAATTGATGAATGGTGCAATGTATTTATTTATAACATATAAGTATGATTCAATTTGGGGGTTATACATAGAGATTAATAAGTGTGTATTACAATTCAAATCATTGGCTTTAACAATTTTGACATTGCCCAGTTGAAAGCACTTTTTCTGTCTTACCCATGGGGTTTAGATTATACTGAGTAATTGATTTGTTCCACACTTCATTTCTAAATTATTTTTTTCCACACCAAATGCTTGTTACCTCTTAGATTTGGTACTTTGGCCTAAGTTGACTTTTAGATTTGGTACTTTGGCCTAGAACTTTCTCCCTATCGCACCAAAAAATATATTGCACTACATCGCTGAGAATCAATTTAACCCAGAGCAGATTGTGTTCAGTTCAGGACATCAACACCCAGAAGGAAATTCAGCTCCCAACTAAGATCTCAGTTTTCCTCTGCATTATTTTTTCTGAAGTAAAACCCTCTCAAGATGTTGTCAATAGTTCAACATCCAAAATTCTTCGGCAGCATAATTTTTCAACCTCACTGGTCTGCAAAACGACCTGTTCTTGGCTCACAAAATGACAACTTTTGTAAACATAATTTCACACTATTTAACTGAAACCACACTATTTAAAGGGCAAGACTCTGGCTTTATTCTTTGTGCTTACTGGCATCTGTGAAAATCCTGCAACCTCAAATACCGACATATACTGGTGTCTTGAGTGCACTCCGCATGGAAGTTGAGGTTATGTGCACTCTTGGTTTTGCAACCTCTTTATGATTCTAGACTACTGATGTTAATCTGTGCTGTCACATCTCACTGTTTGATGCTCGTGCAATGTTTTGAAGGTCATCCAAAATAATATTAAAAGAGCGGAGACTTTATCTACTTTTCTTTTAGCCCAGGGTAAAAGTAAGCCAGTATGTGCCAGAATAAATACTTGTGGTTGGTGCTATAATTACAATGTGACTGTAACAATTAGAAAATTAATAACCATAACAACATATAATTTAAGTAATTTTCACCTTATTAGCAGCCGATTGGAGCAAACGGGGTGTGTATGAGGATTTGCCTGCATTGCAAGCATCCCCAAGTGCTGACATCCATAGAATGCATTCACACAGTACTACTACTTACATTGAGCTCCCTGACAACCTCTTGTCAGGAGCTTGTAATTATAGCTATGGAGGGTCTGAAAGAACATACTCCAGCAGACACTTTTCACCAGCCTTTAATTCCCCAAGAGCATTATCACATTATTCATTCGTCATTGTAGAGTTCACTCCTTTAACATCCACTCTATATATTAGCTCCATTGGTATTTGCCAATCTGTAATTGCCCATGACAGAATGGTCGCTGTGATGGATTTTTCTTTCTCAGATGGAGATAAATATTGTTAATGATAAGGATACATGTAAGCATGCATTCCAGCATGTGTGCCTTTAAGGCTAAATTAGGCTGCTACGAGAACTTGCAAAAACCGAAGCATGTGTTGAGAAGACAATGGTAAGCAACCTTCTTGAATCAGTGTACTCCTTTTTGTACAAATTATCCCACAACGTTCTTGGGGAAAGAGTTCTAGGATTAATAATTAAGGTATTGCCATCATTTCCAAGTCAGGATGGTGCTTGACCTAGAGGGAAACTGCATTGATGGTTTTTTCCATGCATCTGCTGTTCACGTTATTCTTGGTGGGGTGGTTGCAAATGTTTGTATCTGAATTTATTTGTTTTGGAGAAGAAAATCTGAAGTACAAGTGTGAAGCAAAGATCAGAGCATCTCTTTCCATTTCCTCATATTTTACCTTTTCATTGCCATCCATCCCATTATGGTTAGTGCGAATCTCTCTGTGTTGCTATGACTGCATTACCTGGATTTTAGATTCTGTGAGGCACAACCACTGCATTGCAAGTGATTCATTTTTAAACTTGCACTAGTAGAACCGTATCTTAACTCTTGTGGAACTCTAGTTGGAATTTTATTCCAACTTATTCAGAGTCACTATAATTTGCTGAAACATAACATTTTTCCCATTTTTAACCATCTAAGTGAGATCTGGTCAATTTTAATTCCAAGTGAATTATTTGATGTTATGTTCCATGAACCGTAAAGATCCATAATGTACCGTTGTGAGTTGTTTGCTGCAGAGCTTGGAAAAAATATCCAATGAATGTGTTACATGCTTATCCTCTTCTTGTATTTTAGGGGTTTGAACGTCATGGTAATGAGGTACATCTTGCGAGAGGTAGTTTTTGCTTTATTTTTGACTGATGCTACGGCAAACTACACAGTGTTTCATTTACTTTTGTTCAGAAAACAAAGTAACTAACCATACTAGCTACTGCCAATAGCTAAACCGATATCTCCTGGGTTACATTAAACATTCATTAAAGTGTGCTAAACATTCATTTAGCATTAATAAAGTGTGCTATTTCCTCTGATTAACAAGACTTATTTTCCTTTCCTGTTATCAAACCATTATTTATCATTTATCTTGCAAATGTCAATTAAATTAAATCTTGGAGGTGCTCCTTGGGCAATAACACAGATAAAGTGAGCTTATCAACTACATTTATACTCCTGCATAATGTCCAGAGAAGTATATAGTAATACTATTTCCAGCTCATCTTTTGCTGTAGATAATTCAATCACCTTGTGTTCAGAATCCTGGGTTCTGAACTGCACAACCCTGTTATTTGTGTCTATTCTATCAGTTCTTTACACAATAATTGCATTCGGATGTGAGATAGCTCTAGTATACTCAAAATAGTTTTACTTTCTCTACCCTCTTATTCATGATCTTCCATAAACAGTCGAAAATTATTAGTTCCTTTCTCTTGCATTATTTTGCAAACCAAGATCCAGCAGAGTATGCCTGATAATGGACTATTTAATTGAAATAAATAATAATTAGTTATTACTGCTATATATATCACCTATGCTTCTGCTGCCTATCCATCATATATTATTTTGAAAGTCAGAAAATTATTTTGCTTATTTAGCCAACAATTCTTCATCAGCTAATGCAGCCAAAATCAAATAGTTATCTTTTTACCATCTCTGAGATTTTGCCCATCAAGTTGGCCATGTAATTGTCTGCATAATAATGTAGAGTGCACTTAAACATCCCTTCAGATTGGGATCATTGATTGAGTTATGCACCTTTGCATTTAAATGCCATTGATACTTGAATGCAAATGAGTTTTTAAAGGCCTCCTTGGCCTTTCCAGGATCCAAAGTGCATTAAATGCTACAGTTAGCCAACAAGTAGTGCCCAAACTGTTGATGGTATTCTCCAGTGTAATAAAAAATAATCTGACCACAGGAATATGCCGTTCCCATGAGACCACTTTATATAAGGTGTTAAAATATCCTCTATTGCAGTGTAACATGTAATTTCTTTAAGAAATTGTGACCATTAAGAATCATTGAATTTTGAATGTATCATATACATTTCATTTGCATACATGGCAAAATTAATTGAGTTTAATTACATTTTATGTGTATCACTTTGGTATTCAAACACTTAAAATCAATCATGTGGTAAATATAGATCTATTGCTGCTGTCAAGGAAATCCCCACATTTCTGCAATGTCAGCAGACGTGTCAGTAATTCCTACTGTTATACTGAGCTGGCGTCTATATTGTGACGATAATCCTGAATATCTTAGCTAACACTGCTTTCCCCTGCCTAACTGAGGGTCACCCCTTTCAACTACATGTCAAACATTCCACGGCAGTATTTTGAAACGAGCAGGAAGGTTCTCCATGGCTAATGTTTATCCCTCTACTAACATGACTAAACCACAAATGGTGTAATTATCATACTTTTTGTTGTGGGATCTTGTGTGTAACATGGCTGCTGCATTTCCCATTTAACATTTCAACAGTATTGGCTATGAAATATTTTGGACAATCCCGAGATGGCGAAATAATGCAAGTTTTTCCTTTCCTGATTGTAGTTCAATGTTTGATCTGGGTATTAGATACCAAGGGTTGTTATTTATAGATCAAGGTGCATCCAGGAATCCTTTTCAAAGGTCAAAACCTTTTCTGATTCTCTGCAGGTAAATTGATTATGTGGTGGCAGAAATCTACTGAAGCAGTGATACCAGCAATGGAATTGTTTTAATCCATACAAGCTAGGGAAATGTTATCAAGGCGAGGACAAAATTACTTATTTGTTTAGGATTTCAGATTGAGCACCAATTTACATTTATATTGCAACTCTAATACAGAAAAATGCCCCAAGGCACTTAACAATAGTGGAAGTAAATGGATGTTGGGTCTTAGGTCTAAGTTGTAGATTTTAATTACGGACTTAAAGGGAAAATAGGGTGGGTGAGAATTAGAGGCCCTGAACAAAGAATTTGTTTTTGACCAAAGAATTTGTATGGGACCAACATAACTGATGTCATCACTATTTAAAAAAAGGGTGCTCAACAGGACAATATCAAAGGTAGCAGAAGGTAGTTCTGGATGTAGGGTTGAATCTGTCACATCCTGTGGAATGACAACATAGAACATAGAAACATAGAAAATAGGTGCAGGAGTAGGCCACTCGGCCCCTCGAGCCAGCACATCCATTCAATATGATCATCCGTTCCTGCTTTTTCCCCATATCCCTTGATTCCTTTAGCCCTTAGAGCTAAATCTAACTCTCGCTTGAAACATCCAGTGAATTTCTCTCCACTGCCTCCTGTGGCAGAGAATTCCACAGATTCACAACTCACTGGGTGAAAAAGCTTTTCCTCAGCTCAGTCCTATATGGCCTATCCCTTATTCTTAAACTGTGACCCATGGTTCTGGACTCCCCCAACATCGCGACAATTTTTTCCTGCAACTACCCTGTCCAAACCTCTAAGAATTTTATTTGTTTCTATAAGATCCCCTCTCATCCTACATTCCAGCGAATACAAGCCCAGTCGACCCATTCTTTCATCATACTTCAGTCCCGCCATCCCGGGAATTAACCTGGTGAACCTAAGCTGCACTCCCTCAATAGCAATAATGTCCTTCCTCAAATTAGGGGATCAAAACTGTACACAATACTCCAGGTGCAGTCTCACCAGGGCCCTGTACATCTGCAGTATGACCTCCTTGCTCCTAAACTTAAAAAAAAAATTCCAAACGGTTATAAATTTGATGGATGGTTGGTGTACCGCAGATCTGATTACCATCAAACATTGAAAAGAGCAAGATATAGTAATTTATTGGGTTGGGGTGGTTCTTCTTCGATAACTTTGGTGAGGTAACCTGTAACATTATTTCTTTGAGGATTGGCTAAACATTGTGCGGCACTTTCACACTGAATGTCCATTTTTGTTGATTGCTATTGTTTTAGAATATGGCTCCATGGCATGAAAAAGAATGGAAGTGTTTTACAACAATTTGAGGGAAGACTTAGGGTATAATGGCTGTGAGCAGATAAGGTGAAGGTTCTTTACTGAAAATAATAAATTCTGTTTTAGAGGTTAACAAGATAATGAGAAGCTGTCATGAGTCACAGGGTTGCATTTCAATTAGATATGATGGTATCAGACAAACAGTCAGGTAATTTATTGTATAGGATATAGCTTGATTAGTTTTAGATCTTTGTTAGGACATGCTTCTTATCAATGTTAATGGGCCTACCATAATTTATAAAATACAGGATGTGAACACATGACTGGATGTGATTGATTTTGCAGTGTTAATGTGTGCTTCCAACTGCAGTGGATTACCTGCAGCATTCACAGCATTTTGCTGTTTGTTCAGCTGCCACCACTCTTTGCTGAGGTCTACATCATGAAGGTGCCAAAGTCCTGAAACTGGTGGTGTTTATGTGAATAACTGCCAGAAGTTAAACCAGTTAACTTCTGGCATTTACATGAATAGTGCTGGTTGACTGGCAGTGTTTACATGAGGGTTTACACAAAATGCTGGAGAAACTCAGCGGGTGCAGCATCATCTATGGAGCGAAGGAGATAGGCAACGTTTCGGGCCGAAGCCCTTCCTCAGACAAGTCTTTACATGAGTGTGGGTGTTTAACTGCTGGTATTTACATAGGTAGGAATCAGCTAATGGCATATACATGTGTATGGGATAGCTAGCTGCTGGTGTTTACATAGAATGTGCTGACATTTACATGGTACATGCCAGTTAACTGCTGCACGTACATGAGTGTGTGCTGGTTAACTGCTGCCATTTGTGTGTATGTGCCAGTTAACTGCTGGGATCTACATGAGTGTGTGCTCGTTAAATGCTAGCGTTAATGTAAATGTGTCCATCCAGGTCAGCTGGTGTTCAAGGTGTTTTTGACAGTTAACCTATTACTTATTCATTGTTGGAATAGATATGATTCCTGCAGTTTTTTTCTCCCAATGGCCCAAGTAATCCTAAATGCATGTACCCTCCAATGAGTCTGTGCTGCTTCGGCTCTTTAAACTGTTGCCACAGCTCTGCACGTGGAAACAAGGAACTGCAGTTGCTGGTTTACCAAGGAAAGACACAAAATGCTAGAGTAACTCAGATGGTCAGGCTGCATCCCTGGAGAATTTAGAATGACATTTTGGGTCTGGACCCTTCTTCAGACCAAGGGTGTGCATGTGGACAACTTGAGCACATGACTTAACATAAGATCATAACAGAAGAAAAAGAGAAAGCAGGAGACCAGTCGATCCCTCTTGAATCCTCTATCATTCAATAAGATCATTGCTGATCTTTTACCTCAGACATTTTCCTGTTCAACCCCATGGCCTTCGTTTTCTTAATATCGAGAAATATGTTTATCTGTCTTGAATAAATGAAATGATTGAGTCTCCACAGACTTTTTGCATATAAAATTCCACAGGTCAAGTCAAGAGTTTTTTATTGTCATATGTCCCAGATAGAACAATGACGTTCTTACTTCACTTGTTTCTGAGGTGAGGGAATTTCTCCTCATGCCTGACACCTTATTTGGAGATCATAGTTTTAGATTATAGACATTCCATCCACGAGAAAAATCAACACTGCTACTACCTTTCCAGTCCTGTAAAACGTCTGTATGTTTCAATGTGATCACCCTGCATTCTTTCAAATCCAGGAGAGTAAAAGGACCAGTTTGCTCATGGGACAATACTCTCATGCTAAGAGTCAATCTGTTGAGCCTTGGTTGCACTCCCTTTGACGATGAGACCTGCACTCAACATTCCTGAACTAACAGGGCCCAATTGAATAATAATACTGGTGTCCTCCAACTATTTGTTTTGCAATAAAGGCCTGCATAGCATTTGTCTTTCTAATTGCATGCAGAATCAACTTGCTAACTTCTAGTGACTTGAGTACACAGATGGCCGAGGTCCTAAACATGAACAATTTTTTAATCTCACACCTTTTTTAAAAAGTAATCTGCTGGTTGTTTTTTTCTCTACCAACATCAATAACTTTGGGTAGAAAGGATCTGCAGTTGTTGGTTTATAAAATATAGACACAAGTGCTGGAGTAATTCAGCAGGTCAAGCAGCATCTCTGGAGAAAAAGGATGGGTGACTTTTTGGACCGGAGCCCTTCTGACTTTGGGTACAAGTCAAGAGATTCAAGAGAGTTTATTGTCATGTGTCCCAGATAGGACAATGACATTCTTGCTTTGCTTCAGCACAACAGAATATAGAAGGCATGAATACAGACCAGATCAGTGTGTCCACATACCATTATATAAATATATACACACATGAATAAATAAAACAGATAAAGTGCAAATAAACAGATAATGGGCTAATAATTTGTTTGAGTTGAGATTAATAGCCTGATGGCTGTGGGGAAGAAGCTGCTTCTGAACCTGGACGTTGCAGTCTTCAGGCTCCTGTACCTTCTACCTGAAGGTAGTGGGGAGATGAGTGTGTGGCCAGGATGGTGTGGGTACTTGATGATACTGCCAGCCCTTTTGAGGCAGCGACTGCGATAGGTCCCCTCGATGGTAGGGAGGTCAGAGCTGATGATGGACTGGGCAGTGTTTACTACTTTTTGTAGTCTTTTCCCCTCCTGGGCGCTCAAGTTGCCGAACCAAGCCATGATGCAACCGGTCAGCATGCTCTCTACTGTGCACCTGTAGAAGTTAGAGAGAGTCCTCCTTGACATACCGACTCTCTGTAATCTTCTCAGGAAGTAGAGGTGCTGATGTGCTTTCAGTCATGGTCATAGGGATGACAAAAGCTAGACAATGAGCTGAACTGAAATGAGGCCATTGCATGTTTGACATGCTGTTACCCAGTAATTAGGCTGCCCATATTGTATCAAAGCAGTTCTGGGTGACTGAGAATATTACTCTGTTAAGTTTATTATTATAGTAGTATAAATAAATTGCCTTTGACTCCCCTTGCTGTCTCCATGGAATCAATAGCCACTCTGAGCTTTATGATCAAATTTGCATTAAGATTCACAATCCTAATAGGGCCTACAATAACGATCAAAATGTTAACTCCTTTTTGTGCAATTCATGTATGGAATGAGCTGCCAGAGGAGGTGGTTGAGGTAGGTACTATCGTAACATTTAAGAAACGGTTGGACAGACACATGGATATGACAGTTTTGGAGGCATATGGGCCAAATGCAGGTAGGTGGAACATGTTGGGACATGTTGTCCGGTGTGGGCAAGTTAGGATGAAGGGCATGGTTCCACGCTGTAAAACTCTATGACTCATCCCTAAGACATCCCTAAGACTCTTCAGAATTTGTAAAACTTGGTGGACATTTTTATTGAATAATTTCTTTATTCTGTTTTATTTCTCTTGGTTAGGTACTTGTCCTGTTCAGAATTATATCTTTAAAGCCGCATCAAGCCACTTGGCGAGAGGCAGAGGTGTCCTGAGGTTTCTTTTTGTGCTGAGATGATGGTGAAAACAGTCTCAATAGTAACTTCAAAAAGTGTATTTAATAAAAATTGCACGGGAGGAAATTGCAGGAATTTGAGGGAAGGGGAGAGTGAACCAAATTGAACAGCTCTCTTAGCGAGCTGGCTAAGCACGATGGAATGAGTGGCATTCATCAGCGTTGTAAGCTTCCATCATTCCTGGTTACCATTATGAAATAAACCTTTTCCCATTCAATTAGTCTAACCCGTCTCCTCATTTTGTGAGATTGGCTATTTCGAAATTGTACATCTGGCTATCAATGTTGGTGAGGAAAATGTTAGAAGCTATGACTAAAGATATTTTAGCAGGGCTTTAAAATAACACAAGCTAATAAGGCAAAATCAGCATCATTTCACGAATGGGAAATCATGATTGACCAGTGTGTTGTTCTTTGAAGATGTAACATATGCTATAGATAATGGGAACTAGATTTCCACGAAGAAGTAACTTGAAGATGTAACGTGCTTTAGCTAATGGGAACTAGCTTAGTCCAGCTCTCTGAGAGAGCTGTCCAATTTGGTTCACTCTCCCCTTTCTCCAAATTCCTGCAACTTCCCCCTATGAAATATTTATTTAATACCTTTTTTGAAGTTACAATTGTTGAGTAAGGTATTGCAAAATATAAAAGCTCATTGTCTCAGTGGTAATGTATTGGCATGCATAAAAGATTGGCTGGATAACAGCAAACAGAAAGCTTATATAATTAGTTATTTTTTTGGAAAGCACAAAGCTTTGAGTGGTGTACCACAGGGATTGGTGCTGAGGCCTCAATTCTTTACAATTTGTATATCTAACCTAGATGAAGGTTCCAAAAGTATGGATGCCAAATATGCTTATAGTACAAAGTTAGACAGGTGAGTTCATTTTGATAGGGTCATGAGGAGATACCAAGGGATGAAGATAGACTAAGTGAGTTGTGAAAGATTTAGCAAATGGAAAATAATGTGCGATAATGTAAAATTGTGTACTCTGTCAGGAAAAGGGAAAAAATATGCATTTTCTGCAAATGGCGAGAGGTTACAGAGCCCTGAGATGCAGAAGGATCAGGATGTCCCAGTAAATGATTCATAAAAGGCTATCATGCAGTCAAGCAACTGATTAACAGTATATTATTGTTTATTGAAATAATAGAAAGGGGAAAAATTTGGCGCTGTCCTAATTTATCTGTTTGCATATTTTGTTCCAGATTTTGATGATGGTAATCACTCAGTGATCACCACCACCCAAGGGAATCATGAGATTTTCAGAATATTTTGTTGGTTATTTACCATTGCAAAGTTGGGACATGCCCTCACATGTGACTTCCTGGGATGAGGCATATGTGTGTAAACCACCTAGGTATTCCCCAAGCATACATGAAGGCATGATTTTAAGAAACATATTGCTGGGTTCCGATTACATATTTCTTAAACTCCTTATTTTTATCATGATGCTCTGTGAACTGCTTCTCTGTAAGTTTTTATCATTTTCACTTTGGTAGAAATACAACCTGTTGATAATTTGCATTTTCCACTTTCACTTTCTTTGATGTTCAATGTGAACCTAAACAAATCCACAACTCTGTGTGTTCTCCTCGAGGTTCTGTCTTTTCTCTGATATTTCTGTGACATTGTCGTTTTATACATTGAAAATAAGAGGGAAACCAAGAAGATGGTCAGACTGCTCACAAATAAAGGGACAAATATTCAGATTGAGCATTGTATAGAACAATACAGCAGAAGAAAAGGCCCATTAGTCCACAATTTCTGTGCCAAACATGATGCCAAGAGCATCTTTTATCTACCTGCACATAATCCATATCCCTCCATTCCCTGGATATCCACGTGCCTATCCAAAAGTCTCTGAAATGCCACTATTGTATCTGCAACAATTACCACCCCTAGCAGGGCCTCCCAGGCATTCACCATCATCTGTATAAAAAGGTTGCCCTGCACATCTCCTCTAATCTTTGCCTCTCTTATCTTATAGCTGCGCCCTCTAGTATTTTATTTTTCGATCCTGGGAAAAAGTTCAAGTACAAGTTCAAATTTATTTGTCACATGCACCAAAAAGTGCAGTGAAATGTAATTTACCATGCAACGTTACAATTAAAAAAGGACACAATACACAACATAATTCAACACAGACATGCACCACAGCATTCTTCACTGTGGTGGAAGGCAATACAGTTCAGACAGTCCTCCTCCTCCTCCTTCTCCCTTGTTCACCCATGGTCGGGGTGCTGACCCTCCGTAGTCGGCGCTACAGACGGCCCGATGCTTAAGCTCTCTGGTCGGGATGGACGGAACGCCAATGTTAGGACAGGTCGAGCACACCCCACGACCCGGAGCTCCCAAACGGCCACTTCCTCACCGGAGACCGTGGCTTCCAGATGTTGTAGGCCGCAGGCGGTCGGAGCTCTTTGCCAGCGACCCCTGGCGAGGGTTCGCCTGCCACCAGAAGCTCCACAGACCGAGGCTCCAAGATGTTGTTGGCCGCAGGCCGGCGGTCGGAGCGCTTCTCCGACGACCCCCGGCAAGGGGGTTTGCAATGTTACATTCCCCGGTGCAACACTGCTGAAGCTCTGGGCCCACGATGTTAAAGTCCCCACTGCGCCGCCACTGAAGCTCTGGGCCCAACTCCGGGAAAGGCCGCACCAACCCAGCTGTAAGACCACGAGGAAGGTTGGACTGTCTTCCCCATCTGTGACTGTTATAATTTATACATTTTATCACATCTCTCCACAATCTCCGACGTTACAAAGAAAACAATCTAAGTCTGTCCAATCTGTCCCTGTAGCTGGTACCCCCAAATCCAGGCAGCATTCTGACATACCTACTCTGCACCCTTTCCAAAGCAGTGACAAACAATTTGATCTGAAAAATATTCCCTTCCCTTCAGACTACTCTGAATTATCAACCTTGGTTACGTGCTGAAGTTTTTGAATGGAACCTGAGCCCCATATCTTCTGCCGCAGTGCAACCACCGAGTGAGGGCCAGGAGCTGGTAACTTCAAATGCAATCTGCTGTTTGTTTTATCATTTGTGCATTGTTTTTTTTGGTCATTGTCTATGCTTTATTGGTGTTGTGCACATCAATGAGAGCCCATCAGGAAATGAGCACATTGGTTTGATGGAGGTTCCTTGTTGTTGCAGTGGGAGCGTCAATTCTACTTTGCAAGAGCACCAGTGAACTCCTCCTGCTTGGATTGTCGTCTATATTAGGCAGAATACAGTTAGAAGCCTCCACTCAGCACTTGCAACCATGCTTCATGGGTAGCTAATTAGCACCACCTGATGAGGCTAATAGCCTAGGGGTCACCTATGTACAGGATTGAACCTGAGCCTGACTTACTGGAGTGCAATTAGATTCATCAGTAATTAGCTGTTGTAGCTTTATTTTTTTTATCTTTAAAGATCTCAGTCAAATATCAGTTTACCATTATCATTTTATTAGGAAAAGAAACCTTTATTCCTGCAATGCAATTGCACATCTGTTCAAAATAAACTTTATTTATACTAGATAATTATGCATCTGTTGCAAAGAAGCTTACTATTATTTTCATTATTTTCCATTTGACTGGAAGAATGTTTCTTGAAAATAGCAGCATGCGCAACCAAAACCAATTGTAATAAATACTCTTTTATCACAAACTTGATTTGCAGAGCAAATCATGTTCTCGGCATGTTCCACACAAACAGCACCGCTTGTGAATGACAATTGTCTTTTTATGCATTCCCTCAGTATCAAGAATGACTTGCTTCCACTCCTAGCCCTGGGGGTTCTGAGCTGACTGATGAACTAATGTGGGACCAGATTCTTCCCCAGATGGGACACAAGGTGCATGATGGCATAGGAGACATGATCCTTACCATGCAACAACCTGTCATGTTTCATACTGAATGCAATTGTGCTATAGGTAGTTCCTAGGCTCCCGCCGGGAACCTTCATTGTAATAGACACAAAATGCTGGAGTAACTCAGCGGGCAGGCAGCATCTCTGGATAGAAGAAATGGGTGACATTTTGGGTCGAGACTCTTCTTCATTGTCAGAGGTCAATGTTGTACAGCAAAGAGCAAGTTGAGTGAGTACTTTTTCCGTTGTAAATGTAGAGTCAAAAGCCCCTGCCTATTTATGCCACGGTGAATAGGATGACGAGGACTTGGAGCTGAGCATTTGTGTTTGAACATAAGCAAACACAAACACCATCTGCGTCTTACACTTCAAATACTGGGGCTGGGTGACCATGGTTCTGGCAACTAGCACAGTAGTTTAAATATTTTCCCATTAGCTTGTCTATAGCTTGTAAGAGGTAAAGATGCTGCATTGTGGCAAGATGGTTTGTGCACAATTGTTGGGGCAACAATCCAGTTTTGTTTGATATTAGTCTTCACTAAAGGTGGCTCAATGGAGTTAGGATCATGAAGCAAATGTACAAGGAATCAAATTTCTGCAGGCAGGAGAACATGTGGGGAGTGTGCTTTGATCCCTTCCCTTTACCAGTGTCAAAAACTTTAGTGAGGCTGAATATGCCATGGATAGTGCAGCTTTCCTACATTTTCTATGAAGGTTGCATTGGAACAATCATGTCCACGATGCCTCAAGATGGACAGAATACACTTCAATTTGGGGAGTAATCTTGCCTACAGAAAGGGGATGGTGATTGGTGATGCAAAACAGGGTAGGATTGTGAGAGGATATGAAGAGGCTTCAAATGCTAGTGCCACATGCTAGTGAGGGCAGCAGTAATTTAAGGATAGGTCAGGTTAATATTTGACTGAGGAGCTGGTGTATGGGGCAGAGATTCAGGTTTTTGAATCATTGGGATCTATCCTGGGGCAGAGGTGACCTGTGCAAGAGGGATGTGCTGTATATGAACTGGAGGGAGTCCAATGCCCTGACAAAGATTCACTAGTACTACTTCGGAGGGTTTAAACCAGATTGGCTGGTAGGGGGTGGGGGGGATGAGAGTTCCATGGCAGAAAAGAAGCAAATGAGAAATTTGAGGCAAATACTGCAGTCAAAGAGATTAAGATTAGCCGTCATGACAGGGAGGTAAATGACACAGTATGAGGAAAGACCAGTGGCTTAAACTGCATTTATTTCAATGTCAGAGACATAACAGGTAAGGTGGATGAATTCAGCGTATGGATTGGCTCGGGGGACTGGGATATTAAAGCCGTAATAAAAACATGGCTGAGAGAACGGCAGGAATGGCAGCTCAATGGGTATAAATGCTACAGGCTGGATAAAGATACAGATAAGGGAGGAGGTAGGGAGCCTTTATGATCCTGGAGGACATCACTACAGTGCTCAGTGCATATTCTTGGTGGGGAACATGAGGAGTGGGCTGTTGTCGAGTGAGGCTTTACGGGTAGAAATAGGAAGGGGATAATCACTTTAATGGGATTGTATTATAGTCAGCATGAATTAGATGTTTAGGAAGATTACACATAACTATAAAATTTAAATGGGTGTATTATTGGGACATTTGAACTTTCCTATTATTGATTGGTTCTCCCAGAAACTAAATGACTTAGACGGGGTGGGATTTGTTAAACGTGCCGATAAAACTTCCCTCATCAATATATAGACCTACTAGAGAAGGCACAACATTGGACTTCCTTTGAGGTAACAAGATTGGACTGAACTGTCAGTGGGGAACACTTTGGAATCAGTGACTATAATTCTATTTGTTTTAAAGTAATTATGGAGAAGGATAGGACTTGTCCACAACTTAAGGTCCTCAGTTGGAACAAGTCTGATGTTGCGGAACTTACAGAAGTCATTTGGGAGAGTCTGTTTGCAGGTCAGACAACAGATCTCAAAAGTGACATAAAAAGAGTACAGGGGCAGCATGTTCCTATTAGGCTGAAGGGTAGGGCTGGCAGGTTTATGGCTTCACGGTGTCCACAGGTTATGGTCTACCCTGAAGTCCACTACAATTGGTAGCTTTGAAGGGACTCTTGAGTTCACTACCAAGAAGAGCCAAGCCTAGCTTAATGAGAATGACCAGAAGATCCCAGGAGCTCATTAACTATAAATGGAAGACATTCCTGGGCCACAAGGAAAAGGAGCCAGTTCTATGAGTACCCAAAGGCCATGTGGATTACTTTTTAAAATATAATTGATCACAACAGATAATTTGTCTACAGTGATGGTAATCAAATGACAAATGCTCATTATTTAATCAGTTTGTGGTGGGGTTGCTTGAGCAATGATATCTGGTCACAATAGCTCTTTGTCCTTCTTCAAGTTATACATATTCATCTTGTCTGATGGATGGACTTTCCCATTATTGATTTGATAGATGGCAGTGTTGGCAAAGTAGCATTCCTTCAGTCCTGCACGTAAGTGACACCCCAAGTTATGTCCTCGTCATGAAGTGGAGCGTTAACCACATTCTTCTGACTCAGAGACAAATTCTATCACTGACACAAGCTGTTGCTGTCAGTGGTGAATAATGTGCTTGTAACAAAATTGCTTCCACTTATCAGGAATTCATAGCATAACATGAATTATTCATTATTACTCTCCATTTACTTTAGAATATATGCCAAGCCATCAACAGAAGAGGAAAATGAATCACTATGTCTCAGACATTTTGTACTGTTTATTTCTTCCGTGTCTATAGTTATTGACAGATTATAGATAATGTTGAAGATGCAAAACAGAAATTGGGTTTACTTACAGAAAAGAAATGCTGTAGATTATATCAGTACTTTAGTAGTTATGGAAAAGGTCAAGGACAAATCAAATGTGGAAAAAATTGAATTGGAGTAGGGCTTTTAAAAATTAATTCAGTGAGTTAAAAAAGGAGCTGGCCCTGGTAATCAAAGATGGGCGGTAAAAACAGTGTGAACAGCAAGAAACAAAGAAGGGCCAGATGGAATCTATGCATGAGGAGGATGTGAAAAATTTAAAGGCTGGGTTACTCTTGGTCATTAAATGTATTAATAATAAGATGGAACATGCAGTGGAAGCTAATGATAAATTTTAAAATTGTAATTAAATGGACAATCAAGGTGGATTGAGTGATGAAAGGAAATAGGAGGAACAAAGAATGTTTCTAAGCACGGGTCGCATTAAAGGGAACTAAAGTACTCAATTACCATAAAGCGGAAAACGGTAGTCAAAGGAGGGGGTTGAACAAATTAGGGACTAAAGTGATGAAATGAGAGCGTTTGTGAGTATGAAATGAGTGGTTAATATTTTCCTCACAATTTTCACCCTTGCAGAAGGGGACAAGGGTGACATTATTGATATTCTAGTCAGTTTTTCACTGCACAGGCTTGATACCAGAAGACTGGAAAGTTTCACATTTTTCAACCAAGCTTTAACAAAGAGCAACAAAAGGGGAAAACTCAGTAATTACTTGCCATCAGCCTATAAATGCTGGTGCAGAAACATTGGGCTAGAAAATCAATTTAAGCAGTGATTTAAGACTGCAGATCCCTATTTGTGTGCTATGTGTAACGAGTGCATGCAATTGGTGTGTTGTGACATGCTGACCATTGAAATATTAAAGCTTGTGCAAAGTGTGATATGTATATTTGAGAGTTGGAGTAGTGATGGTTGGAAGAGTATAGTTGCAAAGTTGTTGGGAGATGATATTTCATTGACCTACCACACGTTGAGCTTTCTAAACTTCTTTGTTTAGTGGGATCAGGTCCTAGTGGCACTATCTCTTGCCATGACTTCACTCCAAGTGCCACTTCATATTATTCCTGGATGACTTCATGGGTCCTCAAACATTCAGAATATCTCTCTAGGTGTCCTCTTTTTCAACAAAAATGCACAGGTCAGTGGAATGCTGGTAAGAATCAGCACAGGTCAGTGTCCTTATCAGTCTTCCTCTTGATGTGACAGACCTATGAAGACCTATAACACATGTGATTCTGTTTGTAGTTTGTTGGTTGGTTGTTTGTTTGTTTTTTGCACAAAGTCCGCAGGCACTGCCACTTTTCATTTCCCGTATGTGTATGTGACGAATAAACTTGACTTGATGGTTCCAAGCTGCTCAGTGAGTTCTAGCAATGGTTTGAGGCAGTGAACACTTCCCCTTTTCAGAGATTTCAGTCGGTTGTGGTGCATTTCAGCTGGTACAAGAAGCCTCAAATCACTCTCCATTGAAATCACGCTCACATGAAAAAGCAACCAAATGGTATTCTTTAGATTTACAAATTATTGCACCAGATGTGCAGTTAGTACTGGAGCAAACTGCCACAAATCACCTCAGCAAGACTGCTTAATGCCAATTCAAACAGATTTTCGGGCCAAGATCCATGCAAAGATAATTGGCATTCAGAAAAGCATAGGTTAGCTGGGATTCGTTAAAAAGCAAATCATGTTTGATTAACCTGATGAAGAAAATTGTAAAAAAAATAGCGTGGCTGATGTGATGTTCAGGGGTTTACAAGAGGTATTTGATAAAGTGGCACATCGTGGCAAAACCTATTAACAAAGATAAAACGAGCAGTAACTGTGGACACAGCATTGATTATGGCATAGAAAGCAGAATGACTATTTTTCTGACCACAGAAGACTATACAGTGGTGTACCCCAGGGATCAGTATAGGGCTGCTGACAGTTTTGATTTATATTAAAAAAAGTTAGAGAAAATTGGGATTTTCACCTTGGAGTGGGAGTAATTGAATTATTAAGAACCTTGAAGAATTTTGGTAAATAATGAAGACCTATAACATTTGTGTCAGTAATCATAGGTGACAGATTTAAGATCAGTGGCATAAGGACTAAAAGGTGTCTTTATGAAATCATTTTCTCATCAGCAATTTTTTAATGATCTCGAATGCACTGTGTAAAAGGATAGTGAAAGAGAAAAAATTCTGCTGGAGAAAAATGTATTATACCACTAGGTTGTACAAAGAGTCAGGGATGAACATAATGGAGCTTGTTCGATGCAGCATAATGCTGTTAACGCATGATACAAATACTATTATATCATAAAGCAATAATCTCTTTCTCTCTACAGTGAGTGACTGACAATGAGATGCACCAGCTATTTTCTGTGTTTTTCTCTAATATTCCCGTGATTTTTTTTGCATTGGTACAAAAGTCTTCCCACTTTACAGTACAATGCAGTAGCATAATTATGAAGCCAACTTAAATATCCGTCACCATGAGATATTTATCTTGGGGAAATGAAACTCGTGGGTTCAAATCCCAGTTTTGACTCTTCCAGGAGATTTGAGGTCAAAAAGGCACTTTCATTGGTTTAAAATATAATTTGAAAACCTTACGATCTAAGAGTAAATGCAGCAAAATAGAGTGTGGTTTTACTCTTCTCATTCTGGTCTTCATGGGGCCTCGAATTGTCAGAAAATTAATTACACTGGAATAACATTATGATTCTGCTTTAGGCACACTCAAAACTAAGCTATCCTAATGCCACGTACATTGGTATGTTTTGGTTGCAGTATACTGTATATTAATAAAAATGAATCTTAAGATATTTTGTATTATCTGAGATGGAATTGTACCTAATAAACTGGTGGAATTATAGGGAGCTAATGGACTGTGACGGAACTGGAGCTGGCTTATGGTGGTCAGTTTTTAAAAAAGGGAATCTTGTGTGGGGAGGAACTGCAGATGCTGGTTTACACCAAAGATAGACACAAAATACTGGAGTAACTCAGCGGGTCAGGCAACATCTCTGGAGAAAAGGAATAGGTGACATTTTGGGTTGAAACCCAAGGTCTGAAGGGATCTAAAAACTGGATATTCATTGTTGTCAGCTTTTTAGACTCGTAGATAGGTCTTCAACCATTTTCTTGGTAGAACTTGCAGATCTACTTGCTCCTGTTGAGTGTGAATGCTCCTCTAAATGTCAAGTAAGCTGAGGAAAGGAGAGATGATAAAACTGGACATCCCTAAACATTCTCCCATGAATAATACACTGCTTCAGAAAAAAAACATTTATGTGTTATTATTGCTATAAAGTTCTCAAAATCAAATATGCCTATTCATTATAATATATTTGAATAAATGTGTTTACAGAAAATAAATTGGCATATAAAGTAGCCTGAAATCCATTATATAAAACTACTTTAACATTTAATGTGGGCAATAATTCATGGGTAAGTGCTCATGATATAAAAATAACTATTTAAAAAAAATAATAACTTAGCATTAATTTAAAGTTGTATACTAATGTGAGCTTTAAGTCCAAAATTGTACAATTATTTGCTATAACACATCATGAGCATTATTATAATAGCATTGTAATGTTATTAAATATGCTGCAATTTAATATAATTTTAAAAGCACAGGCATTAATATTGCACAGTTGCAATACGTTCAGCTTTGTTATTGAAAATGCCCTGGGCTTTTCTGACCAGAATTCAGGACTGGTGCATTAGTCTACCTTCTCCTTTTCCCCTCCACCTCCATATAGAACAAAATATCAAAAAGCAAAGAATAATTCATGAGTCAGCTTTAAATGTGATGTGGCCTTGTACATTGAGGCTGCAATCATCACACCTTGTGAGTGCAAGAAATTTTTGATTACACCTGCACAGTGGAAGAGTGACATCAGTGAAGTGAAATGTTGCGCAATTAATAATGAATGCCTGATCGTACTTTACTGGGGAACTGAAGTGAGACAGATTGACAGAACATTCTGAAGAAAGGGGCTGTCATTTGAGTTATTCTGTCAGCTTCCAATTCTCATCTCCCTGATGGAGCCCAGACAGTTCTCTATTGCTAATCAGTCAGAGGTTCAGCTACTCTTTCAATCCAAGGTTTATTCTTCTGGCCATTTTGCTGATTTTCCAAGTTACTTCCCAGCACAAGTCATTGGGAAGGGCTCCAAAATGTCTCATGGGATGATTAATTGACATCCTGTATGTGCAAGACAAGATAATCTCCTGACATTTCAGCATTTGAACAACCAGGAAGATATTTTTCAAGCTTGTACTTGTATGTGATTTATTCACCAGTTGTGCTACATATTTTGTTTATCAACCAGAATTTAATTTTCAAATTAGTGATTTAGCCCAACAATTATCCCATACAAATGTGTCTTTGGATTAACGATTGTTGTTTGAAATAACTTTCCTTGTAAAATATCTTTGTTGCATCACAAAGTGCTGGAGCAACTCAGCAGGTCAGGCATAATCTCTGGAGGGAATGGAAAGGTGCCTTTTCAGGTCAGGGCACTTCTTCAGATTGATTGTAAAAGGGGGGAGAGAGCTGGAAAAGAGGTCAAGACTCTCCAAACTTTGAAATGGCACCCATAAATGTCTCTGCCTTTCAATTCAGCTCTTTGCTTCATCTGCTTCTTTGGCATAGTGAAATTTTTGAATAATTTCATTTTTGTGGAGCACCTCAGGATAATTTGCCATTTTAAATGTCTTTAAAAATGTAAGCTGTTTTAGTATTTCCATTTGTCAGAGACTGTTAATGAGATTATTAAAATTAGAATCAAGGCTACTGTGGTTACTTTTGTATTTTCGGGATAAGATGTCCGGTTGTATTGTAAACATTTTTTTCATATGACACTTGGCAAAGTGTGCATTTGGTACCAAGGATAATATATTTATAATGATAATGAGTGTCACAGATTTTACCACATTACCATCACATTGTAGTGATAGCATGAAACAACTATTACAGACAACCATTATAAGATTATTGTAGTAAACAGGGGTAAATTGATCTTTTCTGGTCGGCATGTATGTGTATAGTTCCCCATCCTCTTCTCTAGGTTTACAAATTGTTATAATAAAATAAATCTTGCTTGAACAAATAGTGGTGTGTACATGCCACATGCAGTTGTTAATGTCCAAATTGGTCATCAAATTAGTTTAGTTTAGAGATACAATGCAGAAACAGGCCCTTAGGCTGACCGAGTCCGCGCCGACCAACGATCCCGGCACATTAACACTATCCTACACACATTAGGGACAATTTACACATACACCAGGCCAATTAACTTACATACCTGTACGTCTTTGGAGTGTGGGAGGAAACCGAAGATCTCGATAAAACCTAAGTGGTTTCGGGGAGAACATACTAACTCCGTACAGACAGCACCCATAGGCAGGATCGAACCCGCTGTAAGCGCTGTAAGGCAGCAACTCTACCATTGCACCACCGTGCCACCCATTAGTCTAGTTGGTCCCTCTTCCTATTCCCTCAGTTAAAATGCTCTCAGTTCAAATGTACAGAGAGTTGCAAGTCTGCCTGAACTTGCTGGTCAATTTATGCTACTCCGCTATGTCCCTCAATATTAATGGCACCTCAGCTTAGGCTTCACCATTATTACATACTGGATTTGCCCATTAAATGTGCCCCAGGAAGTCAGACTTTATATTTGAAAGCATAAATATATTTTAGTGACATTGCTAATCCAATATCAATTAACAACTCTAAACCAGAGAATGGATCATTTTGAAACCTTGCAATAAAAACAGAAATTGAAGGAAATGTTCAGAGAGAAATAAAAAATCATTGCCTTGCATTTATTTCAGATGTCCAGTATTACCAGTAGCTCATGTTCACATTTAAACTAAAACAAAATGAAAACTTAAACTAAAATTTAAACGAGAAACTAAATTAATATTTAACAGTTTACCACTGTGTATTGTACATTCCCCTGATAATTCATTTAAAATAATTAACTTTACATTTTTTTATCTTTGGATTTTCCCTTTAGAACATAGACCATAGAAAAGTACAGCACAGGAACTGGCACTTCATAATTACTGTACTGAACTTAATCCCAAAATAATTACATTTGCCTACACATGATCCATACACCTCCACTTATCCATGTGCCTGTCAAAAAGCCTCTTTAACACCATTATTGTAGCAAGTCCCAGGCACCACATCCTCTCTGTAAAAAAAAAACTTCCCCTGTACATTTCCTTCAAACTTTGACTGTCTCACCTTAAAGGGCCTGTCCCACCAGCATGCAACTCTATGCAATGAACGCGATCAAACCGGCAGCGGGGGCCACGCGGAGGTCGGGTGATCCCCTGTACAGGGCCGTTCCCACCAGCATGCGCCTGCATGCGGCAAGCGCAACTAAACCGGCAGCAGGGGCCGCGCGGAGGTTGGGTGAGTAGCGCAACGCGGCGCAAAGCGAGGCGAACTTGGAGCAAATCCAAGGTAAGTTCGCCAGGACTTAGAGGGGCACACAGAGAGGGGCACCGAGGCACACACACATACAGGGCCACAGAGCCACACACATAGAGGGTCACGGAGGCACTTACAAATAGGTTCACGGAGGCACGATGTCCGGGCGGTGTTTAAATGTTGAGGCGACTGCGAGCCGACAAGCCGTTGTCGCGCGGAGTTTTTGGACATACTCGGTTTTTCAGAGCCCCGCGCGGTGTCGGGACGAACTCGGGACGAACTCCGCACAGTTCCGCACGGTTCCGGCGATCGAAGTGGGACCGGCCCCGCGACGCCGGACGTTAGGTCGCGCTAATCGCATAGAGTTGCATGCTGGTGGGACAGGCCCTTTAAACTATGCTTTCTTGTCTTTGACATTTCCACCTGGGAAAATAGTTCTGACTGCCTACCCTATCTAGTCCTCTCATAAATTTCTATCCAGTCTCCCCTTGTTCTAAAGAAAACAATCCAAAATTGTCCAACTTCCCCTTGTAGCGAATACTCCCTAATCCAAGCAGCATTCTTGTAAACCCCTTCTGTAGCCTCTCCAAAGCCTCCACATACTTCCCGTACTGGAGCAACCAGAAGAAGACGGGTCTCGACCCGAAACGTCACCCATTCCTTTTCTCCAGAGATGCTGCCTGTCCCGCTGAATTACTCCAGCATTATGTCCCTACCTTCGATTTAAACCAGCCTATGCAGTTCTTTCGTACACAGAAAGACCCTATACTGTATTGGGCCTTATTGATCAGCAAGGTCTGATGTTCATGCCAAAGTTCACGCGAACTACAAGTAAGAACAAGTTTAGCAAGCGGGTGAAGGATGTGTATAGGTATTCACCATTTTCAACATTCAGTGTATGTTTTGGGCCATTATGCTGTGAAACTTCATCAATTGGCTGGATAATCATTGATAAAAGTTGAATAAAGACTGTGAAATTGCAAAGGGTCTGAATTTGTTGTAATCATCTGACCATAATGTCAATAATTCCTTTAATTAACTCTATACAAAATAATATTGTTGAAAAGTTGTGTTAGGTTTGTGTTATATTTCTACTTTTTGTTATATTTATGTTGTCTTTAACAGAGCAGGTGTATAAATCTGGGTTTCATGAAAGAGCAGAAATCTTCATTATTTCAATATGTATTTGACTTTTCTCTTTTGTCTTATAGGTGGAACGAGAGATCGCCATCTTGAAGTTAATAGAACATCCACATGTTTTAAAGCTACACGACGTCTATGAAAATAAAAAATATTTGTAGGTATATGTTTAGTATTTATCTGAATGTATGTTATGCTGTTTGATTTACAGTAAATTGCTTTATAATGAATGTGATTCTGTTCACTTTATTTGAAATTTTGATGTATTTGCAAATAATCAAAATAATTTATTACAATTGAAATGTTATCTTTTAAAATGGCTTGAAGTTTGCTGCATACCTGAAAGACCTGAATTTCTCTTTTATTTCAATCTGGACACGTAACATTTTGAGATCAGTGAATGTATGTTCGGCTAGCAAAATTTAGAATTAATGGAATAGATACATTATCTGAAGAGGTAGCACAGTGGATTATTTTATCAGCCGTTCACATCCAAGGTCTGGCATACTGCAAATGTTTGAGATGGAAGTGAATGTGTTTAGATCTTTAGTGTTCTGTTATCAATTCACATAACGAAACTGTTCATAATTTTCCAGTACATTAGCTTTGATTTGAAGGATGACTAGTTGTGAAATAGAGACCGGAGATGAAGTAGAGGCCTCCTCTATGCATTTCATGTGTACTGACAGAGCAAGCCCTAATGTCGAAACCTACAAAATGTCCCTATCTAACTTTGAGAAAATAAATTACTGAAAAAATCTAAATGAATATCTGTGCATGTGACTGCCACGTATCGTTTATAAGTTTCCTGCTTTAGTTAAAGTGTACATTTAAAAGATCAACTTGGATCTTATCTCTGGGCGACTATCAAGATTGGAGAATTCTTTACCAAAGGATTTTCTCCATGGTGCTACATTTGTAGCCCTATTTTGAGACGGTACCATCAGGAGTCAGAATCATACAGCATGGAAATAGTCTCCTGACCCACGGAATCCACACCTACATCAAGCACCTAGTTATACTAATCTTGTTTTATGTTTCCCTCATTTCTATCTACTCCCCCCAGCTTTTACCACTCACAAATACACTAAAGGCAACTTTAAATAGCAAAGTAACCTGTTTGGGATATGCGGGGAACCAGGAGCACCTGGAGGAAACCATGAAGATTCTGCAAACTCCATACAGATGGCACCTGAGGTCAGGATTTATTCTGGGTCACTGTATTAGTGAGGCAGCCGCTCCATCAGTTGCACCATTGTGCTGGCTCAATGTTTTACACAGATTCTGTTTATTTATCTTTACTGGAATTCTGTGCTGTCCTCGACCTGCTGATGTTTAGCCTATTGGTTTAGCCAAGCAACAAATGGTGTCCATTTCTTAGAACCGAAAAATATAAAAACATTTATCATGGTAGATGAAGTTTTTTTATGCCTTCTCCGTGGATTGTCACCTTGTTGTGGTGGAGAAGCTTGTGTGGTCCTGAGATCATTAGAGTGATGCCATCTGGAGCTATGCTCCTGGTAGGGCCACCCAGGGCGGTAAGATCGAGGGGGAGGTCTCTGACAAAGATCAATCCAACCAAGTCCTCAACGGTGGAACAGACGGAGGATGATGGCAGACTTTAGTAGAGCGGCTGAGAGGGCGGATGAAGGCTGCAGCAGAAAAGGATCTCCGGTCATCTTGAACTCCATGCCACTGGATCCTGACCCAGATCTGTCGGAGACCATGTGGTGGCTGTTTATGCACCAGTCTCCCCACATTAAACAAAGTCACGCATAGTCGTCCTCCAGAGTGGACAGTCATACTCTTTTCGAGTGACAGCCGATTATGATGATGAATTTTATGTATTTCTTACTACTGAATGAAACAGTTAAACCCCTCTCTCACGGTGCAAGTTGGCCCACGAGTGACCCTGAGTTTTCACTCGTGGTGATCGCGTACAATCAACGAAGCGGGAACTTTGGAACTCGCGCGAGCAACTTATCGACTCGTGGCACTAATGGCAGGTACCCGTGAAACTTGTTAACTCGTGAAAAAAATCAAACAAGTTTACTGTCAAATTTACTGTTCAAGTTAAAAATAGAAACATTTAAACTCATTGTAATAACGTAGTGGCCCGTGCGTTTACCTTAGTGACTCGTGAGTCTACCTTGGGCACTCTTTAACTCAGCGGGCAGGCAGCATCTCTGGAGAGAAGGAATGGGTGACGGGATGACGTTTCCAAATTTCTGCTGCGTCTTTGTGCTCCATCTCAGATGGTAACTTTGAACTGACATATGACAATCTTAACTCTTCACATTTTACAGGATTGGATACGAAATCAGTGATATTCTCGGCCATTCTCCGTCACATATTGAGAGAGGGACGGGGAGCGGGGAACCATGGTGGATATCTAAAGGATGTAACTCCAGGGCACTGCCCCACACACTGACCCTTGACTGAAGCCCAGGGACTGCTTAGAACAGACAAGTCCGCCCTCTTTAACCTGACCCCCCTCCTCGTCCATTCTGCTGGAGCCCCTCCTCAAATCCCACCGGGAACAGTTGGGCATCCCAGTTAAAAGGTGCAGCAGTACAGAGTGGTGTCCAGGGCATTTGGTGCCATCTCTCTGACACACACAGGTAGACAAGAAAGCTTTAGGGGCACGGGGGTGGTGCTGATGGGCAGACACGGACTGTGGGAAAGTCCCTGTGTGGAGGCTGATCCTGGCTTGATTTAGATTGTGCTGATTGGAATTATTACTGTCACTCTCTGTATTACCCTCTTGATTTCACATTGTTTGTTGCACCAAGGTTTGGAAAGCTCACAATGTGTTCTGTGCTTCCTGTGATTGTGATTGAACTATAACATTTCAGTTTCATCAGCTCAAAAAACGAGCATCAAAATAAAGAGGATCTTGATGTGAATGACTTTGTGTGTATGTCTCCCCGTGACCTGCGTGGGTTTTTCTCCGAGATCTTCGGCTTCCTCCCACACTCCAAAGATGTTCAGGTTTGCAGGTTAATTGGCTTGTAAAAGTTGTCCCTAGTGTGGGTAGGATGGTGTTAATGTGCAGGGATCGTTGGTCAGCACAGACCTGGTGGGCTAAAGGGCCTGTTTCCGCACTGTATTCTCTAAAGTATTTAAATAGACAAGGCAGGGAAAGGATAAGGTCTTAATTTGAGCAAATGGGATTAGTGCGGATGGGTAAAAAGGATGGTTCTGTGCTGTTTGTAATTCTATTATCAGGCAATGACCATCTCCAACAAAAGAGATTGGTAACACTTTTCGAACAACATTCACTGACAGTCCCGGGTCCAATGATATGGGCTCCACCACGGTTGGGAGTCTCTCCTTGCTGCAGCCTTCTTCCACCTTCTCAGCCGCCGGCCAAACACCTTCCTCAGCCAGTTTCACTGAGGTCATCTTCTTGGGCCGCCCTTTGTCAGGGACCTCCCCCTCCACCTTCCTCCCATGAGGCCAGCTTACAGGATCTAAGGTACACGCATATGTCTCCACTATAAGGTGGCAACCCTCAGAGAAGTCCCAGCCTCACAAACAACTCAACACAATAAATAATGTAAAGCAGCCTGGGGCAAGATGGTTTGCCCATGATTTAAATTTTAAACGTCATCCTGTCACCCATTCCTTCTCTCCAGAGATGCTGCCTGCCCGCTGAGTGACCATACTGAGGGAATTCCCACGTATATGAAGCAGAGAGATACGTGAGTTCTACACGGCTCTGCCTGACTTTTGAGAATGGATTCGGTGGTTTGTACCCACTCCCCCTCCCTGGCCACCCACCCACCCACCAAGCCAGCCAGTAGGGCCCCTCCTCATTACAGGGCGGAAGCGACATTTCCAAGAGAATGGGCAGAGAGCTGGGGCAGCGCAGGGATGGGAGCAGGGCAGATGAGGCGCACCAAAGGAACAAACAAGTCGATGGCTGCAAGGGGCAGGTGGCAGTGGTCTTGTGCCCCAGCGAGGTAGACCGCTCTTCCCCCTGCTAATGCACACACAGAAAGAGAGAGATGAGAGCAGAGAATGATCCCAGCCTAGCTCTGGCACTGGACGGTGTTCATTTTACCTTTGTATGTCACATCAATAGACGCGGCCGCGCTGAATTCTATTTTTAATTCAAAGCCGCAGGATGGAGTTATCTTCTTTTTACACTGTTGCTTCGCCGCCACCTCCTCCTTGCTGCACAATGGCAGCGAGTGCGGGGCCGAGATCCTGCCTAGTTTTTTTAAGTTCTGAAATTGAATGACTTTCAATACTGAATCAGAATATACTTACTGTATGGGATGCTGTCCAGCTCCTCTATTTGATACTTAAAACAGGCTTTCATTCACGGTTAGCTCAAGAGTAACCTGGGAGAGGAACTTGGTAACTCGGGAGAGGAACTTGGAACATCGCAGAAATTAGAAGTAAACGGCAAACTTAGTCATACCCGTGGGAACTTGGTTAAACTCTTGTTCATAAACGTGGAGTCTCGTACACAACTACGAGTCTTTCACTCGGGGTACCTCAAGGGTCAACTCGCACCGTGAGACAGGCCCATTAAGGTGACAGATTTGGGATACTGGAACTCTGTACAATGATCTTCCTGGCCTCGTTCATGCTGTTTTGAGGGCTTGTTAAATGAAAAGGTTTTCCTCTGGCATACTTAGAGTGACTAGGCAGTTTTTGTAGAGGGCTACCGCTCATATGCTTCAACGTGTGATATATTCAATGTTTGTAGGGGGCGAACTATTGAAAATAAAATCATTTATTACTTCCTAAGAAGATAATATATTTTTTCAACAAGTTCAGACAGTGTATTACAGTCTGCTTTGCGTTTTCTTTTTGAGGAACGGAACTACATCTCAGTTATTTTAAGTATATATAAGGAACTGAAGATGCTGGAATCTTGCACAGAACACAATGTGCTGGAGTAACACAGGGGGCCAGGCAGCATCCCTCGAGGACATGAACAGGAGCCATTTTGGGTTGGGACCCTTCTTCTGACTGATTGTAGTGGGGGAGATGCTTTGTCTGGCCTTCACCTTTCCCAAATTTCTCTCCCCCACTACAATCAGTCTGAAGAAGGGTTCCGACAAGTTATAACCTACTCAGCTGTATCCAATTATCACTTCCAGTTTTGTTGCGGCCCCTCCTCTTTTCCAGATTGCTCTCCTCTGCTGCAATCAGTCTGAAGAAAGGTTGTAACCCAAAACATCACCTACCCATGTCCTCCAATGATGCTGCCTGACCTGCTGAGATGCTCCAGTACTTTGTGTTCTATACCAGTTATTTTAACATCTATTGTGGAAAGGTGAGTCAAAAAACGAAGAAGAAATTATGAATAATTTAGGAAAACAATCTAATAAAATCATGTCAACATGGTTTCATGAAAAGCAAATCATGTTTGACACATTTGCTTGGTTATAGCAAATTCGAGCAGATAAGGGAGACCTATAGATTCGCTGCACTTGGAATTCTAAAGGCAACTTAACAAGGTGCCACATGAGTGTGAAGGAAGCAACTGAAGATAGACACAAAATGCTGGGGTAACACAGCGGACAGGCAGCATCTCTGGATAGAAAGAATGGGTGATGTTTCGGGTCAAGATCTTTCTTCAGAGTCAGAGGAGAGCTACAAAATAGTAAGATTAAACAAAAACTTACCAGTTTGAAGTTTGATCCTTATTTTATGAGGAGTTACGATGAGGGATTTCGTGAAGACCCCGCCAGCACGCATGCGAGACATTCTTCAAAGCAGCGGTGTGGAATCACAGATAACAACAATGACTGAAGATAGTAAGATTAAGAGACTCTAATATACCAGTTGACCTTACGATAGAGGGTTGGGAGCGGAGGGCACGAAATCCCTCATCGTAATTCGTCATAAAATAAGGATCAAACTTCAAACTGGTAAGTTCTCGTTTAATCTTACTATTTTACTTCGGAGTCACGTGAGTGACTTCATGAAGACTTCAAAGCTCTGTGATTTCATGCCCTGTACCACGTCCATGCTCACACACTGCCATAATTACTGATGGAGGAAGTATGTTAACGTATTTCAGACTTGAACAAGCTGAAAAATAATAACGTATTTATTAATACAAAACAAAAACCCCTGAATTCGGGGACAAACGTTTAGGGAACAGCACTTAAAACTGACTCCGCAAACGTTGCAGGAGCGGCCACAGGTTTGTTATAAAAACGCCGAAATGTAGTTTCACTGGCCCAGCCCGCTGTTGCGAGGACATGATCCATGGGTACCTCCATGGTCCTCGCCGCTGATGTGGATGCAGCCCTGGTAGAATGAGATTTAAAAATGTTAGTGTCTATACCTGCTGCACCCAATACCACTCTGAGCCACCTGGAGATAGTCTGCACCGTCACCCTGTGATGTGGGTTTTTATGGCTGATAAACAGACCCGTCTCCATTTTCCTGATGGTGTGTATGACATTTATACTATGTCGGATATAGGTGGCTATACAGAGTCGTACATCAACGGGGTATGCTACGAATTTCAATTTCAGACCTGTAGATCCAGGCCTGTGTTGTTTAAGTAACTCATCTATAAAGAAAGTCACTTTATTGGGGGGTTGAGACCATTCTATCCAGTTTTAGTTTCTGTAGTGTCTGGACCCGTTGTGCTGTGGTTAGTGCCATTAACATCACCACTTTGAAGGTGAGTTTATGCCTATAAATCCGTCATAGGCGACCAGCTCCTGAGTAGGGACAACACAACCCCAATATCCCAGGTAATGTTATATCGTGGTTGGGGAGGGCTGGAATTGAATATACCCCTCATGAGTTTGGATACCAGCTGGTGAGATTCCACTCCAATGTTGAGATAGGATGATAGTGCACTGTTTATGGCACTGTAACTGAGGGCCTCATCAAAATGAAGGCCCGCGAGGAATTCCAGCACATTGGTGATCGTAGCAGAGTTGTAGGTGGTCTTGGTCCGACTACAGAAGGCCTCCCACTTCCTTATGTGGGTGTGGTACTGCTTTCTTGTGGACTCTCTGCACAATGCTGTAATGATGTCCATGGTTCTTGTAGACAGCCCGAATTCCAGCAATGGCCTCTTCAGAACCTGCAAGCCAACAGGTTCAGATGACCATGGCATGGATGATTTTCCCCTGTTATGGGATTGGTCACCAAATTCGGGCATTTGGTAACCTGTACCCATGGTTCTTTCATCATGTTGAGGACCACCGGGTACCATGGTTGTGTGGGCCAGTCGGGTATTATCAGTATACCTGATGCAGAATCTAGTTGAATTTTCTGCAATACCCGGCTGATGAGGCAGAATGGGGGAAATGCATAGAAAAACCATTTCCCCCAATGTAGCGAGAACGCGTCCATAGCCACTGCCCCAGGATCTGGTTCCCAAGGGACATATGTTGGTATCTGATGGTTCAACCTGGACGCAAAGAGGTCGATATCTGGTGTTCCATATTTGGCTATATTTTTAGCAAATATTTGGGGGTTCAACATCCACTCGATGTTGTCATTAAATACTCGTGACCTGGTGTCCGCCACTGTATTGAGCTTATCCGGAAGGTACTTAGCTGATATCCAAATATATCTTTCAATACACCAGAGCCAAATTACATTTGTCAATTTATCACAAGATATTGACTTGATGCCACCCATATGGTTTAAATACACCACCACTGTGGTATTATCTATTTGAAGATGGACATGCGTATGATGCAGATTAGTGCAGTTAGCCCGCAGCCCGTGAAATGCTCCCAGCATTTCCAAATAGTTTATACCTTGTGATTGACGAAGAGTAGACTCGTGCAAATCCCATCTGCCGCCACAACTGGAAGTGGTGTCGGTAGCTCTCCAGCCCTGGGCACTTGCGTCGGTTTGTAACACGACTGATGGGTTTGATATAATGATGAGATTAAAACAACCACGAACATTGCTAATCCACCATTGTAGCTCAATTTTTGCCGTGTTTGGAGCTGCATAGGTCTGTCAAAATCTCCAGCATTTGCTTTTAATGGTGAGATTTTAGCTCTTTGCAAGTTTTGATAGTTTAACGGGCCAAATTGTGCAGCTGGAAATATAGCTACAAGTTTCCCAATCACCTTAGCAGCATGTCTAATGGTCGGTTTCCTGGCGCAAGCAAGGCTGTTACATGCCTCTATTATGCCCCATCCAGACAAATTTTAAGTATTTCCGGTGATGTTCCCGTATAGGTACTGAATAGTATGCATCTTTTAGATCGATGCAGACCATGAAGCACCCTCTGGAAATCAGTTGCTTAGCCGTTTCAAATGTTTCCATCTTGAAATGGGTATATTGAACAAAGGTATTTAAGTGGGTTAAATCAATTATGATAGGACATCCACCCATTTTTTTGGTTTTGGTAAAGATGTTGGATACAAACTCAAGAGGTTCATGTGTCGTTTTTTCTATAATCCCCTTGGTGTATAACCTTAATAGTTCCGCATGTCCTTCCACTTTTTCTTTGTGAGAAAGTGCAAATTTCCTGTTAGGTACATGCTGAGCTGGGGGAAGGTGTCCATTTATGAATTCAATTTCATAACCCTGAATACTTTGCAATATATAAAAGTGTCAAGTTATAGAACCCCATGCATCCCAGAATGTACGCAACCTCCCTACTACTTGTGAGGTTATACATGCAGCACTCCCAAGAGAACCAGACCCCCTTACCTCCATGGTTACCGGCGGGGCTTGATGTTCTGGCCTTTCTTGGTTCCTTGTGTTGCTGGGATGTGGGGTTGGTGCATCTTCCAGGCTGGTCGCTGTGGGCTCTGTCCTAAAAAAGGCTTTTGTTGATAGGGCGCTACCGGAGGGTTGGCTCTAGTTGCCCTATTGGGTTGAACCCGAGGCCTGTTTGATGTTGCATAAGGATGCTGTCTATGATACGCCGATGGTCTGCTTGAGGATGGTGGTTTCATCAACCCGACCGCTTTTGCTTCCTCATCCAGGTCTTTTACCTGTTTAGGCAGGTCTTCACCGAACAACTGTCTCGGTGGCGGCGTAACATTGGCTTTGCACAAACCCGCAAATTTTGGGTTTAGTGTTGGACGGATGGAGCTCTTGCGAAAGCAGTTGATCTCAAACTGAGTATTGCATAGCAACGCTGGTGTATCCTGCTGCTCCTCCGTCATGTCCGTCCCGTCTATGGACCTGGCAAAGGCAGTAATGCCTGTGGTCAATAATTTCAGGATTTTTTGTAATTTTTATTCCTGGGCCTGATCCCAGGACTGATGTTACCCCAGATGGTTGTGTTGACGGTGGGGACATTGAGTGACACACAATTTTCCGGAGCTTTGTATTTCTTGGTAGTCTCCGACAGCACCTGTTCCTGCAGCTGGTGTGTAGTTAAATAATTGATGCTGGCCGCTAGCCTAGGCTGAAGAGGTTGCCCTGATTGTGCTGGTTGGGCGAACTTCGACACTACTTCGAGAAGTTCCTCTTCAGGCATCTCTTGCAACACGGGTTCTTGCACCAACCCCTCTTCAAAGTCAGCTAATGGCTGACTTCTGGTACTCCCTATTGACGAGGGAGTGAGGTAGTTCTGCTGTGGGTCTTGTGGATCCTAAAGACACAGGCTCTTGATGGAGAAGGTCCCTTTCGAGCAGCCGCTCCACCATTCGCTCCATACGAGCTATGCGACCATCGCTGCTATCTGCGGACAGCAAGTCGACTTCCACAAGTCCTGATGAACGATTGGGGCTTCTACCATCAGTCTGCACCTCGTCGAGGTGATGTCTAAGGAGCCTAGGTAGGTAGTTGGTGCCTGCCGCTCCTACGGGGCTACACGAATCCCGCGCGGATTTGCTGCTTGTCCGCGGTCTTCCGGACTTTTGTTGCGACTGCAGCAGTGATGAGTCGGTGCCAGCTAATCCAGCGGGGCTACACGACATCCGCGCGGGTTTGCCGCCAGTCCCGGAAGTACGGGACTGATGCGATGCAAAGTCGGTGCCAGCCGTTCCTGCGGGGCTACTCGAGTTGTGTATTTTTCCACCGGTCCGCGATCTGGCGGACTGAAGCGGTGGTGAGTTGATGCCAGCCGCTCCTGCGGGGCTACCTGACGTTCGTGTTGATTTCCCACCGGTCCGCGTTCTGGCAGACTGAAGCGGTGGTGAGTCGGTGGCGGCCGCTGCAGCGGGGCTAATCGACTTTGGTGCGATTTTCCCACTGGTCCGCCCTCTGGTGACCTGTAATAGTGGGGAAGTGGAACGTGCCGTTGAAACAGGCACTGATTTACGCACCTTTTTACCGCTGGCCTGGTGCTGTTCGGGTTGAAGCGGTAGAGAGTCAGGGTCTTGCCTACCCTGCTCCCGCGCGGTCTGCCTCCCAGTGTGCAGCTCCCTGCTGTGGTGGAGAGTCAGGTCCTCGCCGTGCTCTTTTCCCGGCCCGTGGTACCGGTGCTGCCGGTGTAGCGGACAGCTCCGGGAATTGCGGCCGCTGACTTCTATCCGAAGTCTTGCGGTCCTTGGAGGCATGCCTCGATGCAGCCTTCGTTCTAGTCCTCCGTTCCATTGTCTCTGTAAGTAAATAATACAAATACAGAAACTAACCAACTCAAGGTTAGTAAAAACTCACCTGAGGGCCTTTTTGAAGCTGCCGGTAGAGGAGCGCACTCCCCCCCCCCCCCCCCAGCTGTCAACTGCAAATGCGAGCGACGATATGTCACGCATGCGTGCTGGCGGGGTCTTCACGAAGTCACGCACGTGACTCCGAAGTAAAATACACATAAATGGCTGGTATTGCTGGAAGTGTATTAGTGTACTTAAACTCATTATCACAACGAAAACAAATAAAGAGGAGGCAGAATGGAAGGTATCCAAGTTTGTCAAGGATGTGAAGATTGGTGAAATGGCAAGTTGTATTGTGAGTCTAAAATGGCCAATTGATTGATTGAGTGAGCAGGCAAACACCTGGTAAATGGAGTTTAACATCCAGGTTCAGGAACAGCTTCTTCCCTACGGCCATCAGGCTGTTAAACACTACAACCCCATAAGCTATGAACTACAATAGACTATTATTATTATTATTATTATTGTGTTGTTATTGTTTGTTGTTTTTTTCTGAGTTTTGTTATACTATTTATTATGATTACATATTCTGTTGTGCTGCAGCAAGTAAGAATCTCATTGTTCTACCTGGGACTTATGACAATAAAACACTCTTGACTCTTGAAAGTCATGCAGTTGGTAATAGGAAACAAAAGTTATATTTTAGTTAAATGAAGTCTGAAAATGAGTGAAATGCAGAAGGATCAAGATATTGTCAATGAAACACAAAAGCTTAGCAGGTAGATACAGCAAGTATATAGGAGAGCAAATGGCAGGCTGGTCTTTATTGTAAAAGAGTTGGAGTTTAGAAATAGGGAAGCTTTGTTACATTATATTAAGTATAGGTAAAGCCGCTTCGGTGTTGCATTGACTTACCAAGATCAGATACAGTAGAATTGGAGGCTGTTCAGTATTTTCTGTTTTTATTTTGAGGTGAAATTGCCACAAACATTTTGCCTCGACAAAATGTATTCATTATGAAAAAAAAGTACAATTGGTATGCGATGAACCAATTGCTTAGGCAGAAGAAAACTGAATTAATGGTGTTAGTCAAAGACCGTTTGTCAGTTCTCTGTTTTGCTTTACACGGATGCTGTCTGATCTACTCTGTTTCCACCACTTTTTGTCCTTATTTCAGATTTATCAATATCTGCATTTTTTTCAACTCTCACACTATTTGTGTGAGATTAGTAAGATTGAACGAGAACTTACCAGTTCGAAGGTTGATCTTTATTTCATGAGGAGTTGCGGGGAGGGATTTCGTGAAGAGCCCGCCGGCACGCATGCGCGACATTCTTCAAAGTAGCAGTGTGGAATCACAGAAACAACAACAGAAATGATTTGGCATAGTAAGATTAAAGAGACTCTAATTACCAGTTGAGTATGATCGAGGGTTGGGAGCGGAGGGCACGAAATCCCTCACCGCAACTCCTCATGAAATAAAGATCAACCTTCGAACTGGTAAGTTCTCGTTCAATCTTACTATTTCATTTCGGAGTCACGTGAGTGACTTCGTGAAGACTTCAAAGCTTCTGTGATTACATGCCCTGGACCACGTCCATGCTGACACACCACTAGCAGGGATGGATGGGAGTAAACAAGTTGATGAAACCAGGTTATACTGAAACACAAAGAATATTTATTAATAACACAGCAAAATCCCCTTTTTCGGGGACATCCCCACGTTCTTGCCCGACGTTCAGCACGGCCTCCGCGAACTGTAGGGGAGCAGCAATAGGCTTATTATAGAACCGCTGGAACACAGCTTCGTTCGCCCATCCTGCTGTGGCGAGAATATGGTCCATGGGCGCCTCCATGACCCTCGCCGCCGACGTCGATGCAGCCCTGGTGGAGTGAGACTTGAACACATTAGTGTCAATACCTGACTTACCCAAGACGATCCGGAGCCACCTGGATATCGTCTGGACTGTCACTCGATGGTGAGGTCTTTTATGAGTGACAAGCAGGTATTGCTCCATTCCTCTGATGCTCCTCGTCACCTTGACGTAGTAACGGATATGAGTGGCTAAACATAGCCGAGCATCTGCGGGGTATGCCGGGAACTTCAGTTGCAGCCCTGTGCACCCAGGTCTATGCTGCTTTAGTAGCTCATCGATGAAAAAGACTACTTCTCCAGGGGTAGACGTCATCCTATCAATACGGAGTTTGTGGAGCGTCTGAACCCGCTGTGCTGAAGTCATCGCTAGTAACATCACCAGCTTCATGGTGAGTTTGTCCAGTTGTAACCCTTCCATGGGTGACCACGTCCTGAGCAGGGTAAGTACATCCCTGACATCCCAGGTGATGTGATAGCGTGGTGTAGGCGGATTCAAATTGAATATTCCCCGCATTAGTCTGGACACTAGCCTGTTTGATCCTACCTCGATGTTGAGGTAGAATGACAGCGCACTCCTGGCGCTGTTGATGGCACTGTAACTTAAGTGTTCATCGTGGTGCAACCTCGCGAGGAATTCCAGGACGTCGGCTATGGAGACATCATCATAGGCGATGCGAGAGCGGCTGCAGTGGGCTTCCCACTTGGCGATGTGGGAGAGGTATCTTCGCCTGGTTGACTCTCGACATGATGCCCCAATGGTGTTCATGGTTCGGGTGGAGAGGCCATACTGCAACCATGGCCTGGTCAGAACCTGCAAGCCAGTAATTTTAAATAGGCATGGCAGGGGTGTGACTCCCCTGAGACAGGGTGAGAAACCAATTGCGGGCAACCCTCTAAAGGGACCCAGGGTTGACTAATCATGTCAAAGACCACCGGATACCAAGGCTGTGTGGGCCAGTCGGGTATGATAAGAATGCCCCGAGCGGCATCCATCTTGATTTTTTGTAATACCCGACTGATGAGGCAAAACGGGGGGAATGCGTAGAAAAACCAACTCCCCCAGTCTAGCGAGAATGCATCCATCGCTAATGCCCCAGGATCTGGTTCCCATGAAACGTATGTTGGTACCTGATGGTTCAACCGTGACGCAAAGAGGTCAATATCCGGTTGACCAAATTTGGCTGTAATTTTGGCAAATATTTGAGGATGCAACATCCACTCAATATTATCGTTAAATTTGCGTGACCTGGTGTCTGCCACAGTATTAAGCCTACCTGGCAAATAGGTGGCTGAAATCCAAATATCCCGATCAATACACCAGAGCCAAATGGTATTAGCCAATTTGTCACATGAGACTGACCTGGTACCGCCCATAAGGTTTAGATATGCCACCGCCGTGGTGTTGTCTATTTGGATACGGACATGAGCTCCACCGAGATTGGAACAATAAGCCCGAAGTCCGTGAATGCTGCAAGCAGCTCCAAATAGTTAATCCCTTGTGATAGCAACATGCTAGCTTCAAGGGTGTCCCACCTACCCCCACAACTAGAACAGCTGTCCGTAGCTCCCCAGCCTTGGGAGCTTGCGTCAGTTTGCAAATATACCACCGGATTGGGCACAATAATGGGTTTGAAGGACCTGCCAATATTGGACACCCACCATTGTAGCTCAACCTCAGCATTAGGAGGCAGCCGCATTGGTCTGTCGAAATGACCAGCGTTCTTTTTTAACGCGGCAATCTTGGCTCGATGCAAATTTTGATAATGCAAAGGCCCAAATTGGGCTGCCGGAAACAACGCTACGATTTTGCCAATCACCTTAGCTGTTTGCCGGATAGATGGTATACTGGCGAACGCAAGATCCTGACATACTTGGGTGACATCCTCAACCTTGTTAGTTGGTATGGTGGCCCTCATCCGATTGGAATCCACCGTGAAGCCCAGATAATCCATAACCTGGGACGGGTAGAACTTGGACTTGTCTGGATGGACAATAAACCCCAGCCGCTGAAATATCGTGACAGTGGCCGAAACTGCCCTCTCAGCTGCCTCCAGGGTTTTGCCAATAATCAGGATATCATCCAAATAGGCCATTACAATATGTTGTTGTTTTCTTAATTGGGCCATAATAGGCTTGAGCAATTTAGTAAACAGCCTAGGGGCGGTTGTAAGCCCATTTGGCAAAGCCCTGTATTGCCAGAGCTGATCCATCCAAACAAATTTCAGAAACTTCCGGTGATGTTTCCGAATGGATACTGAATAGTATGCATCTTTTAAATCAATACATGCCATAAAGCAACCATGCGAAATCAGTGATTTGGCTGTCTCAAAGGTGTCCATTTTAAAATGGATGTATGTTACAAAAGTATTCAGCTGGGTCAAGTCAATAATCACTTGACAACCTCCATCCTTTTTTGGTCTAGTAAAGATATTGGAGACAAATTCAATAGGTTCGTGCATAGTTTTCTCTATCACGCCTTTTTGTTCCAAACGAAAAATTTCAGCTGTGCCTGCTGCCTGTTCAACGGCAGACAGCGTAAACTTCCGTTTAGGCATATGCTGGGATGGAGGAATGTCCCCGTGAATAAATTCAATAGTATGACCCCGAATATTCTGCAAAATAAACTCATCTGAAGTAACAGTCTCCCATGCCTCAGAAAAGAACCGGAGTCGCCCTCCAACATGTGATGTTAAAGGAACAGGAAAAAGAAAACCAGACCGCCTTACCTCCATGGTCACCGGCGGTCCTTGACATGTTTGGTTGGCCGCGGAAGTGCTGGGTTGGGTTGATGGTGGGGTGGCTTCATTTTCCACTGGGGTCGTTGTGGGCCTGACCCCAAAAAAGACCGCTGCTGCTGGCCCTGTTGATATCGGTGTGGTGTCGCAGCATATGGTCTGGCTGCTGAAGCGGCCGAGCCTCGCGGTCGAGCAGGTGGAGCTTTTGGCACCGACGGTCTGGGGGCGATCTGAGACCGCATGTGTCCCACCGTCTTGGCTACCTCGTAAAGCTCTTTGACTCTCTTCGGAAGGTCCTCTCCGAAGAGTTGTCGGGGCGGCGGTGGCGGTGGTGGTTTACACAACCCAGCGAACTTAGGGTTGATGGATGGACGGATGCTGTTTTTTCGGAAGGCATTGATTTCGTGTTGAGTGGCACACAAAAGTGCCAAAGCATCCTCCTGGTCCAACGAGAGATCACCACCATCGACCGACCGCGCAAAGGCGGTAATACCGGCCGTGAGGAGTTTTAAAATCCGCTGGAGCTTCAGCTCCTGATGGCGGATTGCCACGCCGATGTTGCCCCATATGGGCGTATTGACCACAGGCACATTTAGGGCATTGCAGTTGGAGGGAGGTTTGTGGCGATGAATAGCCTGCGAGAGGACTTCCTCCTGGAGCTGGTGGTTCGTAAGGAAGTCCACCGTGGCCGCCAGCTTGGGGTGAAGCGGAAGCCCAGTTGTGACCGGGGCAGCGCATTTTGCCGCTACATCCAGTAGATCTTCTGTCGGTGGCTCCGATAGAGCTGGTGTAGGGTCAACAAATCCTTCTTCCTCCGGTAGTTCGCTGACGATGGAGGCTGGCGAGACGGCCCAAAAAAATTGCCGGGGCTCCTGTCATCGGCCCGCACCTCGTCGAGGTGATCTCGGTGCCGGTAGTTGTCGCTGCCAGCCGCCGAAGCGAAACCGCGTGATTCCCGCGCGGGAGAGGTGTTCAACCGCCTCCGTTTGGCGGGAGCGGAAGCCGTTGCCACAAAGGGCCCTGACGGCTGGGGGTCGGCTCCAGCAGAAGCATGGAGACCCGACGCCCGCACAAGCTTGCCGGCTGTCCACATCGTGGACGATGCCGACGCATGGTCTCGTCCTCCCATCCATGGGGGACTCGGCGACCGAGGCGGGACCGTACCCAAGCCCCCCGTCCCGGCGGCGGGGTTTGGGAGTTGGGTAGCAGACCTCACAGACCCAGGTCCCGCCGTTGCACCAGACCGCAACTCGGCGGCAGGTGAAGCCTTAGCCCGTACCGGGTTAGGCTTACGGGCTCCTCCCCTGCCCTTCTTCGAAGGGCTAGCGGAGGGGGGCCGGGCAGCTGCACGAGACCCCTTCCCTGTGGTCGCCGCTGGCGACCTGAATGTGGCAGGGTCCACCTGTTCGGGTGGCACCCCGTTGTCGTCCTCCACGAACTCCTCCTCGGAGCTGTGGCGAGTCAGCGGGTCCCGACCTGCGGAAGCAGGAGGCATCGGTCTCCCCGCCTTTCTCCCGGCCCCAGGTGTAAACGATGATGAGGGCGCCGGGCCGGTCAGTCGACGACTCCGACCAGACATCGAAACTCCAATCCACGCCCTTACTGAAAGAGAAACAGACAGCAAGGGCCAACCAACTTAAGGTTAGGTTAACTTACCTAAGCGGTCCCTTATGAAGAGCTGGCGGGGAGCGCACCCCACCGCCAGCTGTCGGCAGCAATGCGTTGCGACGATATGTCGCGCATGCATGCCGGCGGGCTCTTCACGAAGTCACTCACGTGACTCCGAAATGAAATAGCAGTGTACTTATAAGAACCGGTTTTGAACCAATCTATAGACAACCACCTTATATGAAGTTTCCCCACACTGTCTTCAAGACTGAGAAATTCTGCAGCAGGGGATTTTCCCCAATGGACTGAATATTTAGTCTTGTTCAGAATACACTGGGTGCTGGAAACAAAATCTGTTCATTTTCTTTTTGTCTGCATAAAACAAGGACATAAAATTGCACCAAGTTCGCAATGTGAAATGTATATTCTATACCAAATGCTTATTTTCTTTGTAAAGTACCGGTAAGAAAACTGTTCGGAGCAGGAGTGCAGCGTGCGGGCCCGCTGTTCCACCTCGGAGATCGGGTCGCGAGATTAGTGCGGAAACGCCGGCTCCGATACCGGCAGCCGTTTTACCGGTAGTTGAACAGCCTCCAGCTGTTCCAGTGTCTCAGGGCACTGAGGCCATTATAACGAGTAGGAAAGCTAAAGGAAAGTCTGTCAGACCCGTTTTATCCGACGAGTCTGATGAAGAAGAGGACTCCCCTCCGGTTAACAAAAGGATATGGGGAAGACTCGACCAAATGGAGCAAATGCACCACACATTAATCAACCAGGGGTTCAGGGCCCCAATGATTCCCGAGGCTGCCTCTCAAAGAGGCCTATATGCAGAGGAGTATGGTGCCTATCAACATCAATGGGAATCACCCTCTCCAGCACCTTGTTTAGGGCTGGATGAGATCTCCCTTGAGCATGACTCGGGAGAGCCAGGGCAGGAGGAGTCTGACCCTGAAGCTGGTGTCACTGCATTTGTGCACACACAAGAGCACACGAGCCACGCTCCAGGTGTCCCGGATGTAGTGCGAAACTTCGCTATTCCGGAAGGGACTGGTGAGGCTATGGAGGACAATCTAGCTGCCAATGTAAATTACATGGCTTCTCACCAGCTCCAGGATACCATCATGGAGGAGACCAGCACACGTTACAAAACACCTGTAAACTGTGCTTCACTCAAAGTGCCCACCATAAACTCGGCATTATGGGCACAAATGAGTGCAACAATGCGGGGACAAGAAGAAAGATTTCAGCGTGTCCTCAAGTTGGTGGCAGGAGGCATAACTGCATTCGGGAAAATGGTCCACGGGGCACTGATGTCTGCAACTCAACAAGATAGGCTGGCCCTGTTTTGAAACGCCTACTTCGAGGGCAATTGCATCAGAAAGATAGCCATTAGACCAACTTTGAACCCGAAGTTTGCAGCCCTATGTAGGTCAACAAACGTTCAAGCACCAGACTACTTATTCGGAGTAGACCACATCAAGCAAATCAGCGACCTCGACAATGAGGCCAAAACAATTGGGCTCATGAAAGCATACGTCCCTGCTCTCAGAACGTCATCTCGCAAGTCGGGTTCAATGCGAAGGGGGTCGGATCCAGGGGCAGGGCCAAGCAGAGTGGGGCCAGTGGGGCGACGATACTACCCACCAGTGTATCCCGGCAACAACCCCAATATCGGAAGAAAAAGGACTTCGAGGCCGACTGTGGAGGTACAGGAGATTCATTCCGTCAAGGATAAGACTTCTGGGGAACAACCTCCGGTTGGGGGTAGATTGCAATTGTTTTATGATGAATGGTGCTGCATTATATTTGATCGGTTTATACTAGATACTGTGTCAGGTTCTAGAATAGAGTTTATGTTAGGAATTGTTCCACCTGTACAGAATATGCCTAATAGAGTATTGGTGTTTTCTGCACCAGAAACTCGGCAGGTAAAAGAAGAAATTAAGAATTTGTTCCAAAAAGGGATGATTGAGAGGATGACTAACCATCCTCAACAATTTGTGTCCAATATATTCCCCAGACAGAAAAAAGATGGGGGATGTAGAGTCATTCTGGACCTAACCCAGTTAAATTCCTATGTTGAGTATAGGCATTTTAAAATGGACACCTTCAATACTGCTAAACAGCTGTTATCACAAGGCTGTTATATGGCAACTATAGATCTCAAAGATGCATATTATTCAGTACCAATTCATCATCATTATCGCAGATACTTGAAATTTAGTTGAACGGGACAGCTGTGGCAATTTAAAGCATTGCCCAATGGGTTAACCTCAGCTCCTAGGTTGTTTGCGAAATTGTTGAAACCAGTGTTGGCTCTACTTCGGGCCCAGAATCACATTGTAATGGCTTATCTAAATGATATTTTATTCAAAAGCAACACTCAAGAGACAGCTGAGGAATCGGTTTCAGCAACCAAACACCTGTTTGAAACATATGAGTTTCTGGTCCATCCAACAAAATCCAAGTTACAGCCATCCCAAAAAATTGAGTATTTGGGTTTTGTCGTTGATTCAGTTGATATGTCAGTGACTTTGCCTACAGCCAAGGCTGTGGAGATCAGGGATGTCTGTACTTGTCTCACTGAAAAGCAATATCCCTCCATCCGGGAAGTAGCCAGGGTTATTGGTAAATTTGTAGCAGCTTTTCCTGCAGTAGAGTTTGGACCTCTGCACTATCAAAGTCTGCAACGAGCTAGAGAACAAGCACTAAAAGAACATGCAGGTCATTTTGATAGATCTATACAGTTACCAACCAGAGCCATAGCTGAATTACAATGGTGGATTATCAATATTGTACAAACTACCAAAAACATTTTGGTTCAGCAACCTTCAGTGGTTTCACAGACAGATGTGAATGCTCTCGGATGGGGAGCTACGGACAGCGAGTCTAGCTGTGGTGGTAGATGGAGTGTGCAAGAGGGTTTAATCCTTCACAGGCAGGGTATAAATTATTTAGAGTTGTTGGGTGCATTCTATGGATTAAAAGCTTATTGTTCCACAATGAATAATTTACATATTCAATTCCAGATTGATAATACCACAGCTGTGGCATATATCAATCACATTGGAGGAATAAGGTCAGTATCATGTGATAATCTGGCTAATCTCATGTAGCACTGGTGTATCTCCAGAAACATCTGGGTCTCAGCTATCTACCTACCGGGCAGAGACAATGTGGTGGCAGACAACAGGTCACGAAAGTTCAATGACAATATAGAATGGATGTTAAATCCTGAAGTTTTTTAAATGATTGTCAGCCGCTATGGGTTGCCAGATATTGATCTGTTTGCATCCAGGCTAAATCACCAGTTGCCTAAATATGTTTCATGGGAACCGGATCCAGGAGCAGTAGCAGTGGATGCATTCTCGCTACTTTGGGGACGTACATTCTTTTATGCTTTTCCTCCATTTTGTCTGATTAGGCAATGTCTCACCAAAATAGAGCAGGACTCCGCCTCAGGCGTTTTGGTGGTTCCGGACTGGCCTACACAGCCATGGTTCCCATTGGTGCTCAGAATGATGACTCAGCCATTCACGACTATTCCCAATTGCAGTAATTTGTTGGTGCAGCCAGTAACAGGAGAAAGTCATCCGTCACATGACCGTATTAATTTGTTGATCTGCAGGTTCTGACCAGACTGTTCCAAGGCCTTGGACTGTCGAATAGGACCATAGATGTTATAACTGCAGCTAGGAGAGATAGCACTAAGAAACAATATGTGTCTCATATTAAGAAATGGGAGATGTTTGGTTTACATTCAGATATATCTTATCATACTGCAAGCATACCGGATGTATTGGAGTTTGAGTTCAAGTTCAAGTGAGTTTATTGTCATGTGACCCTGATAGGACAATGAAATTCTTGCTTTGCATCAGCACACAGAACATAGAAGGCATTTACTACAAAACAGATAAGTGTGTCCATATACCATATATAAATATATACACACATGAATAAATAAACGAATAAAGTGCAAATAACAGATAATGGGTTATTAATTATCAGAGTTTTGTACGAGCCAGGTTTAATAGCCTGATGGCTGTGGGGAAGTAGCTATTCCTGAACCTGGTCGTTGCAGTCTTCAGGCTCCTGTACCTTCTACCTGAAGGTAGCAGGGAGATGGGTGTGTGGCCAGGATGGTATGGGTCTTTGATGATACTGCCAGCTTTTTTCAGGCAGCGACTGCTGTAAATTCCCTCGATGGAAGGAAGATCAGAGCCGATGATGGACTGGGCAGTGTTTACTACTTTTTGTAGTCTTTTCCTCTCCAGGGCGTTCAAGTTGCTGAACCAAGCCACGATGCAACCGGTCAGCAAGCTCTCTACTGTGCACCTGTAGAAGTTAGAGAGAGTCCTCCTTGACAAATCGACTGTCTGTAATCTTCTCAGGAAGTAGAGGTGCTGATGAGCTTTCTTGATAATTGCATCAGTGTTCTCAGACCAGGAGAGATCTTCACAGATGTGCACGCCCAGGAATTTGAAGCTCTTGACCCTTTCAACCATCGACCCGTTGATATAAACAGGACTGTGGGTCCCCATCCTACTCCTTCCAAAGTCCACAATCATTTCCTTGGTTTACCCTGATGACCCACGACTGTTGTGCCAGGTTTAGTACAAACCACATCATGAAGTACGCAGATGACACAGCAGTGGGGGGCCTCATCTGGGATGACAATGAGCAGGCTTACAGGGAAGAGGTGAAACAACTGGTGGACTGGTGCAATACGAACAACCTGATCCTGAATGTCGAAAAAACAAAGGAGGTCATCGTCGACTTCAGGAAAAACCGGCACAATCCCACACCACTTCATATCAATGACAGCGATGTGGAGGTGGTCAGTAGCACTAGGTTCCTGGGGGTGCAGATCACTAACAGTCTGACCTGGTCAAATAACATCTCATCAACAGTTAAGAGAGTGCAGCAGTGGTTGCATTTTCTGCGCCGGATGAGCGAGCTCACCTCCCCCATCCCATCCTCACCACTTTCTACAGGGGCACCATAGAGAGTGTTTTGACCAGCTGTATCTCTGTCTGGTTTGGGGACTGTAAAGCCTCCGAGTGGAAGTCCATGCAGAGAGTGGTGAGGACAGCGAAAAAAATCATCGGGACTTCTCTCCCCTCAATCGGGGATATTGCGACCAAACGTTGCGTGTCTAAGGCCAGCAGTATTATTAAAGACCCCACACATTTCCATCACGGACTGTTCACTCTGCTGCCCTCGGGCAAAAGATACCGCAGCATAAGGAGCAGAACATCAAGGTTCTGCAACAGCTTCTTCCCACGTGCCATGAGACTCCTGAATGCCATGTAATGGGCTGCCACCATTGTCTATTTATCCTTTTATCCTTTTTATCCATTTTATCCTTCTGTTAATTATCGTGTTGCACTGGGAGCCAAATGCAACGGAATTTCGTTTGGAATTGCATATATCGATGTATTTCTAAATGACAATAAAGTTTGTTTGACTTTGACTATGACTTGACTTCCTTTCATAAAGCAGTCTTGCCCTTAAGTCATCCACTTTATTTTCAAGGGACTGTACATTTGCCAGTAGGATAGTAGGGAGAGGGGGTCGAAGTCCCCTGCGCTTCAGTCTGACCTGAAGTCTTGCCCGCCGGCCACGCCTACGGACACAATGGAGGCTTCCCCTTTGTTTCCAGGTACTGAGTTTACTGTACCTGCGGTTTCTGCGGACCTGTGCTGGAACAGGGATTTCTTCACAGACAGCAGCTCCAGCTCCTTCAAAGTCGGCAGCTGCAGCTCCAGCTTCATTGTTCCTGGGAGATCCAGCTCGTTGGCTCTGAAGGTCATCCCGGGATTCCGAGGTACAGTACCTGGGTTCCTCATTAGGGTCGGGAGATTTCCAGCGACCATGGGAAGGTTTAAAGACCGGGGCTCCCGCGGCTGCGGGAGATCGCGAAATTGCGAGCGCCTTGAGGTGCTCAAGCAGCTTGACTGAAACGGCACCGTTTTCTGCCGTTTTCCTGATCCAGGTGAGTTGATTTAAGTTGTATTTAAGCCTTCTAGGTTCTGGAGCTCCGCAAAAGTCGCCGCAGGCAGACGCCATTTTTTTCCAGACCTTCATAGTTCCTTGCTATGTTGCATTTTGATGAACACTTGAGTTATAGTGCCATTAATAGTGCTTTGTCCTCCTATTTAGGGCACTTTTCAGGTCAACAATCTATCGGGTCTCATCTGTTAGTATCCCGATTCATGAGAGGAATTTTTAACAAAAATCCTCTTAAGCCTAGATATACAGAAATCTGGGATGTCAGTATAGCTCTCACACTGCTTCGGCAATGGGCTCCATTATGTCATTATCTTTTCAGAAGTTAACACTTAAAGTGGTTATGCTCATGGCGCTAGTTTCAGCACGAGTGCAAACATTGCAAAAGTTATGACTAGATAGCATGTATCTTTCTGTAGATAGCATTACATTTTATGTCCATGATTTAATCAAGCAAAGCAGGTCAGGAATGACTGGAATCAAAGTAATCTTTAAAGCATACCCTGTTGACCAAACGTTATGTGTAGTAAAGCACCTGAGTCAATATATTGAGGTAACTAAGAGTCTCAGAGGTTCTGACACAGCAATGTTTATCAACCACAAAAAACCATATAAAAAAGTGTCAGTACAAACTATTTCTAGATGGTTAAAACAGGTTCTGGCTTGTGCTGGAGTGGACACTTATGTGTTTAAATCACACTCCACCAGGGCGGCATCAACATCTGCAGCAAAGGCACGGGACGTGCCGCTAGATCAAATCCTCGGGGCTGCAGGATGGTCTAAGGAATCAACTTTTTCTAAGTTTTACGATAAACCTGTTCTGACAGTGCCAGAGTTTGGGCATGCTGTGTTGGGTTCCTTTTAATGTGATTGCTCTGTCTTTATATAATTCTTTTGTAATTTCCCCCTGGGATAGAGGGGTTATTACTGTCTTTTTGTTTATTATTATTAAAATAGTTATTGAATAATTTGGAGCAATGTTCAGTACATTATTTATTCACTACTGTGTCAACTGAAGCAGTGTGTCATATGGAATGGATCTATGGCATGAAATCACAGAGCTTTGAAATCTTCACGTAGTCACTTACGTGACTCCGAAGTAAAATAGTAAGATTAAACGAGAACAGTTTGAAGTTTGATCTTTATTTATGAGGAGTTACGATGAGGGATTACGTGCCCTCCGCTCCCGGCCCTCATAATCAAATAGATCATCTGGAAGTTCTAGACTTCTAAGCCTTACTATGTTACTTCGGCTATCATTTCTGTGTTTTCTGTGACGTGCATGCGCCTGTGTTTTCTGTGACGTGCATGCGCCTGGCGGGGCTTCTTCACGTAATCCCTCATCGTAACTCCTCATAAAATAAAGATCAAACTTCAAACTGGTAAGTTCTCGTTTAATCTTACTATTTTCAATTTTATATAACCCTCATCTCTGCGGCATTTTATCCCTCTCCCCCTCCCCCTGCCCCCCCCCCCCTCCCCCTCCCCATTAAAATCCATTAGTTCAACCAGACCCTTGATGAGTACCAGTTTCTCAGGCTGAGAAAGACAAGGGCATCTGTGTAACTATATTATAAACACTTTACAAGGTACAAAATAATAATGAATCAAACACACACACAGGAGTAAGGACAAAACTGTAATCATGTAAACAATGAAGTCAAAAAAATCATTTTCAAATCCATTAATTTCAAACATTCAATGCTCACAATCCACATATATTAAGTTAATTTTATATTGTCAAATGGTGTACTAATATGGCTCAGGGCACTATTAAGCACTTAGTTCTAACTGAATACAAAGACTATCTATTACAAGGAGAATATTTACAGTATATCAATGTTAAATCTTGAATGTTGTAGCCTTTATCTGTGCACTGTGAACCGCTTGATTGTATTCATGTGTAATCTTTTCTTTGATTGGACAATCAAACACTAGTTTTTCTCTGTACCTCAGTACACATGAGAATAATAAACTAAACTATAATTCACAATTAGCTGAAGTTCTAATAATTGAACATGGAATCCCTGCAACTGTGATCAGCTTTCTGCCCTTGACTGTGCGTGTTTTTATTCTAGAATTTGGAATTGGATTCATAGTGCAGTGATGGTAATTACTGATCATTTTCCTGTCATTGCAACATCAATTCTAGGCCATTTTTGTTCCTCGACACAGTGGTGACTGTTCATTCAATCAATAATTAATAACATTGTCATTCTTTAAAAATGTATTCCAACAACTCCTGAAACATAAACCACACAATTGCATATGTGTCCTGTAAACGATTAGGTAATAATCACACGCATGAATAGATTAGTTTGATGTGTTACCTACTCTAAATGAAAATCCATTGTTGCAAGTGCACACACAAGTATTTCACAGCTATTTATTTTATATGTAAGTGCTGCTCTGACTGCTAATTTAATTTGCTTTGTTGGGGTAAAGAACTGGTGTTCCAAATAACTCCGGATATATGGCTGTATCATATCATTTCATTTTTTGCAATTGTAGATCATATGCTATGAAACTTGTAAATTTAAATCATTGGTTTAATATACTACAGTATCATTTTTCTCCCACTGCATTAAATATCTGCTCATGTTCTTTTGCAATGTTCACTTAATAACAGAACTCCCTTTCAAATTATTCCTGCAGATGACTGAAACCATTTGCTCGGTGGATGGTTAATTTATGTATAAATAATTCATTACAATCATTAGAAATCTGCGAGGAGTTGAATAGTACAGAGCAAAATGTGATAAATGAGACATATTTGAATCAATAAAACAGCAACCATCATCTCCAAACTTAGCAGTTTCTAGAAACTGGCGGGGTGTGTTCCAGTTACGATCTACACCCACAGTTATCTTTAGTCTGACAACTGTTTTGTGCAAAGAGAGACACAGAATGTTGGAGTAACACAGTGGGCAGGCAGCATCTCTGGGGAAAATGGGATGGGTCGGGACTCTTCTTCACACATTGTAGTGGGGGTGAGGGAGCAACAGGAAGCGAAAGAAAAAAGGACAAAGGCTTTTTTTCTTGCCTTTTGCAAGAAAAAAGGCTAGCAAAGATGACCTCGGGCAACGAGTTTCTCTGATAGGCCAATTCTTGGTTGGAGGTGGCGTGAGTGCAAGAGGGATACACAATGGTGAGCTGTGGAACTGGATTATGGACTTTTAGTGGAGGAAGGGAGAAAGCGTGGGGGGGGGGGGGGGGGGGGAATGAGGGGGAGGTGGCTGTAGAAGTTACCTAAAATTAGAGAATTCAACCTTCATACCACTGGCTTGTAAGCTACCCAAGCAAAATATGAGATGCTATACCAATTTGCGTGTGGCCTCACTCTACAATGGAGGAGGCCCGCGACAGAAAGGTGAGTATGGGAATAGGAAGATGATTTAAAGTGGCTAGCAACTAGGAGATCCAGTGGACCTTGGAGGACGGAGTGTAAGTATTCAGCGAAATGATCGCTGAGTCGATGCTTTGTCTCGCCACTTACAGGAGCATACTCCAGGAACACCAGATGTAGTAGATAAGGTTAAAGAAGCTGCATGCAAACCTCTGTCTCGCGTGGAAGGACTGTTGTGGCTCCATGGATGGAGTTGAGGTATAAGACAGGTGTTACATCTCCTGCAGTTGCAGGGGAAAGTACCTGTGGAGTGGGTGGTTTGGGTGGGAAGGGATTAGTGAGCCATGGAGTTGTGGTGAGAGCAGTCTCTGCGCATGGCAGAAAGAGGTGGAGATGGAAAGATTTGTGGTGGGATCACGTTGTAGATGATGAAATGTCAGATGAGTTTATTGCAGTTGTGTAGTCTTGATGAGACTGCATTTAGAGTACTATGTGCAGTTCTGAGCTTCTTACCTAAAAAAAAATCTATGCAGCAGGGATTCAAACAAGGATCCACTAAACTAATTTCAGAGATGACGGGTTATCTGAGCTGACTACCTGCAAATTAATGACCGATAGATTAGCATTTATACAAGTTTGTATTATCACAATTCAGATGCAACTGCGCTCCAAATTAGTTAATTCCAGCAAATTTAAGTAGGTTCTCTTCTGCAACTGTGAACAAAAGAAGACCCAGACTTCTTTCAGTTCTTCTGTAATCTGAGCTACTCCCATTTACTGTCCAATTAAAGAATTCCAGATGTTCACAGCGAGTGCATACATTTCTCATCAGAGTCATAAACAGCCTCTCCCATATTCTCACTTATGTTCCTGGTCCTATACTCAGTCAAGGGAATCATGCATCGTGGTGCTGTAGGGCAGCAACTCTTCTGTTGCACCTCTGAGCCCCCCTCTCATTTGCTTTTAGGCTGTCTTTGACTTCCTTTGTAAGCCATGGTTGCCTCATTCCCTCCTTAGCATGTTTCTTCCTCTTTGGGATGAAACAATCCTGCATCTTCCGAATTACTCGCAGAAACTCTTGCCATTGCTGCTTCACTGTCATTTCTAATAGGGTCTCTTTCAAATCAACTTTAGCCAGCTCCTCCCTTATACCTCTGTAGTTGCCTTTACTCATCAGTAATACCAATACATCTGATTATGGCTTCTCCCTCTCAAACTGGTGGTTGAAATTGGTCATATTATGATCACTGCTTCACCTTCAGCTCCCTAATCAAATCTGGTTCATTACAAGTCATGAGGTGGACCTCTGTTATGATGAGATGGAAGATCCAATCGACATATCTGGCCCCTTAGTTTTAAGTTAGTGTAACTGGCACGTCTAGAATGACACATTTTGTTGGAATGGGATCATCAACCTAGATGGAAAAGATAAATGGTAGATGGTTTCTTTATTTAATTAATATTTCTATTTACATTAATTAACTGTTAACTGTTATATAAATAAACGGATAACTCACAACTTTAAAATAAATATTTAGAGTTAAGTCGAGATTGAGTCAAGGGTATTTAATTGTCAAATGTGCCAACAACTAAACAATGAAATTCTTACTAGCTGCAGTGTAACAGACTTATAAAATCAATAACGTACAAGTACATCATATTAATTAATTTTAATTTTGACCTTATAACCATGATAGCGCAAAAAAACAAAGTCAGAGTGCAACCAAACACACGGTCCATAGAGGATCATAGCTGCTGAGGTTAATGTTATGTAATGATCAAAAGCCTGATGGATGCTGAGAAGAAGCTGTTCTTGAACCTGGTGGTCACAGTTTTCAGGTTCATGTATCTTCTTCCTGATGGTGGTAGCGAAATGAGAACATGGTCAAGGTGGTGGGGTTTTCGATGATATTGGCTGCCTTTTAGAAGCTAATAGATCCAGAGTTGATGAACCAGGCCTCGTGCAACCAAGCTGCATGCTCTTTACCGCACACCTGTAGATGTTCAATAGACTATTTGGCGACGTACTGAATCTCCTCAATCTTCCGAGGAAGTAGAGGTGTTGATGAGGTTTTCTTCATGATTACATTGTTATGCTAGGCCCAGGATAGATCTCCAGAGATGTGCATGCCCAGGAACTTGAAGATCCAGCACCTTTCAACAATGAAGACAGGTTCGTGGATTCCTTGTTTTCCCGGCTTTCACCTCCTGAAGTCAACAATCAACTCATTGGTCTGGCTAACCGCTCGAGCAGTATTGTTTTTCTGGCACCATTCAATCAGATGTTTAATCTCTTTCTTTACCATCATTACCCATTTGTTGCTACAACAGTGGTACATCAGCAAATTTAAAGATGGCATTGGAGTTGTGCCTGTCTATGCAATCATTGGTATAGAGAGAGTAGATCAGGGGACCGAGTGCTGAGTCTTGAGATGCTCCAATGTTGACTATCAAAGAGGAAAAAGTCATGGCGCCATAGCGTGGCACTATTTTACAAGCAGCAGAACGTTAAATATGGTTGTTTCTTAAATGTTTACATCTATTTCAACTGTTTTTAAACATCTCTGATTATCAGGGACACAGATGACCAGAGAGAGACAGATATAAAGAGCTTTGATAGCCGAGGCTTAATGTGGTCAGTGCGCTAGCACCAAGGGAGTGAGCATGAGGATTGGAAAGGTTCATCGTGATCCAACAAGTGGATTATAACATTTATGGCTTACAATTGTTAATATTTATGTGCTCCTATTCAAAATGCCATAACCTAAATTAGTCCGTCGTTAAGATCCCAACAAGTGGTTGTAGTTTGAACAACTAATAGCTAACTTTATTGTGCGTATGACCTCACATTTCATACTGCAGTGGTAATTGCACTCAAAATAATCTGAGGCAACAGAAAGTCTTCTGAAGATCATGAAAACATCTTTTGGTGTACAGTTAGTTTATTGAGTCTTTGAAAATATTTCTTAGATTTTGCGCCTGTTGTTTCTTTAAAACAGATTTGGCTTATTGCCTGAAGGATTATAAAAAATAAGACATTATATCAGAATGGATAAAACTGTTGCATTATTTAGAAATTGCACCAAATGCAACATTTTAATATATTTTATAGATTGTTTTAATCAATACAAAAGTATCTAACAAAACAGCCTTATGAGAATCTCAATTTTTGCCTGGTATTGCAATGTACCTTAATTAACCTTTGTTGCAACGTAATTTGTTGCTTGAAACTCGGCTCAATGTAAAGTTAGTACACAATGATGAAACTAATTTGCCTCATACGGTATGATGAGACATTTCCTTTTATCCTATGTGCAAAACATCAGTTTTCTACTTTCCGGTTCCCTTGTATGAATGCAAAGTATGGAAATGGACTGCAAAAGCTATTGGTTCTTATTGTAATGTCATCAAGGAATCAGACCTTTATGACCTCCTAATTTATTTACATAATTGTTAACTGCATGAGATGCTTAAATAATAAGCTGATTTACATGAGAATATTTGGGTCAGAGCAAGGTTAGATTTCATCATTAGAAAGCCATCCACATCTATTCTCATTATTTCCTGAGGATTTGCTGGCATGGTATTTTGTGCAATTTAGTACCAATCAACATACAGTTCTACTGTTATAAATTCATTGTGCTGTATACTTTCCTCCCGTTTTTGTTGAGCAGATGTCTAACTGGCAAACTGATTGGATAAAATCCTTTCAGAAATAATTTTGAAAATATTCGGCAATGCCTTTTTCCAACATTAATATTTCCAAAATTTATAACTATGTACTATTTTAAAAAGCAAGTTATTTCGAAAGTTTAGTTTTGAAAATCTAACTTGATTTCCAAGGGGTGCTTCAGTGTACCTGTCTGGAAGCAAGGGGTTCATTAGTTCATTGATGGGGGATCACTAGTGAACACTAAAGACAGAATGGAGCGATGTAAATGAGACTTGCTCAGTTCAGCAACGTGCAGTATAGCTGTGTGACTCCCAGTTTTATGGTGGGATTTGAATTCATTTCATTGGTCAGTAGTCCAGAACTTTATCATTGTTTTTATTTATTCATTTCATTGATGTGGACAACACTGGCAACAGCAACATTTATTACTCATCCCTCTAGAAGATGATGGTGAATCGCTACAGTCCTGTTGAAATTAATGCTATTTATTTGGGGGTTTCAGGGCTTAGTTACTTCATTGTCATTAGGTCGGAAATATTAATGTCCAGTCAAGAGTCCAGAGTGTTTTATTGTCACATGTCCCAGATAGAACAATCAAATTCTTACTTGCTGCAGCACAACAGAATATGCAATCATAACAAATAATATAACAAACACTGTTATTAACAGTGCAATAATAATAATATTAGTCTATTGTAGTTCATAGCTTATGATGTAGTGTTTAATAGCCTGTTGGCTGTATCGAAGAAGCTGTTCCTGAACCTGGACGCTACAGTTCTCAGGCTCCTGTACCTTCTTCCTGATGAGATGAGTGTGTGGCCAGGATGGTGTGGGTCTTTGATGATGTTAGCTGCCTTTTTGAGGCAGCAACTACAATAGATCCCTTCGATGGTGGGGAGGTCAGAGCCGGTGATGGCTTGGGCAGTGTTTACAACCTTTTGCAGTCTTTTCCGCTCCTAGACGTTCAAGTTGCCGAACCTGGCCACGATGCAACCGGTCAGCATGCTCTCTACCGTGCACCTGGAGATGTTCAAGAGAATCCGCTTTGACATACCGAATCTCCTTAATCTTCTCAGGAAGTAGAGGCACTGATGTGCTTTCTTTATGATTGCATCAGTGTGCTGGGTGATTTGGGGTGATTTACGGTTTAGGAATCTGCAGGCATGCCTGTGCCCTAGTCCTGACTGTACCTTGTTTACTGTGTTCTGGGGTGAGACTTTCACCACAAGAAATTCAGATATTTACCTACTCTTATAATATGGTAGTTATGTGGCTGTAGCAGTTGCACTTCTGCTTAGCAACGACCCCGGCATGTTCATGATGGTGGGCTCGGCAATTGTAATGCCACTGATTGTCAATAGTAGGTAGTTAGATTCTCTCTTGTTGCAGTGGCTCATCTTGTGATACTCGCTATTTATTAGCCCATGCATGAATGTTGTCCAGGACCTTGCTGCAGAAAGGTCATGAATTAATTCTGTTTCATTTACGAATATCTCATCTAAATTAGTGTACTCCCTGGTTGTTTTCCTCATTGTATTGTTCTAAGAAATCTTGTAAATATAGTCGATGAATTTATCCTCAAGTCTACCCATGTCAATTTGACATGTCCAAGGAATATTATGATTAAAGTTACATTTATTACCAGTTCCCATTATTGCTTGATTTTTCCTTATCCTACAGAATAGTGACTGCTTGGGTGCCTACATTGTATTTCACCATGTATTTCTTACCTGTAATATTTTTTATTTCCATTCAAAAGGATTCTGCACCTTGAGCTCCTGAGCCAATATCACAGTAATCTCAGCCCTTACTAACAAAGCTATTCATTTTCATTTTTGATCTGCTGCTCAAAGGTCAAATAGCCCTACAAGCATGTCATTGTAATGGATATCAGATCATAACCATTTGTGTATATTGTGTTGTTAACTCATCTCTCATTCTGAATACTGATTGCATTAGGATAAAGAGCATTTCATTTTTTCTGATCACTTTTCCTTTTTCTGATACCATTTACTAGTGCATTCAAATGATAGCTTGCATTGTCCCTTTCTGATACCCTCTGGTTGTTGTTTTTCCCTTGGATTGATCTGCACTACTGCCTGCCACTTCTTCTTAACTACTCATCAGAATCCCTAATTCCACCTTAATTTTTCTCTCTCCAGAATTACACTCAAGTGCCCACTTCCATGCCAACCTAACCTAACACCTCCTCAGCAGTTCAGTCAAAATCCTCTGCAAAGGTGTTGGTCTCTTCATGATGAGAAGCTATCCATCTGGCCTGCAGAGGCTCAACCCCTCTCAGAAACCATTCCAATTCCTCAGAACTCCAAAGTCTCTTGGATGCACCTCTTACGTCCCAACAGTCTCAGCACCAACCTCTTCAAATCTCTTCTAGGGCCTGTTAAATTGTGTTAAACAGAGTATCCATGGTGCATTTGGTGCCTCATCGATTCCTATGTACACCAGGGACCCCGATAACATAGATTAATAAGCACTTGCTTGATTTATATAACCCGCCTATTAGTTCAGTGAACATTTTCCAAGCTGCTTTCTATGCATTAGCTCACTTCCTTGGACAAAGGGTCCAATATTCTGCAGTGTACATTAAATTTGGTTGCACTAATTCCCATTATAACCAAAAGATAACTTCCCTATCTTTATTTTCAATTCGCTGAGCAATAAATAACATTCTGTTAGCTTTTCTTGTTATTTGTTGTATCTGAATATTAGTCTTTTGCAAATCATGCGCTAGGTTACTGAGACCCCTCTACATCTCAAACAAAACAATTTCTCAACAATTTGGATGGTACTATTTCTCCAGACAAAATGGGCAATTTTACAGTACCCACATTGGACTCTGTTTTGCCAACCAACTTTTATCCGTAAATAACCTCCTTATTACCTCTTCAGAACTTTCGTTCCCATCATCAGTTAATTGAGCAACCTTATCTTCAGTTTCATATCTCAGCTCTCGCGACTGAAATTGCAGGAGATTGGTCATGAGGATTGTTAATAACACTAATGCCATTCATAGCTTAAAGCTTTTGAACAAAGATGTTGGCCCAGAATTTCCCACCAGAACCTATAGGTTAATCATGAAGTGGCCTTTTAGATATTAGAAATAATGTTACTTTATTAAAACTTGTAAATATTAACTAACTTTATCAAATATTATACCCTGGTTGAAGAAGTAAAGTATTTCTCTGTAATCCCAATTCTACAAGGGCACAAAGCACTAAAGTAATAAAATGTCATGCATCTATGTTGCTTCATTACATCAGTAATATAACACGTTTATTAGGAGAGTGTATTGTGTCAAGGAAATTGAAATTGATTTGAAAGACACTTTTGGTGGCTTGAGGTGACCATTGAAACCAAATGTCTTTTGTCCAAAAGTAACCCACATGATACATTCACAGGTGATAATGATGACTGCTGAGATCATTGCAAATAATAAATTTGCTATTTTAAAGATGTTTTAAATGTTTAAAGTTGTTTAAAAATATTTGTGAATATTTTTAAAATGTCGCTGACCATCACATTGGGCAGCTTCAAACACTGCCAGGCCTTCATGTTGATGAGTTTTTGGAATATGCCAACTGAGGCCTACTTGTTTCTGGGCACATGCATCACCCAAGGATGTTTTTTTGTGTAGAGGGTCAAGTTGTTTACCCAAAAAAGGCAAGCATGAGAAGAGTGGCAGAGCAAGCAGTAAATCAGAGAACTGAGATGTTCACATAATCGGGCACATTTACAAAAGCAAACATAACTGTTTTTTCAAAGTTTTTCAATTTTGTCTTCGTCAAAAAGAAAATTGTACTAAAACCTGAGGTTATACAAATGTACAAGAAAATGATTGACTTTCTGAAAAGTTTCCATTACCTTACTGAGTGGATAATCCTTGCGAGTATTTCACAATTCCCAACTTTCTAATGCTTAATATTTAATAATACTAAATGAATAAATTCGCACTTGTGATTATACAACATTAAGTAAATAAAAGATAGCTGTTGACAGGAAGACCTATATGTTTGTAAGATGCAGAATTAAATACTGTCATACAGACAGAAAATGCTGGAAATACTAGCAGATTAGTCAATATCTCTGGAAATATTTCAAGTCAAAGACCTTTCAACAGAAGTAGGAAAGAAAGAAAATAAATAGTTTTTGGTTGCAGTGTTTGTGGGGGATGATAGAAAAGCGAAAGGGAATATCTCTGAAGGTGAGGCAAGGGTTGCAGAGATAGATTCATAAAAACATGCAGTGCAGAAACAAGCCTTTGGCCCACTGAATCCGCACCGACCATCAACTACCCATTTCCGCTAATAATACTTCAGTTCCTTATTTTTTGTACTTCTCTTTATCTTCTCATCAATTCCACTCATATCAGTCCCCTGGTGACAACCTGCATTAACCATTCAACCTATCCGCCAGCAAGTCTTTGAGATGTGGGAGGAACCCGGATGAACCCACGCAGATCCACATGAATAACATTTAAGGTCAGGATTGAACATTTGTCGCCAGCACTGTGAGGTAATGGCTCTATGCTGTTGTTGTAGTGATTGCAGAACTGTCTGGTTGATAGGCTAATGAGGGCTGTTTGCAAAACAAGGAGCCATGTTAAAGTTGTGAAGTACAGGTCAGAGCTGTTGTTGAAACTAAAGCTATCAGGAATATGATGGAAATGCCAGGCAGATGAGGTAGTGTCAGTGGACAGAGAAAAGATCAGTTACTATCACAAATGGATATTCATACATGAGAACTTCCCAGTTCTGATACTAGCAGAAAAATAAAGACCTCTTCAACTGTTGAATCCAATATTAAGTCATATTATGCTCAAACAGAAATGAGGCATAGTTCCTCCAGATACATTGAGCCTTGCTGGAACAGTGCAGCAGGTCATAGCCAAATAAGTCTGAGTTGGAGTACAATAAGAAAATAAAGTGACAGGCAAAAGTAACCTAAAGGCCCTGTCTCACGGTGCGAGTTGACACACGAGTGACCCAGAGTACCAGACTCGTGGTTGTGTACGATATTCCAAGTTGATGTGCAAGTGTTTGAGGCGAGTTCCCACGGGTATGGTAATCTGCGATGTTCCGAGATCGTCTCCAGAGTTACCAAGTTCCCCTCCCGTTTGTTCTTGAGTTACCAAGTTCCTCTCCCGCTCAGGGCGTGTGTTGTTGCCGCAGTCCGGGATTTGCATTTAAAGCACTCGGTTATCTTCAGCAGTTCAGGCGAGGACAGGTTTGGGGGGGGGGGGGCGAGGGATGGTGAAATTGGGAGAAGGCAAAGACTATGGGTGGGGAGGAGTGAGAGGGGGGCTAGGAACGGCATCTGCGAAACGGGTAGTCAACCTTTAGGGTCCCGGCCGAAAACATCCCTATACATTTTATGATTTCCCTCCAAAGATGCAGTCTCCCGTGGTTTGTTTGCACAACTCTCTTCCCTCTCTCTCCCAACATTGCGGGGGGGGCGACAAGATAGTTTAAACGGACCTTACCCCCACTTCATGCCTCTGTTGCGCATAATTCAGCAGTAAAACCTCTCTTCCCCTTACCCAGCGACGCCCGATTCCTCGCACCCCCACAAGTTCACATCGACGAGGGAAGAATGAGCGGGGGGAGTCTGAAGAAGGGTCCCGACCCGAAACATCACCCATTCTTTCTCTCCAGATGCGATGCCTGTCCCGCTGAGTTACTCCAGCATGTTTGTGTCTATCGTCGGTGTAAACCAGCATCTGCAGTTCCTTCCTACACACGGACAGTGAAGTGCCTCGGCCAAATTAGGAACATTAGGATTCTCTGATGTGAAGGTAGCCTGGTTTGCATTTCTTACACTTGATCATATCCGAAACTAAAGTATAAATAGACACAAAATGCTTGAGTAACTCGGCAGGACAGGCCGCATATCTGGAGAGAAGGAATGGGTGGCGTTTTGGGTAAGTCTGAAGAAGGGTCTCAACTCCATTCTTTCTCTCCAGAGATGCTGCCTGGTCCGCTGAGTTACTCCAGCATTTTGTGTCTATTAAAGAGTTCCCACGGTAGACGCACGAATCACTAAACTTAACGCACGGGCCACTATGATATAACTCTGAGTTTAAATGTTTCAATTTTAAACTTGACCACGAAACTTGACTCGTGGAAAAAGTCAAACATGTTTGACTTTTTTCACGAGTTCACAAGTTTCACAGGTACCTGCCGTTAGCGCCACGAGTGGACAAGTTGATCGCGCGAGGTCCGACGTTCCCACTACGTTGGCTGTACGTGATCACCACGAGTGAAAACTCGGGGTCACTCGTGGGCCAACTCGCACCGTGAGACAGGGGTTTAAAGATCACCCCTATGGACCACTATGATGTTCTGCAAGACATTCATCCAATCTGCATTGGAGTTCTCCGGTGTGGACGAGCCTACACCATGAGTGCTATTTGGAAGAACTGTAAGTGAATCAATGTAAAAGAGAACCTTCTGCAATTGCTGTGAGGAATGTAATCTAAAAGTCATAATTGTAAGCGCTTCTATAGCTTCTCTTGACAGCTCATTCCAGAACCGGACTACATACTGAATAAAATGGTTACCCCGAAAGTGCTCCTTAAATCTCTCCACTCTCACCTTAAGCCAATGCCCTCTACTTTCAGAATCATCTACCCTAAGACAAAGACTGTGAGATTTCACCTTAGCCATGCCCCCTCATGATCTTGTGCACCTCAATAAGGTCACTCCTCTTCCTCCTTCGCTCCAAAGAAAACAGTCTCCAGTTTATCAAACAGCTTCCTCTCACTCAAGCCCACAACATTAGGTGACATTCTGGTGAATTTCTACTGCACCTATTCCAAATTCATGACATCCTTCTTGTAGCTGGACAACCAGAACTGTACACAGTACTCCAAGTGTGGTCTCACCAACGACTTATACAGTTGTGTCATGATGTCCCAACTTTTGAACTCAATACCCTCCCTAATGCAGGCAAGTGAGCCAAATGAGTTCTTCAGAATATTGTTCATATGACATATCACCTTTAAGAACCATGGTACTGCCACACTACCCTCTTCTACAATAATATCAAGGGCTCTACCATTTACTGTGTAAGTCCTGCCCTGATTTGACATACCAAATAAACCGAGACATCCTTCCTCACTGTCTACTATCCCACCAATTTTGTTGTCATTTGCAAATGTACTAACAATGTTAACTACATGGTCATCCAAATCGCTAATGTATACAACGGACAACAGTACACCCAGCAGCAATCCTTGTGGCATTCCACAGGTCACATGCTTCCAGTGAGAAAAACAACCATTCACTAACTACTACCTTTTGACTGCTTCCTCCAAGCCAATTCTGAATCCAATCCACTATAACCTTCCAGACAAGCCTACCAGGCATGCAAAAATCCATGTAGAAAACTGCCCTGCCTCATCAATCCTCTTGGAAATCTTCAAAAAAAGCTTTGTGAGGCACGATCTCCCACGCACAAAGCTATGTTGATCTTATCTAATTAATCTGTGCCGATCCAAATGTTAGTATATCCTGTCCCTAAGAATTGTCCCCAACAACTTTTCCACCACTGAGGTCAGGCTCACCAGCCAGTAGAACCCTGACTTGTCCTCACTGTTCTTCTTAAATAATCCTCCCATATCCTAAAGACGTATGTGGGTAGGTCTTTGGCTGCTGTAAATTGTCCCTACTGTGTCGGTGAGTGGTAGAATTTGAGGCAATTGATTTGAATGTGGGGAGAACACAAAAATATTGAATGAATCTGTTATTTGTGTTAATGAGAGGTTGATGGTCAGTGCTGACTCATTAGGGTGGACCTCATTCTATGCTGTCTGCCTTTAGAACAGTATGTTTCTAAAATGAAGGCCAGAATTTATCAACTTCTTACTATTTTCCTAAAGCATTTTAACATTGTGTATTCAGGCCTTGTGACAAGCCGTACTACTACTACAGAACTTGGCTTGCATCCATTTTCCAAAACGCTGCCTCTCACAGACATACTTGGGATGATTAGCTATTATTTCTATTGTTTAGTTGGATTGTTAGATGGAATACTATATGGACATAGGACAATTCTGCAATGAAATATGAATTAATTACATTTTAGTTCCTGCCAATTGTCCATAGAGCATTATTAGTTCCAGCATTTATGAAGTCTGAGACCCAGATCATCCAATTATTTGGGATCTCTTAACTGAGAAACAGTCAAGGCCTCAAGCATAATAACCAAACACATGAAGACTTAGGGAATATATCCATACAAATTAATGGCAAGAGACACACTGACACTATTATGGGTTTACAATAAATATATTGCAAAAATTCCAAAAGGAAATAATTTTGTAATTCATCAATGAGCTTGTGGAACTCTCCAATTCTTTCCTTTCACACAAATTTGTAACTTTAATAATGACTAATTGTAAGAACATTTGACCAGCTCACGGTGTTCAGCAGTGAAGCTATATAATTTAATGCTGTAGCATATATGATACTGGAGGTATCAATTCTTTAAACTGGAAATGAACAGTAATGATGAAAAATATTAGCATTTCACCGTGCTGAAGTAAAATTTTCCTTAATATGGGAAAATCTGATACTATTTTAATTTTATTATTAAAAGATTTGTGCTTTAGAATCTGAATTCACTTACATAGTTCAGGAAACATATATCACTCAGTATTATCCAATCTTAAGCAATACAATCAGTTCAGAATTACAAGCACAATTAATATCAGATACATATTCCACTAAGATAAAAAGCTGATTACGTACATGCTTTAAATTTTTTACGTAGCCTGCATGTGTTAATTTGCCTTGCTGCCAATGAAAATCTGGTCATAATTTTACTAACTATGAATGGGTAGAAGTACAATACTGCATATGTACAGTGTACATATAGATACTGAAAGCACGCAAATGCAATTTTATGTTTTGAAGCATATGTTTTATTAAGAACTAGACTACGTGGGACCCGTTTGGTCCCATTCACCACGGTGGGTGTGTGGTGGGGGGGGGGGGGGTGTGGGGTGGGAGGTGAGGTGTGTATGTGGGCGAGAGGGGCTTGCGAGGGGGGGGGAGGAAGGATGTGGGGGGGGAGGGGGTGGGTGGGTTGTGGGGGGGGAGGGAAAATGTGGGAGGGGGTGGTTTGGGGGAGGGGTGTGTGTAGGCAGTGGGTGTGGAGGGTTGTGTGGGTGGGTGGGGGGTATGTGTGGGCGGGGGGGTTTGGGCAGGGTGTGGGGGAGGGGGGAGGGGTATGGGGGAGGGTTGTGGGAGCGGAGGGTCATTGTGTGGGGGCAGCGGGGGCGTTGTTGGGGGGGAGTGGTGTGTAGGAGGGGGGAGTGGTGTGGGGGCAGTGAAGAGCGAGCTTGAAGAAAAGACAGGGAAGAGCCATGGGGGAGAGTGCGGTATCACGGGGGAGGGGGGGGCAGGAGCCAGTGAGGGGGGCCAGAGGGGAAGGGGTTGGCGGTGCGATGGGGACACACAGCGGGCGTTGGCCTCTGGTCGTTGGTCGCTGGCCGCTGGTCGTACTCCTCCGCTGTGATCAGAATCTCCGCTTTCTGTTTGGCGCCATCGGCGCCATCTCCGACTCCACAACGGGCTAGGTCGGGTCATTTCCGGTCCCTCCATTGTGTCCGGTTGGAGACCCCCGCTGGCCATCCAGAACCTCCTGCAACTGCAGTAAAGACGCGATGGCGCAGGTAGGGGCGGACCGTCCCGCGGAGTCAGGGGCGTAAAACCCAGGGGGGCCAGAGGGGCCACGCCCCCCCCCCCCATGTTTTGAGAGGTAGGGAACATCCCCCCCAAGTTTTTGTCATCCGGATTTTAAAATCTCTGCTTTTCGCGAGACAGCTGGTGGGACTGCTGATCGAGCGCACCGATTGGACGAGAGAGACGTCGGTCAGCAGGCAATGGTGGTGGGACATGATGATTCAGCACGATGATTGGAGGAGGGAGACGTGGCACAGACCTGTGCCTCATCCGCAGCCAGGATCGATCCCGGCCGGCCCTCCGGTGCTGTCCCGTTCCCACCCAAGCGCCACCCCCCACCCCCCCCCCCCCCACAGGTGGCCAGAGACGTCAGCAGTCAGACGGGAGCTGTACCCCCAGGCCCACAGCCAGCGCAGAGAAGCAGCACTAAATACAGCTCAACTCTGCCTGTTAACCTGCCTGGGCTTGCGGGAAATATGGCCAGCGTGGAGAAGCAGCGCTGGTGTCCAGTCAGGGCTTGTAGGTTAACCCAGCGAGACAGGCAGAGTTGAGCTGCATTTAGCGCTGGATTGAGCCTCCGAAGCCTCGCGCATGTATGTGAGTGTGCGCATGCGGATGCGGCCACCAAAAAATTGTGTCCCACCTGTCCCCCGGTCCCCTCCATATTTTGATAGCGAGTTCCGTGCCTGCGCAGAGTGACAGCAGAAGGGACCAATCCGCGCGGCGCTGAATGGCAGAAGAGGCAATCGATCTGCGCACGCGCAGTTTTTAAGATTTTTAAACCTCGATAACTCTTACCAGCTTCCACCGATCGGAACGAAACTTGGTGCAATCGCAGCACAGGAGAACGGTGAGTAAGCTGGCGAAAGATCGTAGCACTATCGCGTACCGTTTTTGCGCACGTATGACAGTAGAGTATCATTGATATTCATGCACTTTTGTACACACATATGCATGGATAGTCTAGAGTTCCGACAAGTACTGAAGCTAGAATTACCAAAGTGGACAATCCATAGATAATTTGAATTAAAGACACTAGTTTTCCAGTATTTTCTGTTTTTTATTTAGACTGACAGCGTCTGTAGAATTGTAGTTCTGGAACACTCGCATAGAGCAAGATTGGGATAATATTTCTAAATGGTTAGATGCAGCTATTTCCTCCAGTCAGATTTTCTTAAGCAGTCTGTCCAGTAAAACAGCATGATCAATGGAGTAATAATGCATGAAATGCACATATAGATGCTCTAGTTCCAGCAAGATATAAATCCACAAAATTAGTACCTCGCATGTCAGCTGCTGATTTCAGAGAGAAATATTAAGATATAAAATATTCAATGTAGAAACAAATTAAACAGTTCATGTGATACATTGTAATATTTTGTATTGTAGGCCCATTTTCTGCACCAGACCTTTTCACAGTTATATTGGATATTGCATCATTTTCTGTCTTAACTTTGTTGGATAGATGCGTACAAGCTCGTGATTGCTTAAAAGAAAAATGCGCTCATTGGGATCAACTTCACAACCAGCAATTTATTGCAAATGTTCTCCTTTTCATGGAATAACTTGTATAATATTTTATTCCTACTTGAGTTCATTGAAACAATCTGACTGGTATCTGATTGGGTGGCACAGATAAATATGGTAACTCAACTGAAGGTTTCACCAGAATTTAGAATCTAGAGCATTAGGATAATAGTCTCCTCGCTGTGATGACTATATTAGAAACTATGAAGAGTCTTATATGAAATTGTTTATATGGGCATGTCAGCAATATAAAACTCTTTATCAATACTGCAGCAGGTGGATTTAGAATTGAAATTCAAAGACACTGGAAAATTGAAATTGCTAACCTTGGGTGAACTCTAAGTTGAGATTGTGCTTTGCTTCAAAATCCTGCTGAAGATAAAATGGGAGTGCTTAGTCTTCTGGCTTGTAAAGCAGGGAAGTGTAGCTCTAACGTAATGTTTAGATGAGTAATTGCTTAGCATAATTGAAATATTCTTGATGTAATTTCAGGTGCATAGTCAATCCTCCAAGTGTGTATTTATATTCCTGATGCCGAAATGTTAAAAAATGTAAGTTGGAGCCACTGATTATTATTAGTAGAGAACCCCTCAAGCAATGCGTTTAATGGTTCGCTTCAAGGTTGACAAGTATCACGGGTTGCACAATTTTAATAAAAGAGCAAAAACTACTGGTGCTGGAAATATGAAATAAAAAACAAATTCTGGATTCACTCAGCAGCACAGCTGGTGTGTCTATGGGAAGTGACACACGGTTGAAGAGCCAAATCTTTGCAGACAGTGGTGGCCCACTATTTATCAGACTGACTCCTCACCTTTTTCATACACTCTGGTGAAAATATGCTGGATGAAGCTGGTTCCAAATTCAATGGCAAGATTAGAGTCATGAAGCACTTCCCTGCTATATACAGATGTGGTAGAACAAGATCCCTCCGTGAAAGCCCTAAAAACACTGATATTAATCGCAGGTAAACTGCACCACATTGCTTATGAGCCACTTTCACAATCTAATTCACGACCTTTTTTACTCGTGGACATTTTTCATCATGCTAGAAAAAACACCCGACCCACTTGATGCCACGAGTACCTACGACTAGCATCTCGGCCTGCTATGACCTATCTTTGACCTCCTACGACCTCATATGATCTCGTGATGACCATGCTGCGAGTCTGAGTCAAGGGCAAACTCGGCAGAGGTCATGAATTAGTTTGTGAAAGTGGGACAGGCCCTTTATCCTGCTCTTTAAACAGTCACGATACAGATTATGTTTCTAAATGTTACCAATATTGCAAAGCATTCCACAACTGTTAAAACTATTAAATAATTGTAAATGTTGAAAAGTAACAAGGAAAATTGAATCATCCGGGCATTGGTGTTGGAGAATTGCTGTATCTTTGCTCAGTGTTGTTGGACTCCATGGGATGGTTATTGGATCGTCTGCAAATAATTGTCTGGAACTGGGAATGGGAAATGCTGCCATATTTCTGTAAAAATACAACCAATGTTTTCACATAATTCATTTCCAACTCTTTGTGGTTGTAGAAACGTTGAGAACCATATCTTAGGATAGATGTCTCAGGCTATCAAGAAGTGTTCCTAATCTTAAAGGGCCTGTCCCACTTAGGCGTCTTTTTAGGCGAGTGCAGGAGACTCTGCGCTCACCACATGGTCGCCACATGTTCGCTGGTGGTCTCTGGTGTGTCTCCTTCATGGTCGAGAGGAGTTCCCGTATTCTGGGAACTAGTCGCGGCCTCGGTATGGTCCCAGCAAATTTTTCAACGTGTTGAAAAATTTTCTGCGACCAAAAATTGGTCACCATGGAGAAAATCAATACTTTTGTAGTCGTTGGTGCAGTGGTAGTGAGGTCGCCATGTCGTTATAGGTAGTCGTAGGTAGTTTTATTTAATCTCCTTTGCTGACCGGTCATTTTCATTGGCTCGTAACGTAAGCGCGAGTTTTCAGAACCAAGGAAAACCAACCGGTAATGTTAAATGGCCGCTAAACTTCATAGCTGTGTATCTCTGGCTTATTAAAAGTTGTCTGGCTTCTTAAAAGTGTCTCCGCTCCTTCTTCTCCCCCCTTCTCCCCTCCCTCCCAGCACCCGCCCTTTTAGAGAACTTACCGTACACTGTGCTATCCGTCTTTAACCTTCCTGTTCATCGCGGTGTGTGTCTGTATCACCTTGGCTTTGCACAGTGTGAAATTCAGACAGCGCTCCCCCGCTTTCCCTGGACCCCGCCTTTGCGATTTGTTTGTGTTCCGCTCTGACGGTCGCCGTTCCAGTCGCGGTTTTTCAGACGAGTGCTGCGAGCTTGAAGGTCGCAGGCAGTCCGCTGAAAAGTCGCCTAAGTGGGACAGGCCCTAACACTCCGCCAGGTTTGCAGTGCGTTACCTTGGATCGATCTATAACTAACGCAGTGTAGTGTCTGAGTGGGAGAATAATATACATTTTTGGTACTTATTCATTGTTTATTAATTGGAGGAGAGGAGGCTGAGGGATAATTTTATATAATTATAGATTATGAGGGGAATAGTTAAGGTGAATGCACAGATATTTTTACCCAGAGTAGGCGACTCAGGAACCAGATGAGTTATGTTTAAGGTGAGAAGGGGAAGATTTAATCGGAATCTGAGAGGGTGGTGGGTATATAAATCAACCTGCCTGAGGATGCAGTTCAGGCCGGCACTATAATGGTATTTAAAAGACACTTGGACAGGTACATCGATAGGAACAGGTCAATGGGATATGGGCCGAAAGCGGGTTAATGGGACGAGCTTAGATGGGACAACTTGGCTGGCATAGACGAGTTTGGCGAAGGGCCTGCTCTGTGTCTGTATGATTGTATGATTCTATGAATTAAATAGATTGATTCCTGGAAAAGAGAAAGAGACAGGAATAAATTAAGAGGAAGTGAATGGAGATATGCTCTATGTAAGGAGATAGATGGGTTCAATGAAGGAATGGGACAGAAAATAAGAATACATTTCATATTACTCGTTAATTTCCCCTTAATTCTGCAGTTAAAATTGGCAACATTTACATTTATTGGGATTGGGTAACGTGAGAATTGTAGTTTATCACTGGTCTGCATTGTAAACTGCTCAGTTATTTGATATAAAGTGCGATTCCAGCAGCTGTCAATGTTGGCACACAGTCGATCCAAGGTAATTCTGGCAGAATAAAAATAGCCTCCACACATGCGGTATAAGTAATTCTACAAGCATCTCCATCACAATCTGCTTTTATGTAAAAACCAGGTCATCAGAGGACAAATGAAATTTTCCTGTTGAATGAACAATTATGAAAGCAGCAAGATATTTTGCCATAACCAGTAGTGTAGAGCTGTAATCTTCATACAATTTGTGTCTTTCCCATTGTTTCTAAATTGACCCCCATATAGATTGCACAAATCATAAAGCCAACTTTCCCGCATTCATTTCCTAGAATCAGGTTGTTATCTCACTTGCCAATAGCTATAAAATTCATATATTTTTTAATACTTTTGACTAGCCTTTTCAGATTTTAATATATAAAAAATAATAACTTTATGCTAAACAATTTTTTAAATATTTAATTGACGATTTAGAAAAAAATCAATCATTGGAACAATATAATGGTTTTACATGTTCAATCTATATTTGAACAAATAACTTATGTTGGAAATTATGGCAATGATGTTGCAAGCTCTGCAATAACCCAAGAAAAAAACATGTTAAAAGACAAACAAAATAAATACATTTAATACACAGAAACTTGTGTGCAAGAGGCTACAACTCAAGAAAGATTTTACAGATTATGTTGTAAACAAAAAGGACTGCAGATTCTGGAAACAAGGAACTGCAGATGCTAATGTCCCATGGAAAGACACAAAATGCTGGAGTAATTCAGCAAGTCAGGCATCATCCACGAAGAACATGGCAAGGTGATGGATGGATGATGCAGAGTGGGATGAGATGTAGTCAAGGCAGCTGTGGGAGGCGGTGGGTTTATAGAAGAAACATTGAATCATAGAAAATAGGTGCAGGAGTAGGCCATTCGGCTCCTCGAGCCAGCACCGCCATTCAATATGATCATGGCTGATCATCCAAAATCAGTACCCCTGAATCATATCCCTTGATTCCTTTAGCCCTAAGAGCTAAATCTAACACTCTCTTGAAAACATCCAGTGAATTGGCCTCCACTGCCTCTGTGGCAGAGAATTCCATTTGACTTGAAGATGTCAGTGACAAGCCTGTCTCCTAAGATGGGGACAGAGAGTTCCAAAAAATAAGAGATTTAGAGATGATGAGAGATGGTCTAGGTGAATTTAAGGGCAGGGTTGAAGATGATAGCAAAGGTGGTGAAATTGACAAGTTCCGAAAGAGTGCAAGAAGCAGTACATCTCCAGTACTTACTTGAAAGTTCTGAGGTTCCCACCGGCTTTAAAAATATCAATAATACTGGTGCCTAAGAATAATAAAGCCAACTGGAAAGAGAGAGGGTATAAGTAGGTAGTTTCACGGATGGCAAGATGTAACCAGTGATGTAACACAGAGACAGTTGCTGGGATTTCATCTTAAGTTTGTTTAATTGATTTGGATGAAGCTACCAAAGTGCCTATCTTTGTCTCAGCAGCAAATTTATCAAACTTACCAAAGTCGTTGAAGATAATATAAGAAGGTTACAATTTGTTATGAATAGATTATGTGAGTGGGCAAAGATCCAGCAAGTGGAATAGAATGTGCAAAAGTGTGACACCATTCAATTTGTTGAGAAGAAAATTTGACATAGTCTAAATGGTGAGAAATTACAGACTTTTGACACAGGAGAATTTGATGTATGATTTGAAAATGTTGGTATGTTGGTGGAACAACTAGATTGGAATGTTAACAGAAAGTGCATTAAGTCTTTGGAGTTATCTTCCTCAAAGGTAGTGGAAGCATAATCTTTGAATCTTATTAATGCTAATAAGATACTTGAGAAGCAGGGGTGAAAGGTTATCATAGTTAGAAATGTGAATTTGAGATTACTGACAAATCAGTACTGATGTTACAAAATGGTGGAGCGGACCTGAGATGTCATGTGGCCTACTCCTGGCACATCATCGAGTTATCAAATTGACATGAAATGGGCAAAGAGCTCTTTGCTATATAATTTAAGTTTCATTAGTTTTGTTCTTTATTGTCATATTATTTATATTAGTTCTTCCCCCTCTTCTCAGCTCCTGCAATAATTCACTATGCATTGCTGAGAGGTGGCCAGAATCTACCCTGCCCTCTTTTCATTCTGCTTTTTGCCACATGCCAGGAAGTGTTTGAAGGAACGTACATTGAAGGAGTGTTATGGAGGTCAACCAGACAGCACTTCTACAACAAACAGTTTTCTGTAGCTTAAAGGCACTGACTTCTGGGGCACATAGAGCAGCTCTCTTGCTGTTAGCCATGGTAATTGCAAATTGCTGATCTCTGTTGGGCTTGATTGCCAGCGGTGCCCCAGTTAAAGTGAGCAAGGGACAGCACGCAAGTCAGTATTTTAGGTTTTTCCCAAGGCCCTTTATTATGAAAATGCCATTAAGTACGATGTCAGCTGAATCATTGTTCCTGAATTTGCTGCCTCAGCATGACAACCAGGCAAGGTCACTAAGTATGTACCAGCTTGCTGGCACACTGGGATTCCATTCTGCCTTAGCAGTTTCCTTAACTATTTAAAAAAAAAGTAAACTGAGGCTTAAAAAACCTTTCTAAAATCAGTTAACAACTTCAGTTCTGGCTTTGCCAATATACACATTTATAATTAGTTATTAAAATATTTTATTTTTATTTTAGTACCTTTTAAGATGATTTGTAAATACGTCCATGCAGGATCAATCCCTGGCAACAGCAGCCTGTTTTGTGAAAAGCTTTCTGTTTTTCAGGCAATTATCAATTTTTAACATATTATTTATTAATATATTGTTGTCTTAGTTATTCTTTCCAGTGCAAGGAATTTACTATTACTGATATTAATGGAAGAATTCCAACATTTCTCTCTTCTATTTTAATGTAGTTGGAAATCGTTTTAATAGAAGGATGTCATTAAACTGGAAAGAGGGCAAAAAAGATAGATGTTGATGTTCCTGGGTCCAGAAGGGTTGAGTTACAAGGAGAGAGTGGATGGGCCATGACTTTTTTCCCTGGAGCCTAGAAGGCTGAGGGGTAACCTTACAGAGGTACCTAAAATCATGAAGGGCATGGGCAAGATGAATAGCTACAATTTATCTCAAGTGTAACGGAGTCCAAAACGAGAGGGCAGAGGTTTAAGGTGGGAGGGGAAATTTTTGAAATGGACCTGAGACGTAAACTTTTCACATACAGGGTGGTGGATGTTGTGCAATGATCTGCCAGGGGAAGTGCTAGAGGCAGGTACAGTTATGACATTTAAAAGAAAAGTGGTCAGGTAAGTACATACACTCGGATAGGAAATATTTGGAGAGATGTGGGATTAGCTCATTTCGACACCTTGGTCGGCATGGACAAGTTGGGCGTAACGACATTGTTTCCGTGCTGTATAATCATTTGACTAGAAATCGACTAACACTTTTGCTAAACCAATGGCTTATCATCAACTATTGTTTATTTCCTTCATTTACAATGTACCCTAAAATACTTTCATCAGACATCAATATTTCAACTCATCATTTTAGCAGTTCCACATACAACACAAAATTAAAGTGATAATTTTGGTAAACATTAGAGGGGAAATTAGTCCCATCGTCAATTACATGAAGTGGTTATAGACCTCGACTTTTGTGGATTTGTGACAGTTCCCATTAATTAATAATTTAAAATTGAACATTTGGGATAAGTAAATATGTCTTAAAGAGTTATTTGCTTTGTCAGTGCAGGACGGTTAATCTCTCATAAGGTTAAGGTTAAGTCCTAACTCAGTGAGTCCATCCTGAACATTGACCATCCTCTTCCCTCCATTGGTGTTGCTCAACCTACTGATTTCTTCCAGCAGTTTGTTTTTTTGCTCTAGGCTGCAACATCTGCAGTCTCTTGTGTCTGTGGAGTTAATCTCTTGATGTCTTTGCATGTTATTTTTAATTCATACAGATATTTGCTTTTATGACAGAAAAGTGGGTCATCAGGTAAAATGTTGTCAATTTCATTGAGATGCAGCCTCTCAATTGGACTATTCTGCCAATTCAAGATGTTATATTTACACAGCTCCTCAGAGAGTCTCTCATTACTTATCATACTCTATTTTCTTTCAATTCTCAGGTATTTGGTGCTAGAGCATGTTTCTGGGGGAGAACTCTTTGATTATCTTGTGAAAAAAGGACGATTGACACCAAAGGAAGCCAGAAAATTCTTCCGACAAATCATATCTGCGTTAGATTTCTGCCATAGTCATTCAATATGGTAAGCTACAAACATTGCTTTAACATTAATCTGAAAAATCAATCTGCTTATGTTTTAATGCAGTATACAGAATGTCATGTTGCCAGACAACTTTTCAACAGTTATTGAGAATAATCACATCAATCGAGAAAAGGTTCTGTGGACCTGTGGGCTCTTTACTATGGGAACGCTATTAAAATTTGATGAAAGTTATAATTTTAGAATCTTTTGATACCATCTGACTTTCATCTGAGTACACCAGGAGGAGGATTCGTCTTGAGACTAGCATCAAAAACATGATAATTAGTCAGATTCCTTCAGAGCTGTTAAATTTGACTTTCGAAAGTTTCCTTATGGCTAAAATAGCTTATTGTAACTTGCAAAACTAAAGTCATATTTACTTGGTAAGCAACTGAAAATTAGCATTTTACCAGAAGCTAGAATTAATTAATAACACTGACCAAATAAATGGTATTGAAGTAACTTAGTAGTCCTGATATTTAAACTCTGAATTGTTGTTGGTTTTTTTATTTACATGTTACAGTTCACTGATTCATATCCAGTATGCCCACTAGGATCCCCGTCACACTCGGTTAAGAGTCAAGAATATTTTATTGTCATATATCCTTCTTTTGTGAAGCAGCACAACAGATATGTAAATATAGTACACTATAAACACAATAATAAATAACAAAAAGAAGTTCCGAATATTAAAAAACAAGCAAACAATAATAACAGCGCAAAGACAAAAAACAATTCCCTCCCAAGTCTATGTAGTTCGGAACTTACTTGAAGGTTGTAATACTTAATGGCCTGATGGTTGTTGCAAAGAAGCTTTACCTGAACCTGGATGTTACAATTTCAGGCTCCTATGCCTTCTTCCTGATGGCAGAAGTGAAATGAGAGCGTGGCCAGGGTAGACTGGGTCCCTGATGATGCTGGCTGCCTTTTTGAGACAGCAACTCCTGTAGATCCCTTCAATGGTGGGGATGTGAGGACTCATGGTGGACTGGGCAATGGGTGCACCATTTTTTTGCAAACATCTTTGTTCCTGGGCATTTTAGTTGCCGAACCAGGCCATGAAGTAACCAGTCAATATGTTCTCTACTGTACACCTTCAAGAGGTTTAAGAGAGTATTTGTTGACATGCCGAATGTCCTCAATCTTCTAAGGAAGTGGAGGGGTTGATGGGGTTTCTATATGATTGCATCAATGTGCTGAGACCAGAACAGATCTTCAGAGATACGCATGTTCAAGGAATTCGATGTTTTGACTCTCTCTACCATTGGCCTGTCGATGAAGTCAGGTTTATGGATCCTCTGCCTTCCTCTTCTAAAGTCAGCAATCCGTTTCATGGTTTTTATTGCAATTGTGAGAAGGTTGTGGTTCATGTGCCATTCGGTTAGTCAATCGAACTGCGGCCGATACTCTAGCTCGTCATCATCTGTAATTCGTCCAACAACGATGGTGACGATGGTCGACAAATTTGAAGCTGGAGATGGAACTGTGCCTGGTTACACAGTCATAGGTGTAGAGTGAGTAGAGCAGGGGACTGAGCACACAGCCTTTAGGTGGTCCTATGCTGATGGTTATTGAACAGGAAGTGTTGCTGGCAATTCATACTGATTGTGTTCTGTTGATGAGGAAATCAAGGATCCAGTTGCAGAGGGATGTGCAGATACCCTGTCCCATGAGCTTGGTAACCAGTTGAACGCCGAGCTGTAGTCTATGAACAACAACCTGACATGTGTTTTATTGTCCAAGTGGTCAAGTGGTGCAGTGCAGAGTGAAGAGACAGTGAGATCACAGCCTCCTTTGACCTGTTGTGGCGGTAGGCAAATTGTAGTGGGTCCACGTTCGTGTTACGGTGAGAGTTGATGTGCATCATATCCAATTTCTCAAAGAACTTCATAAAGTTAGTGCCACGGGTTGGCATTGCGGCATGTGACCTTACTCTTTTTAAGAGGTTTTTTTAATGCCGTTTTGAAGCTGATAGAAACCTCAAACCTCAGTAATGAGAGGTTGAAGATGGTCCGCAAAACCCCTGTTGGTCTGTATTGGTATTAAGAACGCAACAGGTATAGCATCAGGTCGAAAAGCTTTCCAAAGGTTCACCCTCTTGAAGGATCTTCTGACGTCAGCCTCTGTGACGTGTTGTAATACCATTTGGGACCATGGGGGTCCGCGGAGGCACATCAGTGTTCTCCCTATTAAAATGTGCGTAGAACACATTGAACTGGTATGGGAATGAAGCTTTGCTGTCGCTTGAGCTGCCCCCTGGTTTCACCTTGTCGGAAATTATGGTGTGCAAGCCCTGCAACATCAGCCGAACGTCCATATCATCCTTCAGTTTACAGTGAAACTCAATTCGTCGATTCCCACCCAAACCACCCCCTCCCCGGGTACTTTCCCCTGCAACCGCACGAAATGCAACCGCAGGAAATGCAACACATGTCCCTTATCTCCCCCCTCGACTCCATCCAAGGACCCAATCAGTCATTCCAGGTGAGGCAGAGGTTCACTTTCACCTCATCTGTGTATCTGCTGTTCCAGGTGTCATTGAGCAATCTGGAACACCCGGGGAACCATGTAAGGACTATTTTTATTGACTATAGCTCAGCTTTTAATATGATCATCCCTGACATACTAGTCCACAAGCTGTCGGACTTAGACTCCCCCCCCTCACCTGCGCCTGGATAAAGGATTTTCTTACTAACCGCCCACAGACAGTCAAAATGGGCCCCCACTGCTCCTCCACCCTCACACTCAGCACGGGTTCTCCACAGGGCTGTGTGCTGAGTCCACTCCTCCAATCACTTGTGACTGTACTCCCATCCACTCCACAAGCTCCATTATTAAATCCGCGGATGACACTACGGTGGTGGGACTCATATCAGGAGGAGATGAGGCAGCGTACAGAGACGAGGTCCTGAAGCTGTCAGAGTTGTGTCCTGCGAACAACCTGGCACTTAGCATCAGCAAAACAAAGGAAAAGGTCAAAATCGACTACAGAAGGCACAGAGCGGACCCTGCCCCGCTCTACATAAACGGGGACTGTGACAAGAGGGTTTCCACCTTCAAACTCCGGGGAACGCACATCGCGGAGAACCACTCCTGGTCGGCCAACACTTCAGCGGTGGTAAAAAAAGACCCAGCAGCGATTGCACTTCCTGAGAGTGCTAAGGAAGAACAGTCTAGAGGAGAAGCTGCTGGTGGCCTTCCACCGCTCCACCATTGAGAGTGTACTGGCATATTGTATCACGGTGTGGTACGCCGGCTGCTCAGCAGCAGACAGGAGAGCCCTGCAGAGAGTGATCAAAACTGCCCAGAAAATCATTGGCTGTCCTCTGCCTTCCAGCTCTCGGTGCCTCTGCAGAGCCAGGAAAATAATCAAAGGCCCCTCCCATCCTGGACAGTTCCTGTTCAACCTCCTGCCCTCTGTTAGGTGGTACAGATGCGTCAAAGGCCGGACAAACAAACTCAAGAACAGTTTCCTTCCCTGGGCCATCAGAACTCTAAATTCCTCAAATATCCACACGAAGACATGAAGAGATGCTGCCATCTATTCCACTATAAAACAGACCACTCAGCTAGTTTTTATTTTTTAATTATTTTAAAATATTTATTACATTTTAAAGTGCAATATTCTCCCAGTGCAATGTTCTACCTAGGTGTGATAAATATAATGTATCTACTATTTCAAGCAGTTAAATAACGTATTGGATGTAATTGGATGTGTTTTTACTTGTTTTGGTTACACTGATCAGGAGTAGCTCTCCTAATTTCGTTGCATTTCTAAGTACAATGACAATAAAGGCTTATTATTATTATTATTAAGTTATCTACATCGGCGAGACCAAGCGCAGGCTCGGCGATCGTTTAGCTGAACACCTCTGCTCAGTCCGGCGTAATCTACCTGATCTCCTAGTTGCTCAGCACTTCAACTCACTCTCCCGTTCCCAATCTAACCTTTCGGTCCTGGACGTCCTCCATTGTCAGAGTGAGACCCAGCGCAAATTGGAGGAACAGCACCTCATATTCCGCTTGGGTAGTTTATACCCCAGCGGTATGAATGTTGACCTCTAATTTCAGATTGCCCTTGCTTTCTCTCTCCCTCCCCTCCCCTTCCCAGTTGCCCTGCTTGTCCCACTGTCTCCTCCTACTTTCTATCTTTGTCCCGCCCCCTCCCCCGATATGAGTCTGAAGAAGGGTCACGACCCGAAACATCACCCATTCCTTCTCTTCATAGATGCTGCATCACCCGCTGAGTTACCCTAGCATTTTGTGTCTCCTTTAGCCTTTTTGTTGACCTTATCAGGTTTGTACCTAGACTTCTTGTATGAATCTGTTGCACCAGACTTGAATGCCCAAGATGTATTTCTCAGTAGAATGCAGACTTCCTGGTTCATCCAAGGCTTCTGGTTGGGGAACACTCGGATGGTTTTTGTGGGAACGCACTCCTCTATATATTTCCTAATGCACTCGGCAACAACTGTGATGTATTAATTCAGGGCCGTTGCCAAATCCTACAACATTGCGCAATCTACCAATTCCAAGCAGTCCCAGAGTCATTCCTCTGCCTTTCCTGACCAGCTCAGTGCAGTCCTCACCACTGGGAGGGTGCTCTTCTGCCACTGCCTATATACAGGAAGAAGCACAGCCAAGTTGTCCAATTACCCAAGGGTAGGTGTGGTCGAGGGATGGAGTGATAGGCATTTCTGATAGTGGTATTGTAGTGGTTGGTCCCAATGCAAAGCAGAAAACAATGCAATTGGTGTTGGTGTCCATTATGCATTAGAGCCCAATTATAGATGATGACAGGTTTACTTCATTTCCAGTCCCATTCTTCCTAACTGTGTCCTTACTTGGCTTTTTTAGTTGCATGTTTTAAGGCGAGACCATCTAACATTATTATCCCTGGTGTTGTGCGATCTTCTGTAATGGTAGTCATTTACTTTTCATCTGTTTCATCTTTCTCTCTATTCTTTCTATGAGTAGGAATTCTGCTATATGCTTGACAAGTCAAATAAGATTAGCCTAATCCCGAATAATTAGGGCTGCAGCATGAGCAATATGTGTTGAATTACCAGAAGAGCACTGAATTATTGTGGCTTTTTAAACATTTGTTTATAACTATTTCTTTAAACCAGTTTTGAAGTCTGAGGTTTTTCAATACTTTATAAACTTTTATTTCCAGTTCTAATCGTATTAAATAAATAAACTTCAAGCAATATCCAGATTTTTTTTTTTTTAAATGGCATAGTGAGTTCAGGAAAGACAACTATGCAGTAATTATAAATAGGAGTTCTCAGATCAGTGAATTTATCAGAAGTCCAAAATATGACTGCAGTTTGTGGTCACTACAAACTTATTTTGCACTATATTTATTTTGCTATTTTATTGAAGCTAGTATGTCCAGTGCTCTTAGGCAGGATCAAGGGTTTGGTTTAGTCAGTAGAAAGGAAGGTGTGAGACTCCTTCAAGGAGGCAATGAGGGCCGGGGAGCCTCCATCTTCACCTCTCCCAAAATGTACTGTGCAGTTCAGGTCTGAGGGACGGGGACTTCCTGGCTCAGTGAGATTACATAACGGAGAGAGAGAGTCTGGGACGGAGCAGCCAGCCTTCCGCCCAGTAGCTATCCGCCAACCACCACCCCCACCGGTTGCGCCTTGCTAAAGGACACCGTCGCTAGCTGGTGGGCAGGCCGGCAGAATACACTGAGGTGGCGGCCGGTTCCACTGTCCAATCCCGGCGGCCGCTCGCAGCCACCCGAGCTACTGAGTGAGTTGCTGGCATGATCCCCGACCCCCTCCTTCTCAACGCTCCTGCCCTCCCCGCAACTTTACCCCCAGCGGCCCAGCCAAGTTTGCTACTTTGCCGTGCTGAACTGGGCCAGACTCCCCACATGTTGTGGAAGAAACTCTTCCCCCCCCCAGCGGCACTGTCCTTTTACAGCCGCTGTACCGAGGGATAGCCCAGTCTATCTTTCTTGGCTAACACTCTAACCTTCGGCCTCCAAGATGCAAGGAAATTTTCTGGCTCTATTTTCAGGTAAAAAATAGTGCCTTCTTTGCCGGGAAATATAGGGTATGTAAAAAAAACAAGTACATGTTTCCCAAATTGTAATCTGAATTTACAGAACAATCCCTATGTAGTTTTTAAAAAAGCAGATAACGGGGAGAAATGCACAGTTGGTCAGGCAACCAGGCGGAATTTAAGGGCAGAGAAATATTTTGAGGTTGATGATTTTCACCAGAACTGGAAATTCTGGCAACAAAACAAGTTTCACAATGCTAGTACAAGAAGGGTACCCGGACGTGGCGTCGAAGGACGTGGAGGAAATGCATGTTTGATAATAATGTCTTGCAGGATTCAAGGAATTAGAAATAATCTGCGTGATGAGAACAGCTTTGAGTCCTTTACAAACATCTGAGCTGCATGCACTCACCGGTATATTTGTTGATCCATATCCTGCTGACAACTGACTTCTGATTTTATTACTGCAGTGTTTCAGACTGTTGGGTTTTACATATCCCGCTACTCATCTAGAAAGTTGCTCGTACTGTCCAATGATACGCAGAAAAACAAATGAAACATGGTATATGATGTAACCTTTTTCTATGCCGCAAAATGCACCTCTATCAAAATGCAAATATTGGTTGTGCAGTGTATGAACAATTTTTATTTTTCTCACTATTTGCTGTTATTTAATTGTTATTTTTAATCTTGTACATTTGAGCGCCTGAATTTCTTTGTATCCACCACTACAATGACAATAAAGTAATTAAGTAAGTAAAGTAAAACCAAGCTCTCATTTTAAGTTTTAAAATAAAAGCCATTGTAATTTGAAGTGAATTTATTCATCAAAGTTAATGTGAAACTGATTATGATGCAAATGTATTCTAATATAGGCATAATTACTTGAGGTTAATTAGGCAGCAGGTTAAACAAGACAGTCAATCAACCATTAAGACAATGTCACTTTGGTCTTTAACTAAATGAAGATCTGGAAAAATATTAATGTTCTAATAATGTATTCTGTAGAAAAACTCTTTGAAGTTTATTTGACGTGTAGATCTGATGAGACCAACCTTGTTTTACCACTATAAAGCAACTCATCAACTAAAGGAATCCTATTCAGTAGATTAATATAATGTTGGAATATTGTTATCCTCTCAGCCTAGTTCATTGTTGACATTGGCAGTTCTTGTTTTATTTCATTTCACTGCAAACTGACAATGTTTGCTAGATTATGTGTTAAAAATGAAATGGAAATTTCTGAGGTCAGGGTCCACAGATTCTTCCTGCAATCCACTCCCAAACAAAAAAAACATTATTGAAAGAGAAATGAAAGCTTGTCCTATAAGCTTAAAACAATGTGTTAGTAGTATGGAGTGGATGGCTTTTATATTGAAGATTTTTGATATTCAGTCTTATGTTATGGTAGGAAATTTGTAATTTTTGCCTTAAATTTTCTTGTCCACTTATTCGCTTGGTTTATGGCAGAGTGAGTCGGGGGGATAAAGAGGAGCGATGCGCATTAAAAATGGGGAGAAATAGTTGACCTTCAATCATCCATTTACACTAGTTCAATTTTTTTAGTGGGTAGGCAGAAGCTAAGCTGCCTGGGAATTAGTGGTTGTCAGGATTTGTGGGTAATTGTGAGTGGTACACATCATGGCAACATTGGGGGTAAGTGCTATTCATAGTGGAGATGTTAGGTTCACAATTGAGGTTGTTTGAGGGCTCAACGGAGGATTGGTATGGGGTGATCTAAGAAGAGACATGTATGAGCCAGGTTCTCTGTACCAGCAAAGCCTGGTTCACCTCGATGTCACACTGAATGAGGATTCATGAGCATGCCAAAAATCTGCTTCTGCACGAGTGCCCAGTGGCTATCACGGGGCACACTATGGTTCTATGCATTATGAAAATTACAGAACCGGGAACCAGGTGAGCATTGGATATGGTTATATGCCTAACCAAGACCGTCCTTTACATTGGCCTTCCAGATGCACATGGAAGAGCCAGAATAATTGCTGGAGACTTGGAGCAACTTGCGTTATCCCTGTCCTTCAAAAGGTTTTCGCCTGGCATTGGCATTGGGCCATAAAACATGGTGCTAAATAACATTTGCATCTATTTCTGGAACAATATAGATTTGTTCATTTGTCTTAGCATTTCTGATATATCACAGATCTCACTATCTCCCTCTTGTGTCTCTGGACTACACTTCCTAACCCAGTCTTTTTAACATTACACTAACTCAGCCATACCTACCTCTGACATAGCATTGTTTATATCACTTCACACCTTTCTGGAAAGCTAGTCCCATCATTCCCAACCTAATGCATGCCAACTCATCAGCCCTCTTCTCATTTGCCATCCTACCATCTTGAATTTGCCTTGAACAGAAAAACTATACCCTCGATGTCTGACCCAGCTATCATCCTTGACAGCATCACATGCATTTATTTAAGTAGGCACATACTTCAGAGTATTGTCCCTAAATGCCCCTATTTTCTTTCATCTCCATTATTTAATTCTCCTTCTTTGCTAACACATCTGTATTTCCCAATGTCTCTGTGAAGCTCATTGAGATTATATTCTTCATTAAACACACTGTTTGAATGCTGGATTTGGTCAGTGCAATTGTAGCTGCAGTATTGCAGTAGTGGCAACCCCAATGGTAGTAAACTGGGGGAAAAAAATCTCCTTCTTGCCTTGTAACAGAAACTGAAGTGTTCTGTTGTGTGACATGAATAAAAGTCAGGGATTCAAACCCGGCGGATGCTGCAAACGTCCTGGCGGGACGCTGAGGACAAGGACGGACCCAACGGCCACTGGGAACAAGGCTAGACTCGGCGGGCAGCCCACAGCCACTTAGGGGTGCAGTTCTGGTTCGCCACCATGAAGGAGGACCCGGCGGGCCACTGCCTGTGGGGAAAGCTGGGAAGTCGCTGAGATTGGCCCCGAAGACTGGAGAGTCGAGGAGGAGTGAGCCGCTGGCGGCGATGGACACAAGGAGTGGACTGGTAGGAGAGGGACTGTGATATTGCCTGCAGTGTCATCAAGGTCGGGTGCAGAAGTTGCCCCTGGAACACGGAGCTGATCAGGCGAGGAGAGGGAGATCGGCCGGTGAGCCGAGCTGGTTGAGCGAGACGAAGGAGGCCCTGCAGCAGCCTGGGGCTTACCTATGCCAACCTGGATTGAGGGTGCTCTAGTACATCCAGCATGTGGACCAGACTTTGTCTTTTTCTTTTCTAAATGGCACCAACATATGGCAATGGGTGCAAGAATTTCACTGTGCAGTGCATACGTGACAATAAAGAACCATTGAAACATTGAAAATCCATGAAAAATTTCATTTTGAGAAACATATTTAGACAATAGACAAAAGAGCCAGCATTGTCGTTCAATGTGATCATGGCTGATCATCCCCAATCAGTACCCCATTCCTGCCTTCTCCTCATATTCCCTGACTCTGCTGTTTTTAAGAGCCATATCTAGCTCTCTTCAAAGCATCCAGAGAACCTGCCTCCACCACCCTCTGAGGCAGAGAATTCCACAGACTCTCCACTCTTTGTGAGAAAAAGTGTTTCCTCGTCTCCATTCTAAATGGCTTACTCCTTATTTTTAAACTGTGGCCGCTGGTTCTGGACTCCCCCAACATCGGGAACATGTTTCCTGCCTCTAGCATGTCTAAGCCCTTAACAATCTTATATGTTTCAATGAGATCCCCTCTCGTTCTTCTAAACTCCAGAATGTACAAGCCCAGCTGCTCCATTCTCTCAGCATATGACAGTCCCGCCATCCCGGGAATTAACCTTGTAAACCTCAAATTAGGGGACAAAAACTGCACACAATACTCCAGGTGTGGTCTCACTTGGGCTCTGTACAACTGCAGAAGGACCTCTTTGCTCCGATATTCGATTCCTCTTGTTATAAAGGCCAACATGCCATTCACTTTCTTCACTGCCTGCTGTACCTGCATGCTTACTTTCATAGACTGATGTACAAGGACACTCAGATCCCGTTGTACTTCCCCTTTTCCCAACTTGACGCCATTTAGATAATAATCTGCCTTCCTATTTTTGCTACCAAAGTGGATAACCTCACATTTATCCGCATTAAACTTCATCTGCCATGCATCTGCCCACTCCCCCAACCTGTCCATGTCACCCTGCGTTCTCATAGCATCCTCATCACAGTTCACACTGCCACCCAGATTTGTGTCATCTGCAAATTTGCTAATGTTACTTTGAATCCCTTCATCCAAATCATTGATGTATATTGTAAATAGCTGCGGTCCCAGCACCGAGCCTTGCGGTACCCCACTAGTCACTGCCTGCCATTCTGAAAGGAACCCGTTAATCCCTACTCTTTGTTTCCTGTCTGCCAACCACTTCTCTATCCATGTCAGCACTCTAACCCCAATACCATATGCCCTAATTTTGCCCACTAATCTCCTATGTGGGACACTATCAAATGCTTTCTGAAAGTCCAGGTACACTACATCCACTGGCTCTCCCTTGTCCATTTTCCTAGTTACATCTTCAAAAAATTCCAGAAGATTAGTCAAGCATGATTTCCCCTTCGCAAATCCATGTTGACTCAGACAGATCCTATTATTGCTATCCAAATGTTCGGCTATCTCATCTTTTATAATTGACTCCAGCATCTTGCCCACCACCGATGTCAGGCTAACTGGTCTATAATTCCCTGTTTTCTCTCTCCTGCCTTTCTTAAAAAGTGGGATAACATTAGCTACCCTCCAATCCACAGGAACTGATCCTGAGTCTATACAACATTGGAAAATTATCACTAATGCATCCACGATTTCAGGAAGATTGGTTGTGTCCTCCTTAGTAAAGACAGATCCAAAGTACCTGTTCAACTCATCTGCCATTTCCTTGTTCCCCATAATAAATTCACCTTTTTTGGTCTACAAGGGTCCAACTTTGGTCTTAACTAATTTTTTCCTCTTCACATACCTAAAGAAGCTTTTACTATCCTGCTTTATATTCTTGGCTAGCTTACCTTCGTACCTCATCTTTTTTCCCCGTATTGTCTTTTTAGGTATCTTCTGTTGTTCTTTAAACATTACCCAATCCTCTTGCTTCCCGCTCATCTTTGCTACGTTGTACTTCTTCGCTTTAATTTTTATACTGTCCCTGACGTCCCTTGTCAGCCATGGTCGTCCCTTTCTCCGCTTGGAATCTTTCTTCCTCCTAGGAATGAACTGATCCTGCACCTTCTGTATTATTCCTAGAAACACCTGCCATTTTTGTTCCACTGTCATTCCTACTAGTGTATCTTTCCAGTCAACTTTGGCCAGCTCCTCCCTCATGGCCCCATAATCCTCTTTATTCAACTGCAACACTGACACCTCCGATCTACTCTTCTCCCTCTCGAATTGTAGATTAAATCTGACCATGTTATGGTCACTGCCTCCTAATGGCTCATTAACCTCGAGGTCCTTTATCAAATCTGGTTCATTACATAACAATCCGTTTGTTTGAGCTTGGTTTCATCATTATGTCTTTGAGTTCTGCAGGCTTCGGAGATATTACAGGGAAAAATAAACAATGTGGCTATTCGATCTGACATGTTGTTATAATGGACATGAACAACATATGCTACTGACAAATCAAACCTGGTTATAAAGCAGCTTGGTTTAAGTTACAGTGCACCACAAATTCAAACTAAAATATAAAACAATGACTGGACAGTGAAATGGAGGAAGCCACAGATTTCACCTTATTTCTGAAATCAAAATTATTTTTTTCTCTGCAGTGAGGATATCTCTCCCTGCCAGCTGACTGCTTGAGGTTCATATTAAGTTTTAATTAATGCAGAGAACGTAGCCTCTGGTCATTGCAGCACCGTGTGTTAGATAAACTGTAGATATCTTCTGCATTGCCAGTGCATGTATTAATATTTTATATTATTTTCATAAATATTATGTATCAGATCTAATGGAATAAATTGCACATAGCTACATTATTAGAAAATTTTAATTGGCTATAAATCTGAACGTGTGCTTGGCTGACATCAGATAAAGACGTTGACGCTGATTTCAGCACTTAAAATAACAGTTGGAACTTGCCTCTCCTCAGTGGTGCTAATTTTCATGAGACATTTTAACCTGCTGTTTTGAGCAGATAAAAGTTGTGGCTGCTTGAATGCATGGAGTTTTGCTTTAGGTTTTTATACTGGACTTTGCTGACGTTGGTGAGGCCCGAGTGCAGTCTTATACCCAGATCACTCATAGACCAAATTAGATCTAAGATGGGCGAGTTATATAAGCAGCTTTGAAGTGTTACAGTTGTTCCCGTGTGGGCTAGAAGGAGTACACCCATCTCTTTGTGCCCTGCAAGGAAATACTAGAAGCTTCCATAGGGATTCCACATCATTTTTTCAGAGTGTCAGTCAACATTGGAACAGAATCTCTAACCCACTCATTGAAGGAAAAAATGTTGTCCTTCTTGAGGGAGAGGTCAGGCTATAATAGTACACATGTTTGCAATTAGTGCAAAACAGAAATTCAGCACATAAGCAATAGATTAACATAACTGTACCACTATAGCTTCATCCTATTTGCCCAGGAAGTGGCTTTCATAATAAATGCTGTGTGTTGAGACACTCGGGTGGACAGACTAACATGTTTCTATCCAGCAGTCCCTCTGAAGCATAACTTGCTTCCATTCTAGTCTTGTAGCTTCTGAGGTGGCTGATGACACCAATCTGGGAACCACAGATTTTGGTGCAGGAAATGCATGGTAGGGCAACTGGTGCATAGCAGGTGGGAGATGGTGTGTTCACTTTGTCATTTACACTGGGTTTGTGTGCTTCTGCCACCTGAACTTGAGGTTCATTAAATCTTGCTGAATATTCCTTCTCTACTTTGCTCAAACTTGAATTCTCATAAATTGGTGGAGATCGTGTAATTTTAAAGATATTTTGAGAATATCCTTGAATCTTCTATCCACCTACTGATCTCGTTCCTCGATAGAAATAACAATAAAGAGTCTGTTTTAAGAGCCAGTGTCAAGCACACGGACAGGTTGAGGTAGAAGTGAAAGGTTTGTGCTTTGCGCTATGGCTTGTGAAATGATCGCTGATTTCAATGAAGGTGCTAATCGGGTAATTGAATTGGCTTTATACTTGGAGAGTGTAGAAGAAGAAAGACAGCTAGGGGTTTAATTCCTATGTTGTGACTTTGACTGCAAGTAAATATATGTGAGTATTCTTACAAATAAGACAAGGGACAAATAACATAGATATAAACATCTGGTGACAGATTGTCTTGGCTTTGAAAGGCTTGATGTCATCTGATCTAGGACTTGTGAAATTCTATGACACAAAGATATTTCAGATAGGCTGAGGTAGAAGTGAAATATTTTACACATTTTAAAATATGATTTTATATCTTACTGAATACTAAGAAGCTATTATTAGGAAACTATAATTTTGCAGTTGTCTATCATAATCTTATAACTCTTTATAAAACCAGATTCGACACGATTTTTGTTTGCAGACGGCTCCTTCCATACACTTTAAACATTCACTGCAGCTTAGTTTGCAGTGGAACATGAGAATGTACAGTCACCTGATAGCTGGGGTAGCTGAGTTCAGTAACGTTAGAGATATCATTTCCCTCTGAATCCAAGAGCTAGACTGGGGAAAATGCGGCTTGGGTTCCTGCTCTTGCAGGTCTCGGCGGACTGAGCGAAACATTTGCTGAGTCTACGTTTGGTCTTGCCGATGTACAGAAGCCCACATCGGGAGCACTGGATGCAATAGATGACTTTAGAAGAGGTACATGTGTTTGGCTTCATTTAATGTCACGTATATCGAGGTACAGTGAAAAGCTTTTGTTGCATGCTAACCAGTCAGCGGAAAGACAATACATAATTACAATCGAACCATCCACAGTGTACAGACACATGATAAAGGGAATAACGTGAATAACGTTTAGTGCAAGATAAAGTCCAGTAAAGTCCAGTCAAAGATAGTCCAAGGGTCTCCAATGAGATAGATAGTAGCCCAGGAATGCTCTCTAGTTGTTGGAAGAATAGTTCAGTTGCCTGATAACAGTTGGGAAGAAACTCCCTGAATCTGGAGGTGTGCGTTTTCACATTTTTTTACCTCTTGCCTGATGGTAGAGGGAAGAAGTGGGCATGGCTGGGGTGCAACTCAGCCATGATTATGCTGCGGGCCTTGCCGAGGCAGCGTGAGGTGTAAATTGAGTCAGTAGAATGGGGCTTGGTTGGTGTGACAGTCTGGGCTGCGTCCACAATTTTCTGCCACCTCTTGTGGTCTCGGATGCAGTTGTTCCTAAACCGTGCTGTGATGCATTCCTATAAAATGCTTTCTACATCGCACCTGTAGAAATCATGCTTGACACAAATCTTCTGGAATTAGTTGAGGATGTAGCGATTAAAATGGACAAGGGAGAGCCAGGGAATGTAGTGTATCTGGACTTTCAGAAAGCTTTTGATAAGGTCCCACCCTAGGTGAGAGGTGGGCAAAATTAGAGCACATGGTATTTGGGGTAGAGTGCTGACAAGGATAGAAAATTGGTTGGCAGTCAGGAAACAAAGAGTAGGGATAAACGGGTCCCTTTCAGAATGGCAGGCAGTGACTAGTGAGGTGCCACAAGGCTCGGTGCTGGGGCCGCATCTATTTACAATATACATCAATGATTTAGAAGAAGGAATTAAAAGTAATATTAGCAAATTCGCAGATGACACAAAGCTGGATGGCAGTGAGAACTATTAGTAGAGGTTAATCAGCTGGGTCTTTATTCGAGGTAGGAACGGCCTTAAGGCCCTGCTGGTGGGAGATGGAGGTATAAAGTAACTGGACATGGTAAAGATGAATGAACAGGGGCCTGGAAACTGAAAGTTATTAAAGAGTTGAGGAGTGTGTGTTAGGTGGGAAAGATTGGACAAGGGGGGTGGCGTAGGATGGAATCGAGTTAAGTGGCGCTGTTCAATCATTGCTGGCATGGGACCAGGATAATGGTTTTTCAAGGTATGAAATACAGTGGCTGCAATAACAGGCGAGAGGCTGGTGAGAGACCTGACTCACCAGGTCAGGCAACATCTCTGGTGAACAAGCATTGTATTTTAGGGACCAAACCTCATTAGGATCACATTTATTTTTGTCTTTGGTTTATTATTCTCATGTGTACTGAGATATGGTGAAAAGCTTTTGTTTGTGCGCTATCCATTCGAATCAGATCACACTATACATGAATACAGTCAAGCCATACACAAGTATAACAGGTAGAACTAAGAGAAACATACCAGAGTGTAAAATTTCTTAGCATTGTAGCACAACATTTCTTGAAAGGAAGTCCAGTGCCCAATGCCACTGAACTCTCTATCACCTTCCTGTACTCCATGTTGTCACTGTTTGAGATCTGGCCCTCCACAGTATCTTCTGCAAAGTTGTAGATGGGATTAGAGCAGAATTTGGCCACATAGTCCTGAGTGGATAGGGAGTATAATAGGGAGGTTCACAATGCATCCTTGCAAGCACCAGTGTTGAGAATTATTGTGGAGGAGGTGTTGCCGACTATCCTCACTGATTATGCTCTATGGGTCAGAAAGACAAGGATCCAGTGGCAGAGTGGGGTGCTGGTTCCAAGGTTGAGGAGTTTGGAGATGAGTTTGGATGGGATTATGGCCTTGAAGGTGGAGCTATAGTTTGCAGAGGACCTGAGGCACACTCCTATTGAAACACATGTAGATCTACTTTGATGTTGTGGCAGGCTCCTTTTCCCATTCCTGGCCCAATTATGTCTGAAGAATCCATTAACAAATAGCCCTTGTAAAATAAATTTAAAATATTTGGTGATCACCCATTTCCTTTTTCTCGGGACAATGAACGATGAACTTTTTTGATCGATGATGGAAGGTGGAGTGATGATCTGTGTGGGAGGGAAAGAGCAGAGATCAAACTGGAAAGAAAGGTGTGGGGGTAAAGAGGCAATCGGGTGAGAGAAATCTTTGAAGGGTGGGAGAAGAGGAAAATGGTGCAGGGGAGAGATGATTGGTTTGGGGTAAGAGAATCAGTTTTGTGAAAGATGGGAAAGAATAGAAAGTCGATCAGGGTAGGGGATATTAAATCACAGTGAAGAGGAGTCAATCGGTTTGGAGGAAGGAGAGGACAAGTAATAGAAGTGGGTGCAGTAGCATGATGAGGAACATACCAAGAGAAGGGAGTAGTTCGCACCCACCATCCTCATATTTGGATACCCTGTGCGTAGGCGAAATGGTAGGGCTGAAGATGTCCTGGTTGGGTTGCTCCTAGGCCTGGCCAAGCAGGCTATTTGCTATTCCCACCAGCCGGAAGAGGACTCTGCCCGAGCCGGCTGTCCACCCCTTTCCCAGGGTTACGTCTGTGCCCAGATGGTACTAGAAAGGGATTGCGCACTGTCCACGGGCACTCTGGGAGATTTCCGGGACCGCTGGGCGCCGTGGGGGGTGGAATGGATCCTCAATAAGGACTGAATTGTAACGTCTTAGGATTTTGTACTATGGTGATGGATGTGTTACCATGGTTTGGTTTTGTAAGTATTCTTTTGTATCGCAATTGAATAAATTATTTTTGATACAAATAAACAAACAAAAGGGGAAAAAAAAGAAAGGAAAAGAAAAAGAAAGAAAAAGAAAAGAGATGGGAGTAGACCAAGAGATGTAAACAGAGAGAAGATAGAAGTACACACAAGCAGAGCATAAGCAAGACTCCTCACATAACACACTCAACATCCACTGCACATAGACGCCGCAGAAATCTTGCCTCTCTGCAGCATTTAATTAAAGAGGCACTGGTGAATCTGAACCAAGTTGTAGTATTATTTTTAAATTGTGTTTATACTTCAGTGGTTTGACATCACCTCTGCATTCATAATCTGTACATTTGTTTGCATTTGAAGTGCCTAATATAATCTGCCAAAAATATAATTTCCTGCCCACATTGCAAACCAATATTGCCTGTTCTGTCTTTGTTGTGCTCCTAGTCTGTAATCGGTTTTGACAATATGGTCTCCCTTATAAAAGCATCTTTAATAAACAGACTTGGTCATAACATTTGTTTTCACAAGATGAGTTTAGAATCATTCCGCAATACCTGTCCTATAATTTGATAGATACATATTTTTGTTCTGAAAGATGTTGATGAATTTTGACTTGCAAATGAAGGATTTCTAACAAAAGGAATCAATGCATCCTTATCTTGCTGAGGAAATGTCATTTGGCTGGATCTTTGCAGTGACTAATCTTTGGCTTGTATACAGGTTTAGGACTATTGTCATGCAGCTTGAAGAGAAATCCCAAGATAATCCAAAATCTGGATCTGAGAAATATATACCTGATGAGTTTATAATGATCAGCATAAGAGCTGACATGAATTTTAAAAGTGTCTACATGGCCGTGTTCCGCTGGAACTGCTTGTCATTATCTTTGTAGAAAATTATTCCTGGCCAAAGAAAATGCTGCATGTTGGCCTCGTTGATTCAATGACTTTGACAAATATGCGAAACTGGCATTCAAATGCAAATAAATATAAAATTAGGGAAGAAATACTGGTTTAGGTTGCAATGCAACTCTTTTAAATGCAAAAATATCCCATTGTAATCATGATTGACATGAGTGACTTATGAAAGTATTTCCCGGAAAGCTTTGAGTGATCATAATTGCATGTCACTCAGCACCTACAGCTGCTCATGCTGTGCCCATTGTTCATGTAAGCTTTAAAATCCCATTGGATTTCCTTGCAAAGTGCAGACTATTCAAAAAATAATTTATAAATGTGTTGTTGTGTCTTGTATATCAACTAGTGTAAATGATTACAATCTGACACAGTGCAATTATTAATCTTTATAGAATATCAACATATTCTGCTCGGGTTCTTATTTTAAAAAGTGGTAACGTTTTAGTAATGAGGTTAAATCATAATGCATTTCAAATTTCCACTAATAATTGTAGTTTATAGAAAGTGTGAGCATAAGATAACATTTTTAGTTTTGTGTCTATTTTTCAACAAAATGACCAGTAGTAAGAATGCTATAATTTTATAATGTATATGTACGTAATAATCCAATAAACGACACATAATATTTTTGGCTAATCTCCTTTTATGTTAGATCCCACATTCCCTTCCTGATTTTACCAGATTCAATCCACTAAGGCCATGTGTCATTATCAAATTTAAAGCAAGACCTCCTGCTCACTTCAGTTCAGTTACATAATTAATTATTGAAGTTGTCTTAATAAACAGATTTTGATAGTTTTCATCTAAATTTTTTTAATAATGTGAACTGATACTTTGAAAAATGTTCCTTTTTGCCTCAGTGCCTTTGTCTTTGTTGATGTAAAAATGCAGAACTGGGCTGATCGGTATCCCACATACTTTATTCTGGAGGGGAAATATTTCAGGCTGAGATCAACTCAAGTATAAAGGTCATTGTGTCTGAGTTATAATCAATTTTAAAATGTAGAAGTAAACTCATACATTATAATCTTTGGATCCCGGGGAAACTAAGCCTGTCCAAAACACCGAGTCTAACCATATGTTGGTGGACATGCTTCCATTTCTGATTCTGTAAAATGTGACCTTTTTAATGAAGCCAGATTCACCACCAAAGTACAACAAACAGCATAACCACATGTGTGAATATTAATTAAATATGGGTGATGTCTTCATAGCTGGGTGGACATTACATATCGATGGTTATAATTAATCATTCAGTCTTGTTGATTTCTCCAAGTGTGAAGGAATAGGACCCAATTAATGATTTTTTTTCGTAATTATTGGCGATGGACATAACTGAAATTATTCTTCAGAACTTACATTTAGCACGGGAATTATAAACATGCGCTGATTTTGAGATTTTATGGAAATAATTGAGCTACATTCTAAACAATTCTGCCTCCTACATAATGCACTTCTTGGTATATTCAGAGCAGGAAAACCTGTATTTTGTATTGTGATCCAAGCCAAATGCTGTTTTTAAACTCCAGATTCTTGCTTTTTTTTTTCAGATTTTCAATTAATACTATTGTATGCCTCAAAAAAGATCACACCTCCCCCCCCTTTGTTTCCAGCATTCCTGCCCCATAAGACCTTTCAATTATTATAAAAATAAAAGTCAGATAGTAATCATTCTGTAAAGAAAATAAATTTTGTGCATCAACATTGTTGCCTTTATCATTTTCAATTTTCATTACAATAGCGGTCCTGATACCAGAATTTTCCATTTTGTCACACCTGATAACTTCTTGACTATTATATTTCCAATCTCTTTTTGTTTCATGTCAATTTCAGCTGGAGCTGGAAAAATGTAGAAGATATGAAAGTCACAAGTCGAATGCCAGATTACATTCTGCATTGGTTTTCCAGCCTAGCCTCAGTGCTCGCTACTTATGACAGCATGCTTTAATTGGTACAATTAGGTGTAATATAGATTCAGAATAGGAAAATGTGCATGGTTCCTTCTTCACCTACTGGAAGCAATGCTCATTGTGAATAGGTGTTGGGCTATGACTTGAAAGTGCAGTGAATGTAGAAGTCAGAACAGGACTGTTGGAGAAAGAGGTTGTCATCAGTTGCCACAGAACAAAGCTGGTCTAATGGGCCGATCCCACTTAGGCGATTTTTCAGCGGACAGCCGGCGACTGTCAAGTTGCCGACAGTTGCCTGAAAAACCGGGAACTGGAACGGCGACTGTCAGAGTGGAACACAGACACAAACACTTAGCTTCTTTCACCAGCCGTTATGCAGGCGGGGGACAGGGCAAGCGGGGGGAGCGCTGTCTGAGTGAAATTCACACGGTGCAAAGCCAAGGTGATACAGACACACACCGCGATGAACAGGAAGGCGCTGTAAAAAGACGGCTAAAGCACATTGTACGATAAGTCCTTTAAAAGAGGGGAGAGAAGGGGGGGAGAAGGAGTGGAGACAACTTTTAAGAAGCCAGAGATACATGGCTGTGAAACTCGGCAGACATTTAACATTACCGGTCGTTTATCGTTGGTTCTGAAAACTACTGCTTACCTTTTTTTTCCCAATGAAACATAGAGGCATTGAAACATATAAAATAGGTGCAGGAGGAGGCCATTTGGCCCTTCGAGCCAGCACTGCCATTCATTGTGATCATGGCTGATCGTTCCCAGTCAATAACCCGTGCCTGCCTTCTCCCCATATCCCTTGATTCCACTAGCCCCAAGAGGTTTATCTAACTGTCTCTTAAATCCATCCAGTGATTTGGCCTCCACTGCCCTCTGTGGCAGGGAATTCCACAAATTCACCACTCTCTGGGTGAAAAATGAGCCAATGAAATTCACCGGTCAGCACCGGCTCCAACCTACGAGAACCTCCGAGAATCTTCGAACTCCTGGCAGGACCTCCTGCCGACGCACCTGCGGCATGAAAATTCTCGCTACTCTCCATGGCGGCTTCATTCTAGTCGCCGCTACTTTTTCAACATGTTGAAAAATTCACGGCGACCACAATGAGGCCACGACTAGTTCCCAGAATGCGTGAACTCCTCACGACCATGAAGGCGACCACCCACGAAATTGTGGCAACCGTGTGGTGACTGCATAGCCTCCTGCAGTCGCCTAAAACGTCGCCCAAGTGGGACAGGCCCATAAAGCCCTGCATTATCTGGGAGTCAGAAGTCACTAAGGTCAAGCAATTGGGATGTAACTTAAAGGGGATAATTTTGTTGCAATGAGATAGAAACGTTGAAAAATAGGTGCAGGAGTAGGCCGTTCGGCCTTTCAATATGCCCATGGCTAATCATCAAAAATCAGTACCCCATCCTAGTTTTTCCCCTTATTCTTTGATTCCTTTAGCCCTAAGAGCTAAATCTAACTCGCTCTTGAAACCAGTGAATTGGCCCCCACTGCCTCATGTGACGGAGAATTCCACAGATTCACAACTCTCTGCGTGAAAATTGTTTTCCTCATGAAAAAGTTTATCCTCATCTCGGTCCTAAGTAGCAATTAAGCAAATTAAAAATGGTGCTGACGGTGAGGTGGCAGTGGGGAGGAAGGGAATTATTTGATAACTCACTGTTGGAAGATAAATTCTATTTGTTTAAGAATGTCATTGAGTCATAGACTCATAGATTAATACAGTGTGGAAACAGCCCCTTCGGCCCAACTCGCCCGCACCGATCAACACCGTCCCAGCTACCCCAGTCTCACTTGCCTGCACTTGGTCCATAACCCTCCAAACCTAGACCAAGCGGAGGCTTGGCGATCGTTTCGCCGAACACCTCCATTTGGTCCGCAATAACCAACCCGACCTCCCGTTGGCTCAGCACTTCAACTCCCCCTCCCATTCCGTATCCGTCCTCTCGGTCCTGGGCCTCCTCCACGGCCAGAGTGAGCAACACCGCAAGTTGGAGGAACAGCACCTCATATTCTGCTTGGGGAGTCTGCATCGTCTGGGCTTAAACATTGAATTTTCTCAATTCTGTTAACCCTTGCTGTCTCCTCCCCTTCCCACCTCTCCCTCAGCCCTCAGGCCCTGGCATTCCTGCTGTCTTGATCTCTCCCCCACCCAAGTTGCACTAGCTTCTCATTTTCACACCACAAACAGCTTACAATGGCCTGTTTCCTTTATCATCGATACTTTTTTGCATATCTTTCATTCATTGCTCTTTATCACTTCACATCACCATCTATATCTCTCGTTTCCCTGATCCCTAACCAGTCTGAAGAAGGGTCTCGACCCGAAACGTCGCCTATCTCCTTCGCTCCTTAGATGCTGCTGCGCCCGCTGAGTTTCTCCAGCTTTTTGTGTACCCTGTCCTATCCATGTACCTGTCCAACTGTTTCTTAAACGACGGGATAGTTCCAGCCTCAACTACCTCCTCTGGCAGCTTGTTCCATACACCCACCACATCATCACCTTGAATCTATGTCCTCTGGTTCTCGATTCCCCTACTCCGGGGAAAAGACTCTGTGCATCTACCCAATCTATTCCTCTCACGATTTTGTACACCTCTACAAGATCTCCCCTCATCTTCCTACACTCCATGGAATGGATACCCAGCCTACTCAACCTCTCCCTTTAGCTCACACCCTCTAGTCCTGGCAACATCATCGTAAATCTTTTCTGAACCCTTTCAAGCTTGACAATATCTTTCCTATAACATGGTGCCCAGAACTGAACACAATATTCTAAACGCGGTCTCACCAACATCTTATACAACTGCAACATGATCTCCCAACTGCTTTTCTCAATACACTGACTGATGAAGGCCAAAGTGTCAAAAGCCTTTTTGACCACCTTATCTACCTGCGACTCGACCTTCATGGAACCATGCACTTGTACTCCTGGAGCCCTCTGCTCGATAACACCCCCCAGAGGCCTACCATTTACTGTGCAGGTCCTGTCCTTGTTTGACGCCCCAAAATGCAACACCTCACACTTCTCTGTATTAAATTACATCAACCATTCCTCCGCCCACCTGGCCAATCGATCCAGATCTTGCTGCAATCGTTCACAACTATCTTCACTATCTGCAAAACCACTAACTTTTGTATCGTCAGCAAACTTGCTAATCTTGCCCTGTATGTTCTCATCCAAATCATTGATATATGGCGCAATTTACTGCCATCAATGTCTGCGCAGTGGTATGGTAAAGTCAGGCACGTGCCGTCAGGGTAGGCAAGGTAGGCACTGCCTACCCTGACTAAAATTATAACATAGTAATAACTAAATATAAATAATAAAGGCATGGGAGAATTATGCCTATGTAAGAGACCGATCTCTTAGGTAGGCATAATTCTCCGTGCCTTTCATCCGCAGCGCTTGTAACACGGGAAGGTCTGTGCAGCCCACGTGCCGTCAGTGCTGCCTGAAGCCGTCAGTTTCAAGTGGGGCTGAAGGCAGCAGAAATTCTGCCTTTGCTGCACTGCGCATGCGCATCAGTCTACTGCTCATGCGCAATGCAAGTTTCTTGGCGGGGTTTTCAAATATGGATTGTCAATATTTTAAGTGTATGTTAGGTAACAAAGAGAGAAGAATGGAGTTTGTCTACCAATGATGTGGTAAGTACATTTTGTGTTTATGTTTTTAAATACCGTATTTCCCGGGGTGGGGGGGAGAGCTCCTTTCACAGCGTTTGGCGAGTCTGGCCCGGGGTAAAGTTGCAGGAAGGGCACGAATGTTATGAATGAGGGGATTGGGATAATGCCACTTGCGACGCTCCTTGCACGAAGGCGTGCAATGACAAGGCATTGTGGCGGGGGGGGGGGGGGAGAGAAGTAGCTCGGGTGGCTGAGGGCTCGCCGGGCCGGACAGCGGAACCAGCCGCCACCTTAGCTCCTTCTGCCGGTCCCCACTCACCTCTGGCAGCTCTCCGTCTAAAAACCTCTCTCCTGCCGCTCGCTGGCCTCACTCATGTCCTTAAATTCCGACAGCACGATTGAGGTTACTCGGCTGTGGGAATTTAAGGATTTGCAGGAAGCCGCTGTCATGAGCGAAGTCGGCGAACGGCAGGTGACAGGTGTTCCGACGGAGAGCACTGCCAAAGGTGAGCGGGCCGGCAGAAGGCGCTGAACTGATGCCCAGTTCTGCTGTCGGGTCCCAGTGGCCGCTCGTAGCTCCCCGAGCTGCTTCTATCCCCAGCTACAGTGCGTGGCTTCGCACCCGGAGAGCTGCGGTAGCGGTGAGTGAGTGAGTTACTGGCAGTATCCCTGACACCATCCTTCTCAACACTCGTGCCCTCCCCACAACTTTACCCCTGGCACAGACTCTCCACACGCTGTGAAAGGAACTGTTCCCCCAATTGGTCTAGGATTAGGAAGCCTAGGAAGGGCAAATTGAAATGTCACTGTTTTTTAATTTATTTATTTATTTATCGGAGAGAACAATCTGCGCATGCGCTGTTTAATTTTTTTTTAACGCGGACTGAGTGCCTACCCTGAGTAATTACTGACGGCACGTGCCTGGGTAAAGTGTATGGCTTGATTATTGTGGAAGTTCCGCAGTTTCAATCTCACGAATACTTGGCCGTTTCACATCATCATTCTGGTGGTAAAGGTAACAGTTTTTTAAGCTTGTGGGGTAAATGCATTCACTGATAGTAAGCTCAAGCTTGGTAGATGTAACCCAACATGAGTTGATGAATGGGAATAAAGAGACATACTCTCTCTATATATGATGCGATCATTGGTTATATAGGGAATAGTACTCATGATTATAGTATGAATATATGAATATAATAACATATGATTGGGGGTTGGGGTGGGGGAGGGCAAAAAGAGATCTAAATTAGGAAGCAGCAATGAAGCAATGTGACTTGACCAAACATTCATTCTGAATCTCAGTTCACGAGCAATAGGAATGAACAATAAATGCTGTCCTTGCAAATTATGTCTGTGTCCTGTGGACAACTGACAAAACAACAAAAAATAAGTAAGGGAAGGGTTGTACAGCAAGCAATACACACCATTGGGTAAGAGTAAAATAATAAATATTCAAAATGAACATTGGTTCAAGTATTCACAATGGAATACATTAGCAATATGCCCTTTCCAGAAATGTAAATCCCAAGTGTAAACAGTAAATTCTTTATGAATGAAAGGAATCCTAGACGGCTAACTGAGCTGAGTACCAGGGATAGATTGTTTAGTTTATTATTGTCACAGTAAAAAGCTTTTGTTTGCGTGCTATCCAATAAAAAGACTATACAAGATTACAATCAAGCCGTCATGAGAGAGTCAAGAGTGTTTTATTGTCATGTGTCCCTGATAGAACAATGAAATTCTCACTTGCAGCCGCACAACAGAATATGTGAACATAGTACACTGTGAACAATATAATAAATGAGAGAAGAAAAAAGTTCAGTGTGTGTATATACACACATACTCTGTGTGTATGTGTGTGTTTGTGGGTGTATGTCACATTCGATTTTCAAATAAGATTTTCGACCTTTGATTCCTTGGTCCACCAAAACCACACGCAAAAACTCTGAGGTTTTTTACATTTCGCTAGCGATTTCGCTTTTACATTCGCAAATCCACTCCTCATTACATTTAGACCTTTTTATGTACACATTTTTAAATAAAATCCCCCCGCCCTCCCCACACTCACTCATTTTAAAATCTAAATGGGAATCACGAGCTGCTGATGTCACAATATCACATGCCGACCAATCCAAGCCGCTTCTCTCTCTTTCTTCATTTGGCAGCCCGGCTCTCCTCCACTACCCCCCCCCCCCCCCTCCAACTACGCAGGCGCCGCACCTCCCACAGCTGGAATCGCCCGCCCGCTCACTCCAACCCCCCCCCCCCCCCCCCCCCGTTCTCAAAATGCTCTGCTGATCGGGAGCAGAGATAAGGCGTAAGTTCCGCTGAACTCACAGCTGGCGCAGCTCGCGAAGCCACGCCCGCCTGCACGCCCCTCCCACCCCCTGCGCGCTCCAGAGAGTCAGAAGCCCACAGCTCCACTCCCACCCCCCCTTCTCAAAATGCTCTGCCGATCGGGAGAAGAGATAAGGCGACGGGCGGGCGGGGTAAAACTCCTTTCACCCCTCTCTCTCTCTCCTTCCCCCCTCTCTCTCTATCTCTCTCCCTCACCCCTCTCTCTCTCCCTCCCCCTCTCCCTCCCCCTTCTCCCTCACTCATCCCCCTCTCTCTCTCTCTCTCCCCCGCTCTCTCTCCTCCCTCTCTCTCTTCTCTCTCTCTCTCCCCCGCTCTCTCCCCCTCCCCCTCTCTCCACCTCTCTCTCTCCCTCTTCCTCTCCCCTACCCCCCGTGCCCTCCCCTAAACCCCCTACCCCCCTCCCCTCCACACCCACCCCTCCACCTCTCCCCCTCCCTTCCCCCCCACCTCTCCCACTTCCTCGCTCCCCTCCTCCACCCCCCCTCCCCCTTGCTCTAGCCCTTCTGTCTCTGCCTCTCACTGTCTCTCCCCATTCTCTCTCTGCCCTCACTCTCTACCCCCCTCTCCCTCTCTAGACGCGCCTGCGAGTTGTGGGCTATGCGTCAGTGGCTAGGGCGGTAATGGGCTAAAAGGGTAATAATATTAATATAATATCAAGGGGGTAGTGTGGGGGTTCTTAGTGCTTAGTGTGACGCCGCATGCCGCCCCGCACCTCCCCCCCCCCCTGCAAACGCGTGTTGGGGGAACAGACCCAACGGGTCTGCACTTGGTCTAGTAACTATTAAAACTCTGCTCTTGGATGTGTGTGTGCGTGTGTATAATCACATCTACTCCGCAAAATGACGCCCTTAAGGTAAAATCTTTACATATTTCTGTGGAGTTCTCTCTCTCTCCCGCTCCCCCTCCCCCTCCCTCTCCCCCTCCTGCTCCTCCTCCCCCTCCCCCTCCTGCTCCCCCGCCACTCCTCTTTCTCCTCCTCCACCTCCCCCTCCCATCTTGGCAAGGAGCAAACTGAAAGGGAGGTGCCACCCCCCCCCCCCCCCCAACGGCTCTCCCCACTCCCTGCCTTATGTCCAAGCACTGGAATCATGGGACTAAAATGCAACCAGAACTTGAGGAACAACCCTTTCACATATTGGTACAGGGGCAGTAACCTCTCACACTCCATATACACATGGTCTCTCTCCCCCCCGCCTCTCTCCCCCAGCCTTTCTCTTCCTCCCCGGCATTGTTCTTCCTCCCCCCTCTTTCCCCCCCCACTCTCTTCCCCCCCCCCCACTGTCCACTCTTCCCTCTACCCCACGCGTTGAGGGGACGGGACCCAATGGGTCCCCCTTGGTCTAGTAACTATTAAAACTCTTGGACTTGTGTGGGCATGTGTGTGTGTGTGTGTAATTATACTGCTCGAAAAACGACACTCTAAAAATAAGATGTTTACATATTCCTGTAGAGTTTTATCCTGTGAAGTCAAAAATCGCCTTATCTGAAAAATTCATGCATTATTTCTTGAGTTATTAATCAAAATGTTCAAATATCTGAAGAAACTTGGAAAAAAATAACTGCTAATTCCCTGTACGGTGATGTCACAATGGGATTGTAGCCCTGCTCGCAACGTTGTTACTGTCCAAGTACGCTGAGTTCTGCTAGCACGCAAGTCCAATTGCACTTTTTTTAAAGTTTAAAAATGAGGGAGGTTGCATAAGGTGAAATGAGCGTCCCCTGCGCAGTTGTCGGCTATGGGTGAGTGGTGGAATATTGCGTTGGGGAACGGGTTGCGGGGGGGCACCAGGCCTCCCGTGTGACAGGGACCCAACGGGTCCCACTTGGTCTAGTATCTATATATATATACACACATACATACACACACACGCACGCATAGGTACACACAAAGAAACAGACAATAATCGTGCAATAATACCAATAATAGTCTGTAATTTAGAGCTTATTTGAGGTTGTAATGTTTAATAGCTGAATGGCTGTTGGGAAGAGGCTGTTCCTAAACCTGGACGTTATTTTCGGGCTCCTGTACCTTCTTCTCAATGGCAGGCGTGAAATGAGTATGTGGCCAGGGTAGTGTGGGTGTCTGATTATGCCGGCTGCCTATTTGAGGCAGGGATTCTGGTAAAATCCTTTGATGGTGGGGAGGTCAGAGCCTGTGATAGACTGGGCAGTGTTCTCAACTTTTTGCAGTCTTCTTCGATCCCGGGCATTCAAGTTGCCGAATCAGGCCGTGATGCAACCAGTCAATATGCTCCCTACTTTACACAGTGCACAGATAAAGGATCATGTGTACAACATTTAGTGCAAGATAAAGTTCGATAGTCAGATTAAAAATAGTTGAAAGGCCTCCAATAAAGTAGGTGGGAGGTCAGGACTGCACTCCAGTTGATGAGAGGACTGTTCAGTTGCCTGATGACAGCTAGGTAGAAACTATATAGGGTCCATATGGTGAGCCAATTTCAGTATGATTTGACCTCATGCAAAGTGCTATCAGTTGTTGCTATCAGGAAATTACTTAAATTGCTGTGAAAGCTCATCAAGATATTCGTAAATATCCTCTGAAGATGCAAATTTGCGTTATTTACCCAGTCTTACCGCAATGTGGTTGATTCTTAACCACCTCTGATGTAGCTTAGTTCATGTATTGTTCTCTGACTGTTGGTCCAGTCACTCCTGACTTCCTTGTGTGCACACTGCAAAATGTAGAACAACCTGGACATAAGTGGTAATATCCACATCTGTGAAAGAATTGAAAAACACAGACTTTGAAAATAATATCTCCGCACAGCTATTAGGATTGTGTACTGCAAGTTCTCTTCTACCTGTCACAAGTTTTGCATTCAGATTGATGAGAGCTAAATGTTGTTGTATGAGAAATGACTAGTTAAAGACACTTTGTGTTATAGGCAGCCTGTGAACCATATAAAGTATTATTAGTGCTGCAATCTAGCATATTGGTGCTGCAACGTGTTTGTCATTTAGCTTTGGCTTGGTTATCCTGCTTTATTTTTATCAGGGGTAAAAATAATGTATTTATAAGTATTGTGCATAATTCTTTGTTCCCCGTTGTGACTTAAACAGGCATAGAAGGAAAATCCACTTGATGTCTCCTTCAATCCCCTTTCTAAATCCTATTGTTTGTTTTCCATCCGAAATGATTGGAATATAAATTACATCTACCGTAATATCGGTAGACATTTAAAAATTCTCAGAAATTGATGGGAATGAATTGTCCTACATACTTCCTTTCATTTGAATTGGATTGCTAAAATGGAGGTTAACATTTGTGCGTATCTGGCGCAGACAACATTAATTTTCTAATCTGGATTATGTGGTTGATAGAATCAAGTGATATTTACCTGTTTCTCTAAAAAAAAGGAAGAGATAGTGAAGAGGAAGCTAATTTCCATGAATCATATTTAGGAAACCCCACAACATCCAGCATAAGCACAGATTTGCAGAGATCCTGCATCTGATTGCCTATCTGCCCTCCGCATGGTGTGGTGGTTCAGCATAGGATGAAAGGATTTATTACAATCAAGTATGAATAAATACATGTTATAGGTTTATTTTTTGATTTGTTGAATAGATTTCTCATATTTCCTGTTTTGTTTAGTCTGTTAACATGTTCCAAAGAATGAGTGTCCCCTGAAAAGATGTATGAACCACAGAGGGCTTAGCAGGGTGCTTGAGTTATTGTAGCAAGGGCTCCGCAGTATTCCAGTTATTTGTTCTTTGCATTTGGTGTATTTATTCCTAAAATGTACAATGTTGGTTCTGTTTTGGTACAGTGTTATTTCTCTGCACTTTGTAAGCATTATTTCCAACCTTTTTCTGAAACATATTTTTTTAATTTTGTAAAGAAAATGAAGAAGTCTCGGATAAATGCTTTCTGAAATATGGAGAAAATGTCTTATCATAGGACTCCAAGGCACGGATTGAATCACTGTTTTAATTCAGTCTTTTGCAATAGTGCGCAAATCATTTTGAGGGCGCTGGACCCTGGATTTCTCCAGGATAATCATTTAAAATAACATTTCACTCATTTGCCTGATCACATCGTTCCACATATGTACAAGGCAATCCTTTTCCATTCCATTATTTGCAGGTTTAGATGAGAAGGCTATATAAAACTATTTCTTTATGAAACACTGAATAATGAATGGATTTGAAGACAAATCAGGTATTACATCTGAAACCGCAGAATTGCTTCTCTGCCTGTATGCTAATGGAATGCAATCAGAAGCTGTCTTTTCCATACCTTCATCTGAATTGATTGCATCCTCACAATTATTTTTTTTTCAGAGCTCTGAGGGTGAAGATCATATGGTTAAGGACCTGAGAAAATGAGTTTGCGATTATGTGAAGGAGAGGAAAGACTTTTTACCCACATGTGGGCAGGTTAATGGGAATCTCGACTGTGTGATTCAGTGGTTAGCAAACAGTTATATCATAAATCATGCACAGTTTATTAAGAATTCTGAACATGTTTCCTATTTATATCCATGTAGAGAGACCAGTTGAACAGCCCTTTCTAGAGTACTGTATAGGTTCATCAAGTTAACAGCAAGGGTGAGGCTTGAAAATTTGTGCCAGCAGGAAAACCATTCAGGGGTTCAAGGCAATGAAAATGAAGATGAACAGCAGTAGATTCTCTGCCGTAATCTAGAGCAGGGCATGAATTGCTTTCAGAAAACAATATCGGCTCATTGTATAACAAGAGTGAATCAATAGGCTGAGTACAACACTCTATTGCAATGAGGTTGCATTAATATAACCCTTAGATAAGGTGCATACATTGCATTGCCACGGACACCCCAAATGGCACTCACATCAGCAGCCTCTTCTTGTATTGATGTATGGGAAAATGAAAATGCATTCTTGAAGTAGGCAGCACTTATTTCAAGGATGTTTCTATCCTCTGTAAAATGGTTTATTCCGATTGTCACATTTTCTTCGTTCTTCCTTGCTGTAATCTAAATGGAAGATTTTTAAATGTTTCAATTTCCTGACCATTCTACCTACATGGCCAAATAAAAAATGATGCAGCATTTACCATTGTTTTTGGACATAACAGCATCATTTTAAGGACATTTCCCAATCATAGCACTTGCTTTCTTTTGTTAATTCCCTATTTCCATTTGGCTGATCGTATTCCTCTGGTGATCTCTCAGCCAACAGCCTGATATAAGCAGAAAGTTTGGGAATGGAAAATGAAGCGAGATCAGATATCCAATTTACACCTGTTCGGAGATTTGATTTTATAATCAACCAAATTAATTTCCTCTTGCTTAAAATAGTAACACTTCACTTCAAACTTGTGGTTTTAAAGCACAGCTGGGCTGATATTTCTGAGGGATGTCTGTGTTTTCCGAGGTTTCCCATTTTTAATATTACACACAAAAATGAGATACGCTTAATACTCAAATGGACCTTGCCCATTTGGCAAAAAATTGGAAGACTGCATAGTGGTTAGAATGTGGATTTCTGCTGCCTTTGGTTAAACTCTTATCCAGAATTATTGGTAGAAAAATAGAAACATAGAAAGGAGGTGCAGGTGTAGGCCATTCGGCCCTTCGAGCCAACACCGCCATTCAATATGATCATGGCTGATCATCCAGAATTAGAGCCCTGTTCCTGATTTTACTCCATATCCCTTGATTCTGCTAGCCCTAAGAACTATATCTGACTCTCTCTGGAAAACATCTGTGAATTGGCCTCCACTGCCTTCTGTGGCAGATAATTCGAGATTCACAACTCTCTGGGTGAAAAAGTGTTTCCTCATCACAGTCCTAAATGGCCTACCACTTATTATTAAACTGTGACCCCTGGTTCTGGACTCCCCCAAAATCGAGAACATTTTTCCTGCATCTAGCCTGTCCAATCCCTTAAGAATTTTATATGTTTCTATAAGATCCCCTCTCATCCTTCTAAATTCCAGTGTATATAAGCCCAATTGATCCATTCTTCATATGTCAGTCCCGCCATCCCGGGAATTAACCTGGTGAACCTACGCTGTACTCCCTCGATAGCAAGAATGTCCTTCCTCAAATTAGGAGACCAAAACTGCACACAATACTCCAGGTGCGGTCTCACCAGAGCCCTGTACAACCGCAGTATGACCTCCTTGCTCCTATACTTGTAAGTGGGTTTTCAAAGACATGTAGAACACTTTGCTGTAGTGGATAATTTTTGAACTAATTTAAAAATTCGGCATTTAATAAGTGTTGCGGGGTTTGCAGGAAGTTTCTACAGAGCTTTCCCAGTGTCCTATGATCTACTGGTTTCTTCAGCAACATCACCCAAAACTAAACTGGTGACACGGTGGCACAGCTGGAAGAAATGCTGCCTTACCGCGCCAGAGACCCGGACTCAATCCTAACCTCAGGAGTGTCAGCATGAAGTTTGCACGTTCTCCCTGTGACTGCATGGGTTTCCTCTCGGTGTTCCCGTTTCCTCCCACATCCCAAGGATGTGTGGGTCTATAGGATAACTGGCTTCTGCAAATTGTGTAGGGAATGGATGAGAAAGTAGGATAACACAGATCTAGTGTGAAGGAGCAATGGATGGTCGGCGTGGTCTCGGTGGGCCAATGAACCTGTGTGAATGCTGTAAATCCAAATGTAATTTGTGATTTTCATTTTTTTGTGTGCAGATTGCCTACAGATTCCTAAATAACAGCAGTGACTGATTTCAAGCATAATCCAGATTTTGTAAAGTGCTTAAACATCCTGAAAATAATATGAAGTGCAATCATCAAAAGTTATAAATGGAAGTTTTTTTACGAACAAGTTCTGATGCCAAACCTTCAGTTTGTTAAAATTTGAGTAGTTCTTGTTGTTGGCAGGCTCACTAGTGCAGGCTCACGTGATTGCTGTGTACTGAATGACATTGGGATTACAAATTGAGCAAACTTTCCTTCCAACCAGAGATGCTACCTGTCCCGCTGAGTTGCTCCAACATTTTGTGTCTACGGGATAAACCCACAAACATTTCTTCTAGCGTTTCTTTCATTTCAGTTCTTTTTTAAATTTCATTGTTAGGCCATTATCATTGATCATTATCTGTAGCCCTTTAATTCATTATTCAGATTGTCAGCGATGAATTAATCAGAGTGCCCTTTACACCGTGATTTCGATGTACATTGCATCATGGCGATCTATGGGAAGGGAAACAGAGTCAATATTTTAGTTCAATAAACTATAGACAATAGGTGCAGCAATAGGCCATTCACTGTGATCATGGCTGATCACCACAATCAGTACCCCCTTCCTGCCTTCTCCCCATATCTCTTGACTCCGCTATCTTTAAGAGCTCTATCTAACTCTCTCTTGAAAGCATCCAGAGAATTGGCCTCCACTGCCTTCTGAGGCACAGAATTCCACAGATTCACAACTCTCTGGGTGAAAAGGTTTTTTCGCATCTCCGTTCTAAATGGCCAACCCCTTATTCTTAAACTGTGGCCCTGGTTCTGGACTTCCCCAACATCGAGAACATGTTTCCTGCCTCTAATATGTTCAATCCCTTAATAATCATATATGTTTCAATAAGATCTCCTCTCATCCTTCTAAATTCCAGTGTATACAAGCCCAGCCACTCCATTCTTTCAACATATGACAGTCCCGCTATCCCATGAATAAACCTCGTGAACTTACACTGCACTCCCTTAATAGCAAGAATGTCCTTCCTCAAATTTGGAGAACAAAACTGCACACAATACTCCAGATGTGGTCTCACTAGGGCTCTGTACAACTGCAGAAAGACCTCTTTGCTTCTATACTCAACTCCTCTTGTTATGAAGGCCAACATGCCATTAGCTTTCTTCCTGACTTCTGTACCTGCATGCTTACTTTCAGTGACTGATGAACAAGTACATCCAGTACTTCCCCTTCTCCCAACATGACACCATTTAGATAATAATCTGCCTTCCTGTTCTTACCACCAAAGTGGATAACCTCACATTTATCCACATTAAACTGCATCTGCCATGCATCTACCTACTCACCCAACTTGTCCAAGTCACACTGCATCATCATAATATCCTCCTCACAGTTCACACTGCCACCCTGCTTTGTGTAATCTGCAAATTTGCTAATGTTACTTTTAATCCCTTCATCTAAATCATTTGTGTATATTGTAAATAGCTGCGGTCCCAGCACCGAGTCTTGCGGTACTGGGACCGCACCGAGTCACTGCCTGCCATTCGGAAAGGGACCCGTTAAACCCTACTCTTTGTTTCCTGTCTGCCAACCAATTTTCTATCCATGTCAGTACCCTACCCCCAATACCATGTGCTCCAATTTTGCCCACTAATCTCCCATGTTTTGCTCACTAATTTCCTGTGTTAATCACTAATTTCCTCCTTCAAAGACTCCCTCTGGATGCCACTTGTTGACGCTTCCAGCATTTTGTTTTCGTTTGTACATAGATATTGTTGGGCATGCCAAAAGATGTGCTATTCAGGCATGTTGTATACTTCATTATTTGAGGAGTTCACAAAGCTGTTTTGTGAAAGTAGGCAGGGCGAATTGACTTGACTTGAAGACTACTTTTCATGATATTGGTGATCCAAAGAGGAAGAGGTCGAATTTTCCATTTGGCCCTTCTGGCTTAAGATGATTACAAACATATCATTTCTTTCACTGTCTTGGCTTTTCTGTCTTTGAGGATGATAATATTCTTGCATCCTCCACATCGCAGTAATTGTTGAATTATTCACCGCCTTTCATGAATAATTCTGGCAAAACTACAGAAGTTGGATCAGATCTTGTTTGTCGGCTTACTTACTCCTGACTTTACACATGTTGTTTTTGGACAGTATTTTTTATTGAAGAATATGCAAAAATGGAATTTCACTACCTAGGAACATGTGACAATAAAGTACCGTTGAACGATTGCTATTTAGCCACCTCTGATCTGACATTATACATTAATCTGGTTTGCATATTATACCAACAGTGACCAAGTTAATCAAAAATTCTGGACGGCATGGTGGCACTGTGGTTAAGTTGCTGCCTTACAGTGCCAGAGAGCCGGGTTTGATCCTGACTTTTGGGTGCTTGTCTGTACAGAGTTTGCACGTTCTCCCCATGACCTGCGTGGGTTTTCTCCAGGAGCTCCGGTTTCTTCCTACACTCCAAAGACATACCGGCTTGTAAGCTAATTGTCATGGTATAATTGTAAATTGTCCCTAGTGTGTGTAGGATAGTGTTAGTGTGTGGGGATCATTGGTCGGCGCGGAATCGGTGGGCCGAAGGTCCTGTTTCTGCACTGTATCTCTAAATTAAACTTAAAGAATGTCCTTTAAATAAATGGAATCACTGAATTTTGTTGATGCATCTGCTAGATGGTTATATCAGATCAGATCCATATTGCACACATTAGAATCCCTTATACCACAAGGAAGGCACTAGGAAATGCACTGTACTGTTCCACATTGACATTGTAAATGATGATAACTCAGTGATCCTTTAATTCACGGTCTATAAATAATATGCAATCTTGTTCAATTTCCTGCTGTATTATTGTAAAAGCATGATTGTTGGAACAAAATTAGATTACGTATACGTGGAGTGCTCTTCATTGGAAAGGTTAACATTTTTAATGAGCTAATGGCTTGCACAGGCCAGGAAAGTTCTTTGCATTTGCCATCGTAGCTGCTTTAATTCAGTATTCCTGGAAAAAGAGAATGGATATTCTGATGTCATTCTCACTCCTAATAGCTAATAGTGCTGGAACGGACTGTATTTATTTGCTGATGCACATGAAATGTGAAGAACTTTGGCAAAAGATGGATGCTGAGAAATGTCAGTTCACCTAAAGGTTGACCTAAGGGAGTATAATTGTGGACTGACAATGGATGCAAGAAACCAAACATTCTACATTGTCATATTTTAAACAGTGCCACCCAATCTTTCTTTCTTAGACAATAGGTGCAGGAGTAGGCCATACGGCCCTTCAAGCCAGCACCACCGGTCTGAGGAAGTTGCAGCCAGATTGAGGAAGTTGATTGAGTTGGAAGGAGCAGATGTAGTCAGCTCGGTCAATGACTTACTTGTGTCACTCCAGCAGTCATGAGGCATTGGAGTGGGGAGTGAAGGAGGTAAGGTGAGAGTAACGCTTAGTGCATGCAGTTTGAAACAGGGGTGGTCAGGGCAGATGTGGTAGGAAGGAGAGAATCGTGACAGGAAATACCTGGTCGTATTTTCCGAGTAGCACAAAATAACCTGGAAATCAACTATGTCCATTACACTGATAGAAAAAAAAAGGATTTTCAATTGCATGTCATTATGTTTTAAATATTTTTAGAAATCTAAATTTAGTACTGCAGCAAGTTTTAAAATTGGCCAGAAAAGTATTATGCCATTTAATATCCCGATAGAATAGTCTCGTCAGAGCCACCGATGAGCGGCACCCCAGCAAAGCATCGACCGCTTCCTGACGGTGGGAGAAAATGAACATTGGTAGATGAAAAATAAGTTAGGCACACATGCACTTCCAGAAAGACGGTTGAGCCATTGGCCAGATGTGAGAATGCCAAAAGAGCAAATTTGCAAGGCTTTGGGTGTTTCCAGCTTCAAAAACACTTTATTACTCATAAATAATTATGAGTTTTCTCAGGGCTTTATACTGGAAACAAGCTATAGAAAGATTCCTGAAACAGACCAGATTAAAATTAGAATAGTCTTAACAATAGGTCATAAAAGGTTCATGAGACAAAATATGAAGGAAAACCATTGGTATACCCGTATAACAAAGAGGTATGCATCTTATAACAATGAAGCAACAGTTAAACCATTGCTTGTGGAAATGTAGATAGAAGCCGTCAACTTTACAAAATGTAAAATCCTAATGCTAAATTTGCATCGCCAAACCAATATTATTTAAGAAATGAACTGATCTGAATATTGCATTCATTGGCTTAATCCATTGCCGATGCTGGTTAACCTCAGTCGCCCACTCAAATTCTGTTCTTGAAATGCTTTGTTAGAGCATCCAGTAGTTGCTAGGCAGCAAGTAGCAATTGGCAGTAACATCAGAACATACTTCTTTCATTTTACATTCTTACTACAAATTACTGGTGACAATATTAAGAATACATGAAGGTTTTACAACGATGAACTGCTGCAGCTAGGTGACAGTGTATTCTATCAAATGCTAAGAAGAAAAATAATGTAAGAAAAGTCTATTTCAAAAAGGCACTAAAAAAGAAATATTATAATTTAGAGAATGTCCCATTTGACATTATCCAGTATTGTACCAATGTAAACATTTTGGTACTAATGTAGAGTGCAGGTGGAACTAGTGTAAATGGGACATGTTGGTCAGTGTGAGCAAGTTGGGCTAAACGGCCTGTTTCCACACTGTGTGACTCTATATCTTTTTACAAAAATGCTAATTGACTGTAGTTGCTGGAAATGTGACATAAAAACTGAAAATGCAGGGGATAGTGTCAGGTAGCATCAATGGAAAGAGAAACAGTTAAGGTTTCATATGACCATATGAATTAAGAACACTAGTAGTGTGGTGGTGATACAATGGGTGTGATGTTAGCATGGTAATCCAGAGATTTTAGTTCAACCCCACTACAATGGATGGGATTACTTCCCAGGGATGGGAAGTAAATGTTGGCAATTCCAGCAATGTCCAGGTCCTGAAAATGAGCTAATAGACCAGTGGGGCCTCTCAAACTTATTCTACTTGTAGAGATACAGTGTGGAAACAGGCCCTTCGAAGCTCCGAGTCCGTGCTGACCTGTGATCACCCTGTCCATTAGCACTGTTCTACACACTAGGGACAATTTACAAATTGTTTTTACCCAAGTCAATTAACTCACAAATCTATATTCTTTAGAGTGTGGGTGGAAACCGGAGTACCTGGAGAAACTCACACGGTCACAGGGAGAATATACAAACTCAGTTTTGAAAAATCATGAATTATATGTAACCACAATTTCACAGTCTCTTCTACCCCCAGTAACCTTTCACCAATATCTACAGTAATTTTGAGGAAGTGTTACAAAGTTACAAGATACAAAGACTGAGACAAAACAACTTTACCTCATCTCTATCTTATATGGGTGACCTCTAATTCTAGATTCTCCCCGCCCCCTTTAACATTCTTTCTGCATCCACCCTGTCAAGACCTCTCAGGATCTAACATATTTCAATCAAGTCCCCTCTTATTCTCTTAAACGGATATCCTGTTCAAACATTGCTCAGAAAAACAACCTGTCCATTTGGGTGGAGACATAGGAACTGCAGATGTTGGAATCTTGCGTAAAACACAAACTGCTGAAGGAACTTTGCATGATGGACAGTAACTGGATAAGCAATGTTTCAGGTCTGGACCCTCCCCCAGATATTAGTCTGATAAAAGTTCCCTGAATGCTTTCGACGTATTGGTATACTTCCTTAAAATCCTCGACAACAGCATAAAATCATCTATAGCCTAGATAATGAAGCATAAGCTCCTTGCTTTTTTGCATCGTTCCCCTACAATAAACACAAAAATTCAATTGCTTTCCTAAATATTTTCTGTACCTGCAAATTAGGTTTTTACGAACTGTGCATGAGGGCAGACTGATTTCTCTGCATGTCAGAATACTGCAATCTCTCACTTTTAGGTTATTTTTCACTTTTACCTGCCAAAATGGTCATTTTCATATTTTCCCATGTAATGCTCGATTGGTTAGATACTCGTCCAGTCATGTAACCCATTTCTATCCCGTTGCCGTTTCCATTCTGTCCAAAAGTAAGTTAGTGTCATCGTCAAATTTAGCAACAATGCCTCATCCAAGTCATTTAAATCAATATAAAATGTTGAGGCCTCAACACCAATCTCTGGCACACCATTCATTAGATATGCCAACCAGAAAAGGACATATTGATGTATATTCCCTATTTCTTGTCAGTAGGCCTGTGCTTTGATCCAGACTATTACACAACCTATATTTTACGCTTTCATTTCCTTAATAACTTTTGATATGGAATCCTTTCAAATCTCTTCTGGAAAGCCAAGAATAATACATTCAGAGGTTCCCCGTTATTCACAGTACATGTTACTACTTCAAATTGGTACATTGGTAATTGGTACATTGGTAATACATGATTTCCCTTTCAAAGTAACATGTAGTCTTTCATTGATTACCATCAAGTTTTATGTGTCCAACTGCAACATTTTAACATACAAAACATTCTTATGGCAGATGTTAAGCTAACTGGCTGATAGTTCCCTGATTTTTGCCTCGCTCTGCCGTCATCAACTTGAAACATCAACTCTGTTCTCTCTCCATAGATGCAGCATGGCCTGCTGTGTTTCTCCAGCATTTTATATTCTTATACATGATCGCAGTTCAGACTTGAATATGCAGAACTTAACATAAACTGTCTGATTAAAAACAGAGAAATGAAAACAGCCTGGCACACAGACTTTTCCAAAAAATAGTGTGCTGGGCACATAAATTAATAAAATTGAATTTGTGTATTATATTCTAAATTAAAATAAATAAATAGTTCTCTTAAAGAGGCATCAAATGCGACACATTGACAAAACCTGTTATTCTCTTCCATTTACCTTTCTAAGTTACGTCAAAGACCACACGCAATTCCCTGCCCGAGAAGGTATGCAGTGATTGGGACTGTCAAATGTGAAAGAGATCTAATAGTCTGCTCTATTCTGTAAATAAATGTTTGGCCTTTCCTCTGCAGTTTGACTCACACCAATTTTATAACATACTTAATAAACTTTGAGCCATGGTTTTCATTCCTTTCAAAATGTTTTTGCCGAGTCCCAAAGTTTCAATGGAGTCATATAGTGTGGAAACAGGCCCTTCGGCCCAACTTGCCCACCCGACCATGCCCCATCTGCACTTGTCCCATTTGCCTGCATTTGGGCCATAAACTTCTAAACCTATCTTACCTATGTACCTATCCAAATGTTTTTTAAACATTGCGATAGTACCTGCTTCAAATACCTCCTCCGGCAGTTCATTCCATATACCTATCACCCTTTGTGCAAAATAAAGTTGCTCCTCAGGTTCATATTAAATCTTTTCCCCTACATGTTAAACTTATGTCCTCTGGTTCTCGATTCCCCTACTATGGGTAAAATAGTCTGGGTACATTTACCCTATCTATTCATGTCATGATCTTATACACCTCTATAAGATCCTCCCCTGATCCTCCTGCACTCCAAGGAATAAAGTTTTAGTCTTCTCAGCCTCTCCCAATAGCTCAGGCCCTCAAGTCTGGGCAGCATCCTCGTAAATCTTCTCTGCACTCTTTCCAGCTTAACAACATCTTTCCCATAACAGGGTGACCAAAACTGAACACAATACTCTAAATGTGACCGCACCAAGGTCTTGTACAACTGTAACATGATCTCCCAACATCTACACTCAATACTCAGACTGATGAAGGCCAAAGTGCCAAAAGTCTTCTTGACCACCCAATCTACCCATGATGCCACTTCCACGGAACTCTGCACCTGGACTTCTAGATCCCTCTGCTCTACAACACTTCCCAGAGCCCTGCTATTCTACTTGCATTAAACTCTATCAACCATCCTCAGCCCACCCGTTCAACTGGTCAAGGTCCTCTGCAATTTTTGGCAAACATCTTCACTAATAATTAAGTTCATGAAGCATTCCTAGCATGGAAAGTAAACAGAAAAGATCGTCAAATGGTGGAAATTTGGCACAAAATCAGAACATGCTGGCTACGCTCCACAGCTCTGTCAGTATCTGTGACAAGAAAAAGCCAGTTGGACTGACTGTCAGAAATATGACTGTCAGAAATATTTAGAAACTTCACACGTGACTGACACCACAATATTCAGACACCTTTTCTCTTTACAAATGCTGATAGTCCACCAGCACGTTCCTTGCTCCAAGTTCTATAACACGTCTCAAATGGGAAGACCATTTCAATACTTGTTAGAAAGTGGGTCTTGCAATTTCTTCTGACTGGACCTGGAAAAGTTAGCATTCTGCTTCACAGCTCCACCATCACCTAAATGTAGAACTAAATTTCACAAATGTTATACACTATTATGTTTCAGTATCAGTACTTTTAATTCATGGAATGATGCTTCCATTCATCTCTACGGTTGTCTCTACAATAACAAATACACTTCAAAAGGAATTCATTTTATTGTGTTGTTTCAATGTGAGGAAAGATCACAGCTTTCTACTTGACTAAGGAAAAGGAACTTGCAATCTCTTTGCGCCAGATTTCAAAGGTAGAATCACAGCTGCAGTCCAGTTTTAAGGAGATAGAAAATCAGAGTGTGCAGAATTTATATTCATAAATTTACAGTCAAACTACAGAGATCGAGAGAGAGAGAGAGAGAGAGAGAGAGAGACAGACAGACAGAAAGAAATAGAAAAATAAGTTGCACGGTCTACTTCTAGATTGCAATGATGTCAGTGTTCAAGTGAATGTAAGTAACCTCACTAACTTGAGTAGGTACTGTCTTTTAGTTGCAAACTGAGTATTCTGTCACATTGCATTCAACATGATTTCCCAACTGCCTCCACCTTAAGGTGAAAGATCATTCAGAACTCGAGGAAATCATTTGACTTGTTCAGAGAAGTAACATTTCAAAAAGGGAATACAGAGAAAAACCACATCCTCCAAAATATAAAGCATTTTATTTCTTAAATGTCAGGATGCTTTCCTTCCATGATTTAAGAGAAAAGTTTTTTTTTTAAAGCACAATGTTTCAAATCTAGAACTGCTTCTAAGGAGAGCAAGTAAAAGTGGTAATTTATAATAAAAGCAATTCCGTAAGGAATTTAATTTCTTGTCTGTAAACTCTGCAGTCTGCTGACATCAGCAACAATACCCATCAGCAAGTTTCTGTTGGCATGAAATGCTGATTGATATCAATTCCAATTCCAGATACCATTTGGAAGGCAACGGGCCTGGAGATTTTCAAATTAAAATTGCTTGACTTCAAGCTGTGGAAAATTCTTCTGCTGTGTGCTGATGGTGAACAGATTAAGACGCTTTAAGGGAAAGCTAGTTAAGTGCACGTGAGAAAATAGAAAAATATCCGAGGAAGGTTAGATGAAGGATGGGAAGAGATTTGAGTGAAGCATGAAAACCACCAGGGAACAATGGGGTCCATTTGGGTTGTCTCCATTCTGTAAACCTGTCCAGTTTTATACATGCAACTGAACTTTTATAATATTCACAAATATTTGTGTTGACCGTTTCTAAATATAATGTATGAAATATATGATTTAGGAAAGTATTCAGAGTATTTTAGAAATTCTGTTTAACCTCTATATTTAGTCAATATTGTGCTGTTATCATATTGGAAATTCTCCCTCCCATTTTTCTTGATTTTGTAGTTTTGAATTGTTTCAAATCAATGAAATATGGCTTTCATAAAACCAAAAATATTCAGGATTCCCAGTGCTGCTGTTTGTACCTAGATCCTAGGTCCATGAATTTTTGTAATGTTAGTATTTTACAGTAGTTCATCTTAAAACAATCTTTTGGAAAAGATAGGCTGGGATATCAGCATATTCTGCAATCAGCGGGTTTTAAGGGCCTGTCACACTAGCGCGCGATTAGACGCGACAAGCGCGACAAATTCGGACGCGGGGGTCGCGTGGGGGTCAGGCGATCCCGGTGCGAGTGAAGGGCCTGTCCCACTAGCGCGCGATTACATGCGCGACGTCCGAAGGAAGGACGTTATTTTTCATCACGTGACGATGCGCATGAGCATGCGCGTTGCACGACGTCGGGCAGTGACGTCATCACGCAACACCACGCTGAAGACGCACAACGTCAAAACGTCATCACGTTCTGCGCGACAGGATTTTGCCGCGCGTAATTTTTAAGCAGTGTCGGTTTTTGGACACTACGCGCGATGTCGACACCAGCTCCACACGAGTCCGCGGAACTCCACGAGACTCCGGCGATCGCAGTGGGACAGGGTCATGCGAGGCCGGACGACTAAAGCGACCACGGTAGGTCGCGCTTGTCGCGTCTAATCGCGCGCTAGTGTGACAGGCCCTTTAAGCTTTTAAGACTAGTGTTCCGTTAGATCAAGATTATATATTTTATCCAGGTTGAAGAATAATAATAAAGTTTAGAGCTCAAGTACTATTCCACAATCGGGTTTATCTCAAAGGATCTCATTTCAGACTTTCTGCCACACAGTTGTTTTTGTAAGTCTTCATGTCTTTACCAGCCTTAGTTCAGCTGAAAAGTAAACTCTTCATTGCAATGATTGAAGCAGTATGATTTTTAAACTGCCGAACAGTTTATATTTGGACATTACATCATCTTTTTGTACCTTCATCTCACAATAATGCGTTTTATTATTCCTTTTCTTTGTAGTTGATACAAGGAAGAATGTTGAAAAATTATGGCAGTAGTTTTAGCCACTTGCCCTGGAGTAAATTGACAATAAATGCACGCGAAATACCAGGCTTCCTTCTTTTTTTAAGAGCTTCACTTTACGTTACAGCACCACAAATTGCCACATACTTTGGACAAAATTAATTTTCAAAAATTATTTTTTAGTTTTAGCCATTGTAATTGTGCTAATCTCTGGGATATAAAATCAAAATGGAAAGTACAATATTTGAACATAGTGAATGAAAATAATTCCACTTTGTTTTTAATTATTTGTGAGTTTTTATATATTTAGTTTCAGTTAAAATTTTCCGACACATTGCCACCAGAATTCTTACAGTTGCTCTGTTGTCAACTTGCAGAGGTTATATCATTTATCAGTTGTTACTGGTTCAACTCAAGGAAATTGAGCTGAGCAGTAAGCAATCTAAAAACACCCTATCATAATAAAAGGTGAAATGATTTTTTAAACTAAATTATGATGAGATGAAATCTCATCTATTAATCTATTAATCCATGAGACGTGGAAACGTAGGGTTAATGTTCTCTAATTCTCCAGTGCAATTTGCTAGACCTAAGGTGCAGATATGCATGCAGTTTTCTAACCATTTTCCTTGGATCATGAGCAGTGATGTTCCCAGGTTCTGTTCAATTAAAATACTAAAATAGTTGGCAGACCATGCATTTTTCAAGTGTGGTGAATATTTTACTGTAGCATGTATAGTAACCAATGTGCAGAAAGCAAAGTCTCACAAACAGCAGTCAGAGAAGTTACCAGAAAGTAGTTTTATTTGTTATTTTTACTTGACGTTTTAACGTTCATTGTGTGGGCATTTCTTCTATTTTTGGCATAGTCCCATAAGTTATTTTATATCTAATTGGAAGACAAGGTGGCATCTTAACTTAATATCTTATTTTTATCTCATTTTATCTCATTTTTTAAACAACATTATTTATTAGTACATTTCCATAATACTACAAGACACAAGGAACTGCAGATGCTGGTTTAGAAAAAATACACAAATCCTGGAGTAACTCAGTGGCCTGGCAGCATCTCTGGAGGACATGGATAGGCGACGTTTCGGATGTGAAGATTGGTCTCAACCCAAAACATATAAGATTGTTAAGGGCTTGGACACACTATAGGCAGGAAACATGTTCCCGATGTTGGGGGAGTCCAGAACCAGGGGCCACAGTTTAAAATAAGGAGTAAAGGGCCTGTCCCACCAGCATGCAACTTTATGCAATTAGCGCGACCTAACGTGGTCGCTTGAGCCGTCCGGCGTCGCGGGGCCGGTCCCACTTCGATCGCCGGAGCCGTGCGGAATTGTGCGGAGTTCGTCCCGAGTTCGCCCCGACACCGCGCAGGGCTCCGAAAAACTGACTATGTCCAAAAATTCCGCGCGGCAACGGCTTGTCGGCTCGCAGTCGCCTCGACATTTACACACCGCCCCGACATCGTGCCTCCGTGAACCAATTTGTAAGTGCCTCCGTGACCCTCTATGTGTGTGCCTCCGTGGCCCTGTGTGTGTGTGTGTGCCTCGGTCCCCCTCTCTGTGTGCCCCTCTCTGTCCTGGTGAACTTACCTCCACGTTCGCCTCACTTTGCGCCGCGTTGCGCCACTCACCCGACCTCCGTGCGGCCCCTACTGCCGGTTTGGTTGCGCTTGCCGCATGCAGGCGCATGCTGGTGGGAACGGCCCTGTACAGGGGATCACCCGACCACCGCGCGGCCCCCGCTTCTAGTTTGATCGAGTTCATCGCATAGAGTTGCATGCTGGTGGGACAGGCCCTTAAGCCATTTAGAACGGAGACAAGGAAACACCTTTTCCTCACAGAGAGTGGTGAGTCTGTGGAATTCTCTGCCTCAGAGGGCGGTGGAGGCCAATTCTCTAGATGCTTTCAAGAGAGAGCTAGATAGGGCTCTTAAAAATAGCGGAGTCAGGGGATATGGGGAGAAGGCAGGAACGGGGTACTGATTGGGGATGATCAGCCATGATCACATTGAATGGCGGTGCTGGTTCGAAGGGCCAAGTGGCCTACTCCTGCACTTATTGTCTACTGATAATTGTCTATTGTAAAATGTCAACCAACCATATCTTTCTGTGGTTGCGTTAAGAGTGCTGTCACGGAAGCAAGGGAGAGCTAACTCTGAAATTTCTTTTATCAAGTTTTTGCTTGCTTTTGTTTAATAGTTTTCCTCGGATCTCTGTTGTGACCTTGTCAGGATGACCATAGATTAGAAACTGTCTGCTTATGAGAAAACTATCTGCATGAGCGATGAACTAAAATCCATAGTCTCCAGTTAGCTGAATAGAAGTGTGTAATATGAAGGCTGAATCAATACATAGCTTGCCCACACAGCTCTAGCTGGCCAAGCGTGGATAAATTAGTGGCTTGTCAATTTTGAAAGGTTAAACTTTATGATGAGCCATTGTTTAATTCTCCTTCACTTACTCCGTTTTTTCTTTAAATGAACACTCCACTGCCTGCACGATGCATGTCAAAAGTGGCCTGATTAAAAGTATTTGACAGTTTCACTTTATGCTGCATCAAATTTCATACTTTGTAACAACAATACTCTTTTAATTGCTCAATAAAATAAGCCAACGTACATTTTTGCCACTCAATTTAGAAAAGGAAGATAAATGATCTATCGATACAAGTTACATCAGAAGAATGGTGTGACCTGATAACTCATGAATGTCAGCTGTAGAGTGAATTATGATCAACCTGGCAATTGGGACATAAAATAAAACTAACCAATGATTCTGTTGATATTGCTGCATAAATTCTCGTTGCCCAACACAGCTAAAGAATTGGTTCCAACAAGATAGGAGTGGAAATGAGTGTTGTATTTTTAGATCAACTATTGCTTTGAAATTGGTTCTTTGAATATTACCATATGAATGTTTGATGCAGTCAATAAAATTCCCCTGTATGATATTTTAATAGAGGTGTCAACCCATTGCTTTTAGATGGATTAGCATTTCTGTTAGAAAAGTAGTTGGAGGAATTTCATAGAAATACATTAAATCTTTGCTAATATTTGAAGAGCTTAATTTACAGCTACATAGATGGGATTGTAAATTTGTGTAAATATTTTATTACCCTAAAATTTGTGTTATTACACCCAGGAGGTATTATTATCCTACCAAACATTGACTATTATAGGTACTGAATTATTTCACAAATTGATGCCTCAGGCTATTAAAATTAACCTTAAATCTAATTTGAAATGTTTTTTTGTAAGGGTGATTCTGCTTTGAAGTGGAAATAAATGCAAAGGAAAGTCTTACAAACCACAAAGTCAGAACTAAGCATTGCCATCTCACTATTGGTTTGGTTTACTGACTGGGACCTTCTAAGAAATAAGCAAGATTAGCAACGTTTCACCATAAACTTCACCATTCAGCACTCCAATCTCATCTTTTAATGCATATTCATGAATTTCTAAATAGTATACCCCATAACAAACACTGGGGAGTCAGAAATCTCAGCAGTTCACCATAGTACTTTCTTGTAAATAATTCCTGACATATTGAAGAAAAACAGGCCTTTTCCGACTATTTTCAATTCCAAAAAATTAAACAAAAAGTGTGGCGCACCTATCGGCAGAGGCTCGACTACAGTCCGTCTGTCGTTTTTTTTGGGTTTTTTTTGTTTTGTTAAATGTATGTCTTGAGTCTGATTTTTTTTTTTAGCTGTGTATATGTGGGGGGGAGAGCTGTGGGGGAAACCGTTAATCTCTTCCCTGAACGGGGACCCGGCTTTGTCCCTGTCGGGTCTCCGATGTCGTTGGACCTAACATCGAGGAGCCGGTGGCGGCCTCCGGCCGGGACTAACCTGGGGACTCCAGTCGCGGAGCCTGGATGTTTATGTAAACTGTGTTAAGTGTGGGTCTTGGGTTTTTTTTGTAATGTAAAACTGTAGAAAATGCAATTTCGTTCAAAACCAAGTTGTTTGAATGACAATAAAAGGCATTCTGCTCTAGTCTATTCTATTCTAAAGAATAAACTTTTGCATATCTTTTGATAATTATCAAAGCGATTATTTTGGGCATGTATTTATTCTTTAGCAACCTTTATGACTAAACTAGTTTGTGATGTAGCAGATCAGCAATAACAAGTGCCTGAAAAACAATCATATATCAATGCGATAAGAACCTGTCTTTCAAAAAGTCCCAATCAGCCAAGGCAACATCTACCATTTGGCAACCCCATTAGCAAATCATTAAAATGCAATCAGAGGATATGCTCTAAACCAATTAATCAAGCCACTACTAGACTCCAGCTCCAGCTCTATCGCTTTTAACTATAAGAAGCATTGGTGTGAAAATCCAACACCAATCTTGGAAAATCACAATCATTTTGATGATAATGAATGGGGCTGAGTATTGATAATTACTTTCTAACTGTGGTTGATTAATCACAGAGAAACACGAGATCGCTTAGGAAAACAATGCCACAAAGATGAGATAAACTATATGTATAGGAAAGAACTGCAGATGCTGGTTTAAATTGATGATAGACACAAAATTCTGGATAACTCAGCGGGAAGGCAGCACCTCTGGAGCATTCCTTCTCTCCAGCGGCGCTGCCTGTCCCGCTGAGTTACTTCAGCATTTTGCGTCTATCTTTGAGATAAACTATAGATCAAATCCAGGTCATTGGATAACAATGATGCAGCAGCCAGATTAAAGATCTTGGGAGCAGACCGGGTTAAATTGGCCAAACTGTTTCCAATCACATTGACATTTGATGACCTTATATAGAATAAAGGAAAAACAAAAAATAAATACAATATATGAGATCTGCCAGCTACCTGTTCCTGGAAGCAGACCATTTATTGGAAACATTGCATTTCTTAAGTGTGTGTGATTATATTAAGAGGTAAACCCTCAAGGCAACCAGCCTGACCATTTATAAACGATTCATGGAAGATATTTTATTTCATGAGTATATTCACTTCTCAAGATGCAAATGTGATGGCAAGGATAGAAGTTGTAGCCCATCCTAAATTATCCTTGAGATGGTGATTGGTCCTCTTGAACCGCTGCAGTCCTTTTGTTGGTTTGAAAAGTGCTGTCAGAATAGCTTAGGTGTGTAAATGTAATGCATTAAATGTGTTGATGGTGCCCACTGCAGTTATAGTGCACCGGTGATGAAGAGATTTAATGTTTATAACAGTAACCTGTGTGTCAGACAAGCTGACTGTTTTTTGCCTGGACGTTATCATGCTTCTTACATGTTGATGAAGTGGCAATCATGTAGACAGGTGGAGAGTATTCCTTCATGCTCCTGATAGGTTTCTTGCAGATAGTGGAAAGCCCTTTGGGGTGTTAGCAGTTAAGTCACTCACACTGGATACACAGCGTCTGATTGCTCTTGTAAGCACAACATTTTGCAGCTTATCCAGTTTTGTTTCTTGTCACCCATGGACCCCTTAAAATTGTGATAGTATGGGGCCTTGTAATGGAAATGCCCATTGCCTGGCATATCAATGGTATAAATGTCACATCATTTATGATGCCAGGTACATGTGTTGCTTTGGCTTGTTGGATGCAGGCATGGACTGGTTTATTTGATTGAAAGTGCAATCGAACAATCATCAGCAAATGTCTTCACTTCTGACCTTGCAATGAAAGCAGCTAAAAATGATTAGACAGAGGACACCTGCTGCAAAGAACGAACTCACTTGGGTCTAGATTGATTGAAATTCAGCAATCACAGCCATCTTCCTTTGCAAATCTATGACTCCCAACCATTAGATGATTTACCCATAATCTCCTTTGACTTCAATTTTACTGTGGCTTCTTATTGCTACAACTTTGAGGCAAATGCTGCCTTAAAAACAAACGCAGTTACTCTCAATTTGCAAGCACTGTATAACAGTGTTATACAGTGTGCATCTGTGCCCACTATTCCTCTACTTGAGTTTTAAATTATCAGAAAATTGTCAGAGTGGGTAAGATCATCTCTGACCCCTCTCACCCTGGCCACAAACTCTTTGAATCACTTCCCTCTTGAAGGCAATTCCGGACTGTCAAAGCTGCCACAGCCAGATATAAAAACAGCTTTTTTTCCACGAGTAGTAGCTCTACTCATTAACCACAAAATCTGTACCCTTCTTTTGCTCTGATATTTTATTTAACTCACATGTTTAATCAATAATGTTTTATTATTAATGTTTAATGTTTTATGTGTCATTCCTAACTGCCACTGTATGTCATGTTACTTGCGGGTGGAGCACCAAGGCAAATTCCTTGTACGTGAATACTTGGCCAATAAACGTATTCATTCATTCATTCATTCAAAACTGTTATACAGGGTCAAACCTTTTTTTTAATCAGTGTTGCAGCTCAGTTATACGTGGCTAACATGTGTCCAATAGATTAGTATTCACAGTCTTGGACTATGCTCACCAAGAAAAAATACTCTGGAACTTGAGCTGGATGTGGAGCTATATCTGTATTTGGCTGGAGAAGATAGCTTTAGTACCCAATGGGATGACTAATGGTGCAGTCTTCTCCCTGGAGGAAGGCCAGTGTTGTTCATGATGAGTCTTGGGCCCAACTTCCAAAGTGGATCTGATGCTGGACTGGCCTCAATGCCACAGTCATGTAGAAACTGCTGCATCTTCACAGCTCCAAGTACTTGGATTCTATCATGACCACAGGTGCTGAATCTGCAGAGTTTTGACATTCTTCCTGTGACCTCCAAGGTTTCCTCTGAATAATTCAGTTTTCTCCCACCTCCAAAAAACTTGCTTGCAGATTAATTATCTGCTGTAACCTACTCAATGTAGCTTAACAGCAAAATAAACCAAAGAAGTGTGGATGGTATTGTGTGGGAGCGAATACGTTTCAGAAGTCCAGAAAAATAAGGAGAGGGGGAATGTGAATGATATGTGTATTTCCCTTGGAAGTAGCATAGACCCAATCCGCTGAATGACAATGATCTGTGTTATTATAAGATTATTAGGGAGAGCCTATCGTGGCATCAGATGTGGTTGCAGACTCAGCATTGGATAGATCTCGAGGACGCGGGTCCAGCATGAAAAGGAGGTACGCTCTGAAGCCTGCAATTGTCAAGCTCCTGATCATTTCAGCTGGGCACGGAGGACTCAGCTGAAACATTGACAAAACCCTGAGGCAGTGGCTGAACTCTGAAACTCTATTTCAAAGTTGAATGAGCCCTAGTAACAGTGGTCTGCATCACCTAGATATGAGGGCAAGGATGAAGCCTGAGCACCAGATCCAGTGGCCGTGAAGAAAGAGGTGTCTAGTTCTTGCCTGGAGTCTTTACCACAATCTCCACAGCACTCGTGGTCATGACACAGCAGAAACTTTACAGTTAAACAAGTGCTGATTTCAAAAGTTGATACCTGAGGATTCCTGATCCCTATTCCATAACTTTTGTTGATTGTATAGGAAAATTAGTGCCTTTATTAAGGGCAATGGGGTCCTTTCAGATGCAGGAAGCTTTGTTCCAGTTGACTGTTGGCAACCCCACTTTCAAGTTGTTTCATCATAGCTCAATAGCAAAAAATATATATTTTTCACATCATTGAAGAATTTGTGAGATTTTGTAATTGTTTCCCACATTGTTCTCTGAGGCAGGAATTCCGACCAACAAAATAGAAACGTAAACTTCATATGACCTTGTATTCAATTGCATTGATGTGCTATTTTTTGGTACTTTTCAGATATTGTTCTTAGAACCTTTCCTGATTGATAAATAATTAATAATTGTAAACAATAAGGGGTATTTTTCAATTAATACCATATACCAGCGTATCAGATGATGCTGATAAACTGTCCAGATTTGTTAACAACTTTTGCTGTCTTAAAATTTCGGAAATAAAATTAGGGTTGCTGGCGTCTGCACTTATGGTCCAAGTTCGCTTCACTTTTTAAATTAAATCAAGGAACTTGGGTCAGATTTAATTTCAAATAATGATAAGTTCAACTTTAGTTTAGTCTAGTTTAGAGATACTGCGTGGAAACAGGCCCTTCGGCCCACTGAGTCTGCGCCGACCAGCGATCCCCGTACATTAACACAATCCTACACACACTAGGGACAATTTACATACACCAAGCCAATTAACCTACAAACGTGTATGTCTTTGGAGTGTGGGAGGAAACCGAAGATCTCGGAGAAAACACACGCAGTCAAGGGGAGAACGTACAAACTCCGTACAGACAGCACCCGTAGTCGGGATCGAACCCGGGTCTCCGGCGCTATAAGCGTTGTAAGGCAGCATCCCTACCGCTGCACCACTGTGCCACAATACATACACTTGGCATGTATTGCACAGGAAAAAATAGTGATCAGAATTTGTGTTAACTGCAATATATTAAGGTGGGCGGAATACTTCTATAGAAATGCTGTTGTGCCATTCTTTGCAACTTTTCAGATGAATTGTATTTGTAATGTCTGGATATTGCAATATATACCAGCCAATGTGCTATCCTCGATGTAGTATTCCAATCAATCTACGTCGATGTCAAAATCAAGGGATGTCAATACTGTTAGGAGCTGAATCACTGACTTGATCTAATGGAAACACAGAAAAACTGCTCAGATAAATTGGTTAGGCGTATCGTTCTTGCTACAAAGGTTATCTGGTGCGCTCTATTGGGAGTGGAGATTATGTGGAGCAAATTGAAGTAGTCGAATCTGCAGATAATACGGGGCAGTGGGATTCGTTTCTCATTTTTCTTCCAAACCATCAGCATTGGTTTACCTTGTTGCAATAAATTCCTATCACAGGCTAATTCTACTCCATATGCCAGAAGAATGGGGGGGGGGGGATTTATCCTCTGCACTGTGATTAGAATACTTCAAATTGTTGATGACCACAATTACAGCATTGTCACATGAAATACAGGAGCGTATGTAGATGAGAAGAAGCACACCGCAGAAGCTCAGAGGAAATGCACCGTGCGCAAGGCTCGAGCCACTTCAACTTCTAGTGCAGCACCCACCCAACTGTGTCCCATATGCGGGTGACCTCTCTGGGCCCGGATCGGTCTCACCAGCCACCTCCGGACTCACAAACAAAAACACTGAAGTCATGGTCTTCTTCGAACAACAACAACATAAAACAGAAGAAGTACATAATGCTGGGGGTTACACAAAAAGCTGGAGAAACTCAGCGGGTGCAACAGCATCTAAGGAGCGAAGGAGATAGGCGACGTTTCGGGTCGAGACCCTTCTTCAGACTGGTCAGGGATCAGGGAAATGAGAGATATAGACAGTGATGTGGAGAGATAAAGAACAATGAATGAAAGATATGCAAAAAAGTATTGATGATAAAGGAAACAGGCCATTGTACGCTGTTTGTAGTGTGAAAATGAGAAGCTAGTGCGACTTGGGTGGGGGGGGGGGGGGAGATGGAGAAGGAATGTCAGGGCCCGAGGGCTGAGGGAGAGGTGAGGAGGGGGAGGAGGCAGTCTGGGTTAACAGAATTGGGAAAATTCAATGTTTAAGCCCAGAGGATGCAGACTCCCCAAGCGGAATATGAGGTGCTGTTCCTCCAACTTGCGGTGTTGCTCACTCTGGCCGTGGAGGAGGCCCAGGACCGAGAGGACGGATACGGAATGGGAGGGGGAGTTGAAGTGCTGAACCACCGGGAGGTCGGGTTGGTTATTGCGGACCGAGCGGAGGTGTTCGGCGAAACGATCGCCCAGCCTCCGCTTGGTCTCACCGATGTACGTACAGAATGCTACTCCTTCAGTGACCCACCTGAATATTTCTCTCTGGGTGTTCTGCCTCCTATGATTTTGACATCTAAGCATTAACCTGCTCTATGTCGTTGCTGGATTAATCTGTCATCTCTCTGCATAAACCGAGGTAATTTAGTTCTTCAGAACTGAGTGGTCCAGCATAAGCTTTTAACTCTGCTCACTTGGTTCAAATCCAGCCTAAACTGATAGAATGTCTCCTTTATCAGCTGCTTGCAAAGAACATATGTGAAATGTGTTTGGATAGCCTCTCAGTTCTTTGCACAAAATTATTCCAAACATTTGGCACAGGATCAGCAATTTCCTTCAGTTCAGACCTGAAAATGGCTTGTGAATGAAGTGGAACATTGTTGGAAAAGAGTCAAAAAGCTTTGCACTGTAGTTAATTATGCAGTACCTGAGTTGATAAAACCGTATGCTCGTATCGGGTGCCTAAGAAACCCCCCCAGTTGTAGCAATAATATTTAGGGAGAGATTATTTGTCCATTCATGGTAATCAGCTTTAGCTCTGGTAAAATCTCCAATTATAAAAACTGTGCATTTGTACTGACAGGCTTAAGCTTTTGACTCTGATCCCTTTTGACAATTTGGCAAATAAATGTTGTCTTGTAGTCAGTGTCTGTCATGTTGTGTGTTCAGGTTTCTTTTTATCAGGTGAAACCATTCTTCCCTTGGGCTACCAGTACTCCACAAATTACTATTTGGTTTGCCTAAATATACAGTAATTTCTGCCACACATTTCAAAGTTATCTGTCAACTGAAAACCAGCATACTGGTGCCAGCTATTCTTCATAACTTATTTCTAAACAAAGGTCGCTTGTGCTTAAAATCTTCACCATTCATTTTCTCATTGGAAATCTCTAACCATACATGTGCTGTCAGTAAGCTTATGTCAATTTAGGCAGTTCTTAGCTGTAATAGTTCCACATACTTGGATTACCTAGAGTTGTAGTATTAGTGAATTTAGACTGCCAATTGTTGGGATGGCAGATGGATCCCATGTCAGTTTAGACTAAGCATTACATAGGCTTCTTGCAGTGGCTCATTTTTGCTCTGTAATTGGGTCACTTCAGGGTTGCACGTGATGTAATATTCCTTTCATGCACACTCTGTAGCAATTCCTAATGGGCCTGTCCCACTTAGGCGACTTTTTAGGGGACTGCAGGAGACCCACATGGTCGCCACATGTTCGCGGGTAGTTGCCAGGGAGTCACCTTCATGGTCACGATGAGTTCCCGCATTCTGGGAAATAGTCGCGGCCTCTTTATGCTCGCTGCGAATTTTTCAACATGTTGAAAAATTAGCGGCGACTAGAATGAAGCCACCATGTAGAGTAGCGAGAATTCTCGTGCCGTAGGCGGGTCGCCTGGAGGTTCTAGTGGGTTGCCAGGAGGTTGAAAGTTCTCATAGGGTTCTCGTAGGTTGTAGCCGGTGCTGATCGGTGAATTTCATTGGTTCATTGGGGGGGAAAAAACATAACTAGTAGTTTTCAGAACCAAGAATAGCAGACTGGTAATGTTAATGTCCACCGAGCTGCACAACCGTGTATCTCTGGCTTCTTAAAGGTTGTCTCCATTCCTTCTCCCCCTTCTCCCCACTTCTCCCCTCTCTCCCCCCCCTTTTCCACCCCCCCCCTCCCCTCTCCCACCTTCCTCCCACCCTCTCTTTTAAAGGACTTACCGTACACTGGGGGAAAAAACGTAAGCAGTAGTTACCGATCGGTAATGTTAAATGTCCGCCGAGCTTCGCAGCCGTGTATCTCTGGCTTCTTAAAAGTTGTCTCCGCTCCTTCTCCCTCCTACTCCCTCTCCCCCTTCTTTAAAGGACCTAACGTACATGTGTGTCTGTATCACCTTGGCTTTGCACTGTGTGAATTTCACTCAGACAGCGCTCCCCTCGCTTGCCCTGTCTCCCGCCTGCATTACGGGCTGGTGAAGGAAGCGGTGTGTGTGTGTGTTCCACTCTGACAGTCGCCGTTCCAGTTGCTGGTTTTTCAGGCAACTTGACAGTCGTCGACAGTCGCCTGAAAAATCGCCTAAGTGGGACAGGCCCATTAGGGATTTATTTTTATGAGAACTTTCTAAAGAATACTCTAAACTTTACCATTGGTACTTGAGATGCTTATGTGTGACAAAACAATCTAGCTGCCTTGGTAATTTGTTCTTCATTGTATAAACTTGTAGTAAATGGGTTTGAGTGGCATAAATGCTGCTTTATTTCCCATAAGTCATTTAGAAATATGGAAGCTCATGATGGACCATGCCTGTTATCAAAAGGGAAAGTATCGACAGCAAAAGGAAACGTAATAATATGTAATCTGTACATCATTACAAAGCTTTCTAAATCTAGATATGTGTCTGTTGATTGGGTTGCTAATGCCTGAAACGATTGTGAAATCTGAATGTGTTTCTGAGTCTGAAATCTGCTGAAAGTGTTCTGATACTTAGTTCCCTTGTCCATGGTATAAAAAGAAATCTGGAGCATATTCCACTAGCACCAAATGTATAAGTTGTAACATCCCTTGGAAGCACTCACACTGCTGCCACTCATTTCTCTTTCTAATTTGAATGATATCACTCTGCACGTCATCCATCTGAAGGTACTGGCCATTGTAGAGGGAGAGCAATGCCTCATTACAAAACTGCTACAGGCTAAAATCACTAATCATTCTGAAGTTGTGTTTTCTGGCAAGGCTTTATTAGGCATATTACCGTCACTGAGGTGTCGCATTCTCTTACCCTGGTTACCTGTCCTCCAAGGTACCAAGGAATCTGTGCTGTGTCAGTCACTTAACCTGTCCGAAAACCTTGGGTGGTCCTATGTACAACACATGAATAGGAGAACTGCAAGCACTGAAGTATGCTTTATTTCTTTTTGGGGAAATAGAGAAAGATCATTAATTCAAATTAAATTTGTAAACCATGTAAAAAAAGATTTAATGAGAAAATGAAGCACATAAATTGGTCTATATGCAAGATTCTGTTTATTTACAATTTGATGTAAATAAATTGCACTGTATTCAAGCTACTATTCATTTATGGGGTTTTTAAAGTTGTAATTAAATATTGAACAACTTGGGTTGCGTTGGTTACATATTGAGTGAATTTGCTGTCTGGTGAGTTATTGAATCATGCAAACTGAGGAAATCTCGCAGTTTGATTCCTGTCAAGTCAAGAGAGTTTATTGCCATATGTCCCAGATAGGACAATGGAATTCTTGCTTTGCATCAGCACAATGGAATATAGTAGGCACGAATACAGAACATATCATATCAGTGTGTCCATATACCATTATATAAATATATACACACATCACTAAATAAGCAGATAAAGTGCAAATAAACAGATAATGGTCTATTAGTGTTCAGAGATCTGTTTCAGTTGAGTTTAATAGCCTGATGGCTGTGGGGAAGAAGCTGTTTCTGATCCTGGACGTTGCAGTCTTCACGCTCCTGTACCTTCTACCTGAAGGTAGCAGGGAGATGAGTGTGTGCCCAGGATGTTGTTGGTCCTTGATGATGCTGCCAGCCTTTTTGAGGCAACGACTGCGATAGATCACTTCGATGATAGGGAGGTCAGAGCCGATGATGGACTGGACAGTGGTAGATTGGTAGTCAATAGTAGATTGGCTTATCTTGTGCAATTATCTTCAGCAGCACAATGGATAATTGGCAAAAGTGATGCAGATTGGGAATGTTGTATGCTCAAAGCATTGGAACTGCTAAATTAGAATTCAAGTTGATGCATCCAGTTGAATGATCCAAAATGGCTTATTCTTTATCTGCAACCTGCCCTTTGGTTAAGCTATCAATTTTCCTGGCACTGTGCAAAAACAAGAAGTAACATTTTCAGGAGAAGGTATGATAAAAAGGTAATGAACTTGGAGAATTAAATAATTTATCAAGCGTGGGCCCACAAATTGACGTGTGTCCTAAAGTATGCACCAATAACTACTTCATTTGTGAGCTTGGTTTGCAAACTGCCGTAGCGGCTGAAACTGCAGAAGTTTGCAACAGAATGTCAATGGCCTATAGTGCTACTGAGCTGTTGCACCATTTCATTGTGGGGAGGGTGGAGGTGGGTAAAGCAAAAGAGGACTGGCAATTGGGAGCCAGATTGGAGCCTGGCCCTTTGGTCAGTGGCAGGGTGAGGTGGTGAGTGGCCAGACATCACTGGCCTGATTGGACCTGATGATGGTGAATTGTGAGGGAGTTGGTATTGTCACTTAAGCTGATCAGAAATTCAGAGAGGATAGTGGCTTGGTGGTATCAGGAGGTTTGGATGGTAGGGCCTGGAGCATATGGACCTCTGGCCATTGGGGATGCTGGGGAAGATTTGTGTGTGGTGAGTTGGTACCATGTGAGGCCTTAATGAGAGAACTTAAGTCATGGGAATGATCTTATTGGGAGGCCACAACACAAAACAGCATTATTAAAATCTATTTGGAAGAGGAGTGAGTCCGAGAAGCAAAGTGCACTATAATTCTTAGCAATGTGCCAAAAGAAACAATGCATGGAAAATTACATTAGTTAATGTATATCTAACAAATCAGTATTAAGCATTGGATGGCAATTAACAAAATGCCCAGATTTCCATTTTCAGACATTAAGAGTGCTTAGAATAAAGTCCTTGAGGACTGGAATAGAGATACTTTTTCCAAGGTTTTTGAACTGGATCGTGATTATGAGCCTGATAAAGTTGGGTTGCCAGAATCCAATTATCCTGTAACTGCTTCTGCATGACACATTTGAAACTACTTTAAAAGCAGATGATTATTCAGCTAAAGTTTATGAAGGGTTTACACCTGATATTGTCATTCGCTTTAGATAATTGGCAATACCCTAGCATTTTTAGTCTTCAAAATATAATGCACATTGACAATATCATAAGAGATCAATGGTGAAGGCATGAACGTTATATTTAGTGATTTATTTTATGCTCACAGAGGCCAAACTAATTGTCTTTTTTACAACCATTTTCGGTGTCCAGATTAATGTCCAGTCTCTTCATTAGCGGCTAGAAGTATGGGTGTAGGGATATAATTCACTTATTTTCCAGTTGCATAGAATAACGAGTTACTTTGCTGAAATATTCTTCCCTGGAGATTGTTCGCTTACTGGTAATCTCAGTTAAATTGCACTGTTGAAATTATTCTACAAATAAGCACCATTAGATGATGTCATATCTATGTGATTAAATAAAATTGGGAAATATTGATTCAACATTCCAGATCCATAATGCTTAATAACTATAGCGCAAAGAGATGGCATGGTGCTCAAGCTAAAAGCTGTATTTTGGTTCCCAGTTTAAAGGGAAGCAAGTGTAGGACAACCACACAAACACTGTCAAATGTAGAGTTATAGACCAAACACTAGATTTAGGAAACGGAATTTGTCAATTTCTGGACCAACTGCATTTAATGAAAATTCTCCAGCATTTACAAATGTGATTGCCTCTTGGATCCTGCTCCATTGATTTCAATCTGATTGCTGGGCAAAGAATCAGGAGGAAAGGGATTTTTTCCCTTTATTTTATGTTTTAAACAATTGGCTTTAAATATGATAGGTTTTAAATGTCTCCAGATTTGGTTGATCAGCTGTAAAAGAGTGCATTTAGCGGGAAGAGATCCTCACCACACCACTGCGATCACAATGCTGGAATTTGGGATGATTTGTGTTAGCTAAATAGGCCCTTTACGTACATAACTATTGAGTATAAATGTGTGGAGACCGTCTGCAACAATCCCATGCAGGGAAGCGAGCCGGCAAAAAACCTGCCCTATTAATATTTTAGAATTATGGTTTAGCATTTGACAAAGTTGCTTAGATTTTCTAGAAATAGAAAAAATGTAATACAGCCACAAGAGACTGCAGATGTTGGAATCTTGAGAAAACACACAGTGAGGGAGGAACTCGGCTGATCAGTTAGCATCTGGGGAAGGAAGTGACACATTGTTTTTCCAAAATAGATTTCTAGATTAAAATTACGTAATTGCTTTTGCTTAGGGGATATGTTCCAGAAATATTAATTGTGCTTCAGAACACATATAGTATTATTGCTTCTCCACCACATGGTCACTGACTATGTTCGTGCAATTAATTGAAAGGCGGATTCCTGAAATACTGGGTTAGGATCCACCTAAGGACACCTTGACCACAATTAGACTGTTAAAACAGTCACCTATGCCTTTGTTACCACCAGACGTAACTATTCCAACGCCTGCCTGGTTGGCTTTCGTCATTCTATTCTGCATTTGAAATCACATAAATCTCAGCTGCCATGTTCAAACTAATTCTGTTCCTCATAATTCTGTGATTAATGACTTACATTGAGTTTAACATTATAAAATTCTCACTGTAGTTGTTAAATCCTTCTTTGATCTGGACATAGCAACATGTCTCTGTAATTTCCTCCATTTCCGTAATTCTTTAAGGTATCCACCATCGACAGCTTTGCTTTCACCTATTCAATTTAAAGATGAGCCATTCAATTTTGAGGTAAACTTGCACTAGGAGCTGGATTCAACTCCCTTAAGATTTCTGCCCCTTCACATCTCTTAATGTATTTACTTAAAATCTATCCCTTTGGTCAAGTGGCTTATGATCAAATAATTATTAATAAGGGACCTATGAAAACCTTGAGATAGTTTGTTACAGGAATATGTTTTTTCAGTGCAAGGGAAGCGAATTAAAAATATTTTTAGTTTTTGGATCATACCTTAAATCTTTCCCATTCATACTAATCCCACTTTAATTCCATTGTAATTCTCCCCATATTTCCAATTATTCCACCCAATTTCTACCACTCACCTACAGAGTTGAGGCAATTTACAGTGGCCAATGAACCATGCAAACTGCACATCTTTGGATATAGCATCTCTACTAACTGTACCACTATCTCACAGCTTTAGCAACCTGGGTTTAATCCTGACCTCCAGTGCTGTCTATATGGAGTTTGCATGTTCTCGCTTTCATCACAAAGGTCTTCCATGTTTCCTTCCACATCCCAAAGATACATGGATTGGTTGCTTAATTGGCCACTGTAAATTGTTCTTGTATACAGGTGAGTGGTTGAATCTGAGGGTAGTTCTTGGGAGTGTGAGGAGAATAATTTTAGTGGAATATTAGTGGGGAATGGAGTTTCTCTGTGAACCAGCATCTTCTCATTGGGCTAAAATGCCCCCTTCTGTTGTATGGAATAAATCTATGTGATAAATCTAGGATCAGCATGTTCATTTACAGTGCTGTAGGGGCTTACTGAGCCTGAATGCTGTTTTATTAGTAAAGCAATATACTCAGTTTTCTTTTATGTATTATTTGATTTTGGCTCACTAGTTTTCTTGAGAGTCATTCACAACAATGTTCGATTCTTCAATTGGTCTGAAGAAGGGTCTTGGCCCGCAACGTCACCCATTCCTTCTTTCCAGAGATGCTGCCTGTCCCACTGAATTACTCCAGTTTTTTGTGTCTATCTTTGGTTTAAACCAGCATCTGCAGTTCCTTCTTACACAATGTTCAATTGTGTTCTCATTTAAGGCTCATCACATGCTTCATTCTACAGAGCTAAGTCACTGAATCAGACTGTGGGTTGCTGGTGTTGCCACATACCCTGTGATTCTCCAATTGGCATGGTGGAGCAGGTTCGGGGGGGGGGGGGGGGGGGTCAAATGGTCTAATCATGCTCCTGTTTCGTATGTCTTTAGCTGGTGGAATGCTGATGTTAAGTGGACCCAAATTCCTTGTAACCTTCATTGCCTTTCAGTTTATATTGATAAGGAGGACCAGGTTATTAATGAGAGACTTTGTGCTCACATAAATGCAGTCAGTAGGCGTGTGCACTCAAGGGAATTTACCAATGCTGGCAGCTCCCAGTTCCCAACACGCCACCACCTTCTCCTCACCAAAATCAAAAAGGATGATGTTGTTCCTTTGTTCCTCTTTGATGCCAAGGGGAGCCACAAACTAGATGATACGATCTCTTGCTGGAAACAGCACAATGCCCAATAGGTAAAGAATCATCATCACGTTGTCGTGCACAGAGTAGGCTGTCCGGGCATGATAATGTGGTCAAATATCCTCCCACAGAATGTCACATGTCCCGGCAATGACAAACTTAGAAAACATGATCTTGAAAATACATTGCTCATCAGGCATGCCAATGGGAAGATTCTCTGGGAATGGAAACTTTGCTGAAGGATTTTGCCTTTGACCCCAATGTCCTCAACCTCGTTGAGTGACCTGCCACTTTTATCCTAAAGCCTCCAGCAATGCAGTTCTTCCAGCATCATCACCACTTAAGATGCCCATTGAGTTTCTCAGCAGATAAATGAAAAGGAAAATATCCCTGTCAGACGTGGTTTACGCTGTGGGCTTTGAAGGGTGTTTGAGCAATTTGCATTCCATTCTATATTCCATCTATCCACTCTGTTGTCCTGATGGTGCCAACATACATTTTACAGCAATATAGGCTCCTAAATGTATTGACCTGTTCCACAATGGCTGCATTGTGGTGCTTTCCACTCCAGTTATGTGTAGAAGTGTCAATGATTAGTATGCACCCAATACAGTCACTGGGTGCGTGCCAGATATCAGAAAAAAAGCATACGCTATTGTAGTCACAAAGCACTGGAGTGTCTCAGTGAGTCAGGCAACATCTCTGGAGAATAGTGGTGGGTGACGTTTCAGGTTGAGACCCTACTTGCAGACTGAAGAAGGGTGCCGACACGAAACAAAACCTATCCATATACTCCAGAGATGCTGCCTGATCCGCTGTGTTACTCCAGCATTTTGTGTCTTTTTTTGTAACTATGTAACTAGTTTATGTAAACTAGCATCGGCATCTTCAAACAATAATGCAGGTTGTGCCAAAATGTTCCTGATCCAATTTCATGATAGGAATTATTTCATCTAGAAATGATTGCTAACATGGTATGAACAGATAAAATTGATTTTGGATTGCAGTCTTTTAAAGTAAGACATCCAGTTTTCAGACTATTGTTTTGTAAATGTCATCAGGATAGTTATAATGCAGCATGTGGCCTCCGTTCCACCATTATCTTTAAATAAGCAGTGTTCTTTTAAAATGAAGCATTTGTAGACACAGTTCAGAAAATATGACCACAGCAAATTAAATGTTGCAAATTCTTAGTCTTTTCAATTGGTTTTACATCAGGGTATATCAGTTGTCACTGCAGCACAGCCAGAGCCACGGATTATGAAAATGTAGAAATGCATTAAACATAAATGTACTGCCAAAAGTAGGTTCAATAATTCATGTTATATGATGTATATTTTGACATGAGTTTTGACATCTGCGTAATGGCTATTTTCATGCATGATGGCTGAAACGGTTCTTAGGGAGGCAGAAGAAACCTCTTCAGGGATCATGTCTGTGGGGAGTAAAACTTTCCCTTTATCCTATCATTCCTGTCAAACAAATCCCAATGGGAGTTAGATGCCACTTGTCTGACAGTCCTTTACGTGTCTAACAACTCAGATCTTTAACCTGTCTCTAACTGGAGGTTTGCATTACGTGAAGAGAGTCTAAAATAAACTGACAACCCGAGGTAGGGAAGGATTGAAACAATATGCATCGCACTTCCTGAGCATTAAAGCTGCCAAAGAATGAAACAAGAAGCCAAAACACTTGTGTTCCTTGTGTTGAATTATTATGTGCCTAAAAAAATTGATTCCAGTATAACAATAACTGGTGTTTAACTGTTAATTAAAACTTACGTAAATCTTTTTGGAACATTATGGCCTTTTGTGTCAAACAGAGGCCAAAAATCTAACTATAACTTAACAAAAAAATGCACTTTATAGATAGTTATTGTCAGATTTATACTAAAGAAAGGATATCGATTATGAAATAGAAAATTGATTAAAATAACCGGAATGGATTGTTTTAAAACACTTCTGATTCTCCTAAAGAATGAATATCTAAGACAGTCAGAAGTTATAAAATATACTGACTGGCATTTCAATAATGGCTCCATTTGTACCTCTTTGTGGGAAAAATAGCAATTATATGTACAAGATGGGAACATTACTTCACTTGATTTGGAGAAATGAAACGTATGAAGCAGGGACAAACACAAATATTGAGGGGAAAAAAATGAGTGGTTGATTTGAAGACTGATGCAGGGATTTATTTATTGAGCGTTTCTATATTTTAATTTAAATAATCCATTCTGTTTAATTTCAATCTCTTTTTTGTTTTGCGATTAACATTCTTTTAGATTTGATACCTGATAACACTCCCAATTTGTGTGAGAAGGAAAGGCAGATGCTGGTGTAAACCGAAGATAGACACAAAAAGCTGAAGAAGGGTCTCGACCTGAAACATCACCCGTTCCCTCTCTCCAGAGATGCTACCTGTCCCGTTGAGTTACTCCAGCTTTTGTGTCTAACACTCCCAATATTTCGCATTTGCAATGCACTTCTATATTTCTCAAGCAATTAGCTGAAATAATGAAAATATTTTAAAATTGAGCTAAGAAAAGAATATCAGTATAGGTGACCATTGAGAGAGAAAAGGTGGCAAAAAAAGAGTGGCTTTAACATATTGAAAAGCAAACAAAAATGTACAGATGTTGAAAATCTGAAATAAAATCAGAAATTGCTGGAAGCACTCAGCAGGTAAGGCAGCGTCCGTAGAAGGGGAAACGGTGTTTCCGATTGATAACCTTTCATCAGAACAAGGACACAGTAAAAATGCAAGATATTACAGAGATGTTGGAGAACGTAAAGAATGTCTCTGATAGGGTAGAGAACGGGACTTACTGAATGACATAAAAGGTAGAAAAGTAATCTGTGGTGATAACGTGAATTGCAGCTATCTGTAAAGAGGACTTGTTTTGGATAGTGGAGAAGAGAGGGAGAATTAAGGAACTATAGTATACAAAACACAGTTGCTGAAAATCTAAAATATAAGGGAATGCGGTATCTGTGTAGAGGAATCAATTTACTTACCTTTCATAAGATCATAAGTTATAGTAGAATTAGGCCATTTGGCCCATCAAGTCTACTCTGCCACTCAACCATGGCTGATCTATCTCTCCCTCCTAACCCCATTATCTTGCCTTCTCCCCATAACTTCTGACACCTGTACTAATTAAGAATCTATTTATCTCTGCTTTAAAAATATCCACTGACTTAGCCTCCACAGCCTTCTGCGGCAAATAATTCCACAGATTCACCACCCTCTGACTAAATACATTTCTCCTCATATCCTTCCTAAAAGAACGTCCTTTAATTCTGAGGCCATGACCTCTAGTCATAGACTCTCCCACTAAACATCCTCTCCACATCCACTCTTTCCTGAGAACTGGCCAGTCCTGGCACAAACTGGAAAGGCTGGCTCTCTAAACTTTCATGACATCTTCCAACTAGCAACACTGAATGCACAAATTTCAGATAACCCACCTTTCTTGTTGGGGTTAGAACTAGTTAGTTCTTATGAAAGGTAACCAACTTGTAATGTTAACTCAGTTTCTTATGTTAAATCAGTCAAACAGACATCTAACCTTCCAAAGTTACTTCCCAGGTCATTCTTCGAAATGCAGCCCTTTACCCCCAACTTGCAGAGCCATTTTGCCACTCTGTGATTCCCTTCAGGAGCATGGTACTGATCCCTTCTCTGTCAGTACACTGTTCAGATTTGCATTTATTCCCCTGTCATGTAGAAGTTAACAAACACCCTTCCCCTCAATTAAACCTCACATTCCCAACACAATTTAACTGCTGTTCTTATTTCATTCTTCCACTTTCAGTTCAGTTCTATCTGACATTTTGGCCTTCTGAACTTTATATTGTCACTACTTCTCTAGTTTGTTGGCCGGGCATTGCAACCTACTATCTTTCGTCGCCTTTCCCCTCTCCCATGATTATTTGAGCAAACCTTCTTCCCCCAATCTGAAGCATCGCTCCCTGCTTTAACCCCTTTTCTCCATCAGCTCCATTCTCTGTTTCTGTCCCATTCCTAGTCCCTATATTTCCACTGATCTTTATTATTTTCATTTCTTTTTTTGTACTACACCACAAGCTGATTCCTACTGTTTGAAACATTTCTGCTCAGCAACTTGTGTAGGTGGGTGTATCTGTGCTTGTGGGAATTCCTGCTTAGACTATCCATGGCTGACAACTTCTCAATTTAAGGAGAGAACAGTACTGCAGGCTCCCATGAAGATTATGAATGTTTCAGTTGACAGTAAAAGTAAACTGTGCATTTGTGGATGGGAGAATGGCCTGGTAAACGCTAATGCCAACAGCTATAGTGGAAGGAGAAGCAATTTGCATTTCATTAGTGCGAAGAAATATTAGAAGTCAAAATGTTATAAGTTGAGAGAAGGTTCGAAGGTGTTAGCTATGTGAACAGATTCCCAGCATATACTGTTAATATATGGAGATGCGCTCCTTGAAAAGTGAGCTGAAAAAGTGTAGGCAAGAAAGAGAACTCGAGCATTTCGAAGAATAAAGATGATTAAGGGATACCAAGTAATGAAATACTCCAATAATTGTACACAAATAGATCTGTGGAAATGATGTGGAGCGTGCCATTCTTTGAGATTCAAGAACAAAATATTTGTTTTCCTTGGAGGTTAAATGGATGACAAACTCTATTTCCAAATTCTACATTTTCTCTCGATTTGTTTCAGTTATCATTGTGACCTTTAGGTGTGAATGTACCAGATTAATTTGGTGATTTGATTGTTGGAGATTATGTAGCAAATTTCCAGTAGCAATTGGAAATGATTGTATCTGCCTTTCTTTGCTTGCAGATCCAGATTATTCTGTCTACTAATCTGGCAGTCATTTATTTTTAGAATCCCACAGTAGCCCTTCATAATCCAAATCCCACATTAATTGGAATGCTGACCCCTAGGCAAGGTGTACTTGATAGCTGTGCCTTTGACACCTTGCCAGGACAGCTCCACAGTCTAACAATCAATCTTTTATCCAGAAACATTAACCTTTGAGAAATCTGTTCATGGCCTCTCCAATAATAAGTAGGAATCATCAGTTTGCCCCGCAGTCACTTATCCAGAATGAGAATATTGTTGGTACGGTGAAATTTACTGCAGCACACCACGTCACTTTCAACAGCCTCTCTGGGCCCAGGTGACATAGTGGTATTTATAAACTGGTACTGTATTCTCATTTTTTCCATGTATTTTTTTTGAAGCCACCAAAAATTGTCTCAGTGTGATCTAATCTCCAAATCATTAATCTGCACTTGCGAGTTTTAAACTGCCATGGTCCAGCACAAGTACCTAATTTTGAGTCTGAAGAAGGGTCTCGACCCGAAACGTCACCCATTCCTTCTTTCCTGAAATACTGCCCGTCCCGCTGAGTTACGCCAGCTTTTTATGTCTATCTTCAGTTTAAACGAGCATCTGCAGTTCCTTCTTACATACCTCATTTTAATGATCTTCCATAGGTTATCCCTAAGCCTTTTCTTTTCAAAACAACTGGCTCGGGCTGTTTTTCCTGACCTGATGGATAACTTTGCATTCCTGTCTCTCCGTGCTTAAATGGCCTTCTGTGTTGTATGATTTTGTCATTCTTGTCTCACATACAAACCTTTCTCATCCCACAGAAGAATTTTTTTACATAGTAGATTCGGATTAGACCCTTCTTAAATGACCTAACAGCATTCGCATTTGCATGATTTGGTAAACCTTTCTAATGTTCCCATAGATTTTACCAGAATGTCTATGGCTTGTGGAAATTATGTTTTTCTTGCTTGAAATAAAGATGCAATCCTATTCTTTTGAAAGACATGCATAACACATTTCCAAAGGGACTCTATTAATGAAAAGCAATTCAAAGCTGCCAAAATGGAACATAAACAGAATGTTGGATCACTATTCTGGTATGAAGGCCAGGCCTAATACATTTGTGCTTTTCACATCTCCCTGTAGTTGATGGCATTACAGCTGTTGGAAGTAGAACTGAAATAAAGATTTCGCATGGCAATCTTTGCCATTAAATTGTTGCATTTGCTTTGTCTTTACAAGAAGCAAGCAACGGTCAGAACCAATGAATGCCGAACATTTGGTGAAAAGTCTGAATCATGTTCATGCATACATTGCAAGAATCCTGAACACATATAATGGTAATTCATTTGGAAAATAATTCTGTGGAAAAAAATGGTCAAATCTGGGTGTCTAAAAATACGATTGTTATTGCTTGATTTTACTAAACTTCAACGTCTGTATAAGACAAATTAAATCTTTTGCTATGTCAAAGTCTTCCAAAATCCAATCACAACTTAGTGGAACCAATTAGTTTCAAACACAGCAGAAAACATATGACAGTGGTTGACAGAGATATGATTACTTGAAAAGTCCAGAGAAGTCATGTTAGTTTATTCATATGATGAACGTTTTCAAAGTATGTATGCCGGATTGAAGAAAATTAAAATTAGAATATGATTTCTATTTCTTTTTTGAAGAACTCTGAGCATTGAATGCATTCTCGTACCTTTTCTCACTTGAAAACCATCAGTAGCAGCATGGGGCTAAAATACTTCAAAATTCACTGTAGCTGAAGGTTGACTTTTGCAAATGGCACATTTAAATCATCCCTCTACTCAAAAGGGTCAGCAACTTGTGGAAATGTTATTGATTTGTTTTCTTATTGCTGGGATTCTGCAAGTAACTGACGTTAGTTAAATGACAACATGCTTTGTTCAGAGTTTTATGCAGCTTCAAAATAGGATTTTCCCTTTAATTTAGTTTATCATTCTAATAAAAGGTAGTTTATTCTTGATTTTTGAATTCATGACCCACAATGTATCCTATGAACCATATTATTGTGATGGTTTGATTCCAACCTATTTATTTTATGTTATATTTTGAGCATATTATCCATGAGTGGGTGGATAAAAATAGACTGAATGCTGAATGATTTTATATATGTTCCTATGTCAGTATATTTTGTTACCTCAGATTTTATGCTTTATTACGTAAAAACTCTTATACTATGGACTAGGAGGTATTGTATGAGCTTATCCTTATTGGGCACAGAATCTAAGATGAAGTGAGCTAGATAGACCTCAGTCCCTTGAGGCCCTTGAAACGTAATGTGTGTTTGGAGATACACATGAAAATATTCCATGCAGAAATTCTGGTCATTAAATCATAAAGATGTCCTATGGAGCACTGAATGGTGTTCCCTGAAACATGATTAGAAATAATAGGCTTGCTTTTTTTCCTCCATCGTGAGTGGTAAAATAAAATAAAAGTGAAACGGGAAAATATTGTAGCTCAAGATTGGCCTTATATCTATGTCTGGACTCACAGTGATACCTCACAGTCCTTGATATAAAAGTTGTGACATGTCTCTGTATAATCATGTGAAATATCGTAACATGACAACATTATTCTGTCTGTACACGTGTCATCAGTGATGGAAGGTGTTGGTGCAATGTTTCTGTGTTATTTTCCGCATGGTTATCATTGCTTAATGTAAGAGTTCTGACTGAAAAGTTGGTATTCTTTATGAAATAGAAGTTTAAATATTAATCGAAAATAGTTGCAGGAACAAGATCCCTAAGTTTCATTGTTCCCAAAAAGTGGACATTCACTGGCGCTACCCTTTCTGAATTAGTATCTTCCTGAAGAAGATGAAGGCCAACTCATTAGAACAAGCTGCTTGAGCAATTGTAGAGTACTGTGGATTAGCACGTGACTAATTTTAGCTCCTTTGTTTTTCATTATCAGTGCTGTCTTTTCAGTTGGATTATATGCATGGCAGCAGAACTGACATTGAAGATATGATTAAAAAAATAACTCTACCTGTTGAAAAAAGCTCTTGAAGAATAATAACAGTTGGACGCACTGGGTATTAGCGACATCCAGCACTGGCATTTTGATTATAGTTATGAGAAACGGCTCCATTTGAGCATTGATTGGATAGCAACAGAGCAATGTCTTTAGTGTTTTGTGTCGGCCCTTATACCCAGAGCTATTTTTCCCAAGATCTGCATAGCAGATACGATTGGAAGTCTTCTACCGTGTGATTAAAGGCAGAGTATTGCTGCTTCATAAAATATGAATAGACTTTAGACAGGAAGTATGTACAGTAATGTGAAAGTTAAGTGTGCTTTGCTATGGCCTCATTATTGTCATCAATCACTTTGAGGGAAGGTAATTGGAATGGTTATAAATATGTGTCCAGGAGATCTGCAAAAAAATGTGACAGCAGCGTCCTGCACATAAATAAAACGGAATATAACTTCTGCATATCTGGCTTGTACTTCCATATCATTGCAGTGAGTGACAACGTCACACATTCATCATGTGAAATTTATTCTTTATGTATTATTAATACAGGCAACAATGCATTTTTTGACTAATTTTTGTGTGCTGAAAGGCTTATACTGGCTTTCAAACTCGCCAGCTTGTTCTTGCCACAATACTGATAATTAAGTGTGACAGATAAAAACTAGGGGAAGTGAGGAGTGGTTGTGCATGGGTTGGAGAGGGACTGGACTGTGGTGGGAAAGAAAGTAAAGGGAGGACAGAGTTAGCAATGTCTGCAAGAGGTGATCGCAAACTGCTCTCAACCACTGTTGCACAAAATCAATGCTTCATTTTAAAAGTAGTGTTGATTGGAAGTAAACAATGCTGGATCATCCAATGCATAATGAAGCATGTGAATCTGATTTGTAAGGATATAGAAAGGGATGGATTTTTCTATACCAGGTCACCGAAGTGCAAGTGTGAAGTGGCAATTACCATTGTTGCAAAAGTAAACCTGCTCTGCTAGCATTTAAAATGGGAAAAAAGTAGACATGGATTGTCAACGAAGCATCCAATATCAGTAACTACCAGGGAAATCATTTGTTTTTCAGATACTAACAAATTTGCTTTGTATATTTTGTATTTCTATCTTTTTTTTCCTACTCTGGAGAAAGTATATCCAGCTTCAGCTACATCTTTATCCATTTTCTATCACCATGCTGTGGGTTCCTGAGAATAACAGGTCAAAGTCAAGGCATTTTAAGTTGGGGTTTTGCTCAGGAACAGACTTCACCCAGAGACTGGATGAACTATCAAGCATCAGCGCAAGTCATGTATTCTAGATATCAATCATGTCACCAAAATAATTTGTGCTAAACAAATTGATTTTTTTTAGCTCCTTTAGCATAAACAAACCTTCGAGCCATTCACAGTGAATAATCAGAAAAATAATGTATGTCATCTAACTAAATGAAATATTACATGTGGTTTAAAGTCTGGGTAACAAAGTGAATTTGTAAAATCTGAGTTGGATAGTAATTAGCAAAGAGTTGGAGGGATATGCAGACAAAAATGCTTCCTATGGCATTAGTCATGATAACCAGTGGGAGGGTACGCACAAGAAGCTACACAGGGGATGATAAATGAAGTAGCATTCCTCATGAAGAGTCCTTCAGATTCTTGCCTAGGCCTCTATGCATTCCTCCTCTTTTTACCCCAGCACCCCATCACCACCCCATCGGGCAGCACTGTGGAGCAGCGGTAGAGCACCAGAGACCCGGATTCAATCCTGACTACGAGTGCTGTCTGTTTGTACGTTCACCCCGTAACCTGCGTGGGTTATCTCCGAGATCTCCTTTTTCCTACCATACTCCAAAGACGTACAGGTTTGTAGGTTAATTAGCTTGGTATAAATGTAAATTGTCCCTAGTGTGTGTAGGATAGTGTTAATGTGCAGGGGATCGCTGGTCGGTGCGGACTTGGTGGGTATGTTTCCGCGCTGTATCTCTACACTAAACTAAACTAAAACCAAACACTGGAAACCATACCTTCAGCCACCTTGGGGTTCTTGCTGAAATATTTTATGTACATCCATAAGTCTTTCCATCTCTCTCCTATTTGAAGCTTATTTTCTTGACCAATGGTTTATCTCAAATTTTCCTTGGCTTAACATCTTTACTGTTTCCTTGAATGCCTGACTTTTTACAAGCATTTCAAGAGTCAGTCATTTCTCTCAGGTCAAAATTTATTGTCCATTCTTAACTGGCCTTGAGCAAATTGACAGGTAACTTGGGGCCAGAGCCACATATGGGCTAAACTGAGTAAGGATGCGTTTTCCTTCCCTAGGGGACATCTGTGAACCAGTTGGGTTTTTGGAATTATTCATCAGTTTCTTCATCACTATTATTGGAACGAATTCCCCTTCTGATACGGCGGAATTCAAACTCACACCTCTGGATCAATTGCCCAGTGCTCGAGATAACAGCCCAGTAACATAACCACCAAGCAACCAGGAGTCATTATCCGTGTTGAAACAGCATATGAAGAATTACATTATCAGGCCATTTGGCATTCTACTGTTGCAGCTCCTGACCCAATTAAACTCTAAACAATTCATCAAACTGTCTCGGGTGCTCTGACAGCAACACCATTGCGAACGGATTTGTTTTGTAATCAAGAGCTTGCACAATTGGAATAATAGCTGGGCTTTTATGTCGGCAGCAAATACTCATCAGGCAACATGCCTGCAGTTGTCCGCAGACTGTGGAAGGGTATACCACAGGTTATTACTATAATTGTAAATCCAAAATGTCACATCACCCACAGCAGATGCTCTGATCATAACATCAACAGAGCGAGCGGCAATGTGCTCCTTAGTTCACAATTGAAGAATTTATCAGACACTTGGATTGTCTAAACCAGCAAGAAATTGTTACAATATTGAAATCAATATGTAATCATGTACAGAAAGTGAAATAGACCGGGACAGCAAAAGCTAGAAGAAAAAATGACAAAAAAAGCAAAATTAAATAGTATTTTTAAATCTCAAGCAATAATTAACATTTGATAGAATAAATATCCTCAATTATTAAAATATATTTTCAATTCTATAAAGGAAAGTCATTCAACCATATCATGCCTTGAAAAATTCAGTTACAAATATATGGACAAGATTAATGTTTTTCTGGGCATGCATGCGCATTGAGTTTCTCTCAGTTAAATACTGCAAATTACACTTCATATGGACACTACATGGATTGCAAAACTCTTCTGGCAAGAAGTCATTACAGTAACACCACCCTCAGAGCGCTGCTTCACTATAGGGCCCTTTCGTCTTGGAGCCTTATTTCCCCCCCCCACAACAATAAAATAATAAATAGACCATAGAATTCAGCAGGATAAAGTGATGTGTGATTTGGCCAACCTGAGAACAACGCAACAACTCAAATGGGGTACCTAGACCGAATGGATATGTATTCGGAATAAGCGGTCATCAATTTGAGAGGGAAATGAGGAGGAATATCTTCTGTCAGCAGATGTCTGTGATTTCCTACTGAGAGAGCTGTGGGACTGACATATCTATGATCTGAGGGGGCAAGAATTATTGGGAACGGACAGAGAAGTGGAACGATAAGATCCGATCAACTATGATCATATTCTAAGACAATGCACAGTTCTTCTTACTCCTACACTTCCTCATCTTCTTATTTAAGAGAGGGATGGAATGTTGATACTGCTGTGCAACAATTGATTCACATGTGCGGTCGATTCTGTGGTCAGAAGTAGGCAGTGGACGAAGGAAGCTGGGCTCAGATGTGTCTCTTATGAGCATGCAGACGAGGGAGAGGGCAGGGTAGGAGTGCAAGGTAGCAGGATTTCAGTGGTACAACAAGTGCTGGGATAGAGTTTGCCAGAACAATTGGGTCGGTAAAACTGAAATCATGTGGGCATCGTCCACCGCAGGAGAACAACAAGAGACCGACAGGGACGTAGATTCCAAACACAAGAATGCCAAATCCCATCTGGCAGAGTGAAGGTGCGGGCTGGCCAGTCTCAGTTGGCGAAGATACGAGTGAGGGACAATCATGAGTTCTGGACATGAACAGCAGTGTTTTGATGGGCTACCATTTATTGAAAGTTTTGGTTGGGTGACAAGCTAGGAGTAAGCTGTAAGAGCGAATCTGGTCTATTCACATCTCTTTATACTGGAGCTGTCAATGGAAGTGGAATGAACAGGTAAACATCCAGACAGAATAAGGTCAATGTGACAAGCAGTGAAAATGTAGTGAGAGAGTGAAAGGTGAGTTTGGATTCAGTGCACATTGTGGAAAAGTGTACAGACTTACAAGTGAGCTAGCAATAAGTGTGTTAAAAATAACTTATCTGGATCGCATCTCTATTTGTGCCGGTACAATGACCCTGTGGACGCTGTTCAATTTAGCACTACATTTTCTTCAAATGTATCAAGTGCTAATCGAGGTATTATGCCACTGTCCCACTTAGGAAACCTGAACGGAAACCTCTGGAGACCGTGTGCCCCACCAAGGTTTCCGTGAGGTTTCCAGAGGTTCCCGTGAGGTTTCCGTTCAGGTTTCCTAAGTGGGAAGATCCGCCGGAAGGTAAAATGCCCGCTAACTTTATTAACCTTATTAAAACTGTCTCCACTCCTTCTCCCCCCTGTTCTCTCCCCTTCTCCCCCTTTCTAGCCCCTTCTGCCCCCTTCTCTCTCCCCTTATCCCTCCCCTTCTCTGTCCTTCTCTCCCTCCCGCGCTCTCGAAAGGACTTACCGTGCTCTGTGGCAGCCGTTTACTTTCCACTTCAATCCGCAGAAAGCGCTCCTCCGCTGTCCCTGGCCCCCACCATCGCGATGTGTTTGTGTGTGTGTGCGCGGTCGGCAGCAAAGATCCTATAGGATCTTTGGTCAGTAGATGCAGCTCAAGGTTCGGTTGAGGGTTTCCAGGCAATTGACCAGAACTTCTGGTGACTCATGGAGAATGACCGGAACCCCCGGGAACCTCTGGGAACCTCACGGGAACCTCTGGGAACCTCACGGAAACCTTGGGTGGGGCACACGGTCTCCAGAGGTTTCCGTTCAGGTTTCCTAAGTGGGACAGGGGCTTTAGGAAACCTGAACGGAAACCTCTGGAAACTTTGCGCCCCACCCAAGGTGCGGTTTCCGGAGGTTCCCGGAGGTTTTTACAATTTTTTGAAATAATCGTCGGAACATAGAAGAAGCGGAAACCACTTTCAACCATTAGGGAGACTGACAAAAACCTCTGGGAACCTCCGGGAACCGCACGGAAACCTTGGCTGTGGCGCAAAGTCTCCAGAGGTTTCCGTTCAGGTTTCCTAAGTGGGACAGGGGCATAACTGTATCTTCAAGAGGAATGGGGAAAATGAACATCAACTTCATACATTGGACGTTGTCCAATTTATTTACTCCATAATGACAGTGTCATTATCTGTACTGCAAAATGCTGAGCTATATGCTAATATTTGGGGGTATGGGATTATGCATGGTTTAGAAGTGTGGTCACAGTCAAGCTAACACAGTATGTTTACATTCTGTCGAAAATGTAAAAATTCACCAATGCTAACTATTGATTTTTAAAAATTATTTCACAAACAATCAGATTAAGGCGGAAACAGTAATTTGCTGAATTTTGATGAATTAAAATTACTTTTGCATATGTTCTTCAAGAACATTTCAAAAGTGGAGCCATTAATGTTTATAATTTAACCCTTAATTGGGTGTGGTGGTGTGGTGCATGGTGAATCTACTGTATAATTAATAATTCAAGGATTGGATCTTGTTGGTGTTAGTTTTTACATTAGTTCAAGGCACACAGATTTTCTGGAGGCTTGAGAAACAAGTTTACGAATAGTTTATGTAGATGTGACAATTATAACATAAAGCTGCAACAAGTTTATTTGCTTCAGAGAGGACATCAGATGAAGCAGAAGCAATGTCTCTGCAATAGCACTCTCTCTATATTGCTCAGACATGCAATATTTGATATTACCTATGTTTAGCAGCATTTGGTTCATTTACATTGTATTCTTGACCTAAATAAACCATCAGACCAATGCTTATTATCTCTCTCTCCCTCTCACTCCCTCTCTCTCCCTCTCCCTCCCTCACCCTCGCTCTCTCTCCCTCTCCCTCCCTCTCTCTCCCTCCCTCCCTCTCCCCCCCTCTAGGCTTTCCATTTCTACACCATTCCTAACTGAACTAGTAAAATACTAAGTGTCTGGTAAAGCACAAGAATTAAGTCCACAGGTGCCATTGAATTTTCTAGCAAGCAAACAAAATTCTCATATGATCACCATGTAGTAACTATATAACGTGACTTTTACAGGTGCTATGAAATACAGCGCCAGTTCTATTAACACAGACATTAATGCCAGTTTGAGCTCGTTTGTACTATGGTACTGCACACTGCAGAGCTCAGGTGACCATGAAATAACTTAATGGACATGGGTACTTTGAGCTTTCCAAACTTGTCTGGATGTGGTAATCACAATATTATCAATTGCCTAATGCTATGTTATTTCAAGGATGCATTCTATATCCTATTGCTATGGTTTGAAATCCCCAGAACTTTGGTGTCACAAGTCTCATGACAAAATTTGCCCAAAGTTCCAGTGGACTCCAATATAACTTGTAGCAAGTTTGGGCTATCTGACATTTGAAAACTTCTGTTAATTTCCATCACATTGTGGCCATTTTAGATTTCAGCTTATTTTTTTCTGGTGATATATCTTGCTGTATCTAGAATTCTGCCCTAGAAAACTTTGATAAATCCATTTGTAATTTCCCTTTTCTAATGGGTTCTTGGTACCTTGTACTTTTTTATCAGGTCACTATTGTATAGATTCTACCAAACCTATGTTCACATCATTTGGCTTTCTCTCAACTCCCACATGCAGTTAATGCCTGACCCCATTGACTCCTTTTAACCATATAATCAAAGATTCCATCAGTCTCCTGCTTTATCCCTTCATTCATTCTCTGCAGGTTCTCTTTAATCAAATCCAATTCATTTTCTTCAATCAAATCCACTCAAAATCTATTAACTTCCTCAGCTCTTATGTTGCAGACGGCTCTACTTTTTCACTCAACAAATTTACTGTATTTGGATCCTCTCCATGTCCTTCAAAGGGTAATGAAAATGTGTTCATCGGAAGTTTCATTCTTTCTCTCAAGAGCCCAGCCACCCGCCTCTTGCTTTTCATGACCCCATCTGTGATTCATCATTTATTGAAATTCTTGGGCATCACAATCCAGAATTTGCACTTCCTTATTGCTCCCAGCTGTTCCTAGAAGCTAATTTGCCTTTTCTGAGCCAAAACCTATTGTCCCTCTGCAACTCTAAATGCACCATAAACCTCAAGGATATCCAAAACAACACAAGTGCAGTTCCCAACTCGTAAGATGAGCTCCCAACAAAACTTTTGCTTTCCTGGAAAGATGTAAGGAAAATGTTGTTGTCAACAAGCAATTTTGTCAACACGAGTTAGAAGCTCCCCCTTCATTCAAAATTACCTTGCCTCTGTTTGAGAATAAATCTTTCTTCAATAATAAAAAGGGATTGACCTCTGCACTTCGTGCATCTAAACTGCATTGTGAAGAACCTTTCTCAATGCATCCCCATTTTGCTCAAATCAAGATTGTTCAATTCTGCAGCCTGCTACAAAACTTTCTTATTAAGCTGGCTGTTAAATTTTTACAGCATTTATTGGCATTATCATGTGCATAAATAACTATCGGAAATTAATACCTGCACAAAGGTGAATACACCTGAAGGATGCAGCCCAATTTTCTGATGGGTGGGACTTCAACATGAAATGCGCACAATGCATTCAGAAACAGAAACAAGAAACTTTTCTTAACATGGTTTACACGTAAAAATCAAATGCAAATGTTTTTTTTAACGCTGTATTTTCCATTCTTTAGAACCTTTTTTCTGATGTTTAAAAAAATACTTTGATTGCCACCTGCTGGTAGACTTCAAAAACAGTCTGCAGGAACTCCCATTCAAAGAGGGGAGTGGTGAATAAATGACTATTATTTCAACCTTCCAAAATGTGACTGGGAAAGTGTGACGAAGAAAATAGTCTGAACTGTATCAAAACCACACATTCAGATATGCAAAATTGGATAAGTAAGTATGCAGATGATACTAAGATAGGTGGTGCTGTGGATAATGAAGTAGATTTTCAAAGTCTACAGAGAGATTTGGGACATTTGGAAGAGTGGGCTGAAAGATGGCAGTTGGAGTTTAATGCTGATAAGTGTGAGGTGCTACATCTTGGCAGGACAAATCAAAATAGGACGTACATAGTAAATGGTAGGGAATTGAGGAATGCTGTGGAACAGAGGGATCTAGGAATAACTGTGCATAGTTCCCTGAAGGTGAAATCGCATGTAGATAGGGTGGTAAATAAGCTTTTGGTGTGCTGGCCTTGATAAATCAGAACATTGAATATAGGAGTAGGGAAGTAATGTTAAAATTGTACAAGGCATTGGTGAGACCAATTCTGGAGTATGGTGTACAATTTTGGTCGCCTAATTATAGGAAGGATGTCAACAAAATAGAGAGAGTACAGAGGAGATTTACTAGAATGTTGCCTGGGTTCCAGCAACTAAGTTACAGAGAAAAGTTGAGCAAGTTAGGTCTTTATCCTTTGGAGCGCAGAAGGTTAAGGGGGGACTTGACTGAGGTCTTTAAAATGATGAAAGGGAAAGACAGAGTTGACGTGGATAAGCTTTTCCCATTGAGGGTAGGGAAGATTCAAACAAGAGGGCATGACATGAGAATTAAGGAACAGAAGTTTAGGGGTAACATGAGGGGGAACTTCTTTACTCAGAGAGTGGTGGCTGTGTGGAATGATCTTCCAGCAGAAGTGGTGGAGGCAGTATCGATTTTAACATTTAAAAGTAAAGTGGATAGGTATATGGACGGGAAGGGAATGGAGGGGTATGGTCTGAGTGCAGGTAGATGGGACGAGGGGAAAATAAATGGTCCGCACGGACTGGAAGGGCCGAGAAGGCCTGTTTCCGTGCTGTAATTGTTATATGGTTAAATGCAAATTGTTGGAATGAATCAGCAAATCAGGCAGCATCTGTGGAGAATGAAATAGAGTCAGTGATTTTGATTGCTGACCTTTCATCGGAATTGGGAAAAGTTAGAAACTAAATATGTTTTGGAGAAGGAGTAAGGGAATGTTTGTGATTCATTGTAGAATGAATGACACAAAATGTGGAGATGCTGTCAGAAAGCGCGCGAGGGCTTCACTATCACTGTTCCATCCGGTGGGAATGGAAGTACAAGGAGATTAATTAGTTCAAAGGAGGGAGAGAAGAAAACAATCCTGAAACTGCGAGATAGAAAAAAATCCTGCTGCAGGTTGTCTGAAATAAAACAGAATGTTGGAAAGAGCCAGCAGGTCAGGATGCATCTGTGGAGCAGAAAAAAACTGAAAAGATGCCACAAGCAGTTGCGAGACAAACTGTAAAAGCTCATTATAAGAATTTGTTAATTGTGTTGAAAGTTGATGGCCACAACATGCCCAAATAAAAGATGAAATGCTGTTCTTTGAGCTTATATTAGATTTTGTCAGATCAATGTAAGAGATCAAAGATTAAGTGGGAGCATAATGCAGAATTAAAGAGACCAGCAATTGGACACTCAGGGTTGTCATTATGAAATTAATGGAGGTGTTGTGCAAAGTGATTATCTAATCTATGCTCGGTTTCTCCCATGTGAAGGAGACTAAATTGTGAGCATAAGGTGCAGCACTCTAAATTTAATGTGCAAATGAATCACTGTTTCATCCAGGGCACCAGAGACCAGGGATTGATCCTGACTTTGGGCACTGAGTTGTACAGAGTTTGTACATTTTCCGTGACCTCGTGATGTTTCTCTGGATGCTCCGGTTTCCTCTCACGTTTTAAAGACGAGCAGGTTTTATATTAATTGGCTCCTGTGAATTGATCCTAGTGTGTAGCATAGAACAAGTGTACAGGTGATTGCAGGTCAAGGTTCACATTTACTTGTCACATGGACCAATTAAGGTACAGTAAAATGAGCTACCATACAGCCATACAATTAAAAAGAACACAATACACAATATAATTTAACACAAACATCTAGCACAGCATTCTTCACTGTGATGGATGGCAATAAAGTTCAGTCAGTCTTCCTCCTTTGTTCACCCGTGGCCTTGACTCTCCATTGTCGCCGCTAAGGACGGCCCGACGTGCAAGCCCTCTCGTCGGGATGATCGAAGCTCCGCCGTCAGGACAGATCGAACACAATCCGCGGCTTGGAGTTCCCGAATCTGTCACTTCCTTATCGGAGACCGCGGCTTCAGGATGTTATAGGCCGCAGGCCAGCGGTCGGAGCTCTTCTCCAGCGATCCCCGGCAAGGGATCAGCCCGCTCCGTGATGGTAGAGTCCGCTCCATGCCTGCAGCTAGAAGCTCCGCAGACCGCGGCTTCAGGATGCTATAGGCAGCAGGCCAGCGATCGGAGCTCTTCTCTGGCGTTCCCCGGCAAGGGATCGCCCAACTCCGCAATGGAACGTCCGCGCTGCGCCCACTGCTAAAGCTCTGGGCCCGACTCCGGTAAAGGTCGCACCAAACAAAGTTGTTAGGCCGCGAGGGAGGCGAAGAAGTAACAAGGAAAAAAGTTGCATTTCCGTCAAGGTAGGTGACTAAAAACAGTTTCCCCCTATTCCCTCACACAGCACCCCCCCCCCCCCCCACCACATAAGACATACCGAGGATCACTAAAACTTTTTTTTTTTGACATACTAAAAAAACAAAGAAAATCGAAATGATGAACTCGGTGAGGCAGCCGACGCACAGCGCCACCCGTTGAATCGGTGCGAACTCGGTGGGCCAAAGGTCTGTTTCCACACTGTATCTCTAAACTACACTAATCCAAACTAAACTAAACTAAACTAAACTAAACTAAACTAAACTAAATGGTGTATGGGTCCCTGGTTGGTGGAAAGGGAGGAGATATAAGTACAAGTATTTCATTGTCCCTGGTTGCTTGGGAGATGCCATGAAATGTTATTGAATATATATTCAAGGAGATAGATATATTTCTTAGTGCTAAAGGGATCGAGGGACAAAAGATAAGAAGTGTATTAAAGTATTTCTGGTTGTATTGAATGGTCAAGCAGGCCCAAAATTCTAAATAGCCTACTTTGCTATTTTCCATGTTTCTGTTGGAAGTGCAGTAGGTGTTGGTCATTGTGGAAGGAAAACCAGGGAGTTATGGAGGGATTGGTCCATTTCGAACACTGAAAGGGCAAGGTGCTTCTGGTGATGGCATCACTTGGAAGGTAGTAGAAATGTTGGAATGGACGGTTTGGAATCAAGGGACCATTCCTTACTTAAAGAGGGAAGAAAAGGACAGAGCATAAATGCAAGCATTGGAGCACGTGATTGAGAGCCCTCTTACTGATAATAAAGAAGAAGGCACAGTTGAAAAAGAAGAAACATATCTTGGTAACACTGCTGTGGAAAGATTCATCATTAGAGCAGATATGATCGTGCCAGAAATATAAGGATAATGAAATGCAGTCCTTACTGGGAGCTGGGTGAGAAGAAGTAAAGTCAAGATAGCCGTGTGAGTCAATGAGTTTGTAATAATAATGATTTCTAACCTAACCCCTACAAATTGAGGAAAGGAAGGGATGAGTCAGAAATGGATAATGTTACTGTGAGAATAGAGGAAATTAGAAACAAAAGTGGAGAAATTATGCGTTTGGTACAAAAACATGAAGCAACACTACATCAGTCAACAGTATCCTGGTGAAAGAGGATTGGGAAAAGGCCTGAGAAAAAAGGAAACAATGACTTAAGGGCCTGTCCCACTTTGGCGCCATTTGCCCGTCATTAACGCGACAGTCTGAAAATAGGTTGTCGTGACGTGTGGTGAGGCGTGGTGACACATGCAGTGACGCACGGTAACGCGCGGTGCTTCCCTGTCGCTCCAGGATTTTGGAAAGTTCAAAATCCTGGGGCGACATTTGGGTGTCTCATCAATGTTGTGTGCCCTGTCACACGCTAACGTATGCTGTCCTGCGGGTGACGCCCGGTTAGGGTTAGTGTTAGGGTTGGGGTTTGGGACCACAGATGGGCTGTAAAATATTCTGCCTTCAATGCATGGATTTTAAACATTAATATATTAAAATTAATACAATAAAATCAATTGTGCAAATGAAAAGATGTCTGAGCCATTCAGTTTTATTTATAGATGTATTGGTCCGCTTCCAGATCCGATCACCGTCTCTTTTCACAGGGATGGATTCAGTGAGTGTAGACTTCTTCTTTCGTGTGGTGTGCACAGCCTAAAGTTGTTGGACAACTTGTTCTATTTGATCTTCCGTTTGTGCACGTCGAGTTGATTGCATTAGTCGAAACAGGGCGGACCACGTGAAGGTTGCAATCTTCCACCCCTGAGTGTAGACTGAACTCCCCTCTCCCCTCTTACCCCCCTCCTGCCCCCTTCCCTCCTTCTCCACTCCCCCCTACCTTCACCCCTCTCCCCTCTTCTTCCCTTCCCCCCTCTTCCTCCCTTCTCCCCGCTCCACCCTTTTCCACCCCTTATCCACTACCCCCCTCCCCTCACATCCCCTTCTCCCCCTCTCCCTCCCTTCTCCTATTCTCCACCCCCCCCCCCCACCCCCATTTTCACAGTCTAAAAACTGTGAAGGGAAGATTTCAATGGAGGCATTAAGTCACTGACTATCTGGGAAACAATAGATGATGTCCAGTGTTGGGCTCATGGGAGATATGAGTAGGTGACAGAAAGATGACATTCACTCTCTGCAAGGTAGATATCAATTTGCCAAATCTGGTCATGTTCAATTCATATTTAGCTCTAGTTAATCTGCAACTGAAGCCAATGGACAATGAGCAGGAGTAGAAATCCGGAGAGCTTATACTACTTAATCATGCCAGGGTCTTTATGATATTATTGGCCTTAACTTCATTCTTTCTTGGATGTGATATTTGGAAAAACAACACAAGATTTCTTGAGTGTTTCATGGTGGAAGTTGTGGAAGAAAATTATTTAAAATAAATGTATCTTCTGACGAATCATGAAGAGAATAGATTGGGTGAATGCACAGTCCTTTACCCAGAGCAGGGGTATCCAGAACCAGTGGATATAGGCTTAAGGTGAGAGTGAAAAGATTTAATCTGAAGATTTTTCATGCACACACATGGGTATATCGAATGAGCTGCCAGATGAAGCCATTTTGGCAGGTACTATAATGACATTTAAAACACTTTTGGATAGGTACATGGATAAGAAAGGTTTAGAAGAATATGAGTAAAATACGGGACAGGTGGAACTAAAGGGGCTGTCCCACTGCGGCAACCTAATCCGCGAGTTAAGAAGTGTGTCTTCGACCTTCAAGCTCGAGGGCACTTGCCTGAAAAACCTCGAGCTGGATTGACCGTCAGCATTGAAACCGCGAGCTGGATCGACCGACCGCACACACACACACACACACACACACAAACACATTGCAAAGGCGGGGGGCCAGCAAAAACGGGGAAGCGCTGTCTGAAATTCACACCTGCGATGAAGAGGAAGGTAAAAGATGGCTGCACAGTAACGGTAAGTCCTTTAGAGAGCGCGGGGGGGTGGGGGGGGGAGAGAAGGGGAGACGGGGGGGTGGGGGGGGAGAAGGAGTAGAGAGTTTAGCGGGTATTTTACCTACCGGTCGGTTTCCCTTAGTCCTGAATACTCCAATGAGCCAATCAAAATGCCCGGTCAGCGAAAGAGATTACCTATGGCTGCCCTCGACTGCCTGTAACTAAATAGCGACCCCACTCCACTGCACTATGAGTTAAAAGGACCATGCCGACCAAATTTTACTCACGGAAAAATTTTCAACATGCTGAAATATTTTCCACGACCTAGCTGAGGCCGTGAGTATTTGTCGAGCAAGAAGGAGAGTTCCAGTGAACTCATATGAACTCCTAGGACCACGTGTCGACCATGCTGCGAGTTTGAGTCGAGTGCAAACGCGTCTAAACTCGCAGATTGGGTAGCTGCAGTGGGCAGCACCTTAACATAGATAGGGTATCTTGTTTGGCATAGACATATTGGGCCAGGGGATTTTCCATGCTGTATAACTCCGTGATAGAAAATACTATAAAAGTAATGTATAAATGTTGTATAAGGAAACACAACTCACAGATTGTGATTCACTGCTCTTCAAATAGATGATTTTTAATAGTAACAGCTATGGCAGTTTTCTAACACTGTCATGTGTGTGTATGAAGATCTGTCTAAAGTGGTGGTCACCAGCTGGAGTGTCAAATATTTATCTAGCTGGCTGGTTGGTGCTATGAGCCAACATTGTTTTATTCACTTCGGGATTAAGATGTGAAATGCAGATGAAAGGAATAGGATGAAAGGATCTTTTGTGAATACATTTGGCTTGTCTGCGTGCTACAATGCTGCCCGCAGTGAAGAGCATTTTGGCACAAACTGCCAATCTAGCACAGGTCTGACGATTGTCTGCAAAGTAAAATTCACATCGCGGAAACCTGATGGCGGAGATAAAACAGGCTGTTGAGACAGGAATACAAGTCTTATTCTTTGTCAGGTCTTTGATGCCAGCACTGAAGAGCTCACCTTGTTTAGCATTTCTCAAAAGGGAAATGTAAATGTGCTTTCCAAATTTTTAGAACATCAGATATATCTTCTATACTTTAATTTTAATATATTGTAATTTCTTAATACTGTAGTTGATTTATTTTTCTATTTCTCAACTGGAAAGTCTTATTCCCTGCCTGTTGCAAAGAGAGCAAAACAGGTATTATGGCTGTTGAGTGTGATACCGTGATGCACACAAATGCCTGAAAGTTTATTGTCCTGCTAAAGGGGGCTTTCGCAGTGAGCGGTTGTTTTCCTACACAGTATTCTTTTTTTCAATGGAAATGAATCTGTTGAAACATTGACCATGTGAAACCATTGTATCACTAATGGTTTTAAATATTTATTGACGTATCCTCTCCAACAATGATCAAAGAACCGCCAGATGTATATTTGGCATAAGTATATTTGGTACTCCTTGCCCAAATCATCTGCGGCTATTCACTATTTCTTATTTCAAATCTGAATAGTTAATTTGGAAGAGTAGCGAGACAAATTAAACTCCATTATGCGCTGGAGACACAAGAGACTGCGTATGATGGAATCGGAATTTTAAAAACGAACTGCAAGAGGAACTCAGCAGGTCTGGCAGCATCTATGAAGGCAAAGGCATTGTCGATGTTTTGGGTTGAGACCCTGTAAAAGGACAGGGTGTGGGATGTGGGTGAGGGATGAGACATGAGTTGGAAAGCAATAAGTGAATCCAGGTGACAAGGGCTTGCTGGGCAGATAGAGCCAGATTGGGGAGGGAAGGGTGGAAATAATGATGGAGGCTGGGAGATGGCAAGCATACACATTTGTGAATACAAGACTAGGCTTGTATTCACTGAAGTTTAGAAGGATGAGGGGGGGATTTTATAGAAACATATAAAATTATAAAGGGGCTGGACAAGCTAGATGCAGGAAAAATGTTCCCAACGTTGGGTGAGTCCAGAACATGGGGCCACAGTCTTAGAATAAAGGGGAGGTCATTTAAGACTGAGCTGAGAAAAAACGTTTTTACCCAGAGAGTTGTGAATTTATGGAATTCCCTGCCACAGGGGGCAGTGGAGGCCAAATCACTGGATGGATTTAAGAGAGAGTTGGATAGAACTCTCAGGGCTAGTGGAGTCAAGAGATATGGGGAGAAGGCAGGCACGGGTTATTGATAGCGGATGATCAGCCATGATCATATTGAATGGCGGTGCTGGCTCGAAGGGCCGAATGGCCTCCTCCTGCACCTATTTTCTATGTTTCTATGTACCCTGTCCTGAGGAAGAATCTTCACCAGAAACATCACCTATTCCTTTGCCTCCCTTTGCTGTGTTTGTCAACTTTTTGTTCCAATAGAGCAGATTGGTTTTGAGAAAAGTACCACATTTGAAACATTAAGACATCTTTTCCTAATTGATGCTTACAAACATATTGGACAAACATATCGGACATTATATTTTCTGTTTTTATTTTATGTTTCCAACACTCATAGTTTTATGATGCTGCTGTATGTGCAGTTCATTATCTTGAACTCAACTTTACGCTATTACATGCAAACATCAGAGTGATTGGCCCAGCTTTTGTTTCTCAATGTTCTCACTTTTTTAAGACATGAAAGTCTATCATAATGGGAAAGAATGAATTTAATATTCTCACCCTCCCAAAAACTAAGCTGAAATTACACCAGGGAATCCATAGGGACAGAAATACTGAATCATTTTTCACTAGGATTTCATGCAGCATATATCTAAAAAGCAATTTAGCATGATTCAGCCAGCTCACTACATTAGCAGTTAAAATAGTAACCAAATCCAAATTCCAGAAGCTTTGATGTGCACTATTGATCACAGTAAAACAGATTGCATGATCATTAATATCTTGTGCATTATTATTTTAATGACTCATCTAATTCTTGTTTCAAAATTACAGCATTTAGACAATAGTGCTCACCATTCCACTATGATTTGCATATCCAATATAGTGAAGTTAAATAATTTCAAATTTTCAACAAAACTTCTAACTTTCAAGTCGTTTTTCTTTCTGTTTCTATCTCCTATGCATCCTTTGGCTGAACAGGTGGGTACATGATTTCTCTGCAAACTCAGGGGACTAGGGGAATGTCAGACTTTCTCAAAATAGAATTCTTTATTCACTTATTTCCCATTGTTCAGGTCAGGTCCCTGAACGCCAGCGTGCGTATACTCTTTAAATCAAATGCAAGCTTTACCATTCGTGTCAGGTCACATGCTCTTCTTTCTCTTTTAGTCTTCCAGTGTCTTTGTTAAACTGTCAGTTGCATGTACAGGAGCAGATAGAAAGAGTGGTAATATGTCTCAGCTGGGGTTAAAGTACCTAATCATCCCTGGGGTCTGCATGAAAGCAGATTGGTTCAGCTGTAAAATGAGAAATGTTGGGATTGCTGAAATAGTTTGGTAAAGGGTCACTTCGTAGCATAGCTTGTGGTGACCCAGAATCAATGAATTATTTTTCCCTTTCTCTGGTGACATCAAATGGAACAGATGAGGTGATGGCCTGGGCACTTCTGAACTGTGTGTATGTGTGTGCGCGCGTGTGTGTGCGAGACATCTGGGTATACAGCTGTTGTTTATGTAAATGTAGAGTGAGAAAATATGCTGTGCAGTGTCTATACTTGTGCAGTGATAGGAAACAAATCAAATGGCATCCTTTCCATATCATTTATTTTCCACATTAAAAATAGATAAAACTAGAGGATAAAGGTTTAGGGTAATTGGGAAAGATATTTAGAGAAGATATCAGGAGTGATTGAGGGTGGGCCACTGACAACATTTAAGTGCCAAGATGAGTAGTTGAAGCACTTTGGCATAGAAGACGATGGACCAAGCGTCAGGTATTGGGATTAATATGAATGGATGCCCACTGGTCAGTGTGGACAGGTTGGCACGTGGTATGTGTTCCATGCTGTATGATTCAATGATTGTATTCCATAAGGAGGTGGGAAGCTGTTCCAGTGGGATCTTCATGTTACGTGGAGGGAAAACAAAGTCTGAAGTTGTTGGAATTTAAGTTAACAATATTTACGAATACTGCAATAAATGCTTTGACACAAATCCAATGGATCAGTGAAGCATTTCATGAGAAATACTGTTTTTACAGTTGGTGTCAAAGAGTTTGGAACAATAACGAAAAGCATCATTGCACCATCAAGGATGGTGATGACATGATTAATCACAATCTAAAATATCAATTATTGTGAATTAGAAGAGCGAAATTGTGTGAGGAACTTCATTGATTAACCTTACAAGGTCTTTTGGCAAAAACAAAATGAGCTTTTGATTTTATTCAGATTGCTGATAGGAACTTTTCTGAGATAATTTTTAGAGATTGCATGTTGGTTTAGTCATATTCTAAAGCCTTTATTCTGTAGCCTTTGAGGTTTGCAATTGTTGAAGGAATACATTGAGTTGTATTTTGTGGCAGAGATTTTGTGGCTATTGGTAAGACGATTTTGAACTAAGACTGAATGAATACTTGCTGACAGATGCCAGCACCATTGAAGACCAAACAATGCTGCACATCAGAACAAGTGAGCACCATGCTCTCACAAACACTCATAATCACCATTTATTATTCTTGTTTGCTGTTCCATAGCGGTTGGAGTTCATCAGGGGAATCTTTCACTATTACATTCTACATAGAACCGACCAGCACAGGAGCACACCCTTTGGCCCACGATCTTCGTGTCGAACACAATGGCAGGTTAAACTAACTCCTCTGCCTGCACATGATCCATATCCCTCCATTCCTGCATATTCATGTGCTGGTCTAAAAGCCTCTTCAGTGCCATTATCGGATCTGCCTCCACCACCATCTCCGATAGCCAGTTCCAGGCACCCATCACTTTACGTATTTAAAAAAACTTATCTGGCACATCTCCTTTAACTTTAGCCCATACCCTAAGAATAGGGCATTAACTGTCCACCCAATCTATGCTTCATAATTTAACATACTCATATCAGGTTTACCCTCAGCCTTAAAAGCTCCAGAGAAAACAATGAATTTATTTTTTCCTCTCCTTATAGGTAACATCCTCTAATTCAGGCATCATTCTGTAAAACCTCTTCCACATGCTCTCCAAAGCCTCAATATAACAGGGTGACCAGAACTGCACGCAGTTCAAATGCAAATTTGAAACTCCAAATAGAGCCTAACAAAGATCGTACAAACCTACTTCATGACTACCTGGCTCTTACACGCAGTGCCCTGACCAATGAAGACAAGCATACCAATGCCTTCTTCATCACTCCATCTACTTGTGTTTGCCACTTTCACAGAGCTATGGATTCAGACTCTAGGATTCCTCTGTGCATCAAAGCTGTTCAGTTGTCTTGCCATTAACTGTAGCTTTCTCCTTGTATCCGATCTCCTAAAGTGCAAATCCTCACATTTAAATTCTATCTGCCATTTTTCTGTCCATCTTGTATCCGATCTATATCCTGCTGCATACTTTGACAGTCTTCTCCACTAATGTTGTTGTTGTCTGCAAACGTACGAACCAATCCATCCATATTTACATCCAAATAATTTATATACATCGCAAACAATTGAGGTCACAGCACAGATCCTTGCTGAACTCTATTGGTCACAGATCTCCAGCCAGAATAACATCCTTCTACCACAACCCTTTGTCTTGTGTCAGCAAGCCAGACTTGAACCCATACGACGAAGTAACCATGGATCCCATGCATTTTATCTTCTGTTCAGTCTACCATGTTCAGTCTACCATGGGGTAGGCATCAAATGCTTTACTAAAATCCATGTGAATGACATTCACTGCTCTACCCTGATCTCTTTTATGACCTCTTCAAAAAACGCAATCAAAATCGTAAGACATGACCTGCCATGGACAAAGTCATGCTGCCTGTCCTTAATTAGCCCATTCTCTTCCAAATGCCATTTAATCTTATACCGAAGAATCCTCTCCAATGGCTTCCCTACCACAGGCACGTGGCCCACCGGCTATAATCCCCTGGAATATCTCTACTTCATTCTTAAACAAAGGAACAATATTAGCTGCTCTCCAGTCCTTGGGATCTTCTTTAATCCGACTCGCCAATGACATTTTATGGCCTCTTTTGGCCCTTCCGTTTTCCCAATTTAATTCTTTCCTGCTTGCTTTATATTCGGCGACGACTCTGTCTGATTTCATTTTACAAAATTGACCAAATTTATAACCTCTGATCATCCAAGATTATCTTACCTTGCCATCCTAATCCTTCCTCCTCACTGGAACATACCAGATCTGAACTCTGATCAGCTGGTCTTTAAATGATTCCCACAGCGCAGATGTGGATTTACCCAACAACGGCTGCCCCCAATTTACTCTCCCTAGTTCCTGCCTAATAATGCTAGAATCCACTTTACCCCAATTTAGTACCTTCCTCTAATTTAGTACCTTCCCTCAAGGTCCAGACTTATTCATAACTATCTTAAAACATATGATCTCTACATAACATCCTGAGAATTAGATCAGGTACTTCAGGCTCAGTCCTGTAAGTGTGTGTCGGATTGTTCGAGCCTTGTAAGGATTAAGTGGCTGAGAAAGGATAAGCAGAACATTAAGTTAAAATGTATCCATACTAAGTACTGTTGCCTCTCCTTTCTCCTCTAACTTTGTGAAGTATAGTGTGTCAGGGTTAGTGCATCGAAATAGTACTGTTAAACTGAAAATACTTGTGGAGACATTTGATTTTTATCATTAGGCTCTCTGAAGCTTTTAGAATAGTTGTTTTATCTGGGAAATATTTTGCTCATGTTTCAAATGAGAACAAATTGTTCCTGATGAGAATTACTAAGTGGTGTCAAACAGATGAACACCAGGATTCCCGTTGGAAATTCTGTTTTCTATGATCTATTTGTTTGAAGAACAGAAGCGATGCAAAAGAAGCCAGATTAATCTTGTTGCGATAGAAGAGTACAAGGGACAAGGGATCGTGCTAACTGAATCCAAAATTGGCTGAGTGATGGGATGCAAAGGATAGTGATGGATGGGTGTATTTCTGACTGAAAGTCTGCAGCACAGATATCAGTGCTGGGACCTGTGTTGTTTATAATTTATATAAATGATTTAGATAAGTTAATCTGACAATGTCATAAAAGTTGGTGGAGTCGTAAATAGTGAAGAAGATTGTCTAAAGATTTGTGTTGGGGACAGATCAGTTGGATTGCTGGGAGACACAGTGGCAGACAGAATTTAATGTAGGCAAGAATGAGATTTGTAATTTGGAAAGTTAAATTCTGGTTGGGTATATAAAGGGCAAGGAGCTTAGAAGTATTGATGTATTGCGAAACCTTAGGATGTTGGTCCATAGCTTCCTGAAAATGGCGATACAGGTGGATAGAGTAGTGAAGAAGGCATTTGGAATGTGTAGGAAGGAACTGCAAATGCTGGTTTACACCGACAATACACAAGACTGAGCTGAAGAAGGGACTTGACCCCGTGTGACTTTACATGCCCTAAGTACAAATCCATATTTTTATGAACTGCAAAAGCTATTCTTCCTTGTACTTCTGATGCTTAGCATAGCTTCTTCCACTGCACTCATGGTATGTCAAGACAAATTGAGTTTATTGTCTTGCTTGCAGTAGCATCGCAAGCACATAGACAACACACAAGAATATAAATTGTGCATAAATTACAAGTAAATTCTGCAAAATATTAAAAAGAAAAATGACTGCAACAGTCAAGACGGTGGCACAAACATAATTAGAAAATGAGTGTAAGATGTGGTCCATAATGTTCTGTTGCCAAGATAAGATTAGCGCTGGGCAGGACAGTTCAAGAACCTGATGGTTGTCGGAGAGTAGCTGTTTCTGAACCTGGAGGTCTAGGACATTATGCTTCTGTACCAACTGCTTAACAGTAGCAGAAAGCAAAGGGCACCGCCTGGATGGTGGAGATTTTGTGATGACAGATGCCACCTTCTTGAGGCAGCGCCTTATGTGGATGCTTCCGATAGTGGTGTCATGAGAGTGCTTTTTAAGTTTAACAACTTCAGCTGTATTTACATGGATATGTGTCTATCCCCATGCTCCTGTCATTTCTAGGTCTGAGGGTAGCAGGTTCAAACTGTCCCAAAAATGGATGCTCATAATTTAGTTGGACATAACCAGTGAATGCTGCCCTATCAAAGGCGTGTCTATATCTATTTTATGGTCTACTCTATTGTCCCTGGTTTAGCTTTTAAGACAAATGGTCTTTTCTGCTCATTTATTTCATAGTTGATTGTGAGTTATCATTTCATCTAATTTTTATTTGTGCTTCTTTACATCACAAAAGTAATTCTGCTGAAGAAGCATTTCATTGACTGAGAAGTGTTTTGGAACAGCTTGAATATCATGCATATATTAATGAGTAAATTTGGCATTTTTCTTTGACAAAGTGGTTGCATATGGCTAAACTTAAAAATACATATAAACACTAAAGGAGAAACATTCTAACCTACTCAGCAATCAACTGAAAACGAAGTATCAGTGCATCTATGTACAGCAGTGTTCCACGGCCAAAATTGAAACGTGAATAATATTGGTCCCTCCTTAAACAGTGATAAATGGTGATTGCTCAACACTGCCTGAAATACAAGAATTCCCTTGCATTGTAAGCTGAATAATATATCTTTAATGAATATTTCATACTTCCCTACATCATCAGGCCCTCAGGGCAATCCCACCAGTCCCATTCTCCCGTTTATTTCCTTGCAACCTATTCTCACTCCCACACTCACCAGCTCTACTGTGATTCTCTGACCACACCCTACACCAAGGGTCATTTACAGTAGCTAAATAGAACAGTACCAGCCAACACTACTTTGGGATGTGGTGGAAATTGGAGCCGTAACGTCACAGGAAGTACGTGCAACCTCCACACGGACAGTGGGAGAAAGCGGGATTTATCCTGCATCACTGGAGCTGTGAGGCAGCAACACCACCTGCTGTGCTACTGTGCCGAGACGTGTACAGCAGGAATGAATATTGTGGAGCAGCGGCAACTCTTCTGATCCTGCCATCCAGCTTGTCAGGGTTCATAGAATAGATCGACTCACAAAATGCAGTGGTAACTCAGCGGGACAGGCAGCATCTCTGGAGTGAAGGAATGGGTGACGTTTCGAGTCGAGACCCTTCTTCAGACTGACCTGAAGAAGGGTCTTGAAATGAAACGTCACCAATTCCTTCTCTCCAGAGATGCTGTCTGTCCCGCTGAGTAACTCCAGCATTTTGTGTCTCAGTTTAAACCAGCATCTGCAGTTCCTTCCTACACATTTCATAGAATAGATGGCAGCAATCACAGGTGGGCAAGGCTAAGAACCAAGAGGGAAATTTAGTTTGGGCAACAGATGCAAGAACAGTTTAACTGCCTTGAAGGTAAAAATCCTACACCTGGGTGCAACTCTTCTAGTTGTCAATCAGGGGCTAGCAGGGTTGTCCACTCACTAGTTCATGGAAACTGAGGGAGGAAGAAAATGGCGGTGGAGGGGGTGGTAGCCTGGAAGATGTAGCTTTGGTAATTAATGCTAACTGTTTACAGAAATGTCAGCTCTGGAATTCCAACCCATGACTATATGAAGGGTGGTTTAAATATACAATGTGACTGTGTGCCTCTCTAAAATGGAGCTCTTGTGGCTAAAACCTTCCATCTAAATTATGAGCAGGACAGCAGGCGGCAGAGGTATTGAAACTAATGTGTAAGAGTAGGTGATTATCTGCCTTACTGCTGGTTTACACCGAAGATAGACACAAAATGCTGGTGTAACTCAGCGGGCAGGCAACATCTCTGGAGAGAAGGAATGGGTGACGTTTCAGGTTGAGACCCTTCCTCAGACGAAGTTGAAGGGTCTTGACCCAAAACATCACCCATTCCTTCTATCCAAGGATGCTGCCTATCCCGCTGAGTTACTCCAGCATTTTGTATCTATCATCAGCTGTGTAATAGTTATTGTATTTTATCCTTGCATTGTTGGCTGCTGTCAAAATTTGGGAGTGGGAGGGTGAATGAAGGGGGCATTGATTCTAGCTTCCGAAAGGCCATTAGATTAAAGAGAGCCAGGAGAATGAGGGGAATGTCCAATGGAGCAGTAATTCACGAAGAACGGAGGTGGAAGTACAGATGAGTCTAAAATCCAATTGAAGAGGAAATGCAATAAAGTGATAGGAGATTCATGCAGTACGTCTACGTGACTCACAAAGTTGTGCATTTTAAAAGTACCATGTAAAAATCCTGTTAACATCTCAGCAGGATATCTGGAACTAACTTCAAAGGCAGTAGAGTAAATTAGAACATGTTGAATAAGAGCTGAAAGCACTGATTGGGAGACTGAACTAAGGGTGACCTACAAAATTTTACAGAAAGTATTTAGTATTTTATTATATAGTATTTAGATATTAACAATGGACAGAGTAATGCACCCTATAGCTGTAGATCAGTACTCATATAGTAATTTCACTGTTAAAAGACTAAATGTGAGTAATGACAGATACATCGAGACTATTCAGTCCATCAAGCCTCTTGTGCAACAAAAAAATGTAAACTGTTCATCCCATTTGAGGCCACATGTTTTCCTGCGAGAAATGACAAAAAAAAAACAAAAAAACAAATCCAGTTGTTGGGAAAAATACTTGTGAACACCTCCCTGTGTCATCACGCTAGTCCAGGAGATCCCCGTGACTCTCAATTTGTTGCTTCAGCAACGTCACCCAATACTGATGTTTGTGGACCAAACACCGGAACAGAATATGGATGGGCATTTGCAAAGGGTAGGGTGGTAGAATAACGCTTCATGGTGAATATGATAAATACTCTGATACTTGAGGTTGACATTTTACTGCAGTTTGAAGTAAAATTCACACAGTTTTTGTCTTCAGTTCACAAATAATGAAGGCCTTTATAGCTTCCTCTTTAAAAAATAAACTAACATACAGGCATATAGAGACATGAGTCCAGATGGTGGAATCTTGAGCAAGATACATACTGCTGGAGGAACTCAGCAGGTCAGGAAGCATCTGTGGATGGAAATGGACAGACAATATTCCAGGTTTGGGCCCCTACCAACTATCTCTCCCTCGACTCCATCATTCTGAAGAATTGTCTCGACCTGAAACATAGTTTGTCCATTTTCTCCACAAATTTTCCTGATCTTGATTTTGCTGAGTTCCTCCAGTGGTCCCTTTTTTGCTTAACGTATAGTCAATATCAACCAACCAAAAAAAATGGTGCACAGTAGTATATCTCTCTTTGGTAAGTGGCTCAGTTTGCTATATTCCCAACTTGCAACTCACTTATCTGAAATTGTATTTCTAATTCTTGCCCAGAAAATGGCCATATTACAGAAAGTGAACTCTGTCAAGGATTCTGTAATATTTACCTTGCTGAATATGGCGCCATTGCAAGGAGACAAAAAAGAGATTCAGCGGGATAGGCAGCATCCTTGGATAGATCCAGGGAAGGAAGACCCGTCTTGTCAATGGAGGCTAAATAGGTTGGGGCTGTATTCTTTTTTTTTGGAAGAGTGAGGGATGATCATACTGAAATATATAAGATCCTGAGGAGGCATGACAAGATAGATGTTGAGATGTTTCATTGGTGAGGAAAACCTGAGCAAGGGGATATGATTTCAAGATAAGGAGCCAGTTATTTAAAAATTAGGTATGAAAAATTCCCTCCTGCAGGGGAGCATAAATCACAGGATTTGCTGCCACCTATTTGTGGAGGCAAGCTCATTTGAAATATTTAAAGTGGAGTTACAACATTTTTTGAAAGATTGGGGGCTATGGGGATCAGCTAGAGAGGAGGAATTGAGATCTGGAGAAGCACAGTCATGATCATATTCAATAGCAGGGCAGGCTTAAGAAGCCAGGTGGCCTAGGACCTGTTCTTAAGATATGTTCTTATTGACTTTGAAAAGGTGGTGATAAATCTCTGCCTTGAACTGCTGATATTGTAATATGTGGTAAATGTCATGAAGGATGTAGACTCCACACATATGGCAAGTGGACAGTTCAGTTATAGTCTTTATGTGATATCAGTGCCATTATTCTGGAACCTTGCATGGGCATAAAGCAATGTACTCTGTGTATCGACATTTGGTACGTTTGCTATGTAAATAATGTTACACTGATTGCAGCACTCAGTCTACAAGAAAGACTTGAAGAACAGAAAAACTTTGATGGGTGAGGTCTGAGGACTTTGCTGGTGTAAGGCTCATTGATTTCCTGACTTTTAATTCACTTTATTAGATGTTGTGTACAAGTAAAATAAATGTTCCAGTGAATCTGGTGTTTACAGAGAGCACGGTAAACCAGTATACTATGTACTATGCCCAGGTATGTTAAAAAGGGAGCAATGGAAAGAGGTTCCTGGTGAGTTTGAAGGGAGTGTGGGAAAGATTTCTGTCTGTGGTGTCCTTGGTCTGACACCTTGAAGCATTTGATCGTGTTCTTGCCCCTGGGTCAACATTATCCCCTCTATGTTTGCTTGACGTGTAAAGTAGTTAAACCTGGGTGAGTTCAAATTTAATACTCCCAATAATGCCAAATGTCACAACTGATCAGAAAATATGCCGTTGAGAACTTATTAATAAAAACTAATCAGCTATGAATATGTAAATAATAAGAATACGTTGGACCACCAAGGAAAAAGATTTCTAAAACTTCACAAAGAAAAGTATTGAGTTAAATTCACTGAACAACATTGGAAGAGAGAATAGAAAAGGTGGATTTGATATTAAGTTTGCCCTGAGATTTCATATGGCAGAAGATCGAATAGGAGGGGAAAAAACTGAAATGCAATACGTGATTGTTAGTGTAGGCCGCAGGGTGATGGTGATCCATGTGCATCTGCCTGGTTATACATTGGCAGAAAGATTACTTAGGTCATATTTTTTTTATTAGAATCATTCTTTCAGTCTAGATTTTCCCATTAATACAATTTATTACCCACTCATACCAGATTAAAACACAGTATTTTGCTCTCTCGGAGAAATGTCTGATTCTGTTTTGGATGGCTTATACTGTTTTTCTTAAACCAAGTTACGGATTTTACCAACATGGCCACTAATACCTTTTCTGTGACCCACACCTTTTCACACAGCAGAATGCTCAAGACTTATTTTTGCATAATGTTGGTGAAATATCAGTCCATTGTGATAGAGCATTGACTGTGATGGTATCCAGTCACGCATTCATAATTCAAGGCCAACTTTCAACCATATCTTCAGGCCTTATACAATTGTGATGAACGACGCTTTACTAATTCTATGGCTATTACAAGCACAAGTGAAGCACAGGCTGCATGAAATAATGAAAGGTTTGTAAACGATATTATTGGACTTTGTATCACAAACAAAAGTTGTCATGGAATATGCATTGATATATGCATTTAAATTAAGAAAAGTATTTAATTTGACATTTTGTTAGATGCAAAGAAAGAAATTTCATTACTCTTTCTATAAGAATCAAAAATAATTTAACTGTTCTTTGGTTGAATACAATCTAATCAGTTTCACAACAGATTATAGCATTGTGACCTGGTATGGCATTGCATCTTGTTTTAATCATGCTTTAGACAATAATAAGTAGCTCTGACTTAATCCATTTTGTTTGAAAGTTAATTAGATACAGATTTTGCTGAGCTATATTGATTGTGGTGCTTTCTATGGCACCTTTGGTTGTGCATCAGGTGATCCAAACCCTCAACAAGGTCCCAGTGGGTGTATGCAATGTGTGCGGCAGTCAGCAAATTTCAGGTATAAACCCCAAGGCACGTAGAGGCAAACTACTGATTTTATTACAAATGTTACAATTGGTCTCAGCTTCTTTTTCTTCATCTTTCTATCCACATTCCACATCAATTGGAGTGTTGAGTATAAACGTCAGGTAGATTGTTAGTGTACAGTGGCACAGCAGTAGAGCCGCGCCTCACAACACCAGAGGTGTGGGTTAAAACTTGACTATGGGTGCTGAATGTGCAGAGTTTGTACATTCTCCATGTAACTGCATGGATTTCTTCCAGGTCATCTATTTTGCACCCACAAGCTAGACACGCAGAGTTTTAGATTAATTGGTTTCTGTAAGTTGCCCCATGTGCGTAGAAAATGGAAAGAGGGATAACATAGAACTCGTATACGGGTGATCAATGGTCGGCGTGGGTTCAATGGGCTGAAGGACCTGTTTCCACGCTGTATCTACAAAACTAAACAAGTTGGAGCTGTATTCTTTAGTTAGACCACGTTTGGAATATTATGTAAAGTTCTGGTCACCGCACTACAGGAACGATCTGGAGGGGTTTGGAGAGGAAGCAGAAGAAGTTCACCAAGATATTTGCTGGCTGAAAGAAGAGGTTGGGCAAACTTGGATTGTTTTCTCTCGAGTGTTAGAGGCTTGAACGGCAAGCTGATCTAAGTATATAAAATAACAAGTGGGATAGATAGGGTAGATAATCAGGGTCTTTTCCCAGGCCATAAATGTCAAATACCAGAAGGCACAGAGGAGGAAATGTTAAATGAGATGTGCAGGGCAATGCTTTTACACAAAGGGCAGCAAGTACCTGGAACAGTCTCGATCCAAAACGTCAGCCATTCCTTCTCTCCAGAGGTGCAGCCTGTTACTCCAGCATTTTGTGTCTATCTTTGGTTAAACTAGCATCTGCAGTTCCTTCCTACACAAAGTACCTGGAACATGCTGGAGCAGTTGGTGGAAGCAGCAATGATAACAGCAATTAAGGGGCATTTAGGCAGACAGAATGTAAGAGTGTAGGATCATGTGCAGGCAGATATACAGTTTAAATTGTAATCATGTTGCAGGCTGAAGGACCGATTTCTTGATGTCCTGTGTATGTTCATATTCATTTAATCTTCATCTTTCTATGTTTATATTCTGTAATTTTATTTTATTTTATTTTAGTTTAGTTTAAAGATACAGCATGGAAACAGGCCCTATGGCCCACCAAGTCAGTGTCGATCAGTGATCACCCCGTACACTTGTTCTATCCTACACACATTAGGGACAATTTACAATTTACAGAAGCCAATTAACCTACAAGCCTGTACGTCTCTGGAGTGTGGGAGGAAACCGGGGCACCCTTGCGGTCACAAGGGGAACATGCACACTCCATACAGAAAGCACCCGTCGTCAGGATGGAACCCTGGTCTCTGCTGCTGTAAGGCAACAACTCTAACGATATGCCATTGTGCCGCCCTTAGAAATAAAAAATAAATCAACCAATCCTTCATCATTGTCCTGTGAATCTTGCAGGAAGACAGCTGATGATGCCGTAACAGTTTTACTTCAGGATTAATTATGATGCTTTCTACAGTTAAGAAGCTCGCCAACCTTCAACAATCTAGATCATGTTATTGCAAAGAAGGGTTTAGTTGGCTAAGTTGACAACACAGGTGGCACAAGGGCGCAGAGGTTGAGCTGCTGTCTAACATTCTGGGTGCCATTTGACCTCTGAAGCTGACTGTGCTCCAGTATCATTCCACATCCCAGTGTCTGAAGAAGGGTCTCGACCCGAAACGTCACCTATCTCCTTCGCTCCTTAGATGCTGCTGCGCCCGCTGAGTTTCTCCAGCTTTTTGTGTAACCCCCAGTGCATTACATGTCCAGAAACAGTTCCAGCAATGAGATCCATAGGACATTGATAAAAACATTGATAGATGAAAGTGAAATAATCTACTAATAAAAAGGCTGAGTTAGAGAGATTTGTTAGCTCTCTCAATGTGGTTGTAAACTCCTTGATAGTCTTTTAGATCAAAGCAGGAATTGTTTAGGCAGGGACTGTGCTAGACTGCGTTACCTTCCCCAGTGCAGAGGCAGGCCCAATCTACAAATTTAAGGAAGGATCTGAGGTTTCCAGGAGATATCCTTTCCATCTACCCTTTTCCAGAGCAGGTTAAATCAAAAGAGCAGAATCCTGAAAGATTGGACCCAATCCCAAGTACCTAGTTCTTGGCCATGCAGGGAAGCTTAAAATTGTATCATGCAGCTCTATAAACTTCAAGAGCCCAAAAATGACAAGCAAGCATATTAATGGGAATGTTGTGCTGATGATTTTTGTAAAAGTAAGTGAAAAGCAGGATAAAAGTCCTGTCGCAGCAACAAAATGTATGCAACATTTCCTGCAGGGACTGTGAAATGACTACATTAACCTCTATTTCAACAGCCTAACCTCTTCCAGAATGAAATACTTCTGCAGATTCAGCTTGCAATTTTTATTTCGTTTTAAATTATCACTGACCAAATTTCAGCTGAAGGTCATGGTCATGCATCTTACAGTTTGGTTCCTGGTCAGTTTAATTATTTTTGGGTGCTGTTAAATTAAAAATGAAATGTTTGCATTCTTGCTGCTGTGCTCCACCAGTGCACAGATACAGAATGGTGGCTTATCTTTGGAGGAGGGGGGGAAGGATCAATACTGCACATAACGATATGAAAAGTAATAGTTAGATGCACAGAATCTCTTGCCCAGAGTAGGGGAATCGAGGACCAGACGACATACAATAGGTTCAATGTGAAGGGGACAAGATTTAATAGGAATCTGAGGGGTACAGTTTTCACACATAAGGTGGTGGGTGTATGGAACAAGCTTTCAGAGGAGATAATTGAGGCTGGGACCATCCCAACGTTTAAGAAACAGTTAGACAGGTACACGGATAGGACAAGTTTGGAGTGATATGGATCAGGCGCAGGCAGGTGGGACTGGTGTAGCTGGAACATGTTGGCCAGTGTGGGCAAGTTGGGCCGAAGGGCCTGTTTCCACACTGTATCCCTCTATGACTCGAAGTAGTCTCTTTCATTGTGCCCAGGACCAGTTACTCAACAAAAAACAAAACAAAATTGAATGAAAATTAATTAAAACTAACCAAGTATGAAGTGTATATTTATTGGACCCTTACTTGATTTCAGGAATTCCCAAAGTATTTCTCACAATTTACGTACATAGATTTAACTCTATACTATATAAGTTATACATAAGGAAATATAAAAGCTCATTTGCAAGCAGAATGTTCCTACAAGCACCAATGAAAAAGGACTTAATTTATTTCTGGAAGGCAGCACCTCTGACTGCAGCAGTTCCTCGGAGAAATACAGTGAAATACAAATGTTACCTTGGCTGGAAGTCTCTGGACTATGACCTCCTTACTCTGGTGACAAAAATAACATTGAACAAAGGTTGATACTTGAAGTAAAATTCTTGAAAATAATATACATCATAAATAAAATCAGAATTCCAGAATGCCACCATACATTCCAGCGAGCCTCTATTATTTACTTATTGAAAGGTCAGTACGGTGGGGATATGATTTAAACTTTTACCATGTAATTTTCCCTTGACCATTAGTTGACCCGGGCAATTATATGGTTAGCTCTAAGCAAATTCTGCAGAATTCAAATCTGGGATATGCATATACGTCCAGTACATTGCTTCATTGCTCCAACAGGTTTAGTCCAATAGAAGCAAGAGGATATTTTCAAAAGATTCAATGGCTGCATGGGTGCAGCAAATATTGAAAAGTAACACAGCCCTGGCAAAATTGATGTAAATTAATGGAAGAAAATGGTTCAATTCTTTATTTCTTAATTTTCCAGATAGAAAAATGGAAACATAGATAATAGGTGCATTCAGCCCTTCGAGCCAGCACCGCCAATCAGTATGATCATGGTTAATCATCCAAAATCAGTACCCCATTCTGGCTTTTTCCCCATATCCCTTGATTCCCTTAGCCCTAAGACCTAAATCTAACTCTCCCTTGAAAACATCGAGTGAATTGGCCTCCATTGCCTTCTGTGGCAGAGAATTCCACAGATTCACAACTCTCTGGGTGAAAACGTTTTTCCTCATCTCAGTCCCAAATGGCCTACCCTTTATTCTTAATCTGTGACCCCTGGGTCCGAACTCCCCCAACATTGGGAACATTTTTTCTGCATCTACCCTGTCCAATCCTCTAAGAATTGTATATGTTTCTAGAAGATTCCCTCTCATCCTTCTAAATTCCAGAGAATACAAGCCCTGTCGACCCATTCTTTCATCGTACGTTAGTCCCGCCATCCCGGGAATTAACCTGGCGAACCTACGCTGCACTCCCTCAATAGCAATAATGTCCTTCCTCAAATTAGGAGTCCAAAATTGCACATAATACACCAGGTGCGGGTTCACAAGGCCCTGTACAACTGCAGTAGGACCTCATTGCTCCTAAACTCAAATCCTCTCACAATGAAGGCCAACATGCCATTGGCTTTCTTCACTGCATGCTGTACCTGTGTGCATACTTTCAGTGACTGATATACAAGCCTCCAGGTCTCGTTGCACCTCCCCTTTACCTAATTTCTATAGCATTCAGATAATAATCTGCTTTCCTGTTCTTGCCACCAAAGTGTGTAACCTCACATTTATCCACATTATACTGCGCCAGCCATGTTTTTGCCCACTCACCCAACCTATCCAAGTCTCCCTGCAGCCTCATAGCACCCTCCTCTCAGTTCACACTGCCACCCAACTTTGTGTCATCCGCAAACTTTAAATCTTCGCCATCTCCATTGCCAGTCTATTCTTGCCAATTCCCATCTCATACCTTCAAAATCTTCTTTATTCAAGTTCAAGACCATAGTCTCTGAATTAAACGTGTCACTCTCCATCCTAATGCAGAATTCCGCCATATTATGGTCACTATTGTCCAAGGGGCCTTGCACAACAAGATCGCTAACTAATCCTTCCAAATTACACAATACCCAGTCAAGGGTTGCCTGCCCTCTAGTCGGTAGATCTAGATCTATGTTTTGCCCAGACAAAGATGTAATCATGGAAAGGAGTTTACCAAGATTGTCCCCAGGCCTGGAAAATTGTATCAATGAAGATTGGATAAGCTGGGGATTTTCTTGCCAGAACGGACAGTTTTGAGGAAAAGACTTAATCAAGGTGATAGTGGGACAGATTTCAAGAGTCAAGAGTGTTTTATTGTCATATGTCCCAGATAGAACAAAGAAATTCTTACTGCAGCACAACAGAATATGTAAACATAGTACATAAACTAGGGGAAATAAAGTTCAGTGTGCATATATACACAAAGAAACATACTCAAAAAACAATTCTAGTGCAATAATAATAATAATAGTCTGTTGTAGTTCAGAGCTTATTTGTTGTCATGTTTAACAGCCTGATGACTGAAGGGAAGAAGCTTTTCCTGAACCTGGACGTTACCGTTTTCAGGCTCCTGTACCTTCTTCCCGATCGCAGTGGTGAGATGAGTGTGTGGCCAGGAAGGATTGTTAAAACAGATTAAATGGAAAATAAGGAAAATGTGTTTTTAACTGGAGATTGGTTGGGTATGCCTGGAATTCTGGTGGGGCAAAAACTCTCACGCGTTTAAAAATGATCTGGATAATAAAGTGAAGAAATGTGAGCTGCAGGGTTAGGAACGTGGGATTGGATTAGATAATCTTTCTGACCGGCATAAACAAGATGGATTGAATGGCCTCCTTCGCTTTGTAAATGTTCTATGATTTCCGAGTCATGTAATCTACATACTATAGAACTTCAAAAAAAGTGGCTTTGTCATTCATCTTCTCTGCGGTAATAGGATTCTCAGATCTTTCCCTCAGAACTAACAAAATACTTTTCCTTTAAGCTTATTCCATTTGAAATCTGAAATACATATAAAAGACAATTGTTAATATTTAGCTGCGACCTAATCACTATGTTACAAAGATATTACAAAGTTCACTAACATAAAATATTGAACTTTGTTGCATAAAGTTAATTAGAACTGACCTATTTTTTAAATCTCAATCTCTATCAAATTAAAATTAGCATGTCTTTACAAATGATGATTTTATCAATGGGTGATTACTGAGTTGCTTTAGTGTCTGTTTGATCAGCAATTGTAAGCATGTAGCTGTGATCCTTCACGTCCTTTGCTTTCAACCTTGTTTTTCTCTTTCAAATGTACTATTATTACATTAGTTTAGTTACAGAAAGCAAAGCTGGGCAAAATGAATGAAAGTATGTTTTTTTCACCCCATTTATATCATTCTGGAGCCAGTCTGTGTATATAATTTATTCCATGATATTGCACTTGAAACTTAAAATAACTTTAATTTGATTTAATTATATCAACACATTTCTTAGCTCTGAATATGTTGTGTATTTAGATAGCAGTATAATTGACATGATCTTAAAAGTTGTTCAGAAATACAAAATCCTGATTATCTAATGTAGAATCAATTTCATAAGTACTGCTTTGTTGAGATTGCTAGCCATCAAACGTAAGGAATGCAAAAAACTGGATAAATATAAGTCTATGTAATTAAATATCTTTAAATTTTCATTGTAATCTCTGTTCTTGTCCCTTCTAGGTCTGATCTATTCTGCTTTGATCATCTGCTATCTCACTTTTAGCTCATCTCCTACACTCTCCTCCAGTGCCGCTTCTATTCTGTATCTTCTAATTCTTCTACTTAAAGATCACCAGAGGTTCAGTGCTCTTTAATCCTCCAGCTTCCGCAGCTTCCCCGGCTCCAGTTTTTCCACTGCTGATCACCCAGCAGACTGCCTTTAAGCCTATTGCTGATTTCATATAAAATTTATTTCCAGGATTCAGCGCATTGTTATGGTTCATCTAGACAATTCTGAGGGTTTACTTGGCTCTTCATTAAAATTAAAATAGTAAAAATAACTGATATTTGATCATAGGATTTCCCTGCTTTTCTCCCGTCCATACATTCCCACAGTGCACTTTGTGCACCCAGATGGCCCTCTGCCTAAAGCCAACCACAATAAGAGCCTTAAATCTTTGATAACGTAGGGAGAGCAAATGATGGAGTGAATGATATTTTGAACTCGGGAAGTGTAAAGGGAAAAGGGAAACACAAGTTTATGAGAAGGAAAATAGAAACTAACGGTTGATGAGAAAGTAACCAAGGATGGACACAGAGGGAGGTGGCAAACAGAAAGGGCAAACTAAGTAAGACATGCAGTAGAGCAACACCTTATATGTGCTGAGGATTTCCCAGGATGCTATACTTTGAAGTAACTTTGAACCTCATTTACTGAAGTTGGACATAAAGCAGACAATTTAGATACAACAAAGTGTAGCAAGGAACTGCAGGTGCTGGTTTAAACCAAAAATAGAATCAAAAAGCTGGAGTAACGAAGTGGAACAAGCAGTGGTGGCCAATTAACTGGATGGTTTCAAAAGAGAGCTAGATAGAGCTCTTAGGGCTAGTGGAATTAAGGGTATGGGGAGAAGGCAGGAACGGGGTACTGGTTGTGGATGATCAGTCATGATCACATTGAACGGCAGTGTTGGCTCGAAGGGCCAAATGGCCTACCCCTGCACCTATTGTCTATGTATCTATGTATCTCTGGAGAGAAGGAATGGGTGACGTTTCGGGTTGAGACCCTTCTTCAGACTAGTTGGGGAAAATGGAAACAATAGATATAGACGATGATGTAGGTGGAGAAAGAACAATGAATGAAAGATACGCAAAAATGTTGCAATGATAAAGTAATAGAAGCAGTAAAATAATAAACAATGAGATAATCTTCAAAATGGAAGAACCAGCAAACTAGCAGCGAGAAATGAAGCCGTCATGAAAAGGAGGTGCAATGTGTTTCGATAAACATTTCGCCTGGAGACTAATGCATTTAGTTCATGGTGTACGATGAAGTCATGGTGCAGTGACAGTGGGGAGCTATGGGCACATCCCACCTAATATACTGAAAGGTCCTACATCTATACATAGCTAAAACTTGGATCATGTGCTCTTCCATGTAGTTGGCGGCGCGACTCGCGTTGCAGCGGCCCCTACAGCGTGTTTTTTTAATATTGTTTTTAACTGTGTATATGTGTGGGGGGGGGGGGGGGGGGGAAGTGAAAACTTTTAAAATCTCTTCCCTGCACGGGAGACCCGACCTTTTCCCTGTCGGGTCTCCGTTGTCGTTGGGGCCTAGTACCGTGGAGCGGCCTCCAACCGGAATGACCTGGGGGCTCCAGTCGCGAAACCTGCGGAGCTGAGGACTACTCATCATCGTGGGGCTGGCCGGCCTCGGAGCGTGGGGAGCGGTAGCGGCTCGCTGCTGTGGCCCGACTCCGGAGTTCGGAGGCTCCAGCTGTAGGCCGGTGGACTGTGACATCGGGAGCTCACTGGTCTGGGTGGGAGACCGCTTTTCGGAGCTCCCGCAACGCAACTTCTCCCGCCCGTGCCGCGGGGTTGGAACGACCCGGAGCGGGGGCGTACATCGCCCCGCGCGGCTTTAATGGCCGTGGGACATTCCAGCGCCCGCCGGGGGCTCCAACCTTGTGACATTTGGATCTGGAGCTGGGCCGTGCATCGCCCCGCACGGCCTTTAATGGACGTGGGACTTACCATCGCCCATGGGAGAAAAAATGGCGCAGGGGAGAGAAAAGACTTTGCCTTCCATCACAGTGAGGAGGAGATTCACTGTGATGGATGTTTGTATGAATTGAATTGTTTGTGTGTCTTGTAGGAATTGTTTTGTTTGTATGGCTGTGGAAACAGAGTTTCGTTTGAGCCTCTCTGAGGTTCAAATGACATGGAATAAATATTGAATTGAATTGAAATCCAGTTTGCGCGGTTTTTCTATTTGCACAAAAATGGTGCGCGATAGCGCTACGATTTTCCGTTCTCCTGTGCTGCGAATGCATCGTTTCATTCCGATCGGTAGTATAATGTAAAAGTTAATGAGGTTTGAAAATCATAAAAAGCGCACGTGTGCAAATCTATCCTCTCCTGCCAGTCAGCGCCACGTGGATTGGTCTCTTCTCCTGTCACTCCCACGGACGGTCCGCCCCTTCCTACACCATCACGTCTTTACTGGAGCTGAGGGATGCTGCGGGTGACCAATGGAGGGCTCTAACCAGACATAATTTTCGGAAGGATCTGAAATGGCCCAGCCCGGCACGTAATTGGAGATGTCGCCAAACGGAAAGCTGATCCCGGCAGAGAAGAGCGTCCAGCGTCTGCTGTGAGACACAAACATACCGCCTTCGCAATGTCCCGCAGCTCCAGCCCATTCCCCTCTGGTCCCCCTCACTGGCTCCTGCTCCCCTCCCCCCGTGATACCCCCGTCTCCCCCATGGCTCTTCCCCGTCTTTTCTCTGAACTATCCCCCCACACCACCTCCTCCTCCTCCCCCCCCCCCCCCTTGCCGCGCCGGCGCGGCTGTAGCTGCTGGTGCATCCGGGCCGATCCAAGGCCTGGCTCTAAAGGCACCAACGGCTGATGCTCCTCCGGGGCACGCAAGAAGGGAGAGGAACGGCAACCTCGAGATCCTGGGGAGTGAGAGTGGGGAGGGGAGGGGATAGAGGGATAGGAGGGGAGAGGAGTTATGGAGGTAGGGAGTGACTGAGGGTAGGGGAAAGGAGAGGTGTGGGAGGGATTGGGAGAGGTAGGAGGAGGAAAAGAAAAAGGAGGTGGGGAGGAGGGGAGGAGGGAAATAGAGGGTGAGGAGGGCAGTGGAGGAGGTGAGGAGGGATAGTGGGGGGATAGGGCGAGGTGAGGAGTGGGGGAGGTGGGGGATAGAGGGATAGGAGTGGGTAGGGAGGGGAGATAAGTTATGGAGGGAGGGAGGGATTGGCTGTGAGTAAGGGAAAAGAGAGGGAGAGAGAGGTGAGGGAGGGATTGGGGAGGAGAGGGGAAAGAAGAGGGAGGGTGAAGAGGAGGGGGAGAGAGTGCTTGGGATGATAGGAAATGAGCTGTGCCTGTGCAGTTGAGGGCTATGGGTGGGTGGTGAAATATTGCGTTGGGGGACCAAGCCTCCTGTGTGACAGGGACCCAATGGGCCCCACAGTCTAGTGGTGTTTAAACATCACTAGTTCAACATGAGCAGGCTGGTTTTAGTACCAAAGTGAAACTTTTATTAATTTAAATGGACACCTGCTCAGATTCGATTCAACATGAAGGCCCAAGTGCCAGGTTTTCCGATGATTAATCTGGATTGTGCAAGTGAGTTTTTATCATCATTCCTGGGCAGTAATCTGATGGGGCAGATCATCCACTCATTTGACAGGCTGTTGAAATAAAATAATTGAAATAGGAATCAGACAGCTTCCAACACAGCCAGGTGATCTGTTCTATCAAATTATCAATCAATTAAAAAAAGATAATCTATCCCATGAAAAAAAAATGCTGCCTGTCACTGCATTTGGAGTTCAAATGTTCGCAGATGTCTAGTAAAAATGATAAGAGTAGTAACAAATTATGATTCACACAGAAATCATACCCACGCAGTTTTTTTAAATTAACTCTGATAGCATTTGATTAAAAGGGTTGCTCTGATAAAAGTTTTAAAGGGGCATAGGACTTGAGAGGGAGGATTCCAGAATATTCAACTAACATGGAGACACAGGAGACTGCAGATGCTGTGGAGAAAAATGGGCAGATGATGTTACATCTCAGAACACTTCTTCAGACTCTGAAGAACTACAGATGCTGCCTAACCCCCTGAATTCCCAGCAATTTGTTTTTTTTCTCAAGATTCCAGCATCTGCAACAGATATCTTCGGAAAAAAATCACTTAATTTGACTATTTTAGTTTATTAATACGTAGGTCTGTAAACCCTCCGAAGTGTAGAGATGCATCTTACCTTTGTGCTGAATCCCTACCACTGGGCTGAATCCTGGAACAAGATTTTATATTAACATGAGTGGTAGGCTGAAGAGGGCTGATTAGATCATCAGCATTGGAAAAACTGGGCCCTCAGACAATGGAGGGTTAAAGAGCTCAGGACCACTGGTAACGTCAAAGTAGAAGAAGCAGAAGATAGAGAATGGAAGCGCGACTTGGGGAGAGAGAGTAGGTGATGTGCCACAAGTAAGTTGGCACATCACTTACTGCTAGTTAATAAAAGCACAACAAATCAGACCTAGAAGGGACAAGAACAGAGATTGCAGCTAGGTCCATTACATAGTCGAAGATCTTTAATTACCAAGATGTATATTTATCTAGTGTTTTGTCGCCACAAGCTAGCAATACATTCCTTACTTGATGAAGAACACAAATTTTGGAATCTTGTGTAGAACCTTGTGTTCTAGATTCCAGTATCTGCAGTTCATTGTGTCTCGCTACTTTTAATGACTGGCATTCTCAACAAAGCAGTATAAATGAATTTGATTCCACATTACAAAATCAGGGGTTTGTATTTCTATGCCAACTTTAAGATCGTATCAATTATATTCCTATCTAAATACAGAACATATTCAGAACTAAGAGGTGTTATGATATAATTCACTGAATAAAGTTATTTTAATTTTCAAGAGTAATATCACTGAATATATGATATGCATAGGCTGGATTCATAATGATTCATAATGATTCAAATGGTATAAACCGGGGTGAAAGTCATAATTTAATTAAATTTTTCTAGCTTTGAGTTCAGTAACTGGAATAATGCACCTCATATTCTCCTTGGTAGCTTACAACCCAACGATATGAAAATTGAACTTCCTCTCTCTGGCTTTACAATCTGCAACTCTTCAAAGTTGTCAGTCGCCGATTGATCAGCAGTTCAGCCTGTCTGCTGCCTTTCTGCATCAGTTTCCCGCATTGTTCAGGAATCTACCTGAATGTAGTGAATAAGTTCCTTCAATCCACAATGGTCATGTTGATTATTCAATATAAGGTTCCTAACACTGAGATCAATTTTCCCAACCCACGGAGAGAGGTGAATCTCCTTCTTTGTAGTATTTGTCTGCTTTAATATAAGTGATTTTGTTTTTCTGCATTCACAAATATTATACAGCATGGTCATCTGGACCAGTTCCCCATCCTTCCTAATTGATCTGATGATTATAACTCCAGAAGTGATGAAAATCAAACAATGTGCTATTAGTGACATTAATCAGAATGTTTGTATTAAGTACAGCAAACCATGATTATCAGCAGTGATGAAGAAAATGGTTACAAAATCTTTACCAAAGGAGTGATTTAAGAATGCTTGCTGATATTTTTCCTCTCAAGAGACAAGGGGTACCAAAAACTTGAAAAAGAATTGCAGGTCATGGTTAAATGCCCTGTCTTCTTTCGAGGAGTGCTGAAAATCTTCAACTTGAGAAGTGTTATTGAGCTGAACATGCTCCTTCTGAAAACTTTAATCAGGTCACACAAATAGTGTTTGTGCTTCACTTAATCAAGTTGACTTTAGAGGCTTTATGTCACAGAGCTAACAACCCTCCTACTACTGCTAGCTGTATAGATTATCATCGCTCAGTTTCAATGGCCTTCATTTAGCCATTGGCTTCAGCCATAAAGGACATAGTATTTTATTTTACTTGCTGCACAATGTAGAAATTGCCTCTTCAAACACAGGCACAGATGATATTTTATTTATCGATGCACCTGTTGTAAGGAAAAGGTTGTTCATTGTTGGGGGGGGAAGACTCTCATGTGTGATTTACCCTGTCCGTCTCTGAGTTATTGCCAGGAGATATTCCAACAGCATCAGTGCAACATCAATGAATCCAGGAAAAATTAGCCATTGTCACGAAAGCAGTCACTGGAGCTGTTAGCACAGCCATCTGTTTCCCAGTCACCTACCTCTGCTGCACCCTACATTCATAATCTTCAATCAGTCTTGAGACAAAATTCATGCTGTAAGTAGTGGCAGCCTTTTAGTTCCTGCTCTTCTTGTGTGTTAGAAATAACAATTTTTTGAAGTACATTTCAGCAGATGGAATATTTTTTGCAAAATCCTAATTTTGCTTCAGAAGTGGGACTATGTTTTAGAACCTTTCATGTTGATGCAAAATGAATGTCAGTAGACATCTTGTCTCGATGATTAGTTCCTTCATAGTCTGGTGAATTTGAAAGTAATAATAGCATTGATTATTCAGCCTGCAACATCTTGTTGATGATTGATGCAATTTTTTGCTTATTTTTGATGGAATTTCTTTCATCATTGTGAATGTGGAGTGGAAGATGGATGGCCATGTTAATCAGTCTCTCCATCTGTGACTAGTCATTTTGATCTGATCTGCTGAATCTGTGTAATGCTTTATGAAGCAGAGCTGCCGAGAGAGGAATTATGACCTGTTGTTTATATTAAATGCAATTTTTATTATGTTAAGTGTGAAAAAACGTGATTTTATCAATTCTGAAAACTTTTATTTTATGTACATTTTTATCCTGCATGTTCAAAACAATTCCTGATGCCCCTGTCACACTTAGGAAACCTGAACAGAAACCTCTGGTGACTTTGAGCCCCACCCAAAGTTTCCGTGCGGTTCCCAGAGGTTTTTGTCCTCCGGCAACCACCTTCAACTAGCATCGCAACCGGCTTCGACTAAAAAATTACCGATTTTTAAAACGGAAACCACTTTCGACCATTAGGGAGACTGACAAAAACCTCCGGAAACCGCACGGAAACCTTGGGTGGGGCGCAAAGTCCCCAGAGGTTTCCGTTCAGGTTTCCTAACTGGGACAGGGGCATTACAGTATTTAGACTGTCCACCTCTTTATTGATCCAATAGAATGATCATTGAAAAACTGATTAAAACAACAAGTTTACTTTGATTTGATTTTGAATCCCAAAATGTTTCATTCGGATTTAATTTTTCACACCCTCTTCCTAGCCCTCCTCTCCTGAAGATGATAATTACTTCTGGAAAAGGTTTCATGGTCACCCTTCAAATAGATTTGTCCGTGGAGGACATCATAATCAGCCCAATGTTTCACCTTTCCCAATGTGAGAATATTAATCACTATAAATGATGAGCAGTGATACGGAGTTACACTATGAGTGTGGCACCATGGTGAAACCGTTAGTGCTTCCTCTGCACATCTCCTTGGAACTGGGTTCAATCCTCATCTTGGGTGCTGTCTTTGTGGAGTTTGCACAAATTCTCTCAAAGGGAATAAGTTGCAGGGATGCAGTGAAGATAAGGGGAGAAAGGCACCAAGGGGAGTATTTACTGGGAGTTCACATGGACCCAATGATCTACTTCAATGTTGTTATATGTTTAGTTTAGAGATACAGTGTGTACACAGGCCCTTCAGCCCACCTGGTCCGCGCCGACCAGAAATCCCCATATATTAACACTATCCTACACACTAGGGACAATGTTTACATTTACCAAGCCAATTTACCTACATACCTGTATGTTTTTGGAGTGTGGGAGGAAACCGAAGATCTCAGAGAAAACCCATGCAGATACATACTCCATACTGACAGCATCTGCAGTCGGGATCAAACCTGGGTCTCCGGCGCTGTAAGGCAGCAACTCTACCGCTGCACCACTGTGCTGCCCATAATGTATACTATAAGAAGTAGAATAATTGCAATATTCCAGAATAGACTCCTGATTTACATGCTAACTTGCATTATCATGAGTAGATAAGTAGAATTGCACAGTTGTGTAAAGAGTCAAGAATCTTCTTCTTCTTGCAAATCGAACATAAATAAATAAAAGGAATAGTTAGATCTCAAGCCGGGTGTTGAGCAGCCAGGTTGTTGTCTCAGCGTCAATGTCTGCTAGGCCCTGAGCTCCATTTGGTGGATGCCTTCGATGGAGAGGAGGTCAGAACGCGTGATGACTGGGCAATGTTGGGCACTTTTTGCAATCATTTTCATTCCTGGGCATTCGAGTTGCCGAACCAGGCAGCGATGCAACCAGTCAATATCCCCTCCAATGTACAATGCATTCAGAAGGTATTCAGGCCCTTTCACTTTTTCCACATTTTGTTATGTTACAGCCTTATTTTAAAATGGATTCAATTCATTTTTTTAATCATCAATCTGCACACAATACCCCAGAATGAAGAAGCGCAAACAGGTGTTTAGAGATTTTTGCAAAGTAATTAAAAAGAAATAACTGAAATATCACATTTACATAAGTATTCAGACCCTTTGCTGTGACACTCAAAATTGAGCTTAGGTTCATCCTGTTTCCATTGATTATCCTTGAGATGTTTCTACAACCTGATTGGAGTCCACCAGTGGTAAATTAAATTGACTGGACACGATTTGGAAAGGCACACACCTGTCTATATAAGGGCCCACAGTTGACAGTGCATGTCAGAGCAAACACCAAGCCATGAAGACAAAGAAATTGTCCGTAGACCTCCGAGACAGGATTGTGTTGAGACACAGATCTGGGGAAGGGTATAAAATAATTTTTGCAGCATTGCAGGTCCCAAAGAGCACAGTGGCCTCCGTTATTCTTAAATGGAAGAAGTTTGGATCACCAGGACTTTTCATAGAACTGGCCGTCCGGCCAAACTGAGTAATCAGGGAAGAAGGGCCTTGGTCAGGGCGGTGACCAAGAACCCGATGGTCATTCTGACAAAGCTCCAGAATTCCTATGTGGAGATGGGAGAACCTTCCGGAAGGACAACGATATCTGCGGCTCTCCACCAATCAGGTCTTTATGGTAGAGTGGCTACTCCTCAGTAAAAGGCACATGACAGTCTGCTTGGAATTTTCCAAAAGGGTTATTTTCTCTGGTGCTCTGGTCTGATGAAACCAAGATTTCACTCTTTGGCCTGAATGCCAAGCGTCACGTCTGTGGGAAATCATGAACCGCTCATCACCTGGCCAATACCATACCTGCGGTGAAGCATGGTGGTGGCAGCATCATGCTGTGGGGATGTTTTTCAGTGACAGGAACTGGGAGACTAGTCAGGATCGGGGGAAAGATGAACGCCGCAGAGAGATCCTTGATGAAAACCTGCTCCAGAGCGTTCTGGACCTCAGACAGGGGCGGAGGTTCACCTTCCAACAGGACAACGACCCTCAGCACACAGTTAAGACAAGCAGGAGTGGCTTCATGACAAGTCTGTGAATGTCCTTGAGTGGCCCAGCCAGAGCCCGGACTTGAACCCGATCGAACATCTCTGGAGGGACTTGAAAATAGCTGTGCATTGACGCTCCCCATCCAACCTGACAGAGCTTGAGAGGATCTGTAGAGAAGAATGCGAAAAATTACCCAAATAAAGGTGTGCCAAGCTTGTAGTGTCATACCCAAGAAGACTTGAGGCTGTAATCACTGCCAAAGGTGCCTCAACAAAGTACTGAGTAAAGGGTCTGTAGATCAGTGACTCATGTTATGAGTCATACTTTGTAGCTACGCCCTATTTTAACAGAAAGTTAAAACGCCACTAGTTTAACAGAAAGACTCCCTGCCTTTCTCACTTTTAGAGTAACGTGCTAAGATGAAGTTACCTCTGCTGTAATGTTAATAAAGTCTTTGGATGTTAATCAGGGTGTGTGACTTTGGTTATTCCAACAGCAGAAGTTCTTTTTTTTTAATTACCTTGCAAAAATGTATAAACACCTGTTTTTGCTTTTTTTTATTATCGGTATTGTGTGTAGATTGATGAATAAAAAAAAAGAATTCTGGAATAAGGCTGTAATATAACAAAATGTGGAAAAAGTGAAGGGGTCTGAATACTTTCTGAATGCACTGTATAAATTCAAGAGAGTATTCATTGGCCTATCGGATCTCCTCAAGCTTCTCAATCATACCAGAAAATGATGGAGAGGAGTCAGTCAGAGTCCATTTTGACAAGAGTGATCACGGGATGAGAGAATCTTAAATTAGATTATTGAAGGGAAGGGAAATCTGTGTGTTTAGAACAGCAGGTTATGCGGAATAGGGTAAAGTTATTATTTTGAGTGACACCACTGGGGGGAGGAAAGTAGAAAGAAAAGATGGTTGTGTTTTTAAAGACTACCCAGAGAAGAGATGCAACAGAGCAGGTCTCCTTACCACAGTGGAAGTGGTGCAAATAATAAAGGGAAAAAACACTTTTCCTGTTGTACTTGGCAACATTGAAGGCCCAAGATGAGTGTGCAGATAGGGTAAAGGAGATCAACCATACAGGTCAAGAATTAAGAGCAAGAATGGACAAACCATGAATTAAGAGGATGTTGTCGCCGATCAACTGGATTCTGACAACTTGCATTCATTTTCCAGTCACAATTTATTTACTTGTGCACAAGGAGAGCAGCACAGTCCCAGTTACTGTACTACTCTGAAATTCTGCTCGGAAGTGTCAACTTTGATATAGATTTTGATCAATTGAAATTTTGCGTGCCTGAAAATTCCTTCATAATGCACACAACCCACACTGTAACCAACATGTAAACATTTTTCCTGCAGTTGGTGCAGAACCTACATTTACATTCAAGGAAGGCACTTGTTTCTAACACTCATCAGAGCTGCCACGAAAAGGTCTCAGTGAATTTAACAATAGCAACAAGTGCAGATTGAACTCAATCCATTGGTTTGCAAAATGAATCATTATTGCATTGTCTTTATGTTCCTAACATAAGCACATTGCTGCAGAAGTGATGCCCATGAAAGTACATAATATATTGGCCAGCATTTGTAAGGTGCTCTAATATTTTTGAATGAGAGCCTCTGTGTGAACTGTTTCGATTATCTGACTGGGATATAAAATTGGCCAATATACTGTTTGAGATGCTATGTGTTATTTTGTCATTTATACTTGCAGAATTTTTCCCTTTATCTTTTTAGAAAATTGTTCTTTTATAAGTTTATCTTACCTTATATGGCAAAAGTCTCACTGATTTGACTGAATAACTGCAACATATGGTGATTGAATGGAACATTACTTAAGCAGGACTAGACTGGAAGATTCTATCCACGTGTAATTTGAACTCTTTTCCCTCCAGCCACAGGGACTTGAAACCAGAAAATTTATTGTTGGACGAAAAGAATAACATTAGGATAGCAGACTTTGGAATGGCTTCACTGCAGGTTGGCGACAGCTTGTTAGAAACCAGCTGTGGGTGAGTTTACATTTTGCTGTTGTAATAAAGAAAACAAAACATATTATAATAATCAATTGCTTCTGAAGGTTAACTTCTACATTAAAAAAAAAAAATTTATTTAATGCAAATATTCAGAATAGATGCACAAGCTACAGTTTTGAAAAGCAACCCATTTTTTTGGTGTCTATTATAATTCAAAGCACAATGCAATGTGATTTACCAAGATGTTGTCATACCTCAGAAAGGTGTTTATCATGAACTTCCATTAATCTTGATTTAGATTTGAGAGTGCTCATTGTTTTAGCAAGATATAACTATTATAAACAGTGTTTGCTTTTAATTCAAACAATGGTGATAGTAATAATTCACATACACCGTGTCAGACAAGCAACTCTTTATAACATTGACAACAACAAATGGCAATTCTTTAAAATGTATGAGGCTATTACCTCCCAATGACAATGTCATGCAAAATAATTTTTCATTGCAGAATGTGTCCTAATCCATCTCATTAAACAGCCAGGAATACTGGTGTCCTTTTATGTTCAAAGTTGCTGTAAAGTATGGATCATCAAGGAGATGCTAAAACATTATTAAATAAGCCTTTCCAGTATTAATTACAATATCATTTATCATATGCAAAAGAAAAGTATTGCCTTTGTTGCGCTTGTTACATACGTATGCTACATTTGGGTATAGCAACAGGAAAAAAAAGTAGAAGGGATTCAACTAAAAAAATAATACCAAATTTCCACAACACATCATGACCAATAGGTACAAGTCGATTAAAAAATTCTGGTCAAAGATGCTTGTAGTTTAACAAAATGATTGTCTAACCTGGATGGGGAAATGTCAGATAATAATGTATAAGCAGAGCAGTTGGTCCTTTTTCAATATTTTGATTATTTCTCATGAACATTTGGAAGGAATTCATTTGAAGTTCAAGGAACTAATTTTTGGCAACAGAGCACGATGCATAGTCACTGATATGTTCACGTTTATTGTAAGTGATCAAGAAGGTGTCCATATCCCACCCACTCTCAGAATCATAGAATTGCACTGCACAGAGAAGGCAATTCAGCCCTTCCCTGACAAATTGGAGCAATTTAAGTCCAATTTGGAACATGGTGACACTAATTTGCCGACACCTGGAGTTACATTAAGCAATGCACAGTCAAAGATTGAACAGTGGACACTGGAGGACCGACGTGGGGGAACCGCCGTGAGTGAGGGGGGGGGAGGAAGAACAAATGGTGAACTGCCGGTGGGGGGGGGGAGAATTTGTAACTTTGTAAGCGCCCTTTATTGCCAGGTATGCAAGCAAAGAATTTCACTGTGACTATAAAGTATTCTATTCTATTCTTTTCCAAGTGATATTTCACCACTTATACATCTATAATGTGAGTGACTTTGGGATTTTCAATCAAAGAAGATATTGTAAACCAATACAATCTGTCCTTCATCCAGTACTCACATATAGAAATTTCAGAAGAACTTACTACAAAGCAATTAGAGCAGGGCACACATTCAATATTTCCCTCCATCATCCAAAAACATCAATCAAAGTATCTGTATGCATTGCCTATTCATAAACTTATTTCTAGCTACTGTGTGAGTAGCTCAATGTAACTTCAACATTTTTACTTTGTATTATAAATCAACACATTATCAGGACCAGATATCACGGTGTCCATTGTAACCATACAGTTCCAAATCAGACTAAATCAATAAAGACAAGGCTAAATACCTGCAGTTTATCAGAACTACATATTGGTCCTATAATGGCCTCTTTCTGTGCCATTACAAACATAAGATTATTTGCTCTGTGAGATCAATTTAAAAATATTCTAATGCTATGGTGTATCATCTAATGTTATGCAATTATGATATGTCGCAAATCCAAGAGGCAACAGCAGATTAGCATTTTCAGGAGGAGTCAGCCCTGCATGTCTCCTCCTGCAAATTAGCGTTAAATTGTACATTATTTTGTGTTGTGCATTTACCCACTGGAAATTAATATCATATTCAGGCAGCAGATTAAGGCGAGTCTATAGTATTATCATTCTGTGCTAAATTAATCCTAGCTGAAAGAGTTATAAAGTGCAAAGCCACAGCTTCACTATAATGATTACATTATTCAGAAAGGGGAGGGTTTCTCCATCTCAGTTTCTTTCCATTTCATTGCATTAATAGAATGAACATAATCACCACATAGCAGGGTGTGCAATTTTACCATTGCAATGTAGCATCAATTGGTAACAATGATGTGATATTAATAAATGTTTCCTTTAAAACTCTACATATTTCTCACTGTTGTTTGCCCCATCAGAATAAATTGAGGATCCATGCCTACAGTGCTTTGAATATGATATAAAAATGAGCTTTAATATAAAAATATAATTATATTCAACAAGAATGCATGACAAGCTAAGTTCCCAAAATGGGACAAAGATGAGCAGGATTTCAGATGCCACATTATGTCCTGAAGTTGTCACAAACCCTTTGTTTGTTTCATTACATAAAGCATACAAGCATTTTCAAATTGAGTTGGAAAGTTGGCACCTTTCTTTCCATTTCAATTTCCATTTCGCTTTTAGCATAAAATACACCCTCTTTCCTGCATCTCTATATGTGCCTCCTGCTCTCAGAGACAATGGTGTTGAGGGTCAGGGCACCTTCATGCAGTGAAAGTGGTCCATCCTTACGACAGGATCAAGAGAAGGGAAAGTTGTTGCTTTCATTCTGATCAATTTTGACCTCTTAAAGATGAAGGAATTGAATATTGCCCATCAAACTCTGACACTTCTAATAACAGAGTACTACAAAATGTCTGAATATGTCTCAGGGGCATTCCTGATCATGCACCTGCTAAGTGGAAATAAATTGAGAATAAAACATAGTTCAAGAGAAATTATATTCAGAAAGCCAGCACACCCAAGCCCACCAGTTTATTACCAACAGTGTCAGAGAACAAAACCAGAAAATCAACTGATCACTTGTCAGGATACTGATAGCATTCTCAGGAGAATTCATTCAATGTGACAACAAAATGATAAATCAGTTTGACATCTAAATCATAGAGCCAATAGATTTTATTGTGCAGACATAAGGACCATCCGAGAGAATGCGAGCTTTTTGGGTAAGATGTGTGGCGAGGTTGTCAAAGAAACATAGAAAATAGGTGCAGCAGTAGGCCATTCGGCCCTTCGAGCCAATATGATCATGGCTGATTATCCAAAATCAGTACCCCATTCCTGCTTTATCCCCATATCCTTTAATTCCGTTAGCCCTAAGAGCTATATCCAAACTCTCCCTTGAAAATATCCAGTGAATAGGCCTCCACTGCCTTCTGTGGCAGAGAATTCCACAGATTCTCAACTCTCTGGCTCATCCCGTATTCTTAAACTATGACCCCTGTTTCTGGACTCCCCAACTTCGGTAACATTTTTCCTGCATCTGGCCTGTCCAATCCCTTAATAATTTTATATGTTTCTATAAGATACCCTCTCATCCTTCTAAATTGCAGTGAATTCCAGTCATGATTAATGTCCAGTCAGAAAGAGGTGGGTGACCACGAAGAAGGGAAATGGACAGGGAGTGCAGTTAACTCTTGTGGTCGTCCCCCTTCAAAGCAGGTACACCCTTTGGATGCTGTCAGGTGGATGACATGCCAGGGTTGAGCAGCAGTATCAGGCAGGGCTGTGGCACCAAGCCTGGCTCTGAGACACACCAGGGAGGGTAATGTCTGGCAGAGCCATAGTGGTAGGTGACGCTTCAGTTAAGGGTACAGGCATGAGATTCTGCGGCAGTAGTCGAGACTCCAAGATGGCGTGTCACCTCCTTGTTGCCAGGGTCCAGGATGTCTCCGAGTGGCTGCATGACATTCTCAAGGAGGAGGGTGGACAGCTGTAAATCAGCTGTACATGTTGACATAAAATGACATAGGTAGGAAACGGAATGAGGTGCTGCAAAATGATTACAGGGAATTAGGTACAAGGCCAAAAAGAAGGACCTCCAGGGTAGTGATTTTTTTTGTGTTTTTTTAGAGCTACAACGCGAAAACAGGCCCTTCAGCCCACTGAGTCCACACCGTCCAGCGATTCCCGCATATTAACACTATCCTACACACACTAGGGACAATTTTACACATGCATCTAGCCAATTAACCTACAAACCTCTATGTCTTTGGATTGTGGGAGGAACCCGAAGATCGCAGAGAAAACTCACGCGGTCACGAGGAGAACATACAAACTCGGTACAGACAGTATCCGTATTCGGGATTGAACCCGGGTCTCCAGGAGCTCCATTTTCCTACCTCATCCCAAAGATGTGCAGCTTGGTATATATTTATTGGCCACTGTAAATTGTCCCTCACATGTAGGTGAGTGGTAGAATCTGCGGGGAGCTGATGACAATAAGGGGAGAATTTAAAAATGGGATTAATATATTGATGCAACCTTAACAAATTGGGATTTAGAAATTCCATTGCTGGGGGAACCCAGTAGACTGGCCAACATTTGTGGAGGGAAATGGGCAGTCAACCTTTTGGGTTGAGCCTCTTCATCCATTTGCTGCAGAATCCAGCATCTGCTGTCCCTTGTATCTCCAATTTGGGATTCATATTTGACGCATTATGGTCAATGTTACCAAAGGTGGCATTATTTTCCAGAAGGTGAAATATCTTCTTGTTATATTTTTACTGTTGTAACTTGTGAACTAAGCTACTCGGAGGCTGAAACTGGTTAGTACAAAAATCTTTATTCAGCGGAAGCATGCATTCTTCCTTTTGGTAGAATCTCCAAACGCCAAGTACATTGAATTGTTTTTAACACACACAACGGCAAACTATTAATTACAATTTCAATGGCTATAATAATCTTCTTAATTTTATCATTTTGAGTATAGTCAGTTAACGTCACAGAATTACGTATTTACACTGTAGATACCAAGATACCTCTGAATATCCAAACACCTTTGCTGGGACATAGTAATTCATATGGATGGTCTAGAAGTTTCTGAGGACAGAACCCAATCAGAGGAAAATATGCTACTTTTCATACAGTGTCGAGGGATGGCTCTCTGAATGCACTAATGGCAGAATATTAAATCCCCAGATATACTTCATTAAAGAGCAGGGCAATGCTTTTAATTATATATGAATACATGAGATGGCCACAATGTAATTCCTGGTTTCAATTGCACCAATTAATATTCACATTCACCCATTGTCCTCAGTGGTACTGATTGGAATGTCTCACCTCCAATGACTGGTTTGAACAGCCTTTTAGCCTTCATCGCTAGTTCCACTCCTCTTCCTGCTCAGATTTGGTTAAAGCTTAAAGTGCATGGGATGCTTTAGCTCTATTACAATGCAATTTAAATGCAATGTCCTATTGTGATATGTGCATCCAAAAAAATCAAATCAACACAGCCAAAATATTGGACAAGTTCAAAATAATTTGCCAAGTAGAACTTGATTATCCTATTTTTCTCAAAGTTTGACTCCACATTGTTATCTTACCAAACTAACGGGGGGAAAAAACTGAATTCTCATTAAACAATTTGCTATTCGTGCACAAATTTAAGACATTACTTGTGTCGAGGACAAAGTAGGAAACAAACAGAGCAAAGGTAATGTACAGTTGTAGGCAAATAAATAAAAACATGATTAATATTTTTGTGATGACACGTGAGATTCACTTTTAGATTAATGGGATCTAGAAAAATATAGTTGACTTATAAATGCATCCTCTTTTGTCCCAGAGAAAAGGTGAAGAATGTGATTCCTGTAATATGATAATATTGAGCTCCAATAAAATTACAATACAATTCTTTGGAGGGTTAGCAATTAAATGAACATTTAACAGTATGATAAATGTCTGAATATTTTAATTTATTTGAACATCTTTCTTCTGCCAATTAAACTTCTGAAAAGAGGTAGCTGCATTAATTGCTCTCTATATGGAGCTATTTATCACTATGAATGATTATTGGATTTAAAAATGAATATTCTCATCAGTCATTGATAATGAATATTCAGATAATCAATTTTCATGTGGAATAGCTCTAGCAAAAAGTTACAGCTGTGCATCTGGAGTACTTGGATACAAATTTGATTTGGGTTATTTGCAGCTATTCATTTCCCCAAACATTGACTTTTATGGAACGGAACTGCAGAAGCAGAGTACAAGGACAAGTTTCCACCTGCTCGCCTGTTAAAGTGAGTTCTTCATTAAATAGTGGAAACATACACAGTCAGTGGGAGGCTGCCTCCCATTTGAACTTGGCGCTGCACTCAGCCATGGCATAGTGTTCTTACTCACCAGTTCCTAATATGCTGACAGAAGATTGAGAATAGGCACTTGTGTGGAAATGAAGTGCATAAGTAGATGTAGGTCTCTGAGTAGTACTTTCAGCCACTCAATTATGAAGTAAACCTGACTGAAAAGAACTGCCTCGAACTTGCTTGCTTTGCTTCGCTTTGACAGGTTTGACAGGTATAGTTAATTGGCGACATTTTATTAATTTTGAAGTAATGATTTTTTATGCATAAATTTTTAAGCCATAAAGGTCAAAGCCATTAGTGTATGACATGGAATACTTCAATTTCTAGCACACAGTATCTGCATCCAGCACAAATCATGTATAATTTGAAGACAACGCTTCATCCAGTTTGGGGTTGCAGTAACATTTGGTGGTACAACATTAGTTTGAATTTGTTTTAACTTCAATGAGCTAATTCAGCTTTTAATCGGTTGAGGGAAAAGATAATTGAAGATCAAGACTGCAAACCAAGCACAACACTCATGGTCTACTGCAGGGGTTCCCAACCTCTTTCGTCCCGTTTACCCCTGGCAACTTTAATAGCACATAACAATGTATTTCACTTATTTATGAACAACTAATGATGAACAGAACCAAACACAGTCAGTCAATGAGAAAAAATATGTACAAATCCAGAATCAATAAATTCACCCCCTGAGTAGGCAAAATTTACCCCTTGAGGGTAAATTTAGCCCAGGTTAGGAACCCTTGGTCGACTGGGTGGCAGTGATTTCTCCCACCCCCAGCCCTATATTATGCTTCTGCGTAGTATTGTTACAGTAGACATCTCAAGGCACTGGAAAAACATCGCCGTCACTGTTCCCACAAACTCCTTCAAATTCACTGACAGTCACTGGATATTTGTGAGCTCCTCCAGGCTGATGACCCCACCAGTGAGGCTCTAGTAATTCTCAATCTGTAATGTTTGACTGAGACATCATTTACATGCACCACACCAGACTCGCAATGCAAACACACTGTTCCAGGCTCTGTCGAAGGAAGACATTTCTAGGGAGACAGAGTGAAAGATTCAAGTATGAATTGAAAATTCCACATAGAATGTAGAACACAGAAAAGTACAGAACAGGAACAGTCCTTCCGCCCAAAATGTCTGTACCAAACATGATGCCTTCCTCAGAGTGTGTGCATGTATGGACATATATATGTAGATCAGTTACAGAAATGGCAGATGGAGTTTCATCCTAGCAATGGGGATATTGCTCTTTGAGAAGTCAAATGTTAATGGAAAGTATACGGTTTATATTATATATATATATATATATATATATATATATATATATATATATATACACACACACACATATATATATATATACATATATATATACATATATAGTGAACTGAGATGCCAGCATGTATCCCTGCAGAACTCCACTGGCCAGATATCCAGCCTAACGCCTTTCCTCCACAATCCAGTGCCTTCTTTAAGTAAGCCAGTTCTGGCCAAATCACAATTAATCTTCTAGATCAGCCTATCATGGGGTCTTTATCAAATGCCTTACTAAAATCGATGTAGACAACGTCCCTCATTTATCACTTTTATTGCCTCCTCAAAAATCTCAATCAAGTTGGTAAGACACATACAAAACCTGGCTGTCCATAATTAATCCATTCTCTTCCAAATTGGAGTAAGTCTTATCCTGAAGAACCTTCTCCAATAGCTTTCCTACCACTGGTGTGAGGCACATTGGCCTGTAATTCCTTGGATTCTCTCTAATTCCTTTTTTAAACAAAGGGACTAGGGAGACAAATTAAACTCAAATTCTGCCAACGTTGTCTACATCGATTTTAGTAAGTCAATATTGTGGTCACCAACTACGACAACCCTGTTGCTTTTGCATCTTTCAGTAATCTATCTCCATATCTGTTCCTCTATCTCATGCTGGTTATTGGTTGGACTTACAGTACAACCCAATGAAAGTGATTGCACCTTTCTTATTTTTTAGCTCTACCCATTTCTCCTTCTACAAACCCTCCAGTATGTCTTCTCTGCAGAGAAAGAGTTGGGGAATGGTGCCTGGGTACATTTTGGACAAGGAGTGTTCAATGTAACTAACTAAAAGATAGGCACATCTGGGGTCCACGGTAGTGTCCATGGCTACAGTTTTGACTTGAAGAAAGAATGAGGAGTTAAAAGAGGAGTTGTTAAAGGTGAGTGTTAGTTGAGGGGAAATTATTGGATATCTGTTCAAGGAAGAACCAGAGGGCCCTAAGGCCCTCCTGATGGGGATGGAGCTGTAAATGGACTGGACGTCCATGGTAAAGACGAGGCGATAGGGGCCCAGGAATTGGAGCTTTTGGAAGTGGTAAAGAGCTAGTGAGTTGTCTCGGATGTTGGTTGGAAGGGACGGAACAATGAGAGGCAAGATAGAATTGAGGTATTTGGAGATGGGTTTGGTGAGTGAGGAGCGGGCAGAAACTAAGGGCCTGCCAGGACAGTCTTGTTATGGATTTTGTGAACAAAATAAAAGGGACCAATGTGGGTTTAGGGAATTATAAGATTGGAGACTGGAGAGATGACTGCTGGACATTGGTGATGATTTCTGAGATAGTGGCCACGTGTTCATTTGTGGCATCCTGGCAAAGAGCTAGGCATGAGGAAATGTCTAACCCAATGGTATTGACTGCACAATGGTGTTGCATAGACTCGCCCTGTGAAAGGGGACATAAGAAAATAAACAGGAAACAGAGAGCAGAGCAGCATCCAGCACTATTGATTAGCTCAGTATTTTCCATTTACCCTATGCCCCTGAACTTTAAGGGTCCCAAAAAGCATATGTGGATTTCAGATTTGGGTTTTAGCCGATACCCCAGTAAGTATGTCACTGACCAAAGTTAAATCTGTGTTCATCGTGAAGTTTGGCTTATTCAGAACTGTGGAAGGAAAACCCAGGAAATGTCCTTGCTTTGCTCTGGGCTCTATTTTGCTCAGTTATGGAAATTTGGAACCTGCATAATTAAAACAAAAGAAGGTTTAAGGTGGCAAATCTCATAGTCTCAACCTTGGATGCCTGGTATGATCAAAGACCCTCGACAATCCAAAATACTAAAAAATAAGGATAAATGAATAAGCAGAGTTATTGAAACATAGAACTACACAGCATAGAAACAGGTCCTTTGGCTCATTCTGCCCACGTTGACCAAGTTGGCTTATTTGGCTAATGCCATTGGCTGCATTTAACCCACAGTCCTTCCTATCCATATATCTATCAAAATGTATTTTAAAAGTTGTAATTGTATCTACTTCTATAGCTTCCTCTGGCAACTCATTTCAGACATGGACTACATCCTCTGAATGAAAATGTTGCCCTGAGGTTCCTCTTAAATCTCTTCCCTCTAACTTTAAGCCTGTGCATTCTGGTTTTATCTGTAAACTTTATTCAGGGCCTCGTGGATGTTGTACACCTCAATAAGGTCACCCCTTAGCTTCCTACGCTCCAAAGAAAGAAGATCTAGCCGTTACCTATAAATCAAGCCCACAAGTCCAGCTGACATATCTTCTGCACCCTTTCCAACTGAATGACATAATTCCTACAACTGGGTGGCCAGAACTGCAGATAGTACTTCAAAAGTGGTCTCACCAACGGGTTGTACAACTATATAATGATGTCCCAACTTTTGTACTCAAAGTGAATTTATTTAGATAAATAACAAATAATAAATGTCAATGCATTTTCTTAGGTCCTTTGGAAATTAATCAGACAGTTGAACATTGTAGGGAGCTAAGCTATATCTTTGTATGTATTTCTTAATTGTGACTGTTTTAAGCATTTTAATTTTATTAATTACAAAATCAGTAATGTATATTATTTTTTCTAATTAATTTGATTATTTATAAATATGTTGGAATGTATCTGAACATCAGAAACATATAACGTTTCGAAAACTTTCACAGTCGTCTAAACCCTGGATTATTTTTGTTGAAATGCTTCTGAGCATCCAGAAGCATCTTATTTCTCAACGTTGTTGACAGCCAGCTAACCCCAAGGGTGTGTTCCATCAGTTGGAAAAGATTGTAAAAGTTGTAAAAGGATGAGCATGTTATTGCACCAGCCCCTCATTAAACCCAATGAAATGTACCCGTGAAAGGCCCAATTGCAGTGAAGCAAATCTTCTTTCCATGTGAATAAAGGGCCTGTCCCACCAGCATGCAACTCTATGCGATTAGCGCGACCTAACGTGGTCGCTTGAGCCGTCCGGCGTCGCGGGGCCGGTCCCACTTCGATCGCCGGAGCCATGCGGAATTGTGCGGAGTTCGTCCTGAGTTCGTCCCGACACCGCGCGGTGCTCCGAAAAACCGACTATGTCCAAAAATTCCGCACGGCAACGGCTTGTCGGCTCGCAGTCGCCTCAACATTTAAACACCGCCCGGACATCGTGCCTCCGTGAACCTATTTGTAAGTGCCTCCGTGATCCTCTATGTGTGTGGCTCCGTGGCCCTCTGTGTGTGTGTGCCTCGGTGCCCCTCTCTGTGTGCCCCTCTCTGTCCTGGCGAACTTACCTTGGACTTCGCTCCAAGTTCGCCTCACTTTGCGCCGCGTTGCGCCACTCACCCGACCTCCGCGCGGCCCCTGCTGCCGGTTTGGTTGCGCTTGCCGCATGCAGGCGCATGCTGGTGGGAACGGCCCTGTACAGGGGATCACCCGACCTCCGCGCGGCCCCCGCTGCCGGTTTGATCGCATTCATCGCATAGAGTTGCATGCTGGTGGGACAGGCCCTTAAGTGTTCTAATTTAGCCCAGGGATCAGCAGTGTGGGCAGCTTACTGCTGACTGCAAAGTCCAAGCCAATAACTGGCATGAAAAATGTTGATGTTTAGTGTCTCACCATCTGGTAGTAATGAATATGAAAATGAATTTATTATATCTTCAGATCATTAATTTAAGTGTATAAAGACAAAATTTACAGGATCATTTTTGTTTCATGTGTGCATTTTCTTTAGAAAAATATATCAATCTGATGTTAGCAATGTAAAGAGAACTCGGATTTAGTATCTGTTAAAATATGCCATATATGCACCAGTTTTAATGGATGGTTAACTTACTGATTTAAAGTAATAATGCACAGTTAAATACACATTCAATTGTTGGGATCATAATGATTTTCAATAGCAATTATATGCTGTTAAGTGTATATTGGGAAGGTAATTTGTAATTAGCACTTACTGTAACTGACCATCTGCTTGTTCTCCAATTAACTCCAGGCGTCTGTACTGCAAAATGCATTAGTTATTTCTTTTGCACTGAGCAACACTTTACATCCATCACCACTATAGTAAAATGAGGTGGGCAAGCCAATCCATTAGTGGGCAATTGTTACTGTAAATGTACTGGCTTTAGTGCTTCATGCTGTCATTGACTTGTTGCTACCTTTTTGGACATTTCCATTTGTGAGGAAACTCAAGTGATTGCGAGAAAAACTGCTATCATGCAACAAGCCTTATATGTAAAAATGTCTTGCTCCCAATGTTGGAGTGTATCCAAAAATAGAATGTTATACAAATCAGTAAAATACTTCACAAGGAAAGGCCATAAAGAGAGGGACGGACTATTATCAGAAACTCTGCCAAAAGTCTGCACTACCCACTCGTACAAGAAATGAGTTGGGGAAAGAGCATGAAGGACTGAAGAAGGGTCTCGACCCGAAACGTCGCCTATCTCCTTCGCTCCTTAAATGCTGCTGCACCCGCTGAGTTTCTCCAGACTTTTGTGTACCCATGAAGGATGATTGTTGTATTCTCAACACAAAACACCAGTGGGAGTTAGGAGGAGTTTCGGGCATATTTTTCGACATGACTTAAAATAGTACAGCATTAAATTCTGTTTAATGTGTAAGTTAAACATTAGTGGTGAGAGGTTGTATAAACAATACTTTTTCATATCTTTGTGACATCCATTTAAGTACATAAATCTTCTAACCTACATATTACTTGTCGGTGACAAGTGCACAACACATAATGTGAAAAATTAAGCAGTCTTTAGTTCTACCGTATAATATACTGACTGTGTTGCTTTCTTTTTTTTTCAGTTCACCCCATTATGCCTGTCCCGAAGTCATCAGGGTAAGTATCTACCAAGGAAAAACTTTGTAGCTGTTTTTTTTAAATATGAATATAAATCCATCATGAGAAGAGTAATAGTCTGTTCAACCAAATATTGTTTTCTTCTGTTACCTTAGGAATATCTAGTCTAATGGAGCAAAGAAATAAGTCATGTTTGAAAAGGCACAAAATAGGGAAAGCAAGTGGGCTAAAGAACAGCAGATTTATTGGTATAATGAATGCCTTTCAGATCCTGTACATAATTCATTTTGTATTTGATTTTGTACAGGAAATATTTTGGACCAAAGTAGGAAATCATATCTAGCAGCCTTAGCTAATATTCACTTTTTGCATCTTTGAGATTATTTCTCCCTGGCCTAGAAATTCATTGGTGCTCTTTTCCAGCTTTCAGAAATAAATAATAATCTCCTTTACACTGCACTTACAGAACCTCAGATTTGTAACAACAGTGCTGGTAGTAACTCTACTGCAATGTTTCAGAAAGATTTGGTGTTTTGGTTAAAATCTCCTGCATTAGAAACATTTCTGACCTCAGGACGGAGTCCTTAAAGTTACATTACAATACTGTCGGCACTCTAATGGCCACTGGGAACATCGGCTAATATTGCATGTGTGCTATAACGATGGGAGGGAAAGTCTTCCCAGGGAGGCAGTAGAACTAGCTCAGGGTTCAGGAGAATGATGCATGGAGATGGCTTCTTTATGCAAAGTGTTCTTATGGCAGAAGTTGCCAGGGAGGTATCTGCAGGGCCCTCTAAGAATGCCTAAGTATTTTGGAAGCACTGCAGTGCAGCCAAATGTCTTGTCCAGATGTGAGTATAAAATCACAATGACTCAAAAGCAGCAGTGAGCAACAAAGTGTCATCTATGCCATTCATCAGCAGAAGCATCCTTCTGTGGTCCAAAGGTAAGGGTTTTGAGTGAAGGTCAATTTAATTTTGAGAACACTGCAGACACTTGAGTTTGCAGATTGAGATTTGTTTGCAACCTATGAAAATCACAAGTATGTTTACTAACTGTTGAATAGTTTATAATGGTTAAAGGAGCCAAAAGATTGTCAGAAAAGGAGAGAAGAAGAGGAGTGAAATGTAAAGCAAAAGAGAGAATATGTGGAAGGAGACACGAGAGGGGTGGGGGAGAGAAAGTGGGATAGAACAGTGGAGAAATGACTGCAGTGTGTTACTTAAAATTGGAGAATTCAATGTTCATAGCATTGGGTTCATAGCATTAAGCAGTGAGGTACTGTTTGGTTTGATCTGTACTGATGAGCTCAATGTAGTCATACAGGATTAAATTTAAAAATTAGCAGAGTTTGGAGATATGGTCAACAGTGAAGACATTGGCGCAGAAGTAGAGTTGCTGCCTTACAGCGCTTGCAGCGCCGGAGACCCGGGTTCGATCCTGACTACGGGTGCTGTCTGTACGGAGTTTTAATGTTCTCCCCGTGACTGCGTGGGTTTTCTCCGAGACCTTCGGTTTCCTCCCACACTCCAAAGAGGTACAGGTTTGTAGGTTAATTGGCTTGCTATAAAAAATGTAAATGGTCCCTAGTGTGCGTAGGATAGTGTTAGTGTTCGGGGATCGCTGGTCGCCGTGGACTCGATGGGCCTGTTTCCGCGCTGTATCTCTAAACTAAACTAAACGTTAGTAGTAGACTACTAAAAAAGGCAGAGAGGCTGGCTATTGAGTGGCAATTGAAATTTAATTCAAGAAAGTGTGAAATAATGCACTTTGGCAGAAAGAATAAGGAGAGAAATAAGGAGAACAAGGACTGTGGCGCAGCGGATGGGTTGCTGCCTTATAGCGTCAGAGACATGGATCCGATCCCGACTACAGGTGCTGTCTGCATGGAATTTGTACGTTCTCCTCGTGACCGCGTGGGCTTTCCCCGAGATCTTCGATTTCCTCCCACACTCGAAAGACGTACAGGTTTGTAGGTTAATTGGCTTGGTATAAATGTAAATAGTCCCCGAACGGCCAGTTTCCGCACTGTATCTCTAAACTAAACAATATAGACTAAATGGAACTGTTTTAAAGGAGGCACAGGTACAGTGGGAGCTGGGTTTTGGCATACACAAGTCTTTGAAAATGACAGGCATTTTTAGAGTGCTGTTAGTAATGCACATGAGGCCTCCTAATTCATAAATAAAGGCATCAAGTACAAAAAACATGAAAGTTTGAAAAACACTATTTGAACCATGTCTGAATTATTTAATTCAATTCATGACCATACCACACTCCATGAAGAATATAAACCTCTCAGAGGAGATGCTGAACAGATTTAATGAAATTATTCCAGAAATGAAGGATCTCAGATGTAAGGAGTGTCCTTGCAGCAAAAAATCATTGTAGGTTTAGATGGGTTAAAAGGAAAGAAAGTGTGCTCAAACGCAGGTGGTTCAATGAATATACAGAGTATAAGTGAGTATACAGATGAAAAGTGATGAGCAAAATGAATGTGAGTGAAACATTGCACAGGGAGTGTTGTTTAGTTTAGTTTAGAGATACAGCGCAGAAACTGGCCCTTTGGCCCACCAGGTCCGCACCGACCAGCGATCCTTGCATATTAACACTATCCTACACCCACCAGGGACAATTTTTACATTTACCAAGCCAATTACCCTACGATTTTGGAGTGTGGGAGGAAACCGAAGATCTTGGAGAAAGCCCATGCAAGTCACGGGGAGAACGTACAAACTCCGTACAAACTCCGTACAGACAGCACCCGTGGTTAGGATCAAACCTGGGTGTCTGGCGCTGCATTTCCTGTAAGGCAGCAACTCTACTGCTGACTGCCCTCACGTGGTTAAGACTTGTCGCGTCGTTGTGGTGGAAACAATTAAGGTGCCCAGAGGGGATTTGAGAAACGATAATTTGCAGGGCTGCAGGGAATAGGACTTAACAGGTTCCTCTACAGGGTCAGCGCAGACTAATTTGGCTGAACTGCCTTCTGTTGGTGGAAATAGCGGTGCAACCAGTACTGGGGTTAATTGGAAAAGAAGATAGGAGGTGCAAAAGAAGAACCTGATGCAATGAGCAATCCAAAAAGATAAACAGAGAGTCGGCAGATTCCAAAATTGCATTGATGATGAGCCGGGGGACTTTCATGACCCAGATAATTCTGATTAGTTCAGAAGAAGCTGCAAACATGAATAAGATCAGGCCTATTAAAAAATATTCTAAATACATGGTACATAGGCATTCTTATTCACAAAAAAAAGCAGATAATTAGTATCATCACAGTTGTTTATAGAATATACTTTGTCCCATTATCACATAACAGATTTATTCTCAATTTATTTGAGAATAACCTCAGATTTGGAGCAACTAGATAAAGCAGGCTCTTGCACTGTGTATCAAATAAGGGATTTAATATTAGAAAACATTGGAGTTCAAAATTACTGGTAGCATTGTAGTCCTCAAATATTCGAGTTGAAATAAATTAGTTCTAAAAGTGGCTTCTTCTTCTTCTTGCGTATGGCGTGCACAGCCTAAAGCTGTAGGACAACTTGTTCTCTTTGATTTTCTGTGTGTGCACGCCAGGTTGATTGCATTTGTAGAAACGGGGTGGACCACGTGAAGGTTGCAATCTCCCACCCCTAAAAGTGGGCTGAAGATAGATAGATTTTTGATCATAGAAACATAGGAAATAGATGCAGGAGTAGGCTATTCGGCCCTTCGAACATGCACCACCATTCAATATGATCAAGGCTGATCATCGAACTCAGTATCCTGTACTTGCCTTCTCTCCATACCCCCTGATCCCTTTAGCCACAAGGGCCACATCTAACTCCCTCTTAAATATAGCCAATGAACTGGCCTCAACTACCTTCTGTGGCAGAGAATTCCAGAGACTCACCACTCTGTGTGAAAAATGTTTTCCTCATCTCGGTCCTAAAGGAATTCCCCCTTATCCTTAGACTGTGACCCCTTGTTCTGGACCTCCCCAACATCGGGAACAATCTTCCTGCATCTAGCCTATCCAACCCCTTAAGAATTTTGTAAGTTTCTATAAGATCCCCCCTCAGTCTTCTAAATTCTAGCGAGTACAAGCCAAGGCTATCCAGTCTTTCCTCATATGAAAGTCCTGACATCCCAGGAATCAGTCTGGTGAACCTTCTCTGTACCCCCTCTATGGCAAGAATGTCTTTTCTCAGATTTGGAGACCAAAACTGTATGCAATACTCCAGGTGTGGTCTCACCAAAACCCTGTACAAGTGCAGTAGACCCTCCCTGCTCCTATACTCAAATCCTTTTGCTATAAATGCTAACATACCATTTGCTTTCTTCACCGCCTGCTGCACCTGCATGCCTACTTTCAATGATTGGTGTACCCTTTTCCTAATTTGCCACCATTAAGATAATAGTCTACCCTCCTGTTTTTGCCACCAAAGTGGATAAGCTCACATTTATTCACATTATACTACATCTGCCATGCATTTGCCCACTCACCCAGCCTATCCAAGTCACCTTGCAGCCTCCTAGCATCCTCCTCACACCTCACACTACCCCTCAGCTTAGTGTCATCCGCAGACTTGGAGATGTTGCATTCAATTCCCTCGTCCAAATCATTAATATATATTGTAAATAGCTGGGGTCCCAGCACTGAGCCTTGCGCTACCCCACTAGTCACTGCCTGCCATCCTGAAAAGGACCCGTTTACTCCTACCCTTTGCTTCCTGTCTGCCAGCCAGTTCTCTATCCACATCAATACTGAACCCACAATACCCTGTGCTTTAAGTTTGTATACTAATCTCACTAATCATTTGCTCAGTACGGGTGTTACGGGTTAAGGGGAAAAGGCAGGAGAATGGGGTTAGGAGGGAGAGATAGATCAGCCATGATTGAATGGTGGAGTAGACTTGATAGGGCGAATGGCCTAATTCTGCTCCTATCACCTATGACGTTACGAGGTCAGAGCTTCAACCAAACTTTACTACCTTTCTTCATATACTGAATAAATCTATATCAATGATTTGAATTGAGAATGTATATGGCATGGTTAGCAAGTTTGCAGATGGCACTAAGTGGGTGGTATTGTAGTTAGTGAAGATGGTTGTCAGAAATTGCAGCAACATCTTAATTGGTTGGGCAGGTTGGCTCAGGAATGGTTGATGGAATTTAATACAGAGAAATGTGAGGTGTTGCATTTTGGGAAGACCAACATCGGTAAGACCTACACAGTGAATGATAGGGCTCTGGTGAATGTTGTGGAGCAGAGGGATCCAGGAGCACAAGCACATAGCACATAGTTCATCGAAAGTAGCACCACAGGTAGAGATGGTTGTAAAAAAGGCTTTTGGCACCTTGACCTTCATCAGTCACAGCATAGAAGTTGAGATACAGCCACTGTTGGCAATGCTGCTGCTATTTACTATATTGAGGGTTTGCATAGACAAATATTGAGTGTGGTTAGAGAACAGAATCCAAATTCCAAGCATTTGTTCCTTTAATGTTTCATTGTCCGAGGTTTTGAAATGCACATTATATCCACCTGTCTCTCGATCTGCCTCGTTACCTTTAGATGCAGAGGAAGTGCAGCTTTGTCATTGATATGGTTTATTTTGCTCGGTTGGACATACAGAACCCAGTGTTTTTTAAGAAGTTGGGGTATTTCCCAAGTGTTCTGGCTCGCATTTATTCCTCAATAAAATCATGAAAAAAGCATCTGATCACCACTATTTTATATTGCTACATAAGCAAATTTACACTTCACGTGTACTTTATGAATTGTATAAAAGCTGTTATATGATTTTCATAGGCGAAAGGTGATGAAATAGGTCCTTCAAACCATCATGTCCAAGCCAAACATAAAAGCCCTCTACAGATGGCATTTTAAATGATAATTTGAATACTAAACATTGAGAGTGTACCTACCTCCACCCCACGGAGTCCCACGGTGACCTAATCCATCCTGTCGGTAGCAGTGGCCTAATCCATCCTGTCGGCAGCAGTGGCCTGAAGAAAGCGCGTCCTGTCAGGGACTACAACGTGAGCCACAACAACAGCAGCGTCAAGCAACCGGTGAAGGGGGGCTCACTGATGCAGACTAACAGCATCGGCGCCTTGTTGTAAGTTGACAGCGGTGACCGAGCTCGACCTGCTGGTGGAGTCGGCGTAAAGAAACGCTGCCCCCAGAGACTACAATTTGAGCCGCAACAACTGCTGACTCAACGGGACTGTGCGGTGTGTGAAAAAGGTTTCACTGGTGCACCTTGCAAGCCAGGGTTCCCATTGGCAGTTCCATCCACTATAGCCCAAAATCCTTTATAAGGGGTTCCGTTAAAATGAGGGTTTACTATATTACTTCCACTCATGCTGGAATATTATCTAAGGGATCTGTGTGGATCATCTACTGAACAGTTGCAAAACCAGTTGAGCATGAGCCACTTCTGCAAAAAACAAAATGCCAGAGGAACGCAGCGGGTCAGGCAGCATCTATGGAGAGAATAAACAGACAGCGTTGGGGTCACGTCCCTTCATCAGACTGATGGAGAATTGGGGAAAAAGCTGGAAAAGTGAGTAGGGGTTGGGCAAAGACTGGTAAGTGATAGGTGGATATAAGTGAGGGGGGGGTGGGGTGATTGGTGAATGGTAAAAATGGTAGAGTGATAAAGGTTAGAGGTGAAAATGCGACACAATGGTGTCAGATAAGTAAAGAAGAGGAGGAGTTGAAAAGTAAAACCAAAGGGAGAGATATGGGTGGCTGAGCTCAGCATGGACGAGCAAGAGCAGGATTAGGAGGAAAATAGGGAACTTGGGGATGTGAGGGCTGAGAAATGAGCGTAAGGAGGAAGGGAAAGTAGCAGTATGACTGGGGTGGTGGGAAGTGGTGGGGAAAGGTGGGAGAAATGTATGCACACCGTGGTGGGGACAGGGGCAGGGGGAAGAAATAAAATAAAAGAAAGAGAGGGGGTAGGGGAGGGTTACTTGAAATCATGTTTGCTAATCATTTTAACTCACCTCTCACGCCTGGCATTGGCTTTTACAGATCAATTGACCCGCTGGTATTAAGAAAGATCATGGCTGATCCAATCTTGCTTCAACATCCCTTTCCTGATCTTGCCCCATACCCTGTTGTTCAAGTTGTTTCAATCTCTAACTTGAATATATTCAATAACTTTGCTTTCACATCGCTGTAGAAAATTCCAGAAACTCATAACCTGAACCAGAGACAAAATTCCTCCATATCTTTGCCTTGTGGGAAGGGTTGTAGGGAAATCACCTATTCTGAAGCTATGCCTCCCAGTTCTACATATCACCACTGGGGAAAACATCCCCAGTGGGAAACATCCACTCCAGCCTGCCAGCATCCACCCTGTCAACGTCCCTCAGTATCTTATACGTTTCAGTAAGATCAGCTCCCATTTTCTATATTGCAATGTGTGTAAGCCCCAAGCTACTCAACTTACCAGGAATTAACCGTGAACCTTCTCTGTACTACTTCCAATGCCAATACACCCTTCCTTAAATATGGAGACTCAATCTGTTTGCAGTACCCCACATTGTATCTCACTAGTGCCATGTAAAGTTCGATTAATACTTCCCTATTGTTCATACTCCTTTGTAACTATTGGCTGTACCTACATGATGACTTCTGGTGTTGCAAGTACGAGCAGTCCCAAATCCCCTTGCACTGCAACATTTTGTAATAACATTCCACAGCTTGCTTTTTCATTCTTCCTCCTAAAGTGGCTAATCTCACAACCTGCCAACTTCGTGCTCATTCACATAATAACCCCACTACATTCAGTCCAAGTCATTAATATAGTATAACGAGTAGCACCTGACTAATTACTGATTACCAGTTCATTAAATGACCGATATATCCGCTCTGTCTGTTTTCGATTTGTTAGCCACTCTCCTGAGGCTGCCAATATATTATCCAAATCTCTTTGCACCACAGTGAAAGGGATGCCAGTTGGACATTGAACGTGGGTATTTTTCCGTTTTAAGTTTAAATATTTATTTACTTTTTCTTTCTGTTATTTCTTCTTCCCCTTTATTGAATTTTAATTTTTTTTATTTTGTTATTCCTAATATTGTTACCAGATTTAATATTGACCTCACCCAATCTAATTTAACCCCTTTCTCATTCTGTCTACTGTTTATTTTGTGATTCTTAAATCTCAAGGAAATGCATGTTAGCCCAGTAGTTCATCAAAGTATCAAATAATCCTTTCTGTGCTGTCATCAACACCCACTTCTAGTAAATAAAAGCTTTTGAGCTGAAGGATGCAAGAAATTGCCCACAGAGCAAGAAATGTCATGCAATTTCCTACAGCAAATTCCAGCCACATCCATTACACTTTGTTACATAGTATACTATTGAAAGATTTATTTACCGGATTAATGCTAAATATTTTCAGCTTCCTCGTTCGATTGATGCTTGTGAATCATTGTTCCACCAATGTCATCGAAGATAGGAAAGTTTTCAATTTCTATGACAAATTATTCATTTTTTAAATTCTAGGACATAATATTGTTCTCTTTCTTGGTTTTTTTTGTACTCTTTTGCAGACCTCTAAATTACTGAACCTTTTCAGAATTTTCATACAAATTAATTTTGTAAACTGTTGCTGTATTGAGGCAGCATAGCACAATTGCATTTCAGTTCGATAGGTTGGCTTTTAGCTCAAGCAATACCGAGAAACAACTAACTGTTGTAATGCAGAATTGATAAGGCAAGCTAGTACTTATTTGTGTTCATAACCCATTATTTACTGCAGCCGATTTAAAAGACCCAATGCCAAGCCTAGACTTGGATGAAAATATTTATTTATTTCACTGCAGATGTATCTTCATGTTTCAGACATTATGGGTGGTGGTCTATATTTTCTGCTAGATCTAAAACTCCACTAGCTGATGTTGGCCTTATGTGTGTCACTCTAAAGAATGGAATAAAATAAAACTACCAAATGAATGCAGATATTCTGATTCAGCTATCTTTAGAGTAACTATTCTGGGACACTGCTGTAACTGGTACTTCATTTGCGAAACTTTGTTTGATAATAAATGCATGGGAACATGCAGATAGATAAATGTAGATTATATTCATAATCATATTCTCTTCAAAGTCTGTGACACATTGAATACATAGTAATGTGAAGAATGCTGTAAATCTTTTATATGTTTCAGCAGTTTGATACAATCATACCTCATTATAATGATCCCTTGAGAATTTTCAACAAGTTGTATCCTGGGGCAGGGGGATATTTGCTTTATACTTCAAAAATTCAATTTCTTTCTCCGTGGCTTTGTTTAAAACCGAGAAACAAGTAAATTCTATAGTTCTATCCCACCTTTAAACTTTATACCGAATTGATGCTTTCTTTGATGAGTAACCTCGTACTCCTCAGGTAGTCCCTCGGGATTGAGGATGATTTGCTTCCTGTGCAGCTTTATGGGTTCTCAGGTTGTCAATATATGTAATGCAGATTCCTCCACAGATAAGACGTGGAACATAAGTGAATACAAGTAATATGGAACGAGGTAGTTGAGGCAGGTACTACGATAACGTTTAAGTGACATTTGTACAGGTAAATGGATAGGATAGGTTTAGAGGGATATGGGCCAGGCGCAGGCAGGTGGGACTAATGGGACATGTTGGTCGGTGTGGGCAAGGTGGGCCTAAGGGCCTGTTTCCACACCGTATGACTCTATGACTCTCAAACAGGAGGTGCCTGATGGGGGTTGGAAGGTGGTTTGCTCCATCTTTTGCTTATACAAGCTTTCAGTGTGTTCCCAGTGCATTGCCTCAAGGTTCTCAATGCAACCTCAAATGTCTCTTCCCCCATGGTGTGTGGTCATGGACCAGAGATTCTCAGTAAATAATAACGAACATGCTGCATTATTTCAAAGAAGCTTTGAGCACCTCCCTGAATCTTCTCCTCTATCTGCCTGGGGTAATCTCTTCCTACAACAGAGCCCAAAATAGCCACCTCTTCTGAGGGTTTCAAGAGTGCTATGATTCCACCCCATGGCTGAAGAGTGATGAATTATTCTCATAACCCAAGCTCATTCATTTAATATAGTGGAGTCTTATTCACATTAAAGTGGCAGTCAAAAGCTATTAAAAAGTGCTGGAGCAGGCAGCAACTCTGGAGGACATGGATAGACAATGTTTTGGGTCAGGATTCTTCTTTGGACTGATTGTAGGTGGGATGGGAATGAAGAGGTGGGGGCAGGGCAAAGTCTTGCAAGTGATAGGTGGATACAGGTGAGGGGGGTTTTCAATGGCAAATGGGTGAACAAATGTAAGTTAAGATAAGGAGAGAATAGGCGTGAAATGTGAAGCCAGGGGGAGGTATATAGGTGGAAGCAGAAAAGGGGGATATGATAGTGAACAAAATGAGCACACATTGGGTTGTGGAAAAGCGCAGGAAAAAGAGGGGAAAAGAAAAAAAGGGGGGGGGTGTTACCTAAATTTGGCAAATTTAATGTTCATGTTGTTAGGTTGCAAGCACTCCGGTGGAATATTCCTCTAGTGTGCATGTAACCTCACTCTATAAATGGAGGAGATGCTGTTCCATTTATCTTACAAATAAAATTCAATGCAACAGGAAGAACAGTGTTAAGCTGGAAAGAGTGCAGAAATATTTACGAGGATGTTGCCGAGACTTTAGTGCCTGAACGATAGAGAGAGGTTGGACAGGCTAGGACTTTATTCCTAGAAGCGCAGGATAATGGTTGGTGATCTTCTAGAGCCGTGTAGATATAGATAAGGTAAATTCACAGAGTCTTTTACCCAGATAAGGGAAATCAAGAAGCAGGGGGAGAGGTTTAAAGTGAGAGGAGAAAGATTTACTAAGAATCTGAGGGGCAACCTTTTCACACAGAGGGTAGCAGGTATTTGGAACAAGCTGCCGGAGGAGGTAATTGAGGCCGGTATTATAACAAAAGTAGTTTGGATAGGTTCATGGTTAGGAAAGGTTTAGCGGGATATGGATCAACGTGGGCAGATGGGACTGGTGTAGATGGGGCATCTTGGGCAAGTCGGGCCAAAGGGCCTGTATCTGTGCTGCATGACTCTAAAGCAATGACTGAAATTTAAAGCCAGTATTTATAATTTGAGAAAGGTAAGAGGGTAGGAAAAAGGAGCTAAGAGTCACTTAGCTGCATTGCACAGAAATGCACCCTTCAGCCACCACATCCACGCTTTTCTACACTCATCTTATTTACCCACATTAGAACCATGTCGCTCTGTGCCTTTTCCATTTACGTGCCTGTGTAAATGCCTCTGGAATATAGTAATTGTATCTGATTCCATAACCTTGTCTGGCAATATGTTCCAGAGATCAATTGTTTTCTGTTTCAAAAAACCTACTGCTCAGAAATATTTTTAAACTCCCATCTTTCCCTTAAAACTATGTCCTCTTGTTTTTGATACGCATAGTAGAAGAAAGGTTTTGACTATCCACCCTCCTGTCATAATCTTATATCCTTTTATCAGGTCACCTTCAGCCTCCTTTACTCCATGGAAAACATCCCCAATCTATGGCATTTCTCCCCATAATTATTGTGACCAGACAATACGACCAGACAATATCCTGGTGAATCTCCTATGATAAGCTACCAATACTTAGGCCATCCTTGATTATGAACTATCACAGGAATTTATTTTCTCAAAATGTCAGTAAGATTTTATTTCCCACCTCCAGTTTGATTATTGGTCATTGGAGATTGGGCCAACACTTAGGCCAGATAAAACAGAAAATGGCAGGCTGTTTTCACAGAAAGGCATTAGTGTATTTAATCAGGTTTATGTGATAATCCTGAATCTTACATGCATTTTGTTATACACTGGCTGATAAATTACCAGTTGTAATCAACTACATTTCACTACTTGCCTTGCTGGGATTTTGTACTGTTGCCGAATTCATTACATCCATTTTATATTCAACAGAAGCAGTTTTGGCATATAATTGAAAAGTTGCACCATATCATAGTGAATTGTTGACAACTCATCTATCACTGTCAATGTAAATATACTTGTTCATTGGAACATTATAATTTTGAAGGTACGCAGGAGCAAGTCAGATGCTGCCTTCAGTATTTGAATAGCATGGACCCTGTAAAGTTGATCTGCACCTCACTCACACTTATCCACCTTTCTCCTTTATACTGTATGCCCGGAAATCTTCATATTTCAAGTCTACAATCTCAATCTTTGAAATCCACAGCTTTTTGAGGGACAGCATTTTGCAGATTTCTCGTAAACCTTGTGTGGAGAAGGAATTTCACATTCACTTTTTAAAAGGTTTACTGTGATTTCTCCTGTGCCGGATGCCTCACCAGAGTGAAAAGGCTCTCTCTGTCTACTTTATTCAGCATGACAAGAAGGCATTCTGCAGAATCTATCCCTTTGGAGACGCTCTGCAAATACTCTGGGGAGGCTCTCAAAACTCAAAGTACATCACGTTTTTAGACTCTTATGAGCAAAGAGAACAGCAGGTTTAAAAGCAATTGCAATAGCTACAACAACATAGTGTACTTCAATATTTTGGGTACAAACAAATGATTTCATTGAATTACATGTTTACGATGCCTGCATATCTTACAATCCTACAACCTTGCATCATTTTGCTGTTTTGCACACATATCTACCTAGTTGGTAAGATTTTTGTGGTTGGTAAGATTTTAAAGTCCATCATTAAGGATAAGGTTTTAGGGAACTGGGAACCATTTGATAATATAGGTTAATAATATATATCTTGCCCTAACAAATCTGTTGGAATTCTTTGAGGAAGTGACAAGCAAGACAGACAAAGGAGAGTCAGTGGATGTTGTTTACTTGGATTTTTAAAAGATCTCTGATATGGTGTTGCACATGAGGCTGCTAAACAAGATAGGAGTCCAGGGTATTAGAGGCAAGGTACTAGCATGGATAGAAAACTGGCAGACAGCAAAGAGTGGGAATAAAGGGGGCCTTTTATGGTTGGCGGGCGGTGACTAATGGTGTTCCGCTGGGGTTGGGTTCTCTAATTTTCATGTTATATTTTAATGATCTGGAAAATGGAATTAATGGCGTTGTGGCATGGTTTGCGGATAGGTGGAGGGGCAGGCAGTGTTGAAGAAGCAATGTGTCTGCAGAAGGACTTGGACAGGTTGGGATAGTGGACAAAGAAATAGCAAATGGAATACAGTGTAGCAAGTGGATGGTCATGCACTTTGGTGGAAGGAAAAAGGCGTAAACAATTTTCTAAATGTGGGAAGGATTTAGAAATTGGAGGTGCAGAAGGATTTGGGAGTGCCGGTGCAGGATTTTTGAAAATGTTAATTTGCAGGTGGAGTAGGTAATTTCATAAGGTATCAGAGCGGAATTAGTCCATTCAGCCCATCAAGTCTACTCCACCATTCAATTGTGGCTGATCTATCTCTCCCTCCTAACCCCATTCTCCTCCCTTGTCCCCATAACCCCCGACACCCAAACTAATCAAGAATCTGCCAAGCTCTGCCTTAAAAATGTTATTGACTTGGCATCCGCAGGATTCCACAGATTCACCACCCTCTGACTAAAGAAAGATAAGAAGGAAGGAAAATGCAATGTTAGCATTCATTTTAACAATATAAAAGCAACGATGTAATGTTGAGGCTTTGTAAGATGCTGGTCAGACCACATTGGCATATTATGAGCTATTTTGGGCCTCATATCTAAGGAAAGTTGTGCTGACATTGGGGAGGGTCCAGAGGAGATTCACAAGAATGATCCCGGGGATGATTGGGTTAACGTATGAGGAGCATTTTATGGCCAGAGGGTGATGAATCTGTGGAATTCATTGACACAGACGGCATGGAGGTCAAGTCATTTGGTCTTTTTAATACGGAGATTGATAGGTTTAGTTTAGTGTAGAGATACAAGATGGTAACAGGCTCTTCGGCCCACCGACCTGCGATTACCCATGCACTAATTCTATCCTACACACTAGGGACAATTTACAAAAGCCAGTTAACCTATAAACTGGCACATCTTTGGAATGTGGGAGGAAACAGGAGCACCCATAAAAAATCCACGCAGTCACGGAGAATACAAATTTGGTGCAGATGGCACCCGAGATCAGGTCCGAACCGAGGTCCCTGGCGCTGTAACACTGCAACTCTATAGCTAAGCCACTGCTCCGGCCTTGTGGTTCTTGATTATTAAAGGTTACAGGGAGAAGATTGGAGAAGGAGGTTGAGAAGGAAAAGTAGATCAGCCATAATTGAATGGTGGATCAGAACGTATCTGCTCCGCCATTCGATCATGGCTGATCTACGTTTCCTACTCAACCCTATTCTCCTGTCTTATCCCGGTAACCATTGACACCCTTAAAATCAAGAACGGGATAGAACTAGTGGCCTAATTCTGCTCCTATGTAATCTTATGATTTATCATTACAATTTACTCTGTGAACAAGGAATTTCATGCACCCTGGTGTGTATGACAATAAACTAAATATCCTAAATTGACAAGATACCTCAGAATATTCAAACACCTTTAATGGGATAAAGTAATCCATAGGGACGGTCTAAAAGTTTCTGAGGACTGAAAATCCAAACACCAAAGTTATTATTGTGATGATCGACTCTTTGGGTACACAAATATCTCAATGATTGATAGACGGAGCTGTTACGACTCCCAAAGGCAGGTACCTCAGAGCCGCGTAACATAATGAAGAACCAGGTTCAAGTTTAAGAAAATAGTCTTTAATTTAGTTAAAAGAAGACAAAAACCCAAATCTGATTCAAACAACAGTCAGGGACAAGAATTGACTAACAAACCAAATATAACAGTGCTCCAGCCAGCCTCGCAATGGACTGTCGAACCAGAGTCTCTAACCTGCCTAAATGGAGATAACTCTGAAACAAAATACATGAAAACCCTCAGGTCAGCCCTTATCCGTCCCAATACAACATTAAATGACAAATATAGTTAACAATACACAAAGTTCAATGCCATTTGGCCAGGCCTCCTGCAGCTCAGACCGGCAGCCTGTTCACTAGTCAGGGTTGACGAAGAAGAGAGAGAATTCTGGGAACTCCCGGTATTTAAGCTTCTGATGAGTCACCTGTCACCTGTTGCAGCTTGGCCAATCGGGCACAGGAGTCCTTAACCCCTTGATTCCTGACTCCCAGCCACGGGGCCTGCACTCAGGAGAGAAACAGAAAAGGTAAGTACATAGCATTCACCAGGGGGGAGGCGCATAACACCCCCACTCCAAGATACTGAATAAGCTACAGAAGAAACTATTCAGTACTAAAACACAGCTTCGGAAGAAACTATTCAGTACTAAAACTCTACTGGCGCGACAAGGCATCAGCCAAGATATTATCCTTGCCCCTAATGTGCCTGAACTCCAGATTGTATTCTTGCAGCTGCCAACTCCAGCTCATTAACCGCCGGTTCTTATTCTTCATGTTCTGCAAAAAAACCAAAGGGTTATGATCCGTGAATACGATGACAGGGACATTGGTGGAGCCCACATAAACCTTGAAATGACTCAGAGACATTAACACAGCAAGGGTTTCGTTCTCAATGGTGGAATACCACCTCTGATGGGGATTAAACTTCTTAGAGAAGTACGAAACTGGATGCCCCACCCCATCTGAATCATCCTGTATAAGAACCCCACCAACCCCACGATCACTAGCATCCACTGCCAGCTTAAATGGATGCTCAAAATCAGGTGCCGCAAGCACAGGTGCGCGCACCAGAAGACCTTTAGTATGATCAAAGGCTTGTTGACACTCAGCGGACCACACAAAAGCTACCTTCGGAGTCAGCAAATCCGTCAAAGGAGCAGCCACTGCAGAGATGTTTGGACAGAACCCCTTATAGTACCCAACCATAGCCAGATACCTACGGAGTTCAGTCCTAGATGTTGGAACAGGAAATGCGACAATAATGTCCCACCTTGTCCTCGAGAGCGCGAACCTGACCCCAGCCCACTATCTTACCCAGATACGTCACCGTGGCCTGCCCAAACTCACACTTCCCCAGATTGATCGTTAGGTTTGCCTCCACTAGACGACAAAATGCCTCCTTCAGATGACTGATGTGTTCGATCCAAGACCTGGAGCACACAACTAAATCATCAAGGTATGCTTCACAGAAGGACAAACCAGACAATACCATGTTCACTAACCGTTGGAAGGTTGCCGGCGCATTGCGCATTCCAAATGCCATTACCGTGTACTGAAGAAAGTTATCAGGCGTAACGAACGCTCAGATCTCCCTCACCCGCCTAGTCAAAGGAACTTGCCAATACCCTTTTAGCAAGTCCAACTTAGACACAAAAGATGCACTTCCCACATGATCCACACAATCCTCCATCCGTGGAAGAGGATAGCAATCCGGCTTAGTTACAGCATTCATCTTCCGAAAGTCCGTGCAAAACCTGTCCTCCCCATTAGCCTTCGTAGCCAGTAGACACGGAGAACTCCACGGACTACAACTAGGCTCAGCAATTGCATGCTGCAGCATGTAGTTAACCTGACCTCTTAGGCGATGATGCTTGTCAGGGTTGACCCGATATGGATGCTGTTTAATTGGCGCAGCACCGGCCACGTCAATGTCATGCTGCAGCACAGACGTCTGAGAAGGCACATCCGAGAACAGTGACCCATTTGACCCCACCAAAGCAAGCAGATCATCCCGCTGACTTCCAGACAAATGAGACAACCGCAAGGGAAGTGACTCCAAAGCTTCAGAGTTACACAGCTTTCCCTGCATCACTGCCACAGACAACCGTGCCTCACCCACATCACCACCCATGTCAGGGGGCAGCACTGCTACAGCCAAAACTGGCTTAGACAAAACAGAAGGACACAGCTCCTCCCCATCAACCTGTACATGCTCCTGCTCATGGTACTGCTTCAGCATGTTGACATGACAGAGCTGAGTCTTACGCCTCCGATCAGGGGTACCAATAACATAATCCCTTGCACCAACCTTCTTAACCACCTGATAGGGACCACTATACCGAGCCTGCAGACTGGAACCAGGAATAGGCAACAACACCAGGACCTTGTCACATGGAGAAAAATTCCTACTAGAAGCCTTCCTGTCGAACCAGCCCTTCATCCTAGACTGAGCAGTAGCAAGATTACCCATTACCAGTTCGCATGCCCTCCGCAGTCTAGACCTAAAAGTAGAGATGTGGTCTAAAATACTACGTTTTGAATTCTCCTGCAACCATTTATCCTTCAGGACCCACCACGAACAGTATGCGTGAACACCAGGTCAGCAGGACTGAACCCTAAAGACTCCTGCACGACCTCACGCACCGCAAACATAACTAGATGAACCCCCTCATCCCAGTCTTTTTCAAACTCCAGGCAGTAAGTCCTCAACGTAGATTTCAAAGTCTGGTGAAACTGCTCGAGAGCTCCCTGGCTCTCAGGATGATACGCACTGGAGTAACAATGCTTAATATCCAGCAACTTCATTACCTGACCAAAAACCTTTGACATGAAGTTGGAACCTTGGTCACTCTGCACAACCTTGGGCAAACTGAACAACGAAAAAAACTTAGTGAGAGTCTTCACAATGGCAGAGGCAGTAATGTTACGCAAAGGGACCACCTCCGGAAAGCGGGTAGACGCACACATAATTGTCAATAAAAACTTGTTGCCCACCCTTGTCTGAGGTAGAGGACCCACACAATCAACTAGAATCCGTTCAAACGGCTCCCAGACCACAGGGATTGGATATAAAGGAACCATTGATTGGTTCAACTTTCCTGCCACCTGGCAAATGTGACAACACCTGCAGTGCTGCTTCACGTCCTTTTTCAACCCTGGCCAACCCGAATCCTACCGCAGGGACACTGGACCCAACCGATGACTCCCCAGAAAACGGCAGTACACTATCCAATATAAAGGACTGAGTAGCACCAGTATCACGCAAGATGGATACTTAAACTCTATAACCCCCATCCTCTAGAGAAACAAAACCTTTTGTGATGAACACAGAATAATTACTACATTCATCAGACGCAGGCATCCCAGGAACCACAGGTGCTTTTTGTGTGCCCACCAAAACCACAGGCTTAGCATTTTTCTTGTGCAGGACGGGACACGACTTTAAGATGTGCCCGCTCCCTTTACAATAGTAGCACACAGGACCTTCCTTAGTCCTGAGATCTCCGTCAACCTTATCAGCTCGGACCTCCCCCTGTATCACTGTGCTGACACTTGCAAGCACAGAAACAGCTTTGACACTGCCACCAGCAACACCACCACGATAACCGGCCGTGCACCGAAACTATAGGATCGCCCAACAAACTCAGTTTTATGAGTCAATACATACTCGTCTGCTAACACCGCGGCCTTAGACACCTCCATCACCTTTGCTCATGAGGGTAAGTAGCAACCCTCTCAGGGAGATAGTTCTTAAAGTCTTCCATAATCATCAAGGCCCGCAGCAGCTTAAAATCCTTCACTCCTTGAGAAGCCCACCACCTGTCAAAAAGTGTCTCCTTCTCCCAAGCAAACTCCACATAAGTCTGACTATCAAACTTCCTAAAGCACCGGAACTTCTGCCGGTACGCCTCTGGAACTCATAAGCCCTTAATACCGTAGACTTCACACACTCATAGTCCCGACTGCTGTCAACAGATAAAGACAAGTACACCTCCAGTGCTTTACCCACAAGGACACACTGCAAGACCAAGGACCACGTGTCCCTAGGCCACTTCAAGGACGAAGCCACCTGTTCAAACACTGCGAAATACTTGTCCACATCCTTCTCATTAAACGGGGGAACCAGGCGGATGTTCTTGCTCATATCAAACTCCCTTTCCCCAGAAGAAACTCGGGAGGCATTCAATTCCTTCTCCTGCATCTCGAGTTGCTTCATCTCAAGCATGAGCTCTTTCTCTCTTAAGGCCCTCTCCTCCTTTTTCATTGCAAGCTCCTCCTTTTTCATTTCAAGCTCTAACTCCCTCAATCGAATGAGGTCCCCCATTTCCTGACCAGGCTGTGTAGAAGCTAGAGGACTGTCTGCATCAGCAGGCAATACCTCACTCCTCCTCAACGCAGACCATAACACCAACTTTATAGCCTCTTTCTTCGAATGCTTATCAATAGGCACCTTATAGCTCTCTGCCAGCACTAACAAATGTTCCTTCATACATTTGTCAAACAACTCCCGACTAGGAGCCTTAGTAAAGTCCTCCATTTTAAACTCCATATCAAATGTAGGACCAAACCACCAGCCAAACCCTGGGCACAAATGTTACCACAAACGGAAGAGAAAAAAAATCCCCTCACAACACAGACTTCCCCAGTCACCAGAGGCCTACCAAAAAAACCTCAAAACTGTCTAGGGTCCTCAAAGCTTAGGACGAGCCCCCATTTTGTTACGACTCCCAAAGGCAGGTACCTCAGAGCCGCGTAACATAATCAAGAACCAGGTTCAAGTTTAAGAAAATAGTCTTTAATTTAGTTAAAAGATGATTAAAAACCCGAACTGGATTCAAACAACACAGTCAGGGACAAGAATCGACTAACAAACCAAATATAACAGTGCTCCAGCCAGCCTCGCAATGGACCGTCTAACCAGAGTCTCTAACCTGCCTAAATGGAGATAACCCTGAAACAAAATCCACGAAAACCCTCAGGTCAGCCCTTATCCGTCCCAATACAACATTAAATGACAAATATAGTTAACAATACACAAAGTTCTATGCCATTTGGCCAGGCCTCCTGCAGCTCAGACCGGCAGCCTGTTCACTAGTCAGGGTTGACGAAGAAGAGAGAGAATTCTGGGAACTCCCGGTATTTAAGCTTCTGATGAGTCACCCGTCACCTGATGCAGCTTGGCCAATCGGGCACAGGAGTCCTTAACCCCCTTGATTCCTGACTCCCAGCCATGGGGCCTGCACTCAGGAGAGAAACAGAAAAAGTAAGTACATAGCATCTGGAAGTTTCCTTGATTTCTTGGCTGAAGATGTCTGGCTGAAGATGTCTGGGGAAGGGTCTCGACCCGAAACATTGCCTATTTTCTTCGCTCCATCGATGCTGCCTCACCCGCTGAGGTTCTCCAGCATTTTTGCCTACCTTGGCTGAAGATGTCTGATGCCTGTTATGATGTAGGTCAATTAACATAAACCTCATTATCTTGGACTGTGCATACCAGAATGTTTCGTGGCCATGCCAGTTTACAAACCATATCACTTGAACAGCCTCCTGCTGAAAGGCAATAGCCTGACCTCTCTACACAGCACCGTTTGGTAACATAGCTGTCCTTTTCATTTCAATGTTGATTACTGCTCGTATTTTATATTTGAACTGTTTTTGAAGACTACTTCTCATTTGCCTGCTGTCCACATTATTCCTGAACAATGGCTAACAATCCCTAAAGTGCACCATGTTTTAAGAACTAAATAAAAGGCTTTGGAGAGGAGTAAAATGATTTCAGAATCAAAGAACTGCTGTAAAGATTTCAGGGTTGACATCTTTAGTCTGGCCGTATAGACTAGTAGTCTATTAGACTTGTAGACTAGAAAAACTGGGCATATTCTCTGTGGTACAAACAGCTTCTGAGAAAAACTTATAGAAGTATTAAAATGGGTCTAGACAGAGTAAAACTGTTGCTGTCAGAAGAGGAGGCAAGAGCGAAGGGACATAGAAGGAAGGTCATTGGTAAAATAATTGGAAGTGACACGAGGATCTTTTTCTTTTACAGAGCAACTGTTAAAGTCTGGAATGCACCGGGGGGGGGGGGGGGGGGGGGGGGGGTTAGTGGAGAACAAATAAAATGTCGCATTCAGAACGAAGCTGCATAAGTGTGTAACGTGAAACATTTCTGGACGATGTGAAGCTGGATGGCTCTTGCAGAGAACCCTGCAGATATGAGAGGCAAAATGGCCCCTTTCCATTCTGTAACTATTCTGTTATTCTGCAAACACACAAGAAAATAGGGGATAGGCCATCTGTTTCTGCATGATTTTGAGACATTTTCAAAGGGGATGATCAAAGAGAATATTAAAGCTGAAATGCACAGATTTTTCACCCACTTGATCTAGTTCTATCTCTTTGTAATCTGGCTCCCTCTTCCACAATGCTTCCTAATTCAGTATAACCTTGGCAATACAACTCCTTATTTTTTCATCTATTCACAAACATAATGAAAAGTTAAGAATGCAGTACAGATCCCCAGGGAATTCATTAGTCTGTTGACAGGAAGTGAATTCATCTGCCTGTTTTTCATTATCTTAATGTGTACCATTCTCCAGAATCTGAGGTGGGGTGGAATATTTTTGCTTAATATTCACTGATAAATACACAAATATATGATATTTTATTCTTACTAAGCAAACCTTTCTATCTCTATTATTCTGTTAGTAATTGAGTTGAACATAATGATTAATTTAAAATTGTAAAAAATTGTTTTCCTTGAGCCAGCTCCTATCCTGTGGGTGTTCTACAGCTGGCTGCAAAAACTATTAAAATGATCAGCATGCATAATGACTTGTTTAACCAAGTACATCTGTGTAACTCTTGCACAGTGAAAACACACCAGGATGGCTACCAGGTACATTAAGGTTCTCCAGCAAAAGACAAATATAAATCGGCAAAGCCTTCCTTTTGGGTACCTTGCCACACTTGATAAATGCTCCAGTACTTTGCATAGAGATGCAGACCGATGAACATGATGATAATGATGCAGAAAATTAAAAGAACGTCAATGTGGGGTGGTGTGACAGGATATATATTTTAACTGTTGCATAGCTATGAACAAAATAATTGATTTAAAAATGTTTCCCATTTAGGGAGAAAAGTATGATGGTCGAAAAGCAGACGTCTGGAGCTGTGGTGTCATCCTTTTTGCACTCTTGGTGGTAAGTCTTTAAAGAATTTTACTTCCATCTGAAAAATATGGAATGATCTTTTGATGTGCAGAAGATTACTGTTTTGTTATGTGTTGGCTTAATGTACTTTCAACTATTTTCTTCCATTTCTGCTCTTGGAATAAATGATCATTTTATGCAGTGCATTTGTTCAAGTTATTCTGTTGTGAAGATGTGCTGCTGTGCTGCAAAACAGCGGTGAGTGCGGTACCCAGAGGGTTTAATTTGACAGCATTATCACTTGCTTCCATATCAGATTGTCTGCACGTGTAGAGATGTTGATGGATATATTTGGCTCCTAGTAATCTATCAGATATCTTCAGCAATTAAAGTGATATGATGCTGTACAGTTCAGGTTGGCCTGCCTAAACCGGAATTCTATCAAGTTCTGGAGCCTCCACGGAATATTTGGCTAGTTTTTCCAAAGGAACCACTTGATCAGTCGATTTTTAAAAACATTTATACTATGTCTGTGAGAAAGACGGCTGAACTGATGTTTTGCAACGATCTGCAATGAGCCAATATACTGTATGATGAGCAAAATAAATTCTAATTCAGATCATGCATGTGCAACTCTAGAAATGTCATTTCTAATTGGATTCAATTCAGTGAGAGCATTTCATGTTTTAAATGTTAGGTTAAAAGAGATACAAAATTACTTAGGTAGAATTCATATAGATCGTGGAATAATCTATTGGTGCTATGACTAGCAACTAAGCAAAATAATTTAGTGCATGAAGTTAGAGAGGGTGTCTTCTTAAGCAGTACCTTAGGTTAGAGGTGCCTTGTTTGCAATCCAGTTTGCTAGTGTATGAGGTGGCTGATAAGGCCAATGTGCAACATGCCATTTCTTCTACAACGGACCAGGGGGTAGTTTGAGAGGTGTGGGTGTGTTCACTACTTCTGCTGTGTGCTGCCAGATCATAGACTTGAAGTTCATGGTACTATGGAGAATGCATCCAAGGAATCGTGGGAGTCAGTGGGATGTTGAAGATTCTAATGAGGAAGTTTTGTTGACATCTGTGAATTTTCAATTTATCCTCCTGGTAATCCCTTCACATGACAGAGTGTCTCTTCTGGGATGCCAGCCTCAAAGCAAACCAAGTCATGGTCCCAGTGCTGTGCATATTACGCTGGTGCTGTTGTTGGTTCACTTACCCTGCCAGCAAATTTTGAGTTTGAATTTAGTTTATTGTCACGTGTACCGAGGTACAATGAAAAGCATTTGTTGCATGCTATCCAGTCAGCAGAAAGACAATACATGATTCCAAACGAGCCCTCCACTGTGTACAGATACACGATAAAGGGAATAACGTGAATAATATTTAGTGCAAGATAAACCCCAGTAAAGTCTGATTAAAGATAGTCCAAGGGTCTCCAATTGTTCTCTAGTTGTTTATAGGGTTGTTCAGTTGCCAGATAACAGCTGTACGTCATACCTCTATACCTCTTGCCTGATGGGAGAGGGGAGAAGAGGGAGAGGCTTGTCCTTGATTATGCTGGTGGCCTTGCCGCGGCAACATGAGGTGCAAATTGAGTCAATAGAAGGGAGGTTAGTTCGTGTGATGGTCTGGTCCAAATCAACAGTTCTCTGCAATTTATTTCGGTCTTGGATGGAGCTGCTCCCAAACCATGCTGTGATGCATCCTGATAAATTGGTTCCAGGATTTTGCAGAATCTTAAATCTCTGGTATCTCCCCAGTGCGTTGAGGTGGCTGCTTGAAGTATAGTTTCAGAAGAACATTGGAAACCAGGGATCACTGCTGCCTCCTAGACCATGAAGTATTGATCTTTAAACAAGTTTTTCTTCTGATAATAAGAGACTATGCTGATGCATTGATGATGATGGAGAATTTCATTGTCGATGGCTACATTTCCTGAACAGAGGCCTCCAGGATTTGAGAAGTACTCCACGTTTCCCACAGTCTCGTTATGGCTATTTATCATCAGTTGGTTGTATTGTACGGCAGGGCCAGTTTGGTAGTGGACCTTTGTTTTCCAGATTAGGCCATTATTTTGTGTGTTTAATTGAACAAGTCTACAGTCACCGGGACAAGAACAGAAAATGCAATACCATGGCACCAGTAATGGAGCTGCCTACTCAACAGTTCTAGAGACCAGAGTTTAACCCTAACCTTGGGCACTGCACGTGGAGTCTTAGTTCTCCTTGTGAACCTGTGGGTTTGCCCCCCACACCCTGAAAATGTGCAGTTTTGTAGATTAATTGGTTCTGTAGATTGCCTCCAATTATAGAATCTGGGTGGAATTGATGAGAAAGTGGATTGAGTAAAACATGGGAATAGTGTAGGATTAGTGTCAATAAGAGATTGATGGCAGCATGGACTTGTTGGACCGAAGGGTCTGTTTCTGTGCTGTGTCTTTCTATGTCTTATCAAATCTAATTCAGCCAGTCCAGCAGTGTCAGGATGAGATAAAGAGAAACCAGTTAACATTTCGGAACTAACTGAGAGCTTGGCTCCAAACACATATACACACAAATAGTTTTTGCATACTGCAGCTCAACTGATGAGGTTGCTTGATCTTTATTTGCACTTAGATGATGTAGTCGAGTCATAGAGTCATGCAGCACAGAAACAGGCCCTTCGGCCCAGCTTGCCTATGCCAACTAAAGTGTCCCATCTACACTAGTTCCACCTGCCTGCGTTTGACCCATATCCCTCCAATCCTTTCCTATTCATGTATCTATCCAAATGTCTTTTAAATATTGTTATCATTTCTGCCTTAAGTATCTCTTCTGGCAGCACATTCCACATACCCTGCACCCTCTGTGTGAACAGAGTTGAACATTTTTCCATTGGAAAAGAAGACACAAAGTGCTTGAGTAGCTCAGCGAGTCAGGCAGTGCCTTTAAAGAACATGGGTAGGTGATGTTTTGGGTCAGGACTGAACAAGGAGTTACTTAAGATAAACACAAAAAGCTGGAGTAACTCCGTGGAACAGGCAGCATCTCTGGAGGGAAGGAGTGATGGGCCTGTCCCACTTACGCGACTTTTACTGCGACTGTCAGGTCGTTGCAGGTCACCAAAAATTTTCAAAATGTTGAAAATCCAGTGGCGACCAGAAAGATGCTACGACTCTTTGGGCGACAGAGGAGACTACTCACGACCATACAGGTGACACCCTGGCGACATGTCGCGAGGTGAAGCCTGTATGGTCGTGAGTAGTCGCCCAAATAGTCGTACCTTGTTCTGGTCGCCGCTGGATTTTCAACATGTTGAAAATTTTTGGCAACCTGCAACGACCTATGACAGTGCCTATGAGGTGAGAAAAAACATTTTCACTCAGAGTTGTGAATTTATGGAATTCTCCGCCACGGAGCGCAGTGGAGGTCAAATCACTGGATGAATTTAAGAGCGATAGATAGAGCTCTAGGGGCTAGTGGAGTCAAGGGATATGAGGAGAAGGCAGGCACGGATTGTTGATAGGGGACGATCAGCCATGATCACAATGAACGGCGGTGCTGGCTTGAAGGGCCGAATGGCCTCCTCCTGCACCTATTTTCTATGTTTCTATGTAATTGGAACTTAAACTACCTCTGGAAGAACTCAGCAGTCAAGCGGCATCATTGGAGGCCAAGCAATAGGAGACATAGGCGGCAGTACAATGGCGTAACGTTAGAGCTGCTGCCTTGCAGTGCCAGAGACCCGGGTTCAATCCAGACTACAGGTGCTGCCTGCAGTGAGTTTGGACATTCTCCCTGTGACTGCATGGGTTTTCTCCAGGAACACCAGTTTCCTCCTACATTCCAAGAAGTGCAAATGTGTAGGTTAATTGGCTTCTGTAAATCGTCCCTAGTGTGTAGGATAGATTGAGTGTGCGGGTGATTGTGTGGCAATTAAACAGAGATGGAACCTTCTCGAAATATGAGTAGTTGGTTTTTAAAGACTCTGATTGATATTTTAATTGATCTGAGCGAGCATGGTACAACAAGAGAGGAGTTACCCTCGGGAGTGCACAAGCCCATCTCCGCGCTCAGCTCCCTTCGTTCAGTCCTGCAAAACCCTCACTAAAACCACTGCCTGCAAACAAAATTCTGCCAACTGTCATTGCTGCCAGCTAACGGTTGATTGTTGCTTACCCCATTTCAGATGGAGAGATGACCAGCAGCCTAAAACTGGCTCGGGAGATAAAATTGCTTACGTTTTAAGTGTCCTAGTGAGACCACACCTGGAGTATTGTGTGCCGTTTTGGTCACCAAATTTGAGGAAGGACATTCTTGCTATTGAGGGAGTGCAGCGTAGGTTCACAAGGTTAATTGCTGGGATGGCGGGACTGTCATATGTTGATAGAATGGAGAGGCTGGGCTTGTATACGCTGGAATTTAGAAGGATGAGAGGGGATCTTATTGAAACATATACGATTATTAAGGAATTGGACACGCTAGAGGCAGGAAACATGTTCCCGATGTTGGGGGGAATCTAGAACCAGGGGCCACTGTTTAGGAATGAGGGGTAGGCCATTTAGAACAGAGATGAGGAAAAACCTTTTCACCCAGAGAGTTGTGAATCTATAGAATTCTCTGCCTCAGAAGGCAGTGGAGGCCAATTCTCTGGATGCTTTGTTGAGAGAGTTAGATTGAGCTATTAAAGATAGCAGAGTCAGGGGATATGACGAGAAGGCAGGAACGGGGTACTGATTGTGGACGATCAGCCATGATCATATTGAATGGCAGTGCTGGCTCGAAGGGCCGAATGACCTACTCCTGCACCTATTAACCTCAAATGAAGTTCAAAAGAAATTTGTTTTCTGCAGTCATACAACAAGAAAAGAACCAAGACACACACCAACACAATTTACACAAACATCCATCACAGTGAATCTCCTCACTGTGATGGAAGGCAAAATACTGTTCAGCAATATTCCTTTGCAATATTCTGTTCAGATTAACAGTTGTGAGCTGGGCATCAGTCTGCCACCTGTGCCAGCCATTTTGCTGGATTTCATATGACTGATTACCTGATGCAACATTTCATTTTCATCAGGTAATCTCATGTATACTGAAAAGTAACCTAGCATAAAAATTACACTTAGTTTTCAGGTTTTCATTTTGTCACGTTGCACAGTTCATTGGTTTACTGATTAGTTCACAGCCAGAAATATGGTCACAAATTACTTTAGGGCATTTGGATTGCTTTATTATATGAAAATATGAGTTCCGGTCGGCGGCGCGACTCTCGTTGCAGCGGCCTCTGCAGTCATTCTGTCTTTTTGTTTTTTGTCTCATTTGAGTGTAGTTATAGTGGTTTTTTTTAAGCTGGGTATGTGTTGGGGGGCGGGGTGGGGGAAACTTTTAAAATCTTTTCCCTGTACGGAGGACCCGACCTTTTCTCTGTCGGGTCTCTGTTGTCGTTGGAGCCTAGCACCGTGGAGCAGCCTCCAACCGGCCCTGGGGATCCAGTTGCGGAACCTGCGGACTCTTCACCAACGTGGAGCTGGCCGAGTTCGGAACGGGAGGAGGCTCCAGCTGCAGGCCGATGGACGGTAACACCGGGAGCTCGCGGGTCCCTGGTGGGAGACCGCTTTTCAGAGCTCCCGCGGCGGCAACTTCTCTGAGTTGCGGGGTTGAAAATGACCCGGAGCGGGGCCTTACATCGCCCGGCGCGGCTTTAATGGCCGCGGGACTTGCTAGCACCTGCCGGGGGCTCCAACATCAAGACCCGGAGCGCGGCCTTGCATCGCACGGCAAGGCCTGAATGGCCGCGGGAATTATTTACCATCGCCCTCCGGGGGCTTTGACTCTGACATCGGGAGGAGAATGGGGAGTGCAGGGGGGAGATAAGACTTTGCCTTCCATCACAGTGAGGAGGAGGTTCACTGTGATGGATGTTTGTGTAAATTGTATTGTGTCTTGGTCCTTTTCTTGTTTGTATGACTGCAGAAACTAAATTTCGTTTGAACCTCAATGAGGTTCAAATGACAATAAACAGTATTGTATTGTATTGTATTGAAAGATTAAAATATAAGGTAATGAAGGACTTTTAGTTTAGTTTAGACTTCTTGAAAATGTTGGAGCATTGACAGGAAAAGACATAAAGTGCCTAGTGAATCAGGCAGCATCACTAGAGGACATGAATAAGCAACGTTTCAGGTCAGGATCTTCTTCAGACTTCTTCTGAGTAGAAGAACATAGGCAGTTTAAAAATATATATTGATGGACACTGCTTCATGCCTTTTGCATTCCAGAAGAACCCCTAAAAGGTTTTAAATTCTTGATTCCTGTTGTAGATTTGTCATGATATTGCTCAGGAGTAGGATCTGTTATTCTTTAGTCTTAGCACCATTTGTTCCAAGGAAAAGGTGTATAAATTGGCCAGAAGAAGTGGCAAACCAGAGGACTAGGAGAAATTTAGAACTCAACAGAGCAGAACAAAGGGGTTAACTATGAGAGGGGAAAAAGAGCATGAAAGAAAGCTTGCAGGGAATACAAAACTGAATCTAAAAGCTTTAGATATGTGAAAAGATTAGTGATGATGAATGTAGGATCCCTTATAATCAGACAGGTTAATTAATAATGGGAAACAAAGAAATGGTAGCCAGTTAAATGAGTACTTTGGTTCTGTCTTCACTAAGGAAGACTCAAACAATCTCCCAAAAATATTAGGGGACCGAGGATCTAATGGAAGGGAGGAACTGAAGGGAATCCACTTTAGTCAGGAAATGGTGTTAGGTAAACTGTTGGGACTGAAGGCAGATCAATCTCCAGGGCCTGCATCCCAGAGTACTCAAGGAGGTGACCCTAGAAATCGTGGATGCATTAGTGATAATTTTCCTATGTTCTCTCGACTCTGGATCAGTTCCTGTGGACTGGAGGGTAGCCAATGTAACTCCACTTTTTAAGAAAGGATGGGGAATTACAGACCAGTTAGCCTTACATCGGTAGTGGGGAAGATGTTTGAGTCGATTGTTAAAGGTGTTATAGCAGCGCATTTGGAAAACAGTGACAAGATCAGTCATGGATGGATTGATCCAACATGGATTTATGAAGGGGAAATCATCCTTGACTAATTTTCCAGAATTTTTTGAGGATGTAACAAGTAGTATACAGGAGAGCCAGTGGATGTGGTGTATCTGGACTTTCAAAAAGCCTTTGACAAGGTCCCATACAAGAGATTAGTGGGCAAAATTAGAATACATGGTATTGGGGGTAGGGTATTGACATGGATAGAGAACTGACTGGCAGACAGGAAGCAAAGAGTAGGAATTAACGAGTCCGTTTCAAAATGCCAGGCTGGGGTACCACAAGGCTCGGTGCTGGGAACCCAGTTATTTACAATATAAACGATTTAGACAAGGGAATTAAATGTGACATCTCCAAGTTTGCGGATGACACAAAGCAGGGTGGCTCTGTGAACTGTGATGTGGATGCTATGAGGCTGCAGGGTGACTTGGATAGGTTGCGTGAGTGGGCAGATGCATGGCAGACGCAGTATAATGTGGATAAATGTGAAGTTATCCACTTTGGTGGCAAGAACAGGAAGGCAGATAATTATTAGAATGGTGTCAGATTAGGAAAAGGGGAGGTGCAACGAGACCCTGATATGCGTGTACATCAGTCACTGAGAGTAAGCGTGCAGATACAGCAGGCAGTGAAGAAAGCTAATGGCATGTTGGCCTTAATTACAAGAGGATTTGAGTTTAGCTACGAGGAGGTCATACTGTAGTTGCACAGTGCCCTGGTGTGACCACACCTGGAGTATTATGTGCAATTTTGGTCTCCTAATTTGAGGAAGAACATTATTGTTATTGAGGGTGTGCAGCATAGATGCACCAAGTTAATTCCCGGGATGGCGGGACTGACATATGATGAAAGAATGGGTTGACTGTGCTTGTATTCACTGGAATAAGAAGGATGAGAGGATATCTTATAGAAACTTATACAATTCTTAAAGGATTGGACAGGCTAGATGTAAGAAAAATGTTCTGATGTTGGGAGAGTCCAGAACCAGGGGTCGCAGTTTAAGAATAAGGGGTAGGCCATTAAGGACTGAGATGTGGAAACATTTTTTCACCCAGAAAGTTGTGAATCTATGAAATTTTCTGCCACAGAAGGCAGTGGAGGCCAATTCACTGGATGTTTTCAAGCAGGAGTTAGATTTAAGTCTTGGGGCTAAAGGAATCATGGGATATGGAGAAAAAGCAGGAACGGGGTACTGATTTTAGATGATCAACCACGATCGTATTGTATGGCAGTACTGGCTCGAAGACCCGAATGGCCTACCCCTACACCTATTTTTCTACGTTTGTAACTTCTAAAAAGATAAAATGTTTTAAATTCTTGATTCCGGTTGTAGATTTGTCATGATATCGCTCTGAAGAGTAGCATATGTTATTCTTAAGTCTTAGCACCATTTATGCAATTGCAATTCATCAGCTTCAACCAATTGTGACAAAATATGAAATTAATCAAGATTGGTATCAAGATTCAGATTGCCATGACTGATCATAAATGCTGGCAAGTGGGTTAGACGTTTTGAATCTCTTAAGAGCTTGCTGCTGAGAGAAATAGATTACAAACCATATGGCCTATCCTCAGTTTGATAAAAAATACTGCTCTGTCTCTCATGATCATCAATCGCTTTTCTTTGCTAGATCTATCTACCTAGATGCTGCAAATATGAATAGATATTCCAATGTATATTCAAAGTACTTGTAAAATGTAGTTAAGTTGAAACTACCTTTTCAGGTTTTCCTTTTTACATAAATATGTTTGTCGATGTTGTGTCAAGTATGCAAGTCACTGAAAACATGAATAATTGGTATCGGAATATGTTATGTTATTTTAAACCGAAGCCTTATTTTCCAAAGTTGGAGCATCACAACATCTTAGAGATAGATTGTTAATTTAAATTGAGTTGGTAATTTTCCAAAGGTAAAGATACATACTGTCTTTTTCTATTCCCTTTTGATTTCGTTGCGAATCAGCCGCAGAAATAGTGTGTTAATATTCCATTACAATTTGGGACTATGGTGAACATAATTATATTAAACTTATTATGGATAATAAGAACATATGATTTGACATTTTAGAACAGCCATTTTTCTTTCATCATTATTTAATATGGGTCATGATCTCTGCTTCTTTTCATTTGACATTAATTACATGGGGTTGTCCTTTGATCAGAAACCTTTAATTTATATCCACCATTAATCATGGCCCAAGGACAAATTGCTATACACGGCATCCTGCATTTGATGCTCAATCTTAACCTGAAGAATGCAGAGAGCTCTCTGATTATTTCTTAATGTTATAAAAACCCACAGGGCTACATTAATTTTGAGAGATTGATCTAAAATTTACTTTAGAAGCATCAAATAATCAACTAATTGAATTGTTAGACATTATTTTCTTGAGACATTTGAGTAGTAGATAGTGGAAAAGCTTTGAGAAATCAGAGTGTGAATCATTCATCATTTGATACGTAGCTCTGACCTGCTCAAGTGGCTAGGATGTTTATGCGGCTCGTTACGCTTCTGTGATCATCATACTCACCCCAGGCCATTGATGGGAATTGTCTCACTGTTGGTAACGTCATTGATTAACAAGGAAAGATATTTACACTCTCTCATCTCGATACTTGTTGCTTGGCACATGTAGAATAAAAGTTATTTGTCTTATCAGTTCGGGCTTGAATTTTGTAAGATGAGGGCTTTCAATTTCTGAGGAGATGTGAATGGAATTGAACATTGTGTATCATCAAATAGCATCCCAATTTTGAGCTTCTAAGGCAGGTGACATCTTTGAGGAATCAACTCTAAGACACATGGAACCAGGTCTGTGGCTCCGGCTTTTGGGCAGTTTTCTCCTCGATATCCATTGATTTCAGTTTTAGCTGTGCTCTTTGCTACATGCACAGTTAACTTGAGCTTATGTAGAAAGTCCCATTCATTTAGACTTTAGATTTAGCTGTTAGTTCCATGTTTGGACCACAGTTACAATGAGGTCCAGAGGTAAGTGGTCCTGGCAAAAATCCAAAATAATAAGTGATATTATTAATAAGCACGAAGAGCTTTAAAGCACTGTCAATTACAACTACCATCATTTTATGATTGAGGTTGGTATGTCAGTAATTATCCAAATTAAATTTGTCCTGTTTTTGTGGACAGGTTAAACCAAATAGATTTTCCATTTGTCAGGTATATGATAGTACTATTGTTGTATTGCCACAGCTTGACCAAGACCAAACTCTAAAAACATAATGTTGCCCGCACACTTGCGCTTTGCTGCATTCATCAGTTCCAGCCAATTCTTGGTATCTCATTCAGTGAGCAACTGGCCGAAGAATGGAGTCATCCCCTCTTATATGAAATCTATGCTTTCTCGTTCTTGATTTCTCCTATCCTGTGGAAAAGACTCTGTGCATTCACCTCATGATTTTATACACCCGTATAAGATCACATACCAGCCGCCTGCGCTCCAAGGAAAACATTCCTAGCCCAAAATCTCCCTATATCCAGGCTCCTGTCCTGGCAATATACTCTCCAATCTTCTCGGCATTCTTTCCTGCATAATGACATCTTTCCTACAGCAGGCTGACCAAAACTGAACACAATACTCCAAGTGGGGCCTCACCAACATATTATACAACTGTAACGTAACATCTCTGCCTTTATACAATTCCCTGGCAGATGAAAGAGAATGTGCCAAAAGCTAAAAGCTTTCTGCACCACCTTATATTCCTGCAATGCTAGTTTCAGATAACGATATACTTGTACTCCTAGACCCTCTACTCTGCATCACTCCCCAGGTTCCCACCATTCACTGAGAAGGTCCTGCCCTGGTTTGACCTCAAAATACAACACCTTATATTTATCTGGATAAAGCTCCATTAGCCATTCCTTTGCCCAGTTGCCCAGCTGATCAAGATCCAATCCCAGTTCCTTGCACGTCTCCTGTAGCTCCACACACATGCAGACAATTTTGTTTCTCTTTCTACTTACCCGTTTACCCTTAATTTACTCAGAAAATATCTTTGAATTATCCTTTAATATTATCTACCAGAACCCTCATGCTCCCTTTCTGCCTTCCTGATTTCCTTCACAATCCCCTCTACTCGCCTAGGGCTACACTTAACCCCAGCTGCATGCAATCCTTTTTCCCTGTGGCTATCAAACTATATAACTCCTCCCCCTTCAGTCATGGGGAAGACTGACTCCCCACAACCTGGGGTCACAGTTTAAGAATAAGGAGTCGGCCATTTAGGACTGAGATGGGAAAACATTTTATTCACCCAGAGAGTTGTGAATCTGTGGAACTCTCTGCCACAGAAGGCAGTGGAGGCCAATTCACTGGATGTTTTCAAGAGAGAGTTAGATATAGCTCTTAGGGCTAATGGAATCAAGGGATATTGGGAGAAAGCAGGAACGGGACACTGATTTTGGATGATCAGCCATGATCATATTAAATGGCAGTGCTGGCTCGAAGGCCGAATGGCATACTCCTGCACCTATATTTCTATGTTTCTATGATTTGCTAGTACCTGCTTTGCCATACACTGAACTCTCACTATAACACTTTTAAAAGCATCCCACTTTCTGGATTTACATACATCCCACTTCTTTCTGGATTTACCTTTGCTTGCAAACAATCTACTCCAATCAACTTTTGCAAATTCCTGTCTAATATCATCAATGATGGTCCTGCCCCAATTAGAACTTTAAGGGCCTGTCCCACCAGCATGCAACTCTATGCGATGAACGCGATCAAACTAGAAGCGGGGGCCGCGCGGAGGTTGGGTGATCCCCTGTACAGGGCCGTTCCCACCAGCATGCGCCTGCATGCGGCAAGGGCAACCAAACCGGCAGTAGGGGCCGCGCGGAGGTCGGGTGAGTGGCGCAACGCGGCACAAAGTGAGGCGAACTTGGAGGTAAGTTCGCCAGGACAGAGAGGGGCACCGAGGCACACACACACACAGGGCCACGGAGCCATACACATAGAGGGTCACGGAGGCACTTACAGATAGGTTCACGGAGGCACAATGTCAGGGCGGTGTGTAAATGTCGAGGCGACTGCGAGCCGACAAGCCGTTGCCGCGCGGAATTTTTGGACATAGTCAGTTTTTCGGAGCCCCGCGCGGTGTCGGGACGAACTTGGGATGAACTCCGCACAATTCCGCACGGCTCCGGCGATCGAAGTGGGACCGGCCCCGCGACGCCGGACGGCTCAAGCGACCACGTTAGGTCGCGCTAATCGCATAGAGTTGCATGCTGGTGGGACAGGCCCTTTACCTTGTGGACCAACCCTATCCTGACCCATGACTATTTTAAAGCTAATGGAATCTTGGTCGGTAGTTCCAGAATGGTTTCTCACTGACACTTAAGTCATATACCCTGCCCAATTCCCTGAGAGTAGGTCCAGTTTTGTCCCCTTGTAATGCCCTGTTGTAGCATGCTATTTTATATATTGTGCGGCGGTAAGTTATAAGGCATCTTTATTTACAGTTTACAGGTGTTACAGCTTCAGAACAAAAATAAAAAACTACAGGGCAAAATTGCAGAGCAAAGCTACAGCACAAAACTACTGAACTTACAGAACAAAGAACTGATAAATAGACTTTTGTATCTGTTTAGGATGTATTAGGCTATCAATCTTCGTGGCACCTCTTGCTGGCTCAAAACCAATTACCCATGCTGTGTCCTTTCCTTATTGGTCATGATCCCAGGGGGTTGGATGGCATTACCTCATTACCTCCTACCTGTGAAGGGTTGTTGTTCACAGTTCTGTCTCGGTTCTTATGAGTTGTAACCTTGAGTTCACAAGCTGTTCTTTGTCTCTGTGCTCAAGTCCCCAGACTGTTCCTTTCAAGGAGTCAACAGTTTGTAACAAAACTCACTCCAGCAATTCCCTGCAAACCCCATCAATTATTTGCAACCCCCACAGGCCCTCTGCATATTGCCTGAGGAAACTTTCCTGAACACACATGACAGAGTCCACCCCGTCTATGGCAGTGGCACTATGCAGTTCCACTGTATATTGGGAATGTTAAAATGTCCTACCATGACAACCCTATTAATCTTGCAGTAGTCTATAGCCTTCCGGTATATTTGTTCCTCAAATTCCCATTGACTAAATGTGGGCTTATAGTACAATCCCATCAAGGTGATCATCCCCTTTTTATTGGTCAGCTCTATCCATAAAACCTCATCAGATGATCCTTCAGTAATGTCATCTTGGACTACTGCCATGATGTTCACCTTAATCAATGAAATAACTCCTCCTCTTATTTTACCCCATCTCTATCTTGTCTGCAGCACCTGTACCCTAGAATATTAAGCTGCCCGTTCTGTCCCTCCCTTAACCAGGTTTTTGTAAAGGCTATAACATCCTAGACAAACTTATCTTACCACGCCCTGAATTCAACAATCTTACCTGTCGGGTCTACAGCGTTGAAATAAATACAATTTAATCCAACAGTTTTCCATGCACTCCCTTCTATTCTCCTGCTTATCCTTTTGCACTGAACTTTCTGTCATTGACTTCTGTATGACTTCCAGCCTCTCATGTCCCTCACTACTGTATTGGATCCCATCCTCTTGCCAATCTAGTTTAAATCCTCATGAACCAACAACCAGGTTTGTTTATCCTTACAACTCTTCTGGTTGGTTACAAATGCTTCAGCATTGTCTTTGGGACCTCTATATGTGTTCTTTCTGTGTGAAGGATGCAATGTTCTTGGAGCATTGCCCCAAAGAAGGGTCATTTGTCCACCACCATTTGTAATTGTACGCAGCAGAACAAAAGACTTGATCAGACACCTTGATTGTGGGTCAGTTAAGGAATATAGGCAGAATCCACCAATAGTACTTAAATATTGGAGCTTTGTTTGTTTTTTAGTTTTGAAGTTCATCTACAGTGCTGGGTTTTATTTGTTCTTTTTATTTATGTGTGAATTATTTTTATCTTTTAAATCTATGCTTACGTGAACTATAAACTATATCAGTATTGATTACGAATTCACTGGAATGTTGCCTTTTGTTGAACCATCCATAAGAGGTCATCAATGGCAGAATAATAATAACAGCACACAACAAAAAACTCCAGCACTGTGACTTTTCAAAGCCCTTAGATGTTGCGTCATGTTCCACCTGATGAGATTTATTTCATGTGTGGTACAAGTTGAAACTTGACATCACTGCACTCATAACCCTTAGAACTACTGTTGCTATTATTTCGTACATTGACATATTGAGCAATGGCTGGTGGAATCTGACTTTCATTAGAAAGATTACATGCAGTTGAGGACAGACTGATCAATGATAATTAAAGTCACATGGGCAATTTGCTGCATGTTATTTTTGGATCAATATATGGAGGTAGCTTCAAATACTATTAAAGTTTATAAAAATAAATATATTTCATGGAAGATAGACACAAAATGCTGTATGAAGAAGGGTCTCGACCTGAAACGTCACCCATTCCTTCTCTCCAGAGATGCTACCTGTCCTGCGGAGTTACTCCAGCATTTTGTGTCAATCTTTGGTTTAAACCAGCATCTGCAGTTCCTTCCTATATATTTGATGGAACAGGAATGTCCTTCTTGATTAGCTGCTCCCAGCTTGTCCAGTCAGTTAACTAAAGAGATTTCTGGGTGATTCTGGAAATCAGCTGAGCTGGGCAGCAAAGAATGCTAAGATGGTCACTTTATCAAATTAGTACCAATAAAATTAGGAAAAATATGTGTAACCGGATGGCAAGATGAAGTGCCATAGGCTGATTTATATTCCATTTTGATTGGTTATATACCTTTGAGATAATCATTTGCGTAGTCTGGCCATTCTCTGGATGCGGAATTAGAACAAATTATTTGGTGAAGCAGTTCATGGAACATAATGCAGTTGGAGGCGGAGGAAGATATCAAAGTGTATTTGAGTCGTAAGAGAAGTCCAGAAGTCTAAAGCCTCTATCCCGCTTTTTAAGCGACTACAAGCGACTAGGCTGTCATCTGTATAGTCGTGATTAGTCCCCTCAAGAAACGTTTTTCTGGTCGCCGCTGGATTTTGAAATGTTCAAAACTTTATGGCGACTGTGGGCTTGATGTAGCTTGTCTTCTCCTGTGGTAGGTGCTGTCGTAGGTTTTCGCCAGGATGACGCAGGTAGTCACCAGGTGATGTTGGTTGTCGCCGGGTGCTGACTTTGGTGAGTTCCATTGGCGACTACCTACATCAACCGATGGCAGGTACCGGCGACTGAATTGTCTACAGTTGGCTTCAGTTGTCGCCGACAGGGTCGTTGGTTGTTGTAGCTTGTCACGGGTGGACGTAGGTTGACTTTGGTTGTTGTAGGTTGTCGCCTGTGTGATCATAGGTTGTGGTAGGTGTGGTCATAGGTGCACATCCTAATGGGTTGCCGGGTGTCAGTAGCTTGCCATAGCTTGACATCGACTAGGTGGTAGGTTGTCGTAGCTTGTCGTAGACATTATTGTAGAGGGGGTCCAGTTGCCGCTTTTTCAGCGACCTGCTACAACTGTGACAGTTGCCGAAAAAATCACCTAAGTGGGACAGGCCCTTAAAGCACAATGCTGCTAAATTAAAGGAGGACAAGAACGGAATTATATCCAGAACCTTAGCCACAGACTGATCCACAGATTTTGGAATATATTTGATTCCACAAAATGGCATTTATCCTTGTATTCTGAGTCTCTCGTTGTAACTGAAACACTCTGTCACAGGCAACATCCTGATGAATCTCCTAAGCACCTTCTCCAATGCTATCATATATTTCCTTTAGATTTGTGACCAGAACTGCACAACGGAGGTCTGGCCAGTGTTTTATAAAGTTGGAGCATAATGTGCCTGCTCTTGTATTCAATAACCCAACAAATGAAGGCCAATATCTCATTTGCCTTCTTAACGACATTATCCACCTGTGCTGTGCCCTTCAAGGACCATTGGACTTGCATGTCAAGGTCACTCTGTTCCTCAATAATCCCTAGGACCTTGTCATTCATGGTGTAAGTCGTATCCTCACATGTTTAGTCTAAGCACGAATTGCCACACATTTATTAGGATTAAATTCCATCTGCCATTTATCAGCCTGTTTCACTAACATATTGACATCACAATATAATTTAAGGCTACCTTCCACACTGTCAACAGCTTCACCAACATTTGTGTCATCTGAAAACTTACTGATCGTGCCTCCTGCATCCACGTCCAAATCATTCACGTGTATTACAAATAGCAAGTGTCCTCACGCCAATCTCCATGGAATACGACTTGTCATAGCCATCAAATCACAAAATCAATCCTCTAGCCATCACCCTCTATCTCCTGTTGCTAATCTGATTTTGGATCCTATTTGCCAACTTGTCCTGGATCCCTTGTGCCCTAAGCTTTCGGAGTAGTCAACAAAATCGGACCTTGTCAATAGTCTTACTGAAGACTATTTAAACCAGAATCAGTAACAATAGATGACAAAATATCCTCCACGTTAATGCTCAACTTACTATACTCCCGATACATTCACAACTGTGCCACTAATTTCTGCTCCACCTCTATTACCGATGACACCGCCGTTGTGGTCTGGAGTTCGAAGATTAATGAGAGAAATTACAGGAAGGAGATAGAAATTTGTAATATAGTGTTAAGACAACAACCTCTTCCTTGATGTAAACAAGATGAAGGGGCTAGTTTTAGACTTCAGGCAATGGAGTGGTATTCATGCTTCAGTCGGCACCAATGAAGGTTCAGGTTCCTCATTGTAAATATCACCAATAATTTGTCCTGATCCAACCACACTGATGCTCTGGCAAGAAAGCATGCCAGCAATGCCTTTACCCCCTCAGGAAACTGAGGAAATTTGGCATGTCCCCAAGGACTCTTACCATTTTCTATAGATGCACTGAGCATCCTAACAGTTTGCATCGCAGCTTGGTTTCGCATCTGCTCTGTACAAGACCATCAGAAATTGCAGAGTTATGTATGCAGCCCAGTCTATCACACAAAAAAGCCTCCCCTCAATCTCCCCAACATAATCAAGGACGATTTATGCCCCAGCCTTTCACGCTTCTCCACTCTCCCATCAGGTAGAAGATACAAAAGGTTGAAAGCAGATACCATCACATTTTAGAAACTCCTTCTTACCCGCTGTTCGCAGACTACTGAACAATCTTCTCGTATTTTAAAGACAGTGCCGATCTCCCAATCTACAGCATTGCAGTCCTTCCACTTTTTTTATTTGAACTTTTACTGGAGCTGTACCATTGTAATGTGGAAATACTCTATTCTGCACTGGTTACATTTCTCTTTGAATTAGCTGTTGTACGTGTACGGCTTGATTGTTTTCATGTGTGGTCTGATTTGACTGGATAGCACCCAAAACAAAGCCTTTCATTGCATGTCAGCATGCATGGCAATAATAAACCAATACCAATCTACTGCACTGTCCTCTGCAGTACACTTAAAAAAACAAAAAACAAATGACGTTGTCGTTCAAACAACACTTGGAAGGTGCCAAGGCAAAGACAAGCGCCTGTGCCGCACTGATTCGCCACCACGTCAGTCGGCACCACATGGGGAGCCACGACGAAGACATGTTCACAGTGGCCCTGGTGTTCTCAGCCACCGAGTACTGCGCCCCGGTCTGGTGCCGTAGCCCTCGCGCCAAGAAGATGGATGCTGCCCTCAACAGCACCCTGTCGACGGTCTCCGGATGCCTACAAGCCACCCCAGTAAACCAACTGCCCGTCCTCGCTGGCATCGCCCCAGCCAACATCAGATGAGAAGCAGCCACGCTGGCCCTCTCTCGAAAGGCACAGACCAGTGAATCCCACCTCCTCCATCAGATCGTCACAGAGACACCACGACGAGTGTGCCTCAAGTCACGGCGCCCCTTTGCCACGCAAGCCCAAGAGCTGCTCTGCACAACACCGGCTGACGCTTCCAAGGCCGCCTGGGTCAAGACGAGATGGAGAGACCAGTGGAAGTTAGAGGAACCATCTAGGCTACACCATTGCATTGATGACCCCATGGACATCCCTGGCCAGGACCGGCCCCGAAAACAGTGGACAACCCTCAATCACTTGAGGACAGGCATCGGACGCTATGGAGTAGCGATGAAGAGGTGGGGCCTCGTGGACAGCGCCTCCTGCGAGTGTGGGGACCCAACACAGACTGTGGAGCACATAGTCACCAGTTGCCCCAAACATCAGCCACCGAATGGTGAACGAGGTCTGGTTGACCTGAACGATGACATGTTTGCCTGGCTTGCCTCAACGGAGCTGCAGGTCTAAAAGTTAATTACCTCCTCAAATAGTTCAATGTGATTGATCATATAGTGTAACATCTGCCCTGTCAAATACGTGCTGGCGATCTCTGATCAGTCCCTTACTTTCCCTTAATCCTTTCCCTGAGTATCTTTTCCAATAACTTCCCAACAGCTGATGTTAGGTTCGCAGGTCTCTCATAACCCGTGGGGGCGGGGCTGTGGTGGCAGAATGATTCATGCCAGTCAAGTGGACATGGACAGGTTGGTGAAGAACACTGGCAACAATGCAAAGGTTGCATGGAGACCGTTCAGAGCTAGAGTCAGAAACTCCTGGTCTGAGGTTACTGCAAAGTCTTTGTCAGGATCAATGCTACGTGAGTGCAGTGAATGAATATCTGAACTTTAGGGAGATCTATAGTGCAGGTACATCCCTGTCGGCTGAACGCAAAGACAATGAAATTTTCTCTCTTTTAGTTTAGAGTTTAGGTGATCCTCTGAAAGCAGAAAACTCTTGAGATGTGGCCAGGGTCAGCTGCAGCCTGGGAACCTGGGGGAGAACAATTTGTGACAACGGCAAAGCAATGCAGGCACAAGAGTGAAGCATTATTTGAGAACATAGGGGGTCAACAAAGTCAGAGAGAACAAAGACTGCGATACAGGGTCAGTGGAACCTGGTTATTCTGTGAGTTATTCTTATTTCTTAGACAGTAAGATTGAAAATTATGCTGGAAACAAAATTTGGGCACTTTATCGCAGTTGAAGGTGGACAAAAAAGCTGGAGAAACTCAGCGGGTGAGGCAGCATCTATGGAGCGAAGGAATAGACGACGTTTCGGATCAGACTGATGTCAGGGGGGGTGCGGGAAAAAGAAAGGAAGAGGCGGAGACAGTGGGCTGTGAGAGAGCTGGGAAGGTGAGGGGAAGGAAGGAGAAAGCGTGGACTACCTGAAATTGGAGAAGTCAATGTTCATACCGCTGGGGTGTAAACTACCCAAGCGAAATATCAGGTGCTGTTCCTCCAATTTGCGGTGGGACTCACTCTAGCCATGGAGGAGGCCCAGGACAGAAAGGTCAGATTCGGAATGGGAGGGGGAGTTGAAGTGCTGAGCCACCGGGAGATCCGGTTGTTTATTGCGAACTGAGCGGAGGTGTTGGGCGATGCGATCACCAAGCCTGAACTTGGTCTCACCGATGTAGAGCAGTTGACACCTGGAACAGCGGATGCAATAGATGAAGTTGGAGGAGGTGCAGGTGAACCTCTGCCTCACCTGGAAAGACTGGTATCACCGTTGATTACATTTGGCCGAGTATTACACTCAAGTAACAGTGCTAACACAAATGAAAATCTTCAGAATTGTGCAAATACATATTTTTGTTGATTGTATTTCTAGGATGGTTTGCAATTGGTTTGTCAGAATATTTTCTCCTGTTGTTAAATTGCCTTACTTTAAAATAATTTTGACGTTTTACTTTATTAGTTTAAACTGAATATGATTTTTCAGATCATAATTATTGGTGTTATTGGCAGCCTGGGGAATATACAAGGCATTAAACATACTTTCCTGGCAATCTTTCAGTGTTGCAGGCTAATTGCAAATCCCATGGCACTTTATTCCATTAATAACTCCTATAAATGTGTGTATACTTTGGTTCATATGGAAAATACTGTCTTTGTTGTGAGCAGTGGGCAAATGTGTCAAGCCAAGCCATTAAACACTCATGCTTTTACTGTTTATACACAACTGTTGCCAATTTCCATTCACGGTGAACATACTTTACTTTAATGCCTCAGAATAAGAGAATTGGATGGAATTTGAGATAAGAGTGCACAATTTTTTAACATTTTAAACACAGTAATTACCAAATAAATATCAAACACTATCTAAAATCCAACTAAAGCTTGTATTATTCTGCCAGAAACATGGGGCCGGAATATGCGATCTACATACCATCATGCATTAGGGAACTGAAACAAGCAGCAGACCATTTTGAACTCCACTGCAGGAGTTCAAAAGGATTTTAATTCCCATTTTATGATTTTCCCAGGCAAAGCTGTGTTACGGGTGGCTGTAAAGTTATGGGTAGAAGGTGGATACTTCCTCAATGCAGAAGGAATCACCCCTGTCGTTCCGCGATATTATTGAACCACAGAATCATAGCACGGTTATAGGTCTTGTAGCCCAACTCATCTATATCGACCAAGTTGCCTACCTGAGTTAATCCCATTTAGCTGAGTTTGGCCCAATATATCTAAGCCTTCCTATCCAAATACTAGTCCAAATGTATTTTAAATGTTGTAATTGTAATAGCCTCTCCCACTTCTTCATTCACTATACGCTGCACGCTCTGTGTAAATAAAAAAGGTTGCCCTTTAAAAGGTACCTGTTAATTTTTTTCCTCTCTCACTTTAAATTGTGTCCTTTAGTTTTAGACTATCCTACCCCAAATACCCCAGACCTTTCACTTTTTCTATGTCTCTAATGACTGAGGTGAAGTCAGATGGGCATCTCAGCCAATGAGTTAAGGACCAGGTGGAAGACTATTCCTCTTTCTCATTAACAGGGAAAACAAATTAAATTGTTCAACGAGTCTTCTTTCCTGACCCGTTTGTTTTGAAGACGGATAAAATTCAACTTGGTCTCTGAAACATCAGCAAACACGAATCTATATATGCAAAGGTGGTCCCAATTGTGTGACTCTCCCCTGTTACAAATCACAGCTTACAGAACTGTTTAAGATAGTACTGCAGATGCTGGGAAAATCGAAGGTAGACAAAAATGCTGGAGAAACTCAGCGGGAGAGGCAGCATCTATGGAGCGAAGGAATAGGCGACGTTTCAGGTCGAGACCCTTCTTTAGACTGAAGAAAGGTCTCGACCCGAAACGTCACCTATTCCTTCGCTCCATAGATGCTGCCTCACCTGCTTACAGAACTGTGGTAAGGTCAGGCGGGTAATTGACCATTCTAAATGTCCATTGTCCCAATTTCTGCTCGTAGCCAGTATTAAAATACTCCCAAGATCTTTCACTTCACATTTGATTTATTTTCATTGATGCGGCACCTCTTTATCTACTCAGAGCAACCAGAAAATACAATCCCAGATGATTCAACGTATCAAAGTTATTACATGGCCAAAGCTGTCTTTTATTTCCTTCACTTTTCTGATTACCTGAGCTATTTGAGGCAAAAGCAATACTCCAAGAGTAATTAGTTTAACTCTACTCTTCATGATGGATGTGTTGTCCTAAACTCCAGAGAAATTGACTTTAATTGACAGGATGATTTTCTGAACAGCAATTTAGAAACAAATGGATTTTGTTATCTTACACACTCCACGTTATTTTTTTACCCCAGGCTATGTTGTTTCTCGTGCAGATAGTGGTTGACCAACATAGCATAGCATTTGCAAAGAAACAAGTGTAACCTATTTTTATTTGTTTTATTTTTATTTATATTTCTTTTGCCAAGACTATTTGTATTATTACAGAGATCATCCAATAACCTCTCATTAATGTCTTGGATCATTTGTTAGTTTTGACTACTACCGGTGTCATCTATCACTTTGGTTTCGATACAAAATGATCTTTGTGCAGTGTTACAGTAAAGATGGCCTTCTCCTTGTTTCATTCTTTCTATTCCTGCATTTCAGTCATCCTCACTCTGGAAAAGAGAGAAAATGTAACCAAGTACATTGGAGGATTTCATTATTTTGTAGTTCTCTCCCTCCGATATGCTTTTGTGACATGGACTACCAGCACTAAACCAGTTTTAGGATACCACGAATAATGTCTATGTAAAGTCCTCCAAATTCACTGGAAGGATAAATAAAATAAAAGTCAGTGCTGCCTCCATTCAACTTCCCTAACCGAGGATACAATCTTAGAAATTTAAAGCGATTTGGCATATCACCGAATAATATGACAAGCTTCTTCACTGTTGAAAGTATCCTGACTGATTGCATCATGGCCAGGTGCATCATTCCAAAGCATAGAAATGCAAAAGGCTGCAGAGAGTGGTGGACTCGGCCCAGTCCATCACTATCGCAGCCCTCCCCAAATACAGAGGGGCTGCCTCAAGAAGTTGGCATCTTTCCTAAAGGATCCCCACCATCTGGCCCGTGCCCTCTTCTCACTGCTACCGACAGGCAGGACAGAAACCTGAAGTCTCACACCACCAGGTTCAGGAACAGCTACATAGAAACATACAAAATAGGTGCAGGAGTAGGCCATTTGGCCCTTTGAGCCTGCACCGCCATTCAATATGATCATGGCTGATCATCCAACTCAGTATCCTTTACCTGCCTTCTCTCCATATCCCCTGATCCCTTTAGCCACAAGGACCACATCTAACTCCCTCTTAAATATAGCCAACGAACTGGCCTCAACTACCTTCTGTGGCAGAGAATTCCAGAGATTCACCACTCTCTGTGTGAAAAATGTTTTTCTCATCTCGGTCCTAAAAGATTTCCCCCTTATCCTTATAACCATTAGGTTCTTGAACCGACCTGCACAACCCAAATCCTACCTCTGCATGGACATCCATTACCATGGACATCTCTTCTAATTGTGTTTGGCACAAATGCCTTGTATTTTTCCAGTCTTTTACTTTTCCCTGTCGTGCAGAATTGTGTGTAGGTTTCTGCACATATGCTGTGTGTTGTGTTAGTCGATGTGCTGTGATGTTGCTGCAAGCAAGATTTTCAGAATACCTGTACCTAACTCCACTTGGGCTTATGGCAATAAACCTGTTTTTACTCAAGTTAAACATATTTGTCTTTGTTGGGCAGGCCATACCATTTTGAATACCCAGCACGAGACTTCTGAAATAGAAATTCCATTCAAAGTTCTGCCATGGCAAGAATTACCATAAGGACAGAGGAATAGGCTCAAGGTTATGCTTGGAGCCTCCATGAAAAATGTGAATTTCCTCTAACCAGAAGAATCTCTGGCTCATTGCTGTCCTAAGTGGAGAGGAGCCATTCAGGTTGTTCTTCAGATCCTTGAGTCAATGCATTAAGAGCTGACAGAAATATAAATGATGGAAAGAACATATCACCAACCTGCCCCATCAGGTACTTCTGGCCACATTTGTGGAAGAGTTTGGAATTCCTACATTGACACTTTCAGCCCCTTCAGAACTCGCAGCAATGACATGGAAGTAATTCATCTTTGATCCAGAGGGACTATCAAATAATGAGGAAATTCTAAATGGAGTTCCTTGTCTTTAGACAAGAAACACTTGGGGAAATTCTCACCTATGTTTATGTCGAAACGAAGCAATTTTTGTTATTGGAGAAGTTATTTAGACCAAATACTACATTGGGATGGAAAAACAAAAACCTTTTGGATGCATTGCCATCCATTCCCATGCTATGGTCAATATGGCTTAAGACATCAAAACTATTGCTTTCAACAGAATTATATCAAAATGGGGAAATTAATATTGTCCGTTTTGTTTTATTATATAAAACTAAGAAAATAATTAATCTGATAAACTATTGAAGAAAAACTAAATAATGAACCCTTCTTGAGTCCATGATGATGCAGTCAACTTCATTCACACAAAAAAACATTCATTCTTTGAAATGCATTGGGAATCACATATTGTCTTATTTTTCATGAGCCTTTTTATAATTTAATTTTCTATCTGATATCACTATGGCCTTAGATTAATTATCAATGACACCATCTGAAATAGTGACTATGGAGTAGATTGAGGACATACTCTGCACGTTATTAAATATGGAAAAAATTAGAACCAACAAGCTCCTTTTGGTCTTAATATTAGCATGTAGAAGGATCGTAATGGACGCATGACTTACTCGAGTTAGGATGTTTATTGATAGTGAAACTAGAATTCTATCTCACCCAGTAAGCACCATTTTATTATAGTTTGCTCAGTGAGTGCCTGAAGTGGACTAAAGATTTGTTGCTGGGTGACCCACTCCGTGCATTAGGACATTTATCATTATCGCTGCTGCTTTCTTTACACCTTTTGCTTTAACTGGAACCAAAAAATGATTTATGTGACAAAAAAAAGCATTCATCTTTTGGCAACAAGTGAAAATTCAGTGGTGTTTCGTGTTACCTGCAACATAATCTGTGTTAAAACCCATATGCACCACCAAAATGTTTAATTGCAATGATTTCCATTATCATGTTGATTTTGCCAGAGGGGTAGCCAATGTCTAATTTCCTGTAGTGCACTACAACCAGCTCCTTTATTTCTTAGATAGACACAAAATGCCGGAGCAACTCTGGAGAGAAGGAATAGGTGACGTTTTGGGTCGAGACCCTTCTTCAGACAGTCTGGAGAAGGTCTCGACCCGAAACGTCACCTATTCCTTCTCTCCAGAGATGCTGCCTGTCCCGCTGTGTTGCTCCAACATTTTGTGTTTATCTTCGATTTAAATCAGCACCTGCAGTTCTTTCTTACATCCTTTATTTCCTATCCTTACTGATGCTGGCCTCAGACCAGAAGCAAACATTTATATAAGAGAAACCTTGTATGTTTTCCCTCCTCTTCCAAACCTGCAGCTCTGCCAGTACTGACAATGATAAAATTGAAATTTCTGTATTAATTTAGTGATCAATATAAAATACATATGTTCCTCATATAATTAATTTTATATGAACTGAATACAGCTTCCCCCCCCCCCCCCCTCCCCCACGAGCTGGCAGATCAGGAGTGCTGCCCTCTCAAGGGCCGTGGATAGTAGACTTCCATGTGCGGTTCAATCAAGATTCCATCTGCCCTCTCTATTTGGTTTTTAAAAAAGATCCCACCTCACCAATTAAATAATAACAGAAGAGCTCTCCGAAGCATTCTGCCTTTCCGCAAACCAATATCATTAAAATCTGATTATCTAACCAGCAACAACTCATTATTGTCTGTGAAAGGTCATTGTGGATAAATTGGCTTACTTATTTCTTACCTTGTAATATTTATTTCAGAAGTTGCTTTTAGTTGTTTGGTAACTTGGAGCACAGTAGGTTCATGAAAGGTTTAAACTTGAATTTGTGTGGAGCACAAGCATAATGTGAATACTCATTTGATCCTGGAGAAAATCGAGATAATTTTCTGAAACTAACCCTTAACTATCATTATCTTATATTTCACCATTTCATCCTAACCCCCACTCGCAGAAAGTTTCAGATTTTCTGGATAATGGACATTTGATGTGGAATTTTCAGAAAAGGAAAATCAAAAATTTGTTTTTTCGATGTCAGCTTGCTAAAGAAAAATGTTAACTCTGAGATTTCTTGGTTTTGCAGGGAGCACTGCCATTTGACGATGATAATCTGAGACAGTTATTGGAAAAAGTAAAACGTGGAGTGTTTCATATGCCACACTTTATACCACCGGACTGCCAAAACCTCTTAAAAGGAATGATTGAGGTGGATGCTACAAAACGCTTGACTGTAAGTATTGGTTTTCATTTTCTCCACTTCTTTCCAAATGGTTGTACATTAATCTCATGTTTGACCACGCACAGCACATTTGGTAATTTATTTTGAACACATTAATAAAAAAAGAGAAGAGTGACCTGGTGATAACAATAGTTGAGTCAAATATATTTCAGAATGACAATTCAATAAAATTCAACATTCATAATTCCACAGATGTCAGTGATTCACGTTCCAATTTTTCAGCATTCTTGCCTGCTGCAAATTTTAATACAAATGCAGCCTGACTAAATCTCTCATTTAAAGTTCTCTCTCTTAGATTTAACGTTGAGACATCGGTTGTCACAATCCATTGAAATTTTAGTGAAGTGTAAAGAGGAATATCTAACTATACGAGGTGAGGTATGATCAATTACAAGGCAAAGGCAATGTTGCATAAAAGCATCTTTCCTGTGTTAGGGAACGCAGGTTATGGTAGATTTTCAATAAACCCTGCTGATTTAACGATTAACTTAATTATCCAGTATGCAACCAAGCCACACCGTCTAACCAGAATCTAAGATCTGCACACTGAGATTGCTGATCTCAGCCAGATGGTGCAGAAATGCTTTGCCCTCTACCAGCCTCTCAACCCGTCCCCCTCTACCCAGCCCAGCTTCAGCAAGTATAAGACCAGAGGAAGTGAGAAAACTTAACCAGAGTTCTTAATTTTGCCAATGTGTAGAAACATGCAGTATGTGTATGTTAAGTGTAAATAAGGTCAGGCTCAGATGCAGAGCCCTCTATGACAGATAACCTGCCAATTCTCAGTGCCGGGGCACATAAGAAGATTAGCATTTGATTGATATAGTTCAGATTATTGGCATTCATAGGCTTCAAAAGAAAGGAGGTGGCTGATTAAGGAGAAGATTCCTTTAAGTGCCCTGTTGTGATAGCCCCCAAAGCTACGGTTGATACCAGGTCTTTTGAGTTTTAGAAATACAACGCGGAAACAGGCCCTTCGGCCACCGAGTCCGCGCCGACCAGTGATCCCCGCACACTAACTCCGTCCTACAGCCTAGGTACAATTTACAATTTTTACTAAAGCCAATTAACCTAAAAGCCTGTACGTCTTTGGAATGTGGGAGGAAACCGGATTACTCGGAGAAAACCCACATGGTCACGGGGAGAATGTACAAACTCCATACAGGCAGTTCCCGCAGTCAGGATCTAACCCGGCAGCAACTATTACATAATTACATAGAAAATATGTGCAGGCGTAGGCCATTCGGTCCTTCGAGCCAGCACCGCCATTCAATGTGATCATGGCTGAACATCCACAATCAGTACCACATTCCTGCCTTCTCCCCATATCCCTTGATTCCGCTAGCCTTAAGAGTTCTATCTCTCTTTTGAATTCATCCAGTGATTCGGCCTCCACTGCCTTCTGAAGAGAATTCCACAAAGTCACAACTTTCTGGGTGAAAAAGTTTTTCCTCATCTCAGTTCTAAATGGCCTACCCCTTATTCTTAAACTGTGGCCACTGGTTCTGGACTCCCCAACATCGGAAACATGTTTCCTGCATCTAGCGTGTCCAATCCCTTAATAATTTTATATGTTTCAAAGAGATCTGGCAATTTAAAAAAATCAATTCCCTAATTGCATGCTACTGTTCGACAATGTAATCCTTACCAAGTATCAAAATTACTGTTCTATTGCAACAGCAATTAAAGTTGTCCTACTTCCTTACTTATTATGAAACAGAGAAAACCATTTGGCCCATTAGGACAACAATATCAGTCCCATTCCACCTCATTGTATTTCCCTGTAGCTCTACAATTTGCAATTTCCCAATTACCCTTTGATTCTCTTACTATTTATCTACACCAATGGGTAATTTACAATAGCTATTAACCTACCACCATGCCTTTGGGATGTGGGAAGAAACCCGAAAACATGGAGGAAACCAGAACACATGCAGAAACCCATGCGATTATAGTGAGAATATGCTTTATCTCATAGACAGCACCTGAGGTCAAGTTTGAATCTTAATCCCTGGAATACCGAGCCGGCGGCAACAATGGGTGTGTCAATGTTCCCCCCTGAGCAAGAGCATTCTGATTGAAGTGCGAAGTATGTGCACTGTAGTGTTTTGGGTAGGACAATTGTTTCCCTAACATCCTGGGTATATATGCCCTGCTCATTTGTATCTCCTCTCATGCTTCTTCCAGCAACTATCTCCTATTCTGCACAACTTTATTGTTTTTCTCCCATTTATGCTATACTCCAAGGGGGATGGTTACTAATGTATCCACATTTAGGAGCAACTGCTTATTGCAAAGTTGCTGAAGTCCGGTTAAATGTATTTCAGCAACAGGCAGAACTAACTGACTCCACAATCAATGCAACAAATTAAACCTCTGCAGTGCTGCTCCACCCTTTCATCTTATTTGTAATACGCTCGCCACCTCAATTTTAACCAATTATGGCTTTGCTCCTTCCCATTATCCTTTCCTTTGTAAAAATGGATCCCAAATACTTCTGGTTTCACTGTCAATTTTTGTAATCACTGTCTTCTGCTCTTTCTTCCATTGGACACAAAATCATTCATGTTTAACTAACAAATGCTCACCACTTCATCATTTGTTTAATTATTTACTGAGATTCTCTCCCCAAACTCCCTGGATGCACTCCTCAACTTTAATTTTTTTCATCTGCTTCTTTATCTTACCATTGTTGTGGAGTTTAGTTTAGTTAAGAGATACAGCGCAGAAACAGGCCCTTCAGCCCAATGAGTCCGTGCCGACCAGCGATCCACACACACTTATACTATCCTACACACTAGGGACAATTCACAATCATACCAAGCCAATTAACCAACAAACCTGTACATCTTTGGAGTGTGGAAGGAAACCGGACATCCCGGAGAAAACCCATGCAGGTCACGAGAAGAACGTACAAACTCCGTACAGACAGCACTCGTAGACAGGATCGAACCCGGGTCTCTGGCGCTGTAAGGCAGCAGCTCTACTGCTGCGTCACCGTGCCGCCCACGTGAACAATTTACTGCATGTTATTTTTGGATCAATATATGGACGTAACATATATCGATACCCAACTATTCCAATTCTGAGTAAAACCAGGTTAAATTGATGCCGGTTATTTCAATTATGCAATTATGACATTGACACGGTTACTTGGCTATTTAATAAACAAAGCATAAATATTTTGTCCTTCTCAGCATGAGCAATAGAAGATTAAATGTTCATCTCAATATAATTTTGATTTTGATACCAAATTCAATATTTTTAAGAAAAGCTTCATTTGCTCTTTTGAATGGCTGGTTAACTTTCTTAGTTCTCATAATTTCCAGCTCATAACTTGTGATTTCAAAATTGGTGCTTTTGGACTCATCACATACACTCATAAACATACTTCTGCCTTTTGAAATAATGTTGTGAGGCTACCTGCACCTGAACTACACAGGGTAGCTTTGTGCACATTTGCAGAAAAAAATAATCTAAATTTAAATGTAAATTGGCATGTGATCAATAAAATCAATCAAAACATTAAAAATCTAGCACAAAGCAAGGTACAGCCACAGGATATGGTCAACATTTAAAATGCAGCTTTGTGATACCATGGGAGTAGTGAAATAAAGCTTTTGACTTAGAATAAGCAAGGTCTGAGGTTGCCAAGTTCCATTACTGGGAAGTCACATGAGCGGTATTTTGTATTCTTCAGTACAATACTTTTCTTCAGGATAATCAAAAGATCATTTGTAGAATATTCAAATGATCACAAACCACCACACTGTAACAAGAATAGTACAAATCTCATTTGATGGTAAGGGGATAATCGACCCTGTTTGTATTGTGTGTCTGTAGTAGCACAGTATAGGCAGCACATGATATTCTCTGAAGAAGGCTCGACCCGAAACATCACCCGTTCCTTCTCTCCAGAGATGCTGCCTGTCCCGCTGAGTTACTCCTGTTTTTTATGTCTATCTTCGGTTTAAACCAGCATCTACAGTTATTTCTTACACATGATATTTCATTTCTAATTAAGGATATTCAGGATACTATGTAGAAGTTTGCGCTGCACATTGAATAGAAGAATATTTTGAAATATATTTTGCATTCAAGATTAACTGGTACCAGAATTTTCTTTCATACTCTGCCCACTTGTGAGGGAGGGAAACACTGTTGAGTGATTGGTAAAAAATTCAGGAGTGATGTGCAGAAAACCATTTTTTACAAAGCAAGACTTTACAGTGCCCTCCATAATATTTGGGACAAAGACTCATCATTTATGTATTTATTTGCCTCTGTACTCCACAATTTGAGATTTGTAATAGACAAAAACACATGTGGTTAAAGTGTGGTCACATGTGGTTAAAATCATTGTCAGATTTTATTAAAGGCCATTTTTATACATTTTGGTTTCACCATGTAGAAATTACAGCTGTAGTCCCCCCATTTCGGGGCACCATAATGTTTGGGACACATGGCTTCACAGGTGTTTGTAATTGCTCAGCTGCGTTTAATTGCCTCTCTAATGCAGGTATAAGAGAGCTCTCAGCACATTGCCTTTCCTCCAGTCTTTCCATCACCTTTGGAAAGTATGAAGGAGAGAAGGAGCTACCCAAGATCCAAAGCATACCACCTCATCAATTATTTGGATGAAGGGATTCAAAGTAACATTAGCAAATTTGCAGAGGACACAAAGCTGGGTGGCAGTGTGAACTGTGAGGAGGATGCTGTAAGAATGCAGGGTGACTTGGACAGATGGGGGAGTGGGCAGGTGCATGGCAGATGAAGTAAAATGTGGATAAATGTGAGGTTATCCACTCTGGTATCAAAAACAGGAAGGCAGATTACTATCTAAATGGCGTCAAGTTGGGAAAAGGTGCAGTACAACGGGATCTGGGGATCCTTGTTCATCAGTCTATGAAAGTAAGCATGCAGGGACAGCAGGCAGTGAAGAAAGTGAATGGCATATTGGCCTTTATAACAAGAGGAGTTGAGTATAGGAGCAAATAAGTCCTTCTGCAATTGTACAGGACCCTAGTGAGACCACACCTGGAGTATTGTGTGCAGTTTTGGTCCCCTAATTTGAGGAAGGACATTCTTGCTATTGAGGGAGTGCAGTGTAGGTTTACAAGGTTAATTCCCAGGATTGCAGGACTGACATATGCTGAGAGAATGGAGCGGCTGGGCTTGTACACTCTGGAGTTTAGAAGGATCTTACTGAAACATATAAGATTGTTAAGGGTTTGGACACGATAGAGGCAGGAAACATGTTCCCGATGTTGGGGGAGTCCAGAGCCAGGGGCCACAGTTTAAGAATAAGGGGTAAGCCATTTAGAACGGAGACGAGGAAACACTTTTTCTCACAGAGAGTTGTGAGTCTGTGGAATTCTCTGCCTCAGAGGGCGGTGGAGGCCGGTTCTCTGGATACTTTCAAGAGAGAGCTAGATAGGGCTCTTAAAGATAGCGGAGTCAGGGGATATGGGGAGAAGGCAGGATCAGGGTACTGATTGGGGATTGAGCATGCTGAAACATTTTCCTCGACCAAACTGAGGCCGCGAGAATGCGGGAACTTCCCTCGAGCATAAAGGAGAGTTACAGTGACCTCCTAGGACCGCGTGTCCTTCATGCTGCGAGTTTGAGTCGAGCGCAAACTCTTCTAAACTCGCAAATTAGGTCCCGGCAGTGGGACAGGCCATTTAATACTCAAGCACTATTTTTGGAATTTACAAATGTCGTACCTACATATTACCACATAATTCATCCATTGCATCAAACTGTTAGAAACTCAATATGATCCTGGCAATTTAACACTGGTTTAACTTTTGAGCATTGTAAATTAGTGCTCATACTCACTTTAGCCCTGGTAGAAGCTGCAGGCACGTACACTAAATTAACACAAGTAAGTAGATATCCAGAGGCAAAGTGTCTGGGAACCAAATGGCTGTCCACTGAAGAATCTCAACATAGTTATGGAGTTCATGGATCAATGCTAACCAGATCAGTTCCTCTTATAGTTTGCACAGTAAGTGTGAATTCAGTTTTTCAGCTGACTGTTATTTTTATGACTCGTGAAATGTTTGTAATATTTCCATAAATGTTCAAAATGCTTCCACATAATTTTTAGTTTAGTTCAGTTCAGTTTAGAGGCACAGCGTGGAAACAGGCCCTTCAGCCCACCAAGTCCAAGCTGACCATTGATCACCCGTCCAATTGTTCCATGCTGTCCCACTTTCGCATCCTACATACAAGGAGCAATTTACTGAGGCCAACTAATCTATAAACCTGCATGTCTTTTGAATGTGGGAGGCACCCGGAGATAATCCACGCAGTTACAGGGAGAATGTACAAACACCACAGAGACGTTACCTGTAGTCGGGATCGAACCTGGGTATCTGGTGCCGTGAGGCATTGGCTGTAGTGCTGAACTACTGTGCTGTCCATGATAATATTGTCAAATATATAATTTATTAATCTTGTTATTTATAATTCATCGATTTGCTGAAAATTATATGAAAGCTCAGATTTCTTTTTTTTTTTCATTTGACAACACAGTGTATGGTCACCTCTTGAAATCAAAATGAAAAGCAGTACTCACTCTTTGACTAAGTTTATGTTGAGCTATGTGATCTTTGGGATTTTGTGAGCTGCTTTGCAATATGTTTCGACACTAATGCCGCTATCTGATTGAAATGGTAGTATCAGGAATAGAATATATTTGGTGAAGTTCAAAATGAGTTGAGATTTGTGAATTTATTAATTTGATCTTTATTTGGAGAGAAAACAGAAGGTAACATCTCAGCCTAATCTATCCGAGCTGGAAGATATTTGAAGAACGAAAGCCCTTAATCTAGTGAAAATTGGGAGTAAAAAAGAAAACTGTATTGAGAGCAGGAGTTACACCAGGCTGCCTGCGGCTGGATTGGCGCTAAATTTATAGGAAAGAGAATTGGTAGAGCAGAACCAAAATTCAATAAATGTGTATCCCAGTATTATAGAGCGTGGCACTCTCAGTAAAGCTTTAATAAAATGCTGGTGAGTTTGCTGACCATGAAAGTATGCTGCAAAATATTGGAAACCTTTTGTGATTTTACTGTGGGCACAAACTGATGATTACTAAGGCACCTGGCATAAGGAAATATAAACACATACTTGAACATTTGAGCATTTTCTCAATGGAATATTGCATTTAAGAACCACACAAACCCATGCAGATAAATAGGGATCATAGGGATTGGCAAATGAAGAGAAAAATAAATTAAATTTTAAGTATTTATTTTATAGCATTTATATAATAACGAAGAGGATGAAAGATTACAGGGGATAGGCAGGCATACAGAATTACAAGATTATGAGCTGTGATTTTATTTAATAGTGAGGCAAGATGGAGGAGTCAAATAGCCCATCCCTGCTCCTGTTTGAACGTTTGTTGCAGAATAGATTATTTTGCGAAGGCAAGGTGTTTAGAATGAGGACAATAAATGCAAGGAATATGAAAAGGAGAACAAGCGAAACCTCCCTTCATGGACTGGGTAACTTTCCTCTAAACACTTCACAGGAAAGTGTTGGAATCCCTTCAGATTAGATCAACGACCTATTTCATGCCAGCCTCATGTTGACTTCCATTGAAGTAAAGTTAAATCAGGCAGAATGTTAAATAATAGTCAATCTAATCCCTGTCTGGTAGATTGAATAAAAATTACATTACGTAAACTTATTTAATTCATGAATAATAATTGATGCAGTAAAGATCAGACTGGGTAGCCGAAAGTAGGAAAATGGAATGAAGGGATAGAGAGGCAGATGAAATAAAAATATTGTCCAGAATATTCATTCATGCAAAATATGATGAGACAAGATTGAAACAAAAGACCATTTCCACAGCATAACATTGCAAACAGATTTGCATCTTGTTGCATGGCTCCATAAAATTGTAAGTACGACATTGTCTTATTTTAGTTTAACACATTCTGGCACTTAATAACATCATATAGGGAAATATTAAAGGAAATGATAGTAGAGGGGACTCCTAGACTAGTCCAAATGAAAACATACATGGTAACTGCTTGAAATCCTGCCTCTATTAAAATAAAACTAAGCTCATCCATTTTAATTACTTCTATCCCTGCCTTGTAGTTTTTCATTTCCTTTTATGTCCTTAATGCATCAAAGCCCATTAATTTTGTCAATGCCATTTGTTTTACCCACCTACTGTGCCTGCAGTTTCTGCCTTCTTGTAACTTTGCATAAAAAGATAAATGCTCAGAATTTCTTCATTTATTCATAACAGCCTGTTGCATTTCTGTCAATCCAGAAATTCCCTTAATAACTGTAATCAATTTTGCAGCTCTCTCTAAATCCACCATGCTGCCTGCTCCAGAACCTGGTTACAAGTTTCCCCTCATGACATCTTATGAGGTTCTTTTGCAATGAATCCATAACTTTGTCTACTATTTTTGTTGTTGAGGAGATTGAGGAAATTCATCATGTCTCCAACAACTCTTACAAACGTTTACAGATACAACCCAGCAGTATGCTTTCCATGGTGTATCACAGACTGATTTGGGAACACCTCTGCCTAAGACCACAAGAAATGGCAGAGTTGTAAATGTGGCCCAGTCCATCACAAAGACCAGACTTCCCATCATGCATGCACTTCACGTTGTCTCAGGGAAAGTAGCTAATGTGTCTATGATTCTCACAAATCTGATTGAGTTTTTTGAAGATGTGACCAAAAAAGTTGATGAGGGTAGAGCTGTAGACGTTCTATATATGGATTTTAACAAGGCATTTGATAAGATTCCACATGGTAGGCTGCTCTGGAAGGTTAGATCAAGTTGGATCTAAGGAACGGTAGCTGATGGATAGAAAATTGACTTCATGGTGGAAGGTTGTTTTTCAGACTGGAGGCCCGTGACAAATGGTTCGCCTCAGGGTTCGGTGCTCGGCCCATTGCAGTTTTGTCATCTATATCAATGATTTGGATGAGAACAAACAAGGCATGATTAGCGAGTTTGCAGATGACACTGAAGTCACTAAATATCTGCAAACATCTGCAAAATATGATCATGGCTGATCATCCAACACAGTAACCCGTACCTGCCTTTTCTCCATACCCTGTGATCCCCTTAGCCAGAAGGGCCACATCTAACTTCCTCTTAAATATAGCCAATGAACTGGCCTCAACTATCCTCTGTGGCAGAGAGTTCAAGAGACCCACCACTCTCTGTGTGAAAAAAGTCCTTCTCATCTCGGTCCTAAAGGATTTCCCCCTTATCCTTAAGCTGTGACCCCTTGTCCTGGACCTCCCCAACATTGGGAACAATCTTCCTGCATCTAGCCTGTCCAACCCCTTAAGAATTTTGTAAGTTTCTATAAGGTCCCCTCTCAGTCTCCTAAATTCTAGAGAGTATAAACCGAGTCTATCCAGTCTTTCTTCATAAGACAGTTCTGACATCCCAGGAATCAATCTGGTGAACCTTCTCTGCACTCCCTCTATGGCAATAATGTCCTTCCTCAGATTTGGAGACTTGAACTGTATGCAATACTCCAGGTGTGGTCTCACCAAGACCCTATACAACTGAAGTAGAACCTCCCTGCTCCTATACTCAAATCCTTTTGCTATGAAAGCTAAAATACCATTCACTTGCGTCACTGCCTGCTGCACCTGCATACCTACTTTCAATGACTGGTGTACCATGACACCCAGGTCGCGTTGCATCTCCCCTTTTCTTAATCGGCCACCATTTAGATAATAGTCTGCTTTCCTGTTTTTGCCACCAAAGTAGATAACCTCACATTTATCCACATTATACTGCATCTGCCAAACATTTGCCCACTCACCCAGCCTATCCAAGTCACCTTGCAGTCTCCAAGCATCCTCCTCACAGCTAACACTGCGCCCCAAGCTTAATGTCATCCGCAAACTTGGAGATATTGCCTTCAATTCCCTCATCCAGATCATTAATGTATATTGTAAATAGCTGGGGTCCCAACACTGAGCCTTGCGGAACCACACTAGTCACTGCCTGCCATTGTGAAAAGGACCCGTTTACTCCTACTCTTTGCTTCCTGTTTGCCAGCCAGTTCTCTATCCACATCAATACTGAACCCCCAATGCCGTATGCTTTAAGTTTGTATACTAGTCTCTTATGTGGGACCTTGTCGAAAGCCTTCTGGAAGTCCAGATACACCACATCCACTGGTTCTCCCCTATCCACGCTACTAGTTACATCCTTGAAAAATTCCACAAGATTCGTCAGACATGATTTACCTTTCGTAAATCCATGCTGACTTTGTCCAATGATTTCACCACTTTCCAAATGTGCTGCTATCCCATCTTTAGTAACTGACTCTAGCAGTTTCCCCACTACCGATGTTAGACTAACTGGTCTGTAATTCCCTGTTTTCTCTCTCCCTCCCTTCTTAAAAAGAAGGGTTACATTTGCTACCCGCCAATCCTCAGGAACTACTCCAGAATCTAAAGAGTTTTGAAAGATTATCACTAATGCATCCACTATTTCTGGAGCTACTTCCTTAAGTACTCTGGGATGCAGCCTATCTGGCCCTGGGGATTTATCGGCCTTTAATCCATTCAATTTACCCAACACCACTTCTCGGCTAACCTGGATTTCACTCAATTCCTCCTTTGACCCGTGGTCCCCTGCTATTTCCGGCAGATTATTTGTGTTCCTTAGTGAAGACGGAACCAAAGTAGTTATTCAATTGGTCTGCCATATCCTTGTTCCCCATGATCAACTCACCTGTTTCTGACTGCAAGGGACCTACATTTGTTTTAACTAATCTATTTCTCTTCACATATCTATAAAAACTTTTGCAGTCAGTTTTTATGTTCCCTGCCAATTTTCTTTCATATTTTTCCTTTCATCTTTCTATTTTTCCTTTCCTAATTAAGCCCTTTGTCCTCCTCTGCTGGTCTCTGAATTTCTCCCAGTCCTCTGGTATGCTGCTTTTTCTGGCTACTTTGTACGCATCATCCTTTGCTTTGATACTATCCCTGATTTCCCTTGTTATCCACGGATGCACTACCTTCCCTGATTTATTCTTTTGCCAAACTGGGATGAACAATTTTAGTAGTTCATCCATGCAGTCTTTAAATGTCTTCCATTGCGTATCCACCGTCAACCCTTTTAGAATTGATCGCCAGTCAATCTTGGCCAATTCACGTCTCATACCCTCAAAGTTACCTTTCTTTAAGTTCAGAACCATTGTTTTTGAATGAACAATGTCACTCTCCATCCTAATGAAGAACTCAACCATATTATGGTCATTCTTGCCCAGGGGGGCACGTACAACAAGACTGCTAACTAACCCTTCCTCATTACTCAATACCCAGTGTAAAATAGCCTGCTCTCTCGTTGGTTCCTCTACATGTTGATTTAGATAACTATCCCGCATACATTCCAAAAAATCCTCTTCCTCAGCGCAACTGCCAATTTAATTCACCCAATCTATATGTAGATTGAAGTCACCCATTATAACTGTTTTGCCTTTGTCGCACGCATTTCTAATTTCCTGTTTGATACCATCCCCAACTTCACTACTACTGTTAGGTGGCCTGTACACAACACCCGCCAGAGTTTTCTGCCCCTTAGTGTTTCGCAGCTCTACCCATACCGATTCCACTCTACCCATACCGATTCCAAGTTGGCTGAGGAATGTTTGCACTTTGTGAGGTGTTGCACTTTGAGAAATCGAATAAGGGCAGGACCTACACAGTTAATGGTAGGGCTTTGGGGAGTGTTGTAGAACAGAGGACTTTAGGAGTGGAGGCACATTGTTCCTTCAAAGTGGTGTCACAGGTAGAAAGGGTGGTCAAAATATAGAGTATTGTGTTCAGTTTTGCTCACTCTGTCATAAGAAAGATGTTGTCAAGCTGGAAAGGCTGCAGAAAATATGTATAAGGATGTTGCCCAGACTCGAGGGCCTGAGCTATAGAGCGAGGTTGGGCAGTCTAGGACTCTATTCCTTGGTGGGCAGGAGGATGAAGGGTGATCCTATACAAAATCATGAGAGAGATAGATCGAGTAAATGCACAGTCTTGTCTCCAGAATAGGGGAATCAAGAACCAGAGGAAAAAGGTTTAAGGTGAGGGGTAACTTTTTTACACATGTTGGAACAAGTTCCCGGTGGATGTAGTTAAGGCATGTACTATCGCAACATTTAAGAAACATTGAGACAGGTACATAGATAGGACATGTTTAGAGGGATATGGGTCAAACGCAGGCAGGTGGGACCAGTGTAGATGGGGCATGTTGGTAGGTGCGGGCAAGTTGGGCCAAAGTGCCTGTTTCCACTCTGTGACTATGACTCTATAACATAATTAATGATGTCCCACACAGTCATTCCTTCTTCTCCCTGCTCCCATCTGGCAGCAGATACTAAAGCTTGAAAATGTGCACCATCAGATTCAGGAATAGCTTCTTCCTCTCTGATAACATGTTTCTGATTAATCCTTTCATTAGCTAGAGTATTGTCCAATTCACCTCTACTCCATTGTGGTCTTTGGACTTTGTCCATGGAACTGATGCGTTGTAATGCTGAAAACTATATTCTGCACTCTCTATCTTCCCTTTTGCTCTGTGTATTGTATTTGAATTTGACCTGATTGTATTGATTTATGATACAATACGATAGAACTTTATTTATCCCCGGAGGGAAATTGGTCTGCCAGCAGTCATAAAACACAACAAGATACATGACATTAAAGTGACGAGTGGTAGGTCCAGGATTGGAGATGTGCAAAGATTGGGGAGGGGGAGTCAGTCTACCCACGACAGAAGGGGGAGAAGTTATACAGTTTGATAGTCACAGGGAAAAAGGATCTCCTATGGAGTTCTGTGCTGCATCTTGGTGGAACCAGTCTTTTGCTGAAGGTGCTCCTCAGGTTGATCAGTGTGTCATGGAAGGGGTGAGCTGTATTGTCCAAGGTGCTCCACAGTTTGAGGTGCATCATCCCTTCCAAGACCATCTCCAGTGAATCCAACTCCATCCCCCAGAGCCAGCAGGACAATATAGCATACAAAACAAAGCCTTTCACTCAGGCACGTGCCTTCAGGGTAGGCAAGGTAGGCACTGCCTACCCTGACTAAAATTATGAAATGGCAATTATTAAATATAAATAGTAAAGGCATGGGAGAATTATGCCTGTCTAAGAGATCGATCTCTTAGGTAGGCATAATTCTCCGTGCCTTTCATCCGCAGCGCTTGTGACACGGGAAGCTCCGTGCAGCCCACGTGCCGTCAGCGCTGCCTGAAGCCATCAGTTTCAAGGGGAGCTGAAGGCAGCAGAAATTCTGCCTTTGCAGCACTGCGCATGCGCATCATCCTTCTGCGCATGCGCAACGCGAGTTTCTTGGCGGGATTTTCAAATATGGATTGCCATTATTTTAATAGTATCTTAGCAAACAAAGAGTGAAGAATGGACTTAATGTACCAATAATGTGGTAAGTACATTTCTTTGTGCTTTATGTTTTTAAATACTGTCGTTCCCGGGGTGGGGGGGAGAGCTCCGTTCGCAGTGTTTGGGCAGTCTGGCATTGTGAAGGAGGGGATTGGGGTCAGTAAACCACTTGCCACTCTCTGGTCTGAGTGCAGGTGAGATGGGACTAAGTGTTCGGCACGGATTAAAAGGGCCGAGATGGCCTGTTCCCGTGCTGTAATTGCCATATGGTTTATTGTGGCCGGGAAGTGAATTAGCTCGGGTGGCTGCCGCAGCACTCCGGGCACGGACAGCAGAACTGGCCGCCACTTCCGAGGAAGGAAGCAGCTCGGGTGACTGCGAGTGGCCGCCGGGACCCTGCCACTTCAGCCCCTTCTGCTGGTCCCCACTCACCTCTGCCAGTGCTCTCCGTCTGAACATCTCTCACTTGCCGCTCGCCAGCCAGTTTCCCACACATCTTTAAATTCCGACAGCGCGTTCACGGGACCAGTTGAGGTTACTTGGCTGTGGGAATTTAAGGATTTGCGGGATGCGGTTGGCATGAGCGAAGCCGGCGAACGGCAGGTGAGAGATGTTCAGACGAAGAGCACTGCCAGAGGTGATCAGAAGGGGCTGAAGAGCAGCCAGTTCTGGTGTTGGGTCCCGGTGGCCGCTCGCACCCGAGCTGCTTCTATCCCCGGAAGTGGCGGCCAGTTCTGCTGTCCGTGCCCGGAGCGCTGCGGCAGCGGTGAGTGAGTCTGATACGATCTCTGACCCCCTCCTTCTCACAACTTCTGCCTTCTCGCATATTTAACCCCTGCCGCAGGCTCCCCACATGCTGTGAAAGGAACTCCCCCTCCAATTGGACACTTGAATTAGTATTGTCATTCAATAAGATGACAACTGATTCAACGTCCCAGTGTGCTCCCATTTTTCCCACCATCTCTCCACCTGCCTTCATCCTCTGTCCCCCACCCATTCAGTAATTAAAAAATTAAGGAGATTTAGAACCCTTGGGAAAATTGAATTGTTACTTTTTTTTATTTTTTACGAAGAGAATAATCTGCGCATGCGCGGTTTTAAGATTTGTTTTTGAAAGCCGGCTGACTGCCTACCCTGAGTAATTACTCACGGCACGTGCCTGCTTTCACTGTACCTTGGTCCTCGTGATAATAATAAACCTAAACCTAAGCCCAAAATATCATTTAATGTATTGAGAAAATTGGATAGCCCAGAATTTGTAAGAGATTGTCTAAATGTGCATCGAATATAATTGTCAGTTACCCAATACCTAACATGAATGAAATATCCTGCAACTTTTTTTTTGTACATACATTAACTGATTAGATGACTGCAAGTTCATGATCAGTGCACTCTTAACATATCATTTTTTTTTCAAAAAGACAGTTAGTTTGTTGGATGCATTGAATACCTCAATTACACTGGCATCACTTTCTCTCCTGGCTTGGCTCTGCTGTGTTTGCATACCTGCTTACTCATCATTGCTGATGCTGAAGTTGAAGGCTGTTTGCATTGCAATACATCACTTTGTCATGCCTGAGCACAGCCATTGTTTTTGTTGAACTGAGCTCATTATAGAATTTGCTCTGAACATTGCGAGTTTTTTTTATTTGCCCTGCACAAAAGAACATTGTTTATTTTTAAAATAGAGTTTGTAAAATATGCTTTTCAGAGGATCAGGCTTTTAAAAACTAAGGATAGACACAAAAAGCTGGAGTAACTCGGCGGGTTAGCGTCTCTGGAGAAAAGGAATAGGTGACGTTTTGGGGCGAGATCCTTCTTCAGACATTATGGAATGGTTTACTTGAGAATTAGGGATTGATTCCTCTAATTATTTCTACAATCATTTTGCGAGTTGACAGGACACTGGTCCAGCAAAGTTCAAGCAGAGACTATTCCAATAAACCATCTCTTCTTCTCCAGTACTGGTGCAACTATCCCATGAATCAGTTCCCGTTGTGCCCACACTCAACTTTGAGCCCTGCCATTACCTCTCAACCACTATTTATCCTTTCGCAGTTTCCATGCGCTTCAAGTAACAATCTGCAGTTTATCACCCTTTTATCCTTTTTTGGGTGCCAAAAAAAAACATAGTTTGTGGAATCCTCTGCCTCAGAGGGCGGTGGAGGCAGGTTCTCTGGATGCATTCAAGAGAGAGCAAGATAGGGCTCTTAAAAATAGTGGAGTCAGGGGATATGGGGAGAAGGCAGGAACGGGGTACTGATTGGGGATGATCAGCCATGATCACATTGAATGGTGATGCTGGCTCGAAGGGCCGAATGGCCTACTCCTGCACCTATTGCCTATTTTGCATCCAAAATCCACCTGATTTTACTTGATTTATCATGATATTATTAATATCAAGAAGATGCAAGACACCTACAAAGAAAAGTAGAGAATCAGAGGGCAAGTCAATTAACTGGTAATGGTATGCTTCCTTGTGGTTGCATTCATCAGTAATAAAATAAGCTAAAACCAATTGTTCGAAATCTCAGCGGCTCAGGCAACATCTGTGTAGGCAAAGGGCCGGCCAAGATGTCAGTTTGAGACCCTGCATTCGATTGCTTCTTTTGCTCCGGGCTCTCTTATTTGCAGTCTCTTGTATCTCCATTAACAGTAGCTATGTAACTAGTTATCTGCCTTAACAACCATAAAGCAGAAGATGGAATATGGAGAGGTCTAATTAGGAGGAACAAACTATTTACAAAAGTAATGGAGCACCATATCTTAGAAAAGTATGATGGAATACATATCACTCATTAATCAGCAATATTAACGTTCTGCCTAGGCAGGAGTATTGTTGTAGCAAAATGTATATTAATTGTAAGTTAAAATGTTTTGTTTTGGGGCACTGAGGCACTGCCTTCACTTTCTGCATGGGTGTGCTTTAATCATCAATTAGGGCAAACTTTTTTGTTCATTAATAATAATCTAATAGTTCTCGCATTTCTTGGAAATAATTGGTATCGAGGGGGTGGTTAAGAATATTGTAAAAGTACTATTATTCTCCAATCTATTTTCATATTTTGTTATTAGTTTGGAAATGAACTGGAAAGCTAATAGTGTGTGGTGCTGACAACCATGAAAATGCTAATCATTCAATATCTTATAATTGTCCTTTAATTAATTTAAGTATATTTGCAATACAAAATAAGGTCCGAGATTCGTACAGCACATAAACAGGCCCACCGACCCAACTCGTCCATGCCGGCAAAGCTGCCTACCCAAGTTAATCCCATTTGCCAGCATTATTGCTATGAACCTTTTCTATCCAAGTACTTTATTTAAAAGTTATAATTTCACCTACCCCTCCCACTTCCTCTGACAGTTTATTTCATTCGCCCACCGTCCTTGCATGAAAAACCTGTCCCTCAGTTCTCCTGTAAATCTTACCCCCATCATCTTAACACCATGCCCAATAGTTTTAGATTTCTCCACCTTAGGAGAACATTTCAACTGTTGTTACCTTTGAATTGAGTCACAAAGGCCGAAACTGGTGGATATAAACGTCTTTATTCATCAAGAGACACGGATAGTCTCTCGTAGATCCTCTTCCTAGAATTTCTCGACTCAAAGTACATTAAGTTTTTATATTGGTAAAATAACAGCAGGTAATTCGGTATAATGTCAACAGCTGCAGTCATATTATTTACTCTGGTATTTTGGGTCTGACAAAAAAGTTCAATTGAATTACACATTTTCAATGCAGGTGACAAGACACTCTGAATGTCCCAACACCTTTGTTAGTTGAAAGCTATTCATATGGATGGTCTAAACGCTTCTGCGGCCAGGGAACTCAGATGCCCTATATTAGTGTTGTGAGGGATGACTCTCTTGAGAACACAAATTCACCAATTATTGAGACACAGTCAATATGTCTATGTCCATGCTTGATGTACAAAATGACAAAATTAGTCTGGCCTGGCCATTTCCTTCATCTCTATCACAATGGCATGAAATAGATGCTGAAGATTTCTGATTTGATATTGCCTTATGCGTGGCTGATACGTACAAGAACGGACTAATTGTCTGTTTGCACAGTACATTAGAACAGATATTCTGACGAGTTTTTTTTGTTTTGAATTATTGGCTGCTACTTCCACATAATTTTATAACCCCTGAATAATCCCTCACAACAATTATCTACCACTATCTACAGGCATGTCCCTCATGATTTAATAAATCTCTTCAAGGTCACTCTTCGGCCTCCTTTCCTCCAGGGAAAACAGTCCCAGCCTATCTAATTTCTCTTTATATCTCAAGCTTCCAATCCTGGCAACATCCTCATGAATCTTTTCTGCATGCTCTCTAGATTAATTACATCCTTCCTTTAGCACCATGACCAGGACAGCACACAACACTGCGAGTGTCATCCAACCAATATCTTGTACAGCTGTAACATGATGTCCCAATTGTTGTGCTCTGTGCTCTAACCAAGCGAGTGTTTTGCCTTTTTCACCAGCCTGTCTAACTGTATCACTACTTTCAGCAAACAATGTACTTATATCCCTCAGTCTCTTTGTTCTACAACACTCCCCTGGAGTTCTGCCTTACTCTGTGTATGTTAGTCACTTCCGGCACATGGCTAATGAAGATACAAAAGTCTCTGCCATTACCGCAGCAATTTCTTCCGTTGCTTCCCACAACATCCTAGGATAAACTTGATTATGCTGTGGATATTTATCTGCTTTTATGTGCTTCAAGACCACCAATGGCTCCTCTATTGATATCAATATATTTCGGGATAACACTGTTCTCCTCCCAGAACTCTCAAGCTTACACAAATTTCTGCACAATAAATAAAGTTAAGGGCCTGTCCCACTTTGCGTTTTTACGAGCGACGACGTCAGTGACTGACACCCAATGACAGGATGCGTCAAGGTACGTCACTCCGCGTCACCAATTTCAATGCGTCACCATAGGACAGGGCACGCGTCACTGTGTATCAACATAGGACAGCATGCGACAGCATACGGCAGCATAGGACAGCGCCTGTGACATCACAGCCATCAAGCGGCGTCAATGTACATCCACCCGCAACATGATACAGCAAGATACGACAGGTTGCATCATCTAGGGCGCGTGACGTCATTCGATTGACCAACTTCCCTATAAAAGGGGACGCGTCGCGACGCATCATAACGCACAACGACGTACGGGTGGTGCGTGGTGATGCACGGTGATGCAAAATAAATTAGCATAAGCAATGACCATGCGTCACCACGCGTCACCCGTACGTCATCGTGCGAAAGGGCGCATGACATGATAAGACACGCAGATGTCGCGCGAGGATTTTAAACATTCCAAAATCCTGGGGCGGCAGCGTGACATCGCGCATTACCGTGCTGTCGCCTAAAATGTCGCCCAAGTGGGACAGGCCCTTTAAGTATCAATTTGGGACCTTGCTCATATCCCATGATTTCCCTCATAGATAACCACACTGATTGTTAAGGGGATCAATTCTCTCCCTAGTTACCTTCGTGATCATAGTGTACTTAGAATCTTTTAGGATTTTCTGTACCTTATCTGAAAGGATATTTCATGTCCCCCTTTTTCCCTCTTGATTTCCTTCTTAAGTGTACTCCTACAGTCACTATATTTCTCAAGGGACTTACTTGATCTCAGCTGCTGATACAACCTATGCCTTTTATTTTCCTGACCAAATCCTCAACATCCCTCCTAAACTAGTTCACTTGCCCTTCACTCAAACAAGAGCATGCTATTCCTGAACTCTCCCTATCTCACTATCAAAAGCCTCCTGTTTCTCTTCACCTGCGAACAGCCTCTCCCAATCAACATTTCAAGTTTCAGTCTAGTGCCATAAACGTATATCTATCTTTTTCAAAGACATATCAGTAACGTTGAAGATTGTTGTGTTCTTATGGTTTTTACTCTTTAATTGTTTGGTTTATTATTCCTATTCTTCCAAATGTGGTCTAATGTTGTAGCTTTATTCCTTAAATCATATTATAAAGACACAAAAGGAAGCCATTCAGCCCATTCCTAATCAGCCTGTCATGACCATCTGTTGGGTTCTTCATTCCCATACTCTGGACAAGTGACTCTATGCATTTACCCAATCTATTGCTCAATTGCATGTTTACCCGATGAGGGAGGAAATCAAAACTCCCAGGCGAGAACATACGTGGTCACTGAGAAACGCATACACTCTGCGCAGACAAGATGTCAGGATCAAACGTGGGTCCCTGGAGCTATGAGGCGCAGTACCAACTGCTACAGCATGTCACTAATTCATCTGTATCACTAATTCCTTCACCACAATATCTTAACAATAGAATAACTCTCTGTTTGTCAAATACAATTACATTTAATAACACAGCTAGCATTTTACTTCAGTCATCTCTGGGAATCTTAAGCCTTTTGTATTCTTTGGTCAAAGAAAAAACATTTGAAGACACTCTATTGTCATGGGCAAGCCAGTGAGGTTGAGACTTTTCCATCAGGTTTTGTTCTGCTGAAGGTTGTTTTTCCTGAGTCACTGAGCTTGTTGAAACTTAAGGTCACAAATGCATCTGGTTTGAAGAAATCCAATCTGCAAACCTTCAGATCCTCAGACTTGATAGTAATGGCTGAATGAGATGCATGCCATGGAAATATATATATAGTATATATTTCTTATGTTGCTATTTGTTCAAGGTAACTCATCAGTGATAATTTTTTGTTCTTAATCTAATCAATGCAGCACAATTATAGATGAAAATCAAAAACTGCAGGAGATAACATCTTAAGAACAAGGAGTAAGCCATTTAGAATGGAGATGAGGAAAAACTTTTTACCAAAGAGAGTTGTGATTCTGTGTAATTCTCTGCCTCAGAGGGCGATGGAGGCCGGTTCTCTGGATGCTTTCAAGAGAAAGATAGCGGAGTCAAGGTGTATGGGGATAAGGCAGGAACGGGATACTGATTGTGGATGATCAGCCACGATCATATTGAATGGCGGTGCTAGCTCAAGGGGCCGAATGGCCTACTCCTGCACCTATTGTCTATTGTCTTGTGGACATAGAAGCAAAGTTAATGTTTCCAAATGAAGAATCATTCCTGTTTCATGCCAATACCTCCAATGGGTGGGTCTGTCCTGCCAGTAGGAAAGAAGGAAGTGTGATGGGGGAGTGGGGCACATTATTCATAAAGTGCCCCATTATTCACAACTGTTATTAGTCTGTTTAAAAGCACTCTCAAGTTAGGCTCTCACCCTCACATGTTTGTGAGGAGAACTTTGTTCGGTTGAATTCCTTGTTTCAAAATTTACATTCTACGTTGGTTCTGGATGATTCATCTGATTTTATTCATTCTCTGTTTCATCGTAGTGGTTATGGTAGAACTGAGTGGCCTGCTAGGCAACTTAAAATTAATCAAATTAGTAGGGCTGGAGTCACATATAAACCAGACTAGCAAATTTTCATACATGAAGTGGATGTTTCTGTTTCCATTTACTTGGAAGGAGTCGACATCCTTGTTTCCATTACCTTTTACTTAGACCATCTTATCTTCAAGTTCAAAGCAAAATCCTTGCAACACCTCCATTTTTTTGCTTCTCACTTTAGATGTGGCTCCTTGATCATCCTTTGATGGGAACAGCTTTTCTTTATTTGCCAGAGTAAAGCAATTTGTTAACAAGTGCATCTCTCAAATCTCCTGTCAAACTTATTTGCTGTAAGGAGAGCAACAGTACCTTCCGTTGTGAGATCCATTCTTGTAAATATTTCTCTCTCTTATACCTTTATGTCCTTTCGTAAGTGTAGTGACCACAATTATGTGCAATCTTTATTTGTTTTAATTCTCATAACTGCCAGAACTGCATGTTTCTCACAATCGAAACAGTGTACTGCTTTGAGAAAATTATTGATGTGTACCTGGCAGCAGATGTAATGAACAGGCTGGGTAATGTGTTATTTAATCCTATTTTGTGTAAACGTAACATGAAAGATAAAATATGTCAATTAGCATAATGACAGGCTGCCTTATTGAAGGTTATTATTCATACATTGAACTCGCTGAGAAATATTAGCAATGTCAATTTTTAAAAACCTTGACAGCACTTCTGAGACATCTCAGATAGATGTGATAAGTTGCCATGATTAATGCATATCTATCTTTGAATTGTTGTTTATTTTCATCTTTTAAGTTTGAGTGTTAGCAATTCAAGTGCATGTCTCCTTATGGTAAAAATGTGGTTCGCCAGGTAAGGTAGACATCACTAAGGCCACAGGACATCATTGAAAGAAATAGATCAGGGTTTTGTTTTCCCAGGGTGATAAGTGAGAGAAATAGAATGTGTGGCCAAGTGCAAAACTAATATTCCAAACCAGTGTGAACTGATAACATTAAGAAACAACATAAGCAGCTCTTGGTTGCAACAACCACTTTGTACAGTCCTTCCAAAAGAATTGCCACTTGCTGATTCTCAGCTGTTCACAAATCACTTTTTCTTTGGTTGGCTAGTTGGAATTGTGTTCCATGAAGCATTAGTTAGCCAAAAATGAAACTCTAAACATGTGTTCATGACTTCTTCATTGCCTTGCTCTGTGTATCTGCCATCCAACACAAACTAATCGTACAAGGAGTGATATAACTGATCGTTTTATATTTGTATATTAGCGCATTTAACTTTATCGCCATATGAACTGTTAACACCAACTCTTTAACCCTGTCCAAAATAAAATATTGTCTGCAAAGTACTTTTAAATACACAACCGATATCAATCTGTTTTTGCTAGTTCTTATTGAGAGGAGGATTGAAACAATGTTTAAGCAAGTGATCTTTATATAAAAAAGACTTGAGTTTGAAAATGCAAATACTCTCCTCACATTATTGAAAAAGGTTGAGCATCTATTGTGTTTGCATTGAAGGATGAACATTCATGGTGCCCCTGGCCAAGGAATGAGTGTATGAAAAATCAAACAATACAGAACATGTCCAAAACAGATAATGCTATCTATTAAATTAATTTATAAAACATATCCTGCTGTACCTAATGCATGAAGTGAAAACCTAATGAAATTGCAGATGCCAGTGCTTTAGTTATTGAAAAATTGTTTGATATAAAAATTATATTACAATGTTGTGATAGAATTTTCTATTAAAATATTTATCATTGTGTGATTCTTCATTCCCCTTGTCATTAAGTAATATATTACTCAATTTATTTTCCTTAACAGCTAGACCAGATCCAAAAACACTCTTGGTATATGTAAGTACAACTATTAGTTTGGCTACATTTATTGGCATCTTTATTTGCTTCTGTCTCTTTTTTTCTTCTGGCAAATGCAACCTGTTAGATTTTCCTAATCTCTCACAAATCATCTGTGACATTGCTGGTATATTAAAGTCTAATGGAATAATATAGCTTGGCAATATGGCAGGCTTGGAACTTAAAACATGGACTTCATTCTTTTTGATTTTCAGTTTTCTTGGACATGTTTGACACATGAGTTTTGCCTGCAAAATCATTAAAATATGAAAATATGGCTTTCCTAATAGGTCAGCAAATAACCTCAAACCCTAACATAAAACTAAGCTTTACTGTCAATCAGGATCCTAGAATAAATACATTGCTAGTCCGAACTAGGTTGTCCAATCTCAGATGGATCATATAATGGGAATTCATTTGGTGATATTGCTCTCATCCCAGAATAAAAATCAGTTACACATACCAGAATGTTTACTTGTCAGCAAGCGAGGACTGGGTTGGATTATGCTTAGATATTGTTGAAGAACCTGCTACCACTCATTACCTAGACTTGTACTGAATATGAATGATCAGCAGCAGGTACCTGCAACCAATCATAAGTCCGATGTCTTCAGGAGATGTGTTAAATTGCGCATGTAATCTGTGTAGTTTAATTGCCCTGTGGATTAGCTGTCAATTTCTATGGAATGCTCTCCTCAGATTTTAAATGTTATTTCGCTCAACTTTATCTTCCTCCTTAGATGATCATGTTATAGGAAAGATATTGTCAAGCTTGAAAGGGTACAGAGAAGATTTACGAGGATGTTACCAGGACTAGAGAGTCTGAGTTGTAGGGAGAGGTTGAGTAGGCTGGGTCTCTATTACTTGGAGCTCAGAAGTATGAGGGGTGATCTTATAGAGGTGTATAAAATCATGAGAGGAATAGATTGTGTAGATGCACAGAATCTCTTGCCCGGAGTAGAGGAATCGAGGACCAGAGGACAAGATTCAAGATGAAGGGGAAAAGATTTAATAGGAATCTGAGGGGTATCTTTTTCAAAGAAAGGGTGGTGGGTGTATGGAACAAGCTGCCAGAGGAGGTCGTTGAGGCTGGGACTATCCCAACGTTTAAGAAACAGTTGGACAGGTACATGGGTAGGACAAGTTTGGAGGGATATGGACCATGTGCAGGTTCGAGGGACTAGTGTAGTTGGGACATGTTGGCCGGTGTGGGTAAGTTGGGCCAAAGGGCCTGTTTCCACACTGTACCACTCTATGACTCTAGAAGACAAATAATCTATGTACTGATATTGCCTTAATAATCTATATACTATTATTACTTAATAGGTTATGTACTGCTGCTGGTGTTGCTAATGCCAATGCCTGAGCTGTGCACCTGGACATTAGATATGGGTGTTTCCGTAAATAAGGGTACCAACCTGAGACATGGGTGGCCAAATTTATTAAATCATTTGGAAGTTATTAAATCATGATGAAATGCCATAGCATTAAAAATAACTACCTATGATCCTTTTGAGCTAATTTGTGATCAGAATTGACCAAAATATGACCAAGATTTAATACTTTCAAAATCTGGGGGGAAAAAAGAGAAATTTTATTTATTTCTAAGAGATAAGATATATGGGACACTGTCTCTTATACTGATTTCTAAGCTCCCTTACAAAATATCGGCATGTAACCAACCACGAGGCCCGTAGTTGACGTCAGGGTCATTATAATCGCGTTGCTTAAAAAAAAAATGTAGTTGCGACAAGTGCAAAAAAAACAGTTATAGCATTGACGGTGTCAGACAACGAGAGGGACTATAGAATGAGATATCGATAAAATAGGTGAGCAAACTAGATTTTTATTTCATGATTTTAAGTTCTATTCATGAGATGTGGATAAATGTGAGTTTATCCACTTTGGTAGCAAAACCAGGAAAGCAGATTATTATCTAAATGGTGTCAAGTTGGGAAAAGGGGAAGTACAATGGGATCTGGGGGTCCCTGTTCATCAGTCAATGAAAGTAAGCATGCAGGTACAGCAGGCAGTGAAGAAAGTGAATGGCATGTTGCCATTCATAACAAGAGGAGTTGAGTATAGGAGCAAAGAGGTCCTTCTGCAGTTGTACAGGGCCCCCGTGAGACCACACCTGGAGTATTGTGTGCAGTTTTGGTCCCCTAATTTGAAGAAGGACATTCTTGCTATTGAGAGAGTGCAGCGTAGGTTCACAAGGTTAATTCAAGGGATGGCGGGACTGTCGTATGCTGAGAGAATGTAGCGGCTGGGCTTGTATATTCTGGAATTTAGAAGGATGAGAGGGGATCTTATTGAACCATATAAAATGATTAAGGGTTTGGACATGCTAGAGGCAGGAAACATGTTCCCGATGTTGGGAGTCCAGAACCAATGCCCATAATTTAAGAATTAGGGGTAAGGCATTTAGAATGGAGATGAGGAAACACTTTCACACAGAGAGTTGTGAGCCTGTGGAATTCTCTGCCTCAGACGGCGGTGGAGGCCGGATCTCTGGATACTTTCACGAGAGAGCTTGATAGGGCTCAAAGATAGCAGTCAGGGAATATGGGGAGAAGGCAGGAAGAGGATACTGATTGTGGATCATCAGCCATGATCACATTAATAATGGTTACTCTGCTTTTAATTCACTCATTTCACATGTGACCAAAGGGGCACCGCTACTCATGTTGTGCGGCAAAAACCTGGGGCATCAGAAAACCATCTAATCGGATGATAAATGATAAAAAATCATAAGCATAATCAGAATTTGGCTTGTATAGAGTTATTTAATTGCAAAATTAATGTAATCTTTCTGGTATTAATCAGCCTAAGTATTTGATGAAATCGGCTTGAAAATTTTCACAAAAAAAGGCAAGAAAATAGGGACATATCTGATATTTTTCTTTGTAAAAACAGATTTGTTTATTTTTGCTGCATTTCATTATTTTGGCTATACACCATGATCTATACTACTTAAAATACAGGATATGAAACAATGGGAATATTACATAAAAACCAGGAAAATAACCTGGAAGCTTGGAGACCTTCAGTTTCACTACTTAGTGCTGTATTTACGGAAACACCCATATATGAAAGTGGTCCAGGGTAGCACAAGCCAATTCACCTTACTTCACCCCTTGCTATTCCGAGATAACACTGGGAACTAAGAACTTAAGAATCTATTTTTAGACTGCATGTTCCATTTGGGCCAGACAATAACAAAACACTTAACAAAAAACATTTTTAACAGTCCTGAATCCTGAGCATGAATGAATCAGATCGTAATCTATTCTGAAGATATTTAATGCGATAGGGAAAGATTTATGTGCGGGGATGACAGTCAGTAGTGTTTGAGTCAATGGGCCGGACAATTTACCGGAATGAAATAAATCTTGACCTGCTTGCAATTTTCTTCTTCATTGTGAAATTTTAAGTCAAAACTACGAAAAGTAATTAAAAAACAATTTGTCTTTCAGGTGAGTGGTACATATTTTTTCTTGCTAAATTTAAAGATATATTTAAGGAACAGAGAGTCAGAGCATCTTCCAAGCCTTTGCGTTTAATTTAATTGTGGACAAGAAGGTCGGGTTCTCCTTTCATTGCCAGATTGAGATTGCTTCGAACAACGTCAGCAATGCACTCCACAGCACAATCATTTGATTATTACTCTCCCTCTCATTTAGAGGCCCCATGGCAGGTGTTTTGCATGAATTAAGGTGCATTGAAAAGGAAATTTTACCTGCTAGGTAATATTTTTACTTGAACAAATTAATAAGAATACAAAGCAAAGAAATTACATGTAATTCCACTTGCTAAGAACTTTATGTTAATTTATAGCATTGGAATTTTGGGTTTTTATGTTCTTACAGTGGGGGTAAGAATGAACCTGAACCAGAGCAGCCTGTTCCAAGAAAGGTACAGATCCGTTCACTACCGTCATTGGAGGACATCGACCCTGATGTCTTGGACAGCATGCACTCGCTGGGTTGTTTTAGAGATAAAAACAAGCTAATGCAAGATTTGGTGTCAGAAGAGTAAGTATCGTTTTGTTTTTTGTTAAGTTTTTTTATTAGTTAGAAGCAATTACATAATTTTAAAAAAAGATACGTGTTCATTGTTGACATAATAAAAGTCATTTTGTTCTTTGTAGATATACATAATCAGTATTATTTATGTTAATCCTTGCTTAATAATTGTGCTTCTATTTTTTTTCCATTTTTTATAAAGGTAGAAAATAGTGGAAAAAGATTAAACAAAAAAAAATATATATATTTTATATGCCTTTTTTATAATATATATATATTAAAAAAAGTTGGGAAATAATGGAATATTCTACAGATTTTACATTGTTTTGTTTTCTTGATAGTATTAATGCATCATGCTGGTTTTATATTTGTTACACTAACTTCCTTTGCCTGACATTAATTGCCAAATCTTTGCATGTTACAAATTCCATTTGCCGATTCAGCAAGTACTTTTTACTGGCGGCTGTTGAATGGGAATGCTCTGAGGAATGGAGTTGGGATGGGAAGGGAAATGGCCCAGATGTTTAAATAGTCCCTCATCCTTTAGATTAAAGAGCCTGAATTTCTTGATAAGAAGCACTAAACCCAAGCAAGATGCTTGTCACAGACACATCCTAACGTAGTGCTAAATTAACAGGGTATTTGTAAGGCAACGCTGATTAGAATAATTCAGTGGCAGCACAGTGGTGCAGCTCGTCGAGCTGTTCTCTCACAGCCACAGTGACCCGAGTTCAATCCAAACCTCCGATGCTGTCGGTTGGAGTTTGCACAGTCTTCCTGTGAACTCATGGGTTTTAGGCCATAAGACACAGAATTAAACCATTCGGCCCATTGAGTCTGTTCCGCCATTCAATCATGGCTGATCTATTTTCCCCTCACAACCGCATTATCCTGTCTTCTCCCTGTAACCTTTGAGTTCCTTACTAATCAGGAACCTATCACTATCCGTTTTAATAATACCCTATGACTTGGCCTCGATCGCAGTCTGTGGCAATGAATTCCACAGATTCAACACCCTCTCGGCTAAATAAATTCCTTCTCATCTCCATTCTAAAGGTACGTCCTTTTATTCTGAAGCTGTGACTCTGGTCCTAGACTCTCACACTGGTGGAAACATCCTCTCCAGATACACTCTTTATAGGCCTTTCATTATTTGCCAGCATTCAATGAGATACCCTTTCATCCTTCTAAACTCCAGTGAATACGAGCCCAGAACCATCAAATGCTCCTCATACATTAACCCAATTATCCCCGGGATCATTCTCATAAACGTCCTATGGACCCTCTCCAACACTAACACATTCTTCCTCCAATATGGGGCCCAAACCTGCTCACAATATTCCAAACATGACCCAATTAGTGCCTTATAAAGCCTCAGCAACACATCCTTGCTTTTATATTCTAGTCCTCTTGAAATGAATGTTTAGATTGCATTGACCTTCCTAACTACTGATTCAACCTGCAACATAACATTTTGGGAAGCCTGCACCAGCTGCCACAAGTCCTTTTGCACTCTAATCTCTGAATCCTTTCCACACTTAGAAAATAGTCTCCACATTTATACCTTCCGCAAAAGTTCATGACCGTAATTACCATGACCTGGTAATGCAGTATTCCATCTGCTACTTCTTTGTCCATTCTCCCAACCTGTCCATGTCCTTTTGCGAACTCCCTGCTAACACAACCCACCCATCCACCTACCTTTGTATCATCTGCAAACTTGGCCAGAAAGCCATGAATTCCATCATCCATATCATTAACATATAACATGAAAAGTAGTGGACTCAACACCAACCGCTGTGGAACACCATTAGTCACCGGTAGCCAACCAGAAAAGGTCTCCTATATTCCCACTCTTTGCCTTCTTCCAGCCAACCAATTTTCTATCCTTGCTGGTACCTTGCCTCTAATACCATGGGTTCCGATCCTGCTTAGCAGCTTCACATGTGGCACCCTATCTAAAGCCTTCTAAAAATCCTAGCAACCAACATCTACTGACTCTCCTTGTCTACCCTACTTCCAACAAAGAATTCCAACAGATTACCCAAGCTAGATCTCCCCTTAACAAAATCATGCTGACTTTGGCCTATTTTTTATCATGTACTTCCAAGTATCCCAAAACCTCATCCTTAATGATGGATTCCAAAATCCTACCAACCACTGAAGTCAGACTAACCGGCCTATAATTGCCATTATTTTGCCTCATTGCCTTCTTAAACAGTGGAATTATATTCACGATTTTTCAGACCTCTGGAACCATTCACGAGTCCAGTGATTCTTGAAAGATTACAACTAATGTCTCTACAATCTCTACAGCTGCTCATTCAGAATCCTGGCTGCTATTTAGAGGCCTGTATATAATTCCCATCAGAGTCTATTTACCGTTTTAACTCTTCCCACAACGATCTTCTGATCCAATGTTGTTTCTTGTTAAGGATTGAATTTCATTTCTTACCAGCAGAGCAACCCCCTCCTCTTCTGCCCACCTGCTTGTCATTTTGATAAGATACAATACAATACAATACAGTACAATACCGTTTATTGTCATTTGAACCTCAAATGAAGTTCAAACAAAATTTGGTTTCTGCAGTCATACAACAAGAAAAGAACCAAGACACACACCAACACAATTTACACAAACATCCATCACAGTGAATCTCCTCCTCACTGTGATGGAAGGCAAAGTCTTGTCTCTCCCCTGCCCTCCATTCTTCTCCCGATGTCAAAGCCCCCGGCGGGCGATGGTAAGTCCCGCGGCCATTAAGGCTGCGCCAGGCGATGCAAGGCCCTGCCATAGTCTTGATGTTGGAGCCCCCGGCTGTTTAAGCCGCGCCGGGCAATGTAAGACCCCACTCAGGGTCGCCTTCAACCTCGCAACTCGGGCAGGAGAAGTTGCCGTTGCGGGAGCTCCAAAGAGCGGTCTCTCACCAGGGACCCGCAAGCTCCCGATGTCACCTTCCACCGGGCCTGCCGGCTGGAGCCTCCGCAGCACGCCACTACAGATGTGCATCCTTGGATGCTTAGCTCTGAGGTCTGATCCTCATACTCTCTGATGTTCACAACATCGTATCTACCAATTTCTAACTGCGCTATAAGCTCACCCACCTTGTTTCAGATACTGCATGCATTTAGATATGGACCTTCAGTACTGTATTCACCATCACTCTTTTCAAATTGGTCCCCATGTTGTCTGACATTAGACTCTTATCCCTTTCTAAACTTTCTGTCCTATTTATTATTCTGGAGACTTGGGTAACCTCTCCTGCCCTTTAACTTTATACATGCCGTTCCAATCTGTTAAATCCACCTCCCCAGTCCAGGTGCTCCAGTTTCCTCATCAATGTGCTAGTTGGGGGAGTCCAGAACAAGGGGTCACAGTCTAAGGATAAGGGGGAATTCCTTTAGGACCGAGATGAGGAAAACATTCTTTACACAGAGGGTGGTGAGTCTCTGAAATTCTCTGCCACAGAAGGTTGTTGAGGCCAGTTCATTGGCTATATTTAAGAGGGCGTTAGATGTGGCACTTGTGACTAAAGGGATCAGGGGGTATGGAGAGAAGGCAGGTACGGGATACTGAGTTGGATGATCAGCCATGATCACATTGAATGGCGGTGCAGGCTCGAAGGGCCGAATGGCCTACTCCTGCACCTATTTTTCTATGTTTCTATGATAGATTAATCGGCTATTGTAAATTGCCCCAAGTGAACAATAAATATAAGGAAATTGATGGCCATGTGGGGCGAAAAAAAAATATGATTAGTATAGAGTTAGCACAAATGAGTACTTGATGTTCTGCACAGACTCATTTGGACATTTCCGTGCTATGTGCCAATCTAACAAGCAATCTTTATATAGTGGAAACATAGGATACAGATTCACTCCAGATTACACCCTATACCCTTATACATGCTTGAATTGCTATCTTGAAGCTTATTCCGCTTGCACTAAAACACACTTCACCAAGCCAGCCTGATTTCTATTCATGTCTTCAACTTGTTTTCCTTCATGGAAGAAATAATTTAATGTAGAATACATGGTCTGCAGAATAGACACCAGATCCACTGGTGTCAGAACTATTCGGTTTAAGGAAAGGAATTGAGGATGAAAATCAGTTATATTTTTTACATTGAGAAGCCAATAATGAAATGATTACCAATAAGCATCTAATCTCCAACAGGCATAAATTTACACACACACAAACACATCTCTTGCCAAATCCCTCAGATCCTTGCAACCTAGAGCAGTTTAATATACTGGTCATTTTATTTGTCACAGTGGAGAAATCCACATGCATAGTTAATATTAAAAATCATAGGCCTCTATTGTTACTGCAATTTAATATATTGCTCAGGACATCCAGTAGTCAACGTGCTGTGAAATATTCATTGTTCCTGTGATTTTTACATTATTCCATCCTTCTGCTGTGTGAACAGGGAAACACATTTTTTAATAGATTGTGTTGTTAGGGGAGGTTGACTGGAGAACTAAATAAATATGCTTTAATTTTAAAGCCTTTCAGACAGTAAAGGTAGAATTTAATTCTGAGTAAATTCAATATAATATCGGTCCATTTCAAACACAGAAAACTTGAACAAAACATTCTGAAGACATCCCACGTTTGTCATCTCAAGCATGGGACAATTACTAACCAGCACAGTGGTCGGCCAGCTCTTTATTGGGTCTTTTAATGGCCCATTATTTCACTGTTTAAAATTTCACGGTGTGCACATGTGGCAGTGCATTTTAAAAAAATCCATTTCTATTTTATCACTCAGTATGAAAGTTCTATTTTCATCCTAAATATGGCAATTTGCAGAAAGAATAATGCAGTGATTTTTGCAATGACACGCGGTCACTAAGTGTATTCATCTAGTATAATCTTGGTGATTTGTGAAGTATATGTAGAAACTGTCAGATATCATTACCTGAACATAATTGAATTGCTACAATTCAGTCGATTAAAGAGATTTAGAGTATTCAACCCTTCCTGGATTATTATATTTCAACATACCCCCTGACAAGACTATTTCTATCCAAAAAAAACATATTCGTGGCTGTGTTGCTGCTTCTCACTGTGCACAAATGCATTCTGTCTAGCTACCCATCTCTCCCATCCATCCTGCCATACTTTGTCACTCCCTCATTCTTCTTCTCATTTCCTCTCTCCCTCTCTCGTTTCATCCTCCGTTCTCCCCCTCAGTTCTGGTGTGTTTCCTCTATGAAATTGAATGGATCAATTTGTGCATCCGAATCATTTGCAGGATCTCAATGCTCCAAATTTCAACTCAACTTATAAGGAAGGGGTGTTTGTAATGGAGAGGGCAAGAAAAACAGCAGGACAGGTTTTGGAAATATGTGAAGGATGCAACTGCAGATGCTGGTTTATACCGAAGATTAACTCCAAATGGAGTAACTCCGTGGGACAGGCAGCATCTCAAAAGAAAAAAAATAGTTGATGATTCGGGTCAAGATCCTTCTTCAGACATAGTCAGGGGAGAGGGAAACTGGAGGTATGAAAATGTACAGAACTAATCAGAGCAGGCACCAATGGCCAAGGTGCCCACAATGGTCCATTGTTGGCTGTGGAGAAGGTGATAATGAAAGGATACGAACAGTGAAACTAGCAAGATGACGAGGGTGGGGGATGGGTCGTGAGAGAGGGAACGCAAGGGCGACTTGAAATTAGAGAAATCAATATTCATACCGCTGGCTGTATGCTGACCAAGGAGAATATGAGGTGCTCTTTCGCCAATTTGCACGTGGGGTGTCATTCTGATAGTGGAGGAGGCCCAGGACAGAAAGGTCAGTATAGGAATGTGAAGGGAGGTTAAAACATGTGGCAACCTGAAGATTGTCTGTGAAATATGTACGCAGGGGATTGTCCGCGATCAGATAAACAATTTTTCAGGTTATTAACATTTCATCAGAAACCTAGAAGAGATTTCACAATTTATAAGCAAGTATGTGACACTGGTGACATAGGAGGACAAAGTGGTGAAGAACACAATGCTTGCTTTCATTGGTCAGGATATTGAGCACAGGAGTGGGGATGTCGTGTTGCAGATGTGCAAACGTTGGTAGGCCACATTTGGAGTGATCTTGCTCTTCTATAGGATGGATACCGAACTATTAAAAAAAAATGTTGCTTAGTCTAGAGGATTTGAATTATGAGAAGAATCTGGATAGGTTATGTCTTTCTTCTCTGGAGGGTTGGAGGCTGAGGTGTGACCTTATAGAGGTATGTAAAATGGTAAGGTATAGAAAATAGATGAGGTGAATAGCTATCGTCTTTTCTCGTAGCATAGGGGAGTCTAAAACTAGAGAGCATAGGGTTCAGATGAGGGGGGAAAGACTTAACTTGTTCACACAGAGGATGGTGAATACTTGGTGAGTTGCCATCAGAACTTTTTCCATAATATGTGGCTCTATGATTCTATCTAGACAGAGAAATTGGGGAATGGGGTGTTGGAAGTAAGAACAGAAGTGAAGGTCTCTGACAGAACAACAAGCAGGTGAGATGGACCCAGACAAAAGCGGTGATAGAGAAGCAAAATAAGAGTCAGAGCAGATGTAGCTGAAACCATTGTTAGCACCTGCTGGCTGGGTATAGGGTGTAAAGCTTATAATCTGAAAGCGTTGAACAGTGTTTGAGCCACCCAGCTTCCACTTTGGAACAGAGGAGGCCAAAAACAGGTCACGGTGCGAGGGCAATGGTAAATTAAAGAGATACATGGTCTAAACGCATGGGCGGAAATCGCTTTTAAAACATGGTGGGGACACAATGAGGATTAACATCTAGGATGTGTCGGCAACCTATGGCCCACGGGCCGGATCCGGCCCTTAACCCGAAATCATCCGGCCCGCAGGCGTATTGTTTTTCAATTCGTTTTCGCGACCTGGGAACTGCAGCCAGTGCCGGGGCACGCAGGCAACGTGGGCGCTACAGCCAGTCCCGGGGCAGGCGAGCCCACCTGGGGGCTACAGCCATTCACAGGCGGTTTTGCTGCAATGTTTCACAAAACATGTGGGGGGATTGTCCCCCACCTCTCAAATCATGGGGGGTGGGGGGACTGGTGTGTCCCCCCCCCCCCCCCCCAGGATTTATGCCCATGCCCATACTTGGGTATTAAAGGTTTTAAACGTTAAGAAGATACAAATGAATCTGGCTTCTACTGCAAATCCCAGAGCTTGTTCAAATGGATTGACACCATCTATTGGCAAAATAATACTCAATTTCTTTAGTTTAGAGATGCAGCATGGAATCAGGCCCTTCAGCCCACCATCCTGCCAACCATCAATTACCTGTTCACACTAATTGTATGTTATACCACCTTCTCACCCACTCCCTACGCACTAGGAACAATTTCCAGTGGCCAATTAACATACAAACCCGCACATCTTTGCGATGTGGGAGGAAACCAGAGGAAACCCACGCAATCAGAGGGAGAATGTGCAAACTCCACACAGACAACACCCAAGGTCAGGATCAAAGCCCAGTTTCTGGCATAGTGAGGCAGCAACTGTGCCACTATGCCACCCTCCTTGCTCTGGTAAGGAGGGACTATGTGGTCCACTTTTGACTCGGTGTGTAAAGACTTCTTACTCTTTTCCAATAAGTGCAACTGTTGTTCTTGACTCGTGGACATAGCTACTCTTCCATTTATTAAAAACAACACCCAGGATGAGCAGTTATTGTTTAATGAAGATAAATGAATATATAACTATTAAAAGCAGGAGCAGCTACCCCACCCATTGATCCTGTTCCATTTATTAAGATCATGGTTGACTGGATCTTTGTCTCAAATCAGCTTTCCCACCTATTTCCCATAATACTTGCCCCCCCTTATATACCAGAAATCTACCAATCTCAATTTTAAATATGTTCAATGACTCAGCACTGATCCCTATAACTACTTGCTTCTTAAGTTTGCCTAGCTGAAAATTACCTACTTATCCTGATGTTTTTTTCTGTTAGTTACCAGTCCTCTATCGATATTACCATATTTTCCTACCATCAAATGCCTTTTGGAAACCCAGATGTACTTGATCAACTTCAGCAAAATGCATAGTATTTTACGGTACAGTGGCGCAGCGGTAGAGCTGCTGTCATATAGCGCCAGAGACGTGGGTTCGATCCTGACTACGGGTGTTGCCTGTGCAGAGTTTGTACAGTCTCTCTATGATCGCAAGTCTCTTTTCTGGGTGCTCAGGTTTCCTTCCACATTCCAAAAATGTGCCAGTTTGTAGGTTAATTGGCTTCTGTAAATTGCCTCTTGTATGTAGGATTCAAAAGTAGGATAATATAGAACTAGTGTACGGGTGATCGATGGTTGGCATGAACTTACTTCCACACTGTATCTATAAACTAAACTAAACTCTGCGTTAGTCAGCATCTGGGGAGGAAATGGACAGTCAACATATCAGATCGGGACCTCTCTTCAGTCTGAACTTCCTGTCAAGAGCCTGCTTGGTCAGCTGAGTCTTCTAGCACTTTGCGTCTTACTCGGGCTTCCAGCATCTGCAGTCTCTTTTGTCTATATTATATCTACTTGTTCCCTTTTGTCAATTCTGCTTTTGCATACTCAAATATGTTTGTTGAACATATTTCCCTTTCATTAGACCTTTCCTCATATTGTCTTGATTTTCTAAATAACAAATTGCTGAAGGCAAGTAGTTGGTATGGAAGCAGAGTTGAACTGGAATATAGGTGCAAACGCACCCTATGACACAGGCATAGAATCAGACAACTGCCTTGCAAATGCACTATCCACTGAGATCCCCGCTATTTGCATGTGGATAGTTTTTTTAAAGATGCTTCAGTCGGCTTCTGAAGCCATTCCATGAGATCGGGCTCAGCAGAATTGGGCTTCCAAATTGTCTACTAAAATCATACCAGCGTACTAAAAACACAATTATTGTAAGGGACATTTTCATGGGAGGTGTATTTCCACCTGAAGCCAATCTGATGTTACAGTACTACCTGGTGGATTTCTAATTCCTAGGTGGCCATTAGTCTTTTTTCGCAATTCTAGCAGCTTATCCCGAGCAGGTTACGTTAAAATTGGGACACCCATTCGGTGAATGTAATTTATCATCTTAGCAAATTATAAGATGTTAAACCAGTTTCTTCATAAATGCAGAAGGCAAACTCAAGTTGTGTGTAGGTTGCAATATGTCTTATTGCAATATAAAATGTTTATGTGGCTATGTTATAAGATAACGTTAGTGTTGCGTGCACCTAGATTGTATTATAATATTACTGATGCAGTCCTGATTTGATCTATTTTCTGACACAGAGAAAATCAGGAAAAAATGATTTATTTTCTTCTTCTTGATCGGAAAGAGCGGTATCCAAGCCATGAAGATGAAGACTTGCCTCCTCAAAATGATATAGGTGAGCATCTTAGATAACTGTAAGCTTTACAGATAAGATCTGTAGAGGAGCCTCGTTTGGCAATTTAAACTTTGCTGTACACAAAGATAATTAAATATCTCAATTAATGTGTTGCACATAATCCAAATAGTTTCCAATCACTGCCTTTCTACTACTTCTCAATGCATGCTTGAAATATATTCATGGTTACTTCAGTGAATGAGTGGAAAAGTGCTCAGCCAATTTGAATGAAGCCTCTTTAAAAAAAACTGCATGTTCTCTTGTTTAATCCTGGATTTATGCTGATGTTAATTAATTTCACAGAACTATGGCAAAACAACATAAATTGGTCGTTTTTGTCTTTTGTGCCAGGAGTATAAAATAATGAATATCTTCTCATGTTTACCATCTAATAGCCATCTTTGAGTCCTGTGTGAACTATGAAGTGAGAACAGGATTGATGTGAAGCCCCACAATTGGAAAACCTGCTGAGGTTCTCTGTTTAGGTTCACACATTGAGGGTTAAGTCTTTCATGAAGCCTCAAAAGGTTTCTAGTGTCTGCAGGGCTGTTTTGTTCAGAAAAGTACAAGGATCAATATCATATGATTCAATCCATTTCTGAATTCTAGCCAGTCGGTTGAACATTTTCTGAAAATTTAATCAGTAAGGTGTATTCATAGTCAAAGACAGAAATAATCTCTGATCAATTTCTCAATTCACTCTTCACCCTCCAATCCATCCCTGAAGAAATACTTCCTCTCAAATCCATTACTGACACATTTTTAAATTCCCAATTCCCTTGCCTCCAACTCTTAATTTAATCTTGATGTTATGGAAGCCACCAATTTGCTAAGTCACATCATTTGCAATGACATTAATTCCTTTCTCACAATTAAAACCATTATAACTATTCATTTCACCCTTGTCAGATCTCATGGGAAGTTATCTCTGGTCACTTAAAACCAAGGGTCCTATTTTTTGATGACACTGACTTAACTATGTACTGTCAGACCAGATGGACATACAATGCATTACTGGGCCCTGTTCTCCATTACAAAATGTATTCAGGAATGCAGACGCATCCCCAATTTCTCAACACCACAAACCACATTCTGGTCTTCCTCCACCAGTTTAATTTCTTAAAATAAGTGTGAAGAAGTCATGGATTTGATTTTCTACTCTAACATTGAAACTATCCATTCATCAGCAAGAATATGATATGCACATAAAAGTATTGTAATAACATCTGGAAAGGCTGAAGCCAATGTCTTGACCACAAATGTATTTCCCAGGCAACCATTCCCAGCCTAGGAAACTGAAACTGAGCCAATAGTTCAAGACCATGGTGGTGTTATTTGCTGGAACCGAGTTTAAAATGTATGCAAAACATTTTTTGCTCCATCAATAATATTTCCTACTTCCACTTTGGTAACCTCACCTAACTCCAATAAACCTGCCACCTACATTCTTATCCAAGCTGCTGTCACCTCCAGACATAAGTGTTCTAATGGTCTCTTGGCATGCTTCTCGCCATTTATCTTCAAAACCTTACGATTAATCAATGCTCGATGGCAAGGGTTCCCAACCTGGGGTAAATTTACCCCCAGAGGGTAAATTTAGCCTACCCAGGGGGTAAATTTGTTGATTCTGGATTTGGATTTTCATTGACTTCCTGTGTTTGCTACTGGTATCTGTTCATCATTAGTTGTTCATAAATAAGTGAAATAACATTGTTATGTAAGACACAAAGTTGCCAGGGGTAAACGGGACGAAAAAGGTTGGGAACCCCTGCTCTATGGTATATACAGAATTTGTTCCAAATCTTATTGGTCCACAATACACAAGCCTGCTGACCTACACATTGAGTTTAAAGTGAATATGTTGAAGCTTCTCACATGTATATCCAAAAATATTTATTTCATCCTCCCCAAAAAATGTCTGATCCTAGCCAATATAACTCATCCCAAAGTAATGTGAATTGTGAATTAATCTATCCCTCCCAATCCTTCTTGATCTGTCTCCGAACATGCATATGGTTGACCACACCATCCTTCTCTAGCACTTCTCCACTGTTGTCCATCTGGATGGGTATCTGGATATCAAGATGTAACCAGAGAACCATCAACAATGACTTCTCCCTCTATTCCCAAACAATGATCTCAGATCGCCATTACCCACCCCTCCCATCATCACCACCATCACAAACATACCCGTTCTCCCCTCTTGTTTCTCAACTGTTGTTCTTGAGATCATCATCGAAAAACAAGGAGCTAGTTTCACCGTCTAGACAAAAACAGCCATTTCTACCTAACAATCTCTGGATTCTGGATTCCATCTCAGTGTGTCAGTTCCCCAAAATCCAATATTGGATGGATAGAAATTTATTCTATCTAATTATTGGGAAGATTAGAGCCATTATCTTTTGATTCTCAGCAAGAACTCTGATCTTTAGCTTGTGTGTCACTGACACTGTGCCTGTTAATTGAATGAAACCAAAGCAGATCAATGTTATTATCGATGTCCTCCACATGAATTATGAAACATCTATCCTTGGCTTATTTCCATCACCTGATGACTCCATCCATCTGTGTCTGCTTTTTTTAAAACCTCTTGACGTGTCTGTTTCAGGCTGCTCCTTTGTCCACCATACATTTGAAATTATCCAAATTTGTGTTGCCTGTGTCATTCTCAGTGTAATCTCTTCCCACATGATATCCTTTCTCTTCTGATTCTGGTAATTTGATCAACCCTAGATTTGTTTCATTGTCATCAATACCAGCAATAGCGGTCAAGGACCTATTCAATAAATGAAATCTATTCATTTCATCTACCATTTCCCCCCTTTCAACACACTGTACTTTTTTCAAAGGTTTACACTATAAAACACTTTAAAATAAAGGACTTGCATTTAGATTTAAAAGTGAGGCTTAAAACTAAAAAAAACTTTGTGTACACAATTAAGTATTTGTTTCTTACTGCTTGGTATTTAATAAAGACGGACACGATAATATATTGTATGAGGCTTAGTTCTTTTCGGCTCGAGTTTAAACAGTGTTGATGTTCTATGTGTAGAGGTAGTCTAAGATGCACAAAATAGTTATAATGATGAGATTTTTTAATATGCCATTTTTAATTATCATGGGTCTTGAAAGATCCACCTAGAAAAAGAGTAGACTCACCAATGTTAAATCGGCATGGCAAGCGGCGACCTGAACGGAAGTCGATGGAAGTACTGAGCGTGACAGACGGGGGCTCTCCAGTTCCAGCGCGGCGTGCTATAGAGATGGCACAGCACGGCCAGAGGTACAACGTCGTATTGTAACAAATCATGAAACATTATTTCACAGACTAACCAAGGGAATGAACTTAGGCTTTTTCTTATTTTTACATTGTTATTCCATTGACTCCACCAAGAATGGAAAGCTTCATGGCGAATTAGAGAGCACAGGCCGGGCGAGAGCCGCCTTTCAACCCTGTACTCTTGCACTTTGTGACTCTCTATTTGAGTGTGCGACAAACCTGAATGCTGACTGTACAGCACAGGGGTTTCTGAATTTGTCTGAAAGTGATCAGACTGAGCATTACATGGCACCGAACCAGGTGTGTCAAGGGACGATGTGCACTTTTACATCACAGTTGACCTTCATGCTGCACATTCAAATCCATTTTTTACCAAAAAATACATGTTTGCACCATTTTCAATATTAATCTTAATTCAATATTCACCTTATGTTTTTACTAGACATCTAAAATAATGTGCACTGCACCCAACAATTAGCTCATTTTAGTATCCTACAAAGCCTGAAAGATTTACGTAGTGAAATGCTCAAGTTGTTTGTTTCATTGTCAATAGCTCTCAATAGTGATATAAAAAGCTTTCTTTTTTGAAATATTTATATATATCTAGTTTTAAAATAGCCCCTGTTTAAATTCGTTACCAATGTAATTTTGTTTTTTTTTTGTTTTACTGTCCCTACTGTAGTAAAAGTATGTTCAGTAAAAGCTTGGATATCACAGATGCCAATCCCAGAATCAACAAAGAAGAAAGGTAGTAAAAGTGTTTCACATGATTTCTCCCTCACTGTGGGTAGCTGCTTTAGACGCCCTTAAGTGCACATGGTTGTTGAAATAGCTAAATTATCTTCTCTTTTTTTCCCACTCCCTGAAGATATCCACCCCACATCTGAATGGCAAGAGTTTCCTCTGTTGCACACTATGTCCACAGTATTAATTAACCACTGGTTTGGGTAGTTCTCACCTTCCCCCTTTTCTCTTCCCCAAAATCTTTTTTTATTTATTTGTTAAAAGCCTGAGCATTTCTAGTCGGTATTGTTGGGTAATAATTACTAGTTGCTTTGATGCCCTGATCTCTGCTGTTTTCCTCCCCTTAAGTTGCTGCATGGCATTCTGGTGATTTATTTCAAGGTGTTCCCTTGGATACCATGATGGGTCTAAAAGTGCTTGATGTATCTGCATGTATGATTTTCCTAATGTGCAATCTTCTTCCTCTTGGGATATTGTAACTGATCTCGATTGCTCACTGATTAAAACTCAGAATAATTGATAATATTCAGAGGTAATAATCAGCAAATATGAATGCTAATTGTGTAGTAGGGTGAAATATTTCTCGTTGGTTGGTGTAGCTGGAGTGCTGTTTGACAAGTATGGCTTAAAATTAGACCATAGAGGCAGAAGTAGGACATTTTGCTCAAGATTGGTCCACCATTCAATATAATCACAGTTAATCCACCATTCCTCAAGTCCACTTTCTCACTCTCAGCCTACAACCTTTGGATCGCTTACTGATTACAAATCTATTCAAGGACTTGCCCATCTCAGCTTTCTGAAGCAAGAAATTACAACACCACTCAGCCTTTTCAGAAAAAAGTAATTATTTCTCACCTCTCTCTTTGGTGATCACCCTCTTGGTTTCAGATCATGCCTCTGGCCTTGGCCCTCTCGTGAAGGGAAACACCTCGCTTCATTAATCTTGTCAAGCCCCATAAGAATCATGTTTTTTCAATGTGCATAGACCCAATCTTCGCAACCTTTCCTCATGAGAAAATTCTTCCGTTCGATCACTGTAATGAACCTTCTTTGAACAGCCTCCAATGAATTTATATATTTTTTACTAATTGCTGCAGAGCATTTTAGTTCTCTCCCTTGATGCAATTTGTCACTTGTCTTGAAAAATGCGTACATTCAGAGCACACAATGGTACAAAAAGAATAGATAATTTAAGGAAATGTTACAAACCCCACAGCTGATTTAATTGGTAAGTGCAGTACTCCGGAAACCTAAGTTTTACAGCATGTAATGGTCCAATAATGGTCCAATATACAGTTTACCAACATGCTTCCGGCTGGGACGTTGATATATGTGCTATAATTTGGCTGGGTAACATTGGTTAGCAAGAATGGATCTCAGCTGGGGCCACCTACACAGAATTTAGTACATGCTAACTGTCTAGAACAACTGATCTAGGCGCAAGAAGGTTTGCGAAAGAGGACTACAGTAAGAGTAAGTAGTATCAGGAGAGAAAGGGCGCGAATTGGAGGGACAAAGAAACATGGTATCTGAATGTGGTATTCACTTTCTGTCCCTTAAAATCACTGTAATTTAACGATGAATGGAAGCCAGGTGGAGACAAACGTTCAAATCCACCTTATTTAAGAAGATAATCATTGTGATCAATGCTTTTCTTTTCAAAGAATTAAGATTTTCTTTTAAAGCTGAGATGATTCTAGTGTGCCTTTTCCTTGTGTAGATCACGATCAATAAGTGGAGCATCATCTGGCCTCTCCACCAGCCCTCTAAGCAGTCCAAGGGTAAGTAATAATGACCATATCTTCCATTCTAGACTGTCAGCTGTCCTACATTTCATTGACTACAGCTTCTGTGTCTTGATTTGTACCTCTAAGTAACAACTACAGGATTGGTTGAACCCTTTAGCCATGAGTTACAGTTACTGCCGCTTTGGCTATGTGTTTGCCTTTTATTGGTCTTTGTTAATCAAACATATTGAGTAAAATGTGCTGCTTCTCTTCCTATTAATTTGCTGGTGTAAATCTTATGATTTTGAATGCCTATACATTTGATTGTACTTTATGCTCACTTTTTTTGTTATGATCTGTTGCTTACCGGCTAACGGCACGTATTTTTGTTTTCTGCACTCCCACCCTCCTGATTTATGTCTGTGTGCCATGCTATGTCTTGTATGTTTTTCTCCTTTGACTGTCCATGCATGATGCTGTCTGCCGCGTAGCCTATCAGAAAGTTTTTTGCTCCCGCCCAGATTCCCGAGCTTAACCCCTGGCCCAAATCACATTCCCCCATAATTCCTCATTGTCATAGAAATACAACAAAGCCCAGTAATGTGCTTCAACCAAAGATAGGGTTTCAATCCAATACAATGACTCAGACTCTTCCTTCTAAGAGTAAGCTCACAGATAAACCTTTGCAAGTCACTAAATCTAATCCTATTGTAACATCGGAAACACGCCCTCCTCAGAACCCTCCAGTTAAAAACGTACAGAGTCAGCAAACCACAGTCACATCACCAACCCAATTGTTTGTTCCCTCAGTCCAGATCACACCCCTGTCTCTTGTCAGATTGATCCCTGGTACTGATCCAAGCACCAAATCTATCCCTATAATACAGGTGACCCCTCATCCTTCCCCAAGGGGAAGTCCCCTCCCCACCCCAAAGGGCACACCAGTCCATACTCCCAAGGAGAGTCCGGCGAGTACTCCGAATGCAACACCACCGTCCAGCCCCAGCATTGGAGGAATGCCTTGGAGGACGCGGCTGAATTCAATCAAAAACAGTTTCCTTGGCTCACCACGGTTTCACCGCAGGAAATTACAAGGTAGGTTCTTTTCAAACCTTATCTTTTGTGTTAGTTCGGTGAATTGCTCCAAACATATCTCTTTTATGACTAAACATAGACACAAAATGCTGGAGTAACTCAGCGGGACAGGCAGCATCTCTGGAGAGAAGGAATGGGTGACGTTTCGGGTTGAGACCCTTCTTCAGACTGAGGAAGGTCTGACCCAAAACGTCACATACTCCTTGTCTCCAGAGATGCTGCCTGTCCCGCTGAGTTACTCCAGCTTTTTGTGTCTACCTTAAGTTTAAACTAGCATCTGCAGTTTCTTCCTACCCATTTCTTTTATGACTGATGTAGAACAAAGAATAGTTCAACAGAACTGGTCCTTAAGCCCACAATGAATGTGACAAAATGACGTCAAATTAAAGTAATCCCTTCTGCCCGCACGTGATCCATCTCTATACTTATAGAACTCTGAATGTGTGTGTGTGTGTGTGTGTGTGTTTATTTCTTTGTGTGTTGTCACATCTTCGCGAAAAAATGACGTGTTAATGGTAGATATTTTTCATATTCCGGTAGAGATTTTTTCCCATGGAGTACAAAATTACTTTATCTGAAAATTTCAGGCTTTACTTCTCGACTTATACTGAAAATGTTCAAAAAGCTGAAAACCGTAGAATTTTAAAAACCACTGTCTTTCGCTGATGTCGTAACAATGGGTCTGCTTCGTGCGTCCTTCTTCCAACGTGCTGCGAGTGACATCACCCCCCGACCACTCCCCCCCCCCCCCCGCCGGTTATTCAAAAGATGTGGCTGGCTGGCTCGGCTCGGGTCCGGTCCTTGGGCTCAGCCCAGGGCTCGGCCCGGGGACTCCCCCCTCGCGCCCCCCCCTCTCCCCCCCACTCTCCCCCCCCTCTCCCCCCCCTCTCCCCCCCTCTCCCCCCCCATCCCCCCCCCATCCCCCCCCCCTCTCCCCCCCCCTCTCCCCCCCCCTCTCCCCCCCCCTCTTCCCCCCCCCTCTTCCCCCCCCCCTCTCCCCCCCCTCTCCCCCCCTCTCCCCCTCTCCCCCCCCTCTCCCCCCCTCTCCCCCCCCTCTCCCCCACCTCGCCCGCCCCCTCCCCCCCCCTCTCCACCCCCCCTCTCCACCCCCCCTCTCCCCCCCTCTCCCCCCCCCCTCTCCCCCCTCCCCCCCTCTCCCCCCCTCCCCCTCCCCCCACCCCCTCTCTCTTAACCCCCTCTCCCCTCCCCTCCCCCCTCTCCCCCCTCTTCCCCCTCTCTCCCCATCCCTTCCACCATTCCCTCATCTTTGTCTCTGACCTTCTCTCTCTCTCTCCCTGCCCCCCCTCTCTCTCTCTCTCTCTCTCTGCCTCTCTGTCTCTTCCCCTCTCATCTGTCTCTGCCCACTCTCTCTCTACCCCCCCCCCCCCCCCTGCACCCCCCCCCCTCTCTAGACACGCCTGTGAGTTGGGAGCTGTGTGTGAGTGAATAGGGAGAGGATGGGGGTAAAAGAAGAGAATTAATAATATTAATATAATATCAAGGGGGGTGGTTAGTGTGTGTGTGAGACGCAACAGGCTGTCCCCCACCCCACCCCCACCCACCCGCAAACCGCCCGTTGTGGATTACGGGACACAACAGGTCTCACTTAGTCGAGTTCACTTAAATCCCTTGATATTTATCTGCCTATCTAAAAGCCTCTTAAATACCACGATCATGTATTTTGCCACTTGGCATTGTACCACTATCTGTACAAAAAGAATCTCACCTTGCACATCTCCTTTAAACTGCCCCTCTCATGTGCCTACGCCCGCTAGTCTTTGACATTTCCACCCTGGAAAAAAGTTTTAACTGTCTACATTATCTATGCCTCCCATAATCTGGTAAATATTTATAAGGTCATCCCTCAGCCTCTGACACTCCACAGAAAACAATTCAAGTTTGTCCAACCTCTACTTACAGCCAATACCTCTAATTCAGGCACATTCTGGTAAACCTCTCCGTGGCCTCCACGCCCTTCCTGTATTGAAGGGCGACCAGAACTATACATAATATTCCAAATGTGGCTAACCCATGTCCTATAAAGCTGTAGCCCCATGACATCCTGACTCCTAATACTCAATGCCCTACTGATGAAGACAAGCATACCATAACCCTTCTTTACCATGTTTTTTGTGTAGCTACCTTCGGGGAGATATGAACCTTAGACTACTTCATCATTGCTCTGAACATCAATGCTGTTAAGGGTCCTGCCATTAACTGTATACTTTTTCCTTGCATATGACCTCCCAAAGTGCAGCACCTCCTACTTACCTGCATTAAATACCATCTGCCGTCCATTTCTCTACCCACATCTGTTACAGATCTATATTCTGCTGTTTCTTTTGACAGCCTTCTTCACTGTCCAGAACTACAACATTTTTTAATGTTGTGTACAAACCCACTAACCAACTCATCAACACTTTAGTACGTCATTTATTCACAAGTGAAACAACAGACATCCAAGCACACATCCCTATAACAAGACCTCTAGCCAAAATACTACCCTTCCTTCCAGCACTATCCGCTATCTACTATATGTAACTCCATTCTGAATCCAAATTACCAAGTCACCGTGATTCCCGTACATCTTGATCTTCTGCATCAGTCTTCCATGAGGGACCTTCTCAAATCTCTCACTAAAGTCTACGTAGACAACAACCACTGGCCTAACCTCGCCAATCACCTTCACCATCTCCTTAACAATCTCAATCAATCCAACTCAATATAAAGAGGTATTTTGAATTTTTCTAAGTGGAATGACTTTTTGAGCTGATGCTGGTGTGAGAATTTGTCATGTCAAATTACAGTTTCAAATGCCTTAAGATTTGTGAATGCTAAAAGGCAAAAGTTTTTATACCTCTGTGAAGAGAAAAAGATTGGTTAAAACAAATGTAGGTCCCTTGCAGTCAGAAACAGGTGAATTGATCATGGGGAACAAGGACATGGGAGACAAATTGAATATCTACTTTGGTTCTGTCTTCACTAAGGAAGACATAAATAATCTGCCGGAAATAGCAGGAGACCGGGGGTCTAATGAGATGGAGAAACTGAGTGAAATCCAGGTTAGACGGGAAGTGGTGTTAGGTAAATTGAATGGATTAAAGGCCGATAAATCCCCAGGGCCAGATAGGCTGCATCCCAGAGTACTTAAGGAAGTAACCCCATTAGTAAGGATGGATTAGTGATAATAATTCAAAACTCTTTAGATTCTGGAGTAGTTCCTGAGGATTGGAGGGTAGCTAATGTAATCCCACTTTTTAAAAAGGGAGGGAGAGAGAAAACGGGGAATTACGGACCAGTTAGTCTAACATCGGTAGTGGGGAAAATGCTAGAGTCAGTTATTAAAGATGGGATAGCAGCACATTTGGAAAGTGGTGAAATCATTGGACAAAGTCAGCATGGATTTGTGAAAGGTAAATCATGTCTGACGAATCTTATAGAATTTTTTGATGATGTAACTTGTAGAGTGGATAAGGGAGAACCAGTGGATATGTTATATCTGGGCTTCAGAAGGCTTTCGACAAGGTCCCGCATAAGAGATTAGTATGGAAACTTAAAGCACACGGTATTGGGGGTTCAGTATTGATGTGGATAGAGAACTGGCTGGCAGACAGGAAGCAAAGAGCAGGAGTAAACGGGTCCTTTTCAGAATGGCAGGCAGTGACTAGTGGGGTACCGCAAGGCTCAGTGCTGGGACCCCAGCTATTTACTATATATATTAATGATTTGGACGAGGGAATTGAATGCAACATCTCCAAGTTTGCGGATGACACGAAGCTGGGGGGCAGTGTTAGCTGTGAGGAGGATGCTAGGAGGCTGCAACGCGACTTGGATAGGTTGGGTGAGTGGGCAAATGCATGGCAGATGCAGTATAATGTGGAAAAAGGTGAGGTTATCCACTTTGGTGGCAAGAACAGGAAAGTAGACTATTATCTGAATAGTGGCCACTTAGGAAAAGGGGAGATGCAACGAGACCTGGGTGCCATGGTACACCAGTCATTGAAAGTAGGCATGCAGGTGCACCAGGCAGTGAAGAAAGCGAATGGTATGTTAGCATTCATAGCGAAAGGATTTGAATATAGGAGCAGGGAGGTTCTGCTGCAGTTGTACAGGGCCTTGGTGAGACCACACTTAGAGTAGTGTGTACAGTTTTGGTGTCCTAATCTGAGGAAATACATTCGTGCCATAGAGGGAGTACAGAGAAGGTTCACCAGACTGATTCCTGGGATGGCAGGACTTTCATATGAAGAAAGACTGGATAGACTCAGCTTGTACTCGCTAGAATTTAGAAGATTGAGGGGGGAATCTTATAGAAACTTCTTAAGGGGTTGGACAGACTAGATGCAGGAAGATTGTTCCCGATGTTGGGGAAGTCCAGAACACGGGGTCACAGTTTAAGGATAAGGGGGATGTCTTTTAGGACCGAGATGAGAAAAACATTTTTCACACAGAAAGTGGTGAATCTGTGGAATTCTCTGCCACAAAAGGTAGTTGAGGCCAGTTCATTGGCTATATTTAAGAAGGAGTTAGATGTGGCCCTTGTGGCTAAAGGGATCAGGGGGTATGGAGAGAAGGCAGGTACAGGATACTGAATTGGATGATCAGCCATGATCATATTGAATGGCGGTGCAGGCTCAAAGGGCCGAATGGCCTACTCCTGCACCTATTTTCTATGTTTCTATAGTTCATGATTGGAAGGAACGATTTCTTCGTCCTTTATGTTTTCCCCACCCTTGCTTCTCCTGTCTTTGAGATTGACACCTTTATTTTCATCACTTGATAGTCAGGATTCTGTCTCTCTACCAGAAAGGTGTAAAGAGTATCTGTAAATGTCACACTTTCAATTAAAGTCCACTCAACAATATTTTTCATTTTAAAACATATCACCAGAGATCATGAACTTGGCAAATTTCTAGAAGCAGTGCTGTAATGGAATTTTGGAGGCAATAGGAATCAGTGCGTCAGTGGTATATAATTCGTTAAACAATGATTTATTTTCACTTCTTTCTATGACGTCTTGAATTTAATTGAAGAAATTAAAACCACAGGAAATACTATTAATATTATTAAAATAATTACTAAAGGATAAACTCATACAAAATAGAAATGTGGTTCCACGCTGAGTGTTTTTAATGCACTGTTGGAAATGAAAAATATTTTAAGATCTTGAGTAACTCTAGACACTAGCTGTGTGAAATTAATCCTGCCTCCTTCGCAAACACTGCTTCATTTTATTTTTGGGCCCAGGGGAGAATAAAGTGCTCCTTTAACTCCACAAATTCAGCTTCACAGGGCTGGTAGTCACTTTCTACCCGATGTTCACAGTCGAGGTAGGGTGACAGCGGGCTATGAAGCTAAAGTCGCTCAGGAATGGCAGCAAGGTCTTCAGTAAGCCTCCTTATAATCCCACAATACCATAAATTGGAACTCTGATCAGTTGAACACATACAATTTTATTTGAAGATGTATCAACTTAGTACCCTAAGTTCCAAACTACTCCGGTGAATATTGATTTAGTAAAACACTTATTTTATAAACTATTTTTGCAAAAACCAACTCAAAATGTAAATGGTCTACTCTTTTTTTCCAGGAAAGGCAGCAATTGGGGGAGTGGAGCTTTGTTATGTTTTTGTCTGTATTGAAGTCCAATGTATTTTTTATGGATAGTTGACATTTTTCTTCATTAATTTCTTTAATATATAATGACCTTCCCTCAAGAGCCCTACAAAATTGGTGTTTTGCTTATTTTGCTTTTCTTCTTTGAGATCCACCAGAGCAGAACTTGTAACTAAGCATCTTTAATGGCAGTTTCTGTGTAAATTTAATGAAGGCATTACATTCACAGTGCAATCAAAGCTTCAGTCTACAATAAATAGCATTACTCCAGGTTACCTGACCATAACAAGGATCATGCAAGCTGTTTTTTTTATTACAAGAGTGAATTGAAAATTAGATGTATAATTTTTACTTGGTACCTGTAATTTTGATATAATTGTGGGTTGTAGCGGCACCTGCTGTTGGTCGCAGGTAGTAGAACCCTGCGGTCGGGTGCCTCGGACATGTGACTCTGGGGAGGGGTTGTGTTTCGCGCGCTTTCTGGGCGATGCACCTTCAGTCGCTCTGGACATTGTGGCTGGATCTGTTTATTGGTTGCGTTGAGATACTTCATCAGATTACTTGTTTTGTTAATAAACTCGTTTGAAAAATCGACTCTCGTCTCATCCGCCAAATTGGTGACCCCGAAGATTGGACGACAACATGCAGGATAATTATCTTCCCGCCGCCACTCCCAATGCCCATCAAAACGCAGTCAGCCTCAAACTGCCCGTGTTTTGGCCCGATCAGTCTCAGGTGTGGTTTGCCCACGTTGAGGCGCAGTTTCATCTGCATCACCTCGTTGCGGACGGGACAAGATACTTCCACGTGGTGGGAGCCCTGCCGCAGGAGTCCGCTTCCCGTATACTGCCTTTTCTTCGGGACCCACCCGCAACCGCTAAGTATGACGGCATCAAGGCCCTCCTTTTGCACACCTTTGAACTCAGCAGGCGGGACCGTGCCGCCCGCATCCTTCACATGGACAGTTTAGGAGATCGGCGGCCATCTGTCCTCATGGCCGAGATGCACGCGCTCATGGACGCCCACTGCCCATGCATGTTGTTCGAACAGGCGTTCCTGGAGCAGATGCCCGAAGATATCTGTCTAATGCTCGCTGGCACGGACTTCAACGATCGCCAGAAGCTCGCAGAGCGGGCTGACGAGCTCTGGATGGCTAGGCATCAGGATATCTGCGCCATTAACTGCGTGCCCGCACCACCGCGCCTTTCACCTCCGCAAGGAGGGCACGCCCTCGTCGTCCATCGAAGAACCACAGCAGCGTCCTGCGACTCGCGGTAGGCACCGTTGGTGTTCCTGCCACCTCCGCTTTGGCACGGAGGCTCGATGCTGCCGCCATCCCTGCACATTTCAGGGAAATGCCTCGGCGATCGTCTGTAGAGGCGATCGCCATCGGCCAAAACGACCATCTCTAGGTCCGCGACTGCCACTCCGGCCGTCTTTTCCTGGTGGACTCCGGCGCGATCGCCAGCATACTGCTCTCAACTGGTTGTGACACTCGTGCTGGTAAGAAGGGCCCCGCCTTCTCGGCCGTAAACAGGAGCGACATATGAACGTACGGTATGCAGACCCTTACCCTCACTTTCGACTCCCGCCCCGTACAAATGGAAATTTGTCGTCACGAACATGGCCCAGCCGCTCTTGGGAGCCGATTTCCTATGCGCTTTCTCCCTCGTCATCGATTCACGGGGTGGTCGCATGATTCCGCGATCGGACATCGGCCCCGCTGCACCGCGCAGCCCGCCCCCGCCTATCCCGCAGATTGACACCGTCACCTGGGTCAAGGGCCCGTACGCCGCCCTGCTCTCTGGTTTTCCCGAGCTCCTTATGCCCCATTTCAGCGGGGCAACTCCCCGACACAGGGTCATGCATCACATCCCCAACGAGGGCCCCATGCCCGGGCGCGCCGCCTCCCGCCGGACAAGTTGCGCATCGCCCGGAATGAATTCCGACTGATGGAGGACATGGGCATTGTCCATGTCTGACAGCCCACGGGCCTCCCCGCTACATATGGTCCCGAAAGCATCTGAGGGGTGGAGACCGTGCGGGGATTACAGGCGCCTGAACGCGGTAACCACGGCGGCCTGTTACCCGGTGCCTCATATCCAGGATTTCACTGCACACCTCGAGGGCACCATGTTCTTCTCTAAGGTAGGCCTAGTCCGGGGTAATAACCAAATTCCCGTCCACCTCGATGACGTTCCCAAAACTGCCACCATCACCCAGTTCAGCCTGTTCAAATGGCTTTGAATGCCTTTTTCGGCCTGAAGCACGCCGTGCAGGCGTTCCAGCGGCTCGTGGACCAGGTCGGACGGGGCCTGCCTTTCCTTTTCATTTATTTGGATGCCATTCTGGTGCCAGGCGGAGCACGTCGCCCACCTACGTCTTTCGTTTCAGCACCTCCGCTAACACGGCCTGGTAATTAATCCCGCGAAGTGTCAGTTTGGCCTGCGTTCCATTTCGTTCCTGGGATACCGGGTTACCCCGCATGATGCTACCCCACTCCCTGCAATAGTGGAGGCCATCCAGCAGTTTCCCCGACCGCTCACCGGCATGGGGCTACAGGGATTCGTCGGCATGGTGAATTTTTATCACCGTTTCGTGCCGGCGGCTGCTGCCGTCATGCGCCCCCTGTTCCGGTGCCTGGCGGGCCAACTGCGGGACTTTGTGTGGGCCACAGAGGCGGACGCGGAGTTTGAGGGTGTCAAGGAAGTGCTGGCTAATGCCACCATGCTGGTGCACCCGCGCGCATCCGCCCCCACAGCGCTCACCGCGACGCCTCGGATGCTGTTGCCGGTGCAGTTCTGGAGCAGTTCCTTGACAACCCGCTGGCAGCCTTTGCTGTTTTTCAGCCGGCAACTGCGGGCTCCAGAGTGGAAATACAGCGCTTTCAACTTATGGCTCCTAGCGCTCTACCTGGCCGTCAGGCTTTTCAGGTATTTCCTCGAGGGCCACCGCTCACAGCGTTCACGGACCACAAACCCCTTACTTTCGCCCTCAGTAAGATCGCGGATTCGTAATCCGGCCGGCAGCAGCAGCACCTTGCCTACGTCTCGGAATTCACAACTGATATCCGCTACGTAGCTGGGAAGCTTAACGCCATGGCCGACGTCTTGTCCCACCCCGCTATTTCGGCTCTCGACCACGGCGTTGACTACGGCCAGCTGGCAGCAGCGCAGCAGGCTGATGCCAGTATGGCGGACTACCACACCGCCACCGTCCGGTCATCCCCATTAGTTGGAGACGGCGGGTTTTCGACACGTTCCATGGTTTGGCCCACCCGTCCATACATGCGACGTCAGCCCTGTTGGCTGCTAGGTTCGTCTGGCATGGACTCCGTAAGCAGGTGGCTGCCTGGGCACACGCCTGCATCCCCAGCCAGACCTCCAAGGTCAGTGCTCGCAGGCAGTCAAATCCTGCGGTCGGGTGACTCTGGGAAGGGGTTGTGTTTCGCGCGCTCTCTGGGCGATGCCCCTTCAGTCGCTCTGGACCACCGTTGTGGCTGGATCTGTTTATTGGTTGTGTTGAGATACTTCGTCAGTTTACTTGTTTTGTTAATAATCTCGTTTAAATAATCGACTCGTCTCATCCGCCAAAGGGCACAGGAAAAGATTTTATTTTCATGCATATCTGCCATTGCATTCCTCCTAAATTTTATATAAAACTACAAGAAAATGTAATTGTTGTTCTCCATAACACTTCCACATGCTGAATAAAAATATGTCTATTAGAATGTACTGCCCAACTTGTTTTTGTATAACAATGGGACTTCAAACGAACACCAAGAAGTACTCGGCAGTGTTGTACATAATCCCACCCATTGCCTCCAATCAACCCTGACAGAACCTTTTCTGCTGCATCTCTTTTGGGATGTCTTGTACTGGTGACCTTTATTCTATTGCCTTTGGAGTAGGCTGCAAGTGACAATCGTGTCTCGAATGGCAGAACCTGTGGTCCTTTCCCTGGCTAGACACAAAATGCTGGAGTAACTCAGCGGGACAGGCTGCATCTCTGGAGCGAAGGAATGGGTATGGTTTCGTGATGAGACCCTTCTTCAGACCTGAAACGTCACATATTCCTTCTCTCCAGAGATGCTGCCTGCCCCGCTGAATTACTCCAGCCTTTTGTGTCTACCTTCAGTTTAAACCAGCATCTGCAGTTCCTTCCTACACACACATCCCTCCCCTGGCAATGCACTCTCTGACACCGGAAGTTACTCATTCAGCACTACCAAATCCTCAAACTACACCAACCAAAAATCGAATATCACACGTGACAATAAAAGACCTTTGAACCTTTAAGAACAGCTGTTTTAGGCACATGGAAACTCCACCTCATGTAGGTTCAACACTAATTTACACATCTTCCTGACTTGGCAAGTATGTTGTTGATCTTTCAATGTCTAACCTCTGGAACTCCATTCCCATCAGCACGGTGTAAATATCTTAACCAGGGGGAATACAGTTGTTTAAAAAGATGCCTCACCACCACCTCCTTGACCAGTTGGAGATGAGGAGTCAATATTGATCTTGCCAACTATGCCCTCTTCCCAACAAATAAAGAAAGAAAATATCAGGCTCGCATTCTAAAGCTAGACAAAGCATCTCCATAACAAGAATGCACCAGTGTAAGAGTGGGGAGGAAGATCAATTTTTGGTCAAAATCACAATGAGTGGTATCTTTAGAGCAAGTGTTGTTTCCTACTCTTCATCCAATTTTCAGAACAAAATAAATAAAAACAGAGATCATGTGGGAGCACTCAGTACTGGAATTTAGATATCAGAAGGAAATTTTGACTTTAAATCCAAGTTTCGGATTGTGCTAACATTTATAATGCCACGAGATATTACAATTCTCCCATTGGCAATTTTGTTTTTTTCATTATCATCAGTCAATCTGACATTTGAATGTTTCCAAACTTGATTAAGGCCCTCTCCTCACTCCCCACCTCAATTCATTGCAGACATGGGCCATTTTGGTTCATCATAAAAGTGGCTTAAGGAGTTGTTGTTGTAATTTATCTCTGCTTGCATCAATCCAAAAAAGGCCCGTCTTTCAAAGGCAGCCAAAAATGATTGGGTGTTTTCAAGCATCACGTTTCGCACATCTGTTAAAACTAGTTAAGTCCAAGTGGATTCTAAATTATCAAATGATTCAAATCTGTTCAGATACACTGATATTAATACTTCAATTTGTCTGGCAATCATAAAATGCTGTTAAAAGGAAGCTTTGATAGTTTTGTTCTTTAAATTTATCTGTATCTGATTTTTGGCATAGCAAAGCCGATTATAGCAATTGTCAAAAAAGATAGACACAAAAAGCTGAAGTAATTCAGCAGGACAGGCAGCATCTCTGGAAAGAAGGAATGGGTGACATTTTGGATTGAGATCCTTCTTCAGCAGTCAAAACGTCACCCATTCATTCTCTCCAGAGATGCTGCCTGTCCCGCTGAGTTACTAAAGGGCCTGTCACACTAGCGCGCGATTAGACGCGATAAGCGCGACCTACCGTGGTCGCTTTAGTCGTCCGGCCTCGCGTGACCCTGTCCCACTGCGATCGCCGGAGTCTGGTGGAGTTCCGCGGACTCGTGTGGAGCTGGTGTCGACATCGCGCGTAGTGTCCAAAAACCGACACTGCTTAAAAATTACGCGCGGCAAAATCCTGTCGCGCGGAACGTGATGACGTTTTGACGTTGTGCGTCTTCAGCGTGGCGTTGCGTGATGACGTCACTGCCCGACGTCGTGCAACGCGCATGCTCATGCGCATCGTCACGTGATGAAAAATAACGTCCTTCCTTCGGACGTCGCGCGTGTAATCGCGCGCTAGTGTGACAGGCCCTTCACTCGCACCGGGATCGCCTGACCCCCACGCGACCCCCGCGTCCGAATTTGTCGCGCTTATCGCGTCTAATCGCGCGCTAGTGTGACAGGCCCTTAAAGCTTTTTGTGTCTATCTTCGGTTTAAACCAGCATCTGCTGTTCCTTCCTACACATAACGATTGTCAAAGCTATTAAAGTATTAAATTACTCAATAAATGTATAGCTTTTTGTAACATTTCATATAAAGGTGTAAATCACTGAGATGTCGGTGGTTCCATATCTGATTTGAACAATATGTTTTTCTAATCTTTCATGCAGTACCGACGCCAGAGGAGATGTCAAGCTTAACTCCCGAGTCTTCCCCAGAGTAAGTAACTACCATTGCTCTTTCATCCATTGCTTATACTAGCATGTCTTTGTCCACTTTGGGATGATATAGATCACTATAGAATGTCAATTTAGGACCGAAATGAGGAAAACATTCTTTACACAGAGAGTGGTGAGTCTCTGGAATTCTCTGCCACAGAAGGTAGTTGAGGCCAGTTCATTGGCTATATTTAAGAGGGCGTTAGATGTGGCACTTGTGGCTAAAGGGATCAGGGGGTATGGAGAGAAGGCAGGTACGGGATACTGAGTTGGATGATCAGCCATGATCACATTGAATGGCGGTGCAGGCTCGAAGGGCCGAATGGCCTACTCCTGCACCTATTTTCTATGTTTCTATGTTTCTATGTCAAGGAATTTATTTGCGACCTTCCTTCCCCTCATTAAAAATTGTTGTGCTTTAAATACCCCTGCTAAGTTATTTTCAGTTGGTGGCCTGGATAGATCAACCATAATCCTATTAAATGGCGGAAAAGGCTTGAGTGGCCAGGTAGCCCACTCCTGCCATTTTCTGGTGTCCCCTACCTCTGAAAGATACCTTAACTTGCAACTTCCGAGAACTATCACAGTCAGGTAAAGATATTTAAGTTGGTTGGCAGCTGCTCTCTGCATTCAGCTATGCATGCAGGTTATAAATGACAATGGAACTGGCTATTCATTGACATTATTGTATGAGCCAGGAATTCTTTCCTAAATAATATCTGACTTTCTGGTGAGGGTAAAACAGCAACTCTGAAATCATTGTATTATTGTCCGTCATGATAATACCCAGTTGAGATTCAGATCCTATTCCAGACAGCTGACCTAAAAGATCAGAGGTGGCGTGGCACTGTTAGATGTTCACCCAAGGAGTCAAAGTCATGTCATTCTCAGCCTCTGATCATTCTTGTCTATTGCTGTTGATCATATCACAGCTTGCCACTCCTAAGATTGACATTCCAGGTTAATCACCCAGAGGAAGGATATATTTAGCAAATGCAAAAATAAGCCTTGCAGCTGGTTTTAAATAAATACCCCCCATACCTGATCTCAGCTTTGTATTCATTCATCAAGGGAAGCTCTCAGCAGTCTAAAAAATATCCAGACTGAAGCTGAAACCACTAATTCCTTCCTAAAGTAGTCCCAAAGCAGATTTCTACAGTAATGCCAAATTAAATTCTGTGCATATCCTCTTAAAATTTATCACTTTATTTAACACAACATTTTCAAATTTGTGGCCTCTGAAAACTTGATTGCATTTGGAGCATCTTGTTGGTGAGGGCTCCATTATCCAGTCATGCTTTGCATAAAGGTGGATCTTCTGATTTCCAGGATTGATCCAGGTTCACTGAAGACTCTCAGGGTGGTAGATTGTGTAAAATACACCACCTTACCAAAGAACCACCTCTCACCAGAGAACAAAGGAAATTAAGTTCTCAGCAGGATGGCAAGGGGTTTGTTTTGCTGATAAACAGGAGGTTGAAGGGCCAGTGCTTTGTTGACTAAAGAGGTTTTACACCATTGGCCATCCTTCCTCCTTGAAGGAAGATAAATGTACCAGCAGTTGCTGTGGGCAACAGTCGAGTCCATGAGTTGGCCAGTCCATTTGGTGAGGGTGTATTAAAGGTCTTATGGTTAACAGACCTCAGAAAAAAGAATGCAATATTGAATATTGCTCTTTTAATAAAATAGATTCAGGTGGATCAGTATTAGTAAAATCCGCTTCTTCTGTGAGGATATAAATACCATCCTTTTTTTGTAGAATCAGTTTTGCTTTCAGGATTGTATATCCTGATAACAGCAATTTGATTACAACAACTTACAACATTAAGGGCCTGTCCCACTTGGTGATTTTTTTTCGGCGTCTGCCGGCATCATTGTCACCGAAAAATATCAGGTCACCAAAAAATTTACGGCGTGACGCAGCGTGATGGCGTATGACGCGCGGTGTTTTTTCAAGTGTCGCTGGATTTTTATATGTTCAAAATCTTTTGGCAACACTGATATGACGCCGGCAGCCGCCGATAAAATTGCAAAGTGGAACAGGCCCTTTAATTTACTTTTCTTTATTTACTGCCTTGTTATTTTGCCGATCATCTTAAACCTATATCTTCTTGCTATTGAACCTTTGCTACAGGAAACCGATTTTCAATATTTACTCAATCAAAAATCATGTTTTATCAAATCTCCCATTATCCTTCTCTATATCTAATCCATATATTTTATCCTTTGTACCATTTTAGAAAAATCTGTCCAGCCACTCTGAAGTCATGATATTCAAGTCAAGTTGAGTTTATTGCCATATACACAAGCATGCAGGCATAAGTACAATGAAATTATTCCTTACAGCAGTATCGCAGGCACACAGACTTAGACAAACACACAAAAACACCAAAACATTTCTAAAATTATTTATTTTAATTGTCCACGTTAAAAAGATTCCACAATGGCAAGAGATGTGTTCTGTTGCTGAGGTAGGTTCCATAATGTGCAGGTTTGTTCAAGAACCTGGTAGCCATAGATAAGTAGCTGTTCCTGAACATGGTGATATGGGACCTTGGGCTTCTGTAGCTCCTGGCTGATAGTAGCAGTGAGAAGAGGACATGGCCCAGATATTGGGGATCCTTAATGATAATATCCATCTTCTTGAGGTAGCACCGCAAATAGATGCTTTCAATGGAGCAGACGCCTGAGGCCATGATGAATTAGGTGTAGTCCTTTGGAAAGTGTGGTGTCCAGAACTGACTACAGTATTCCAGTCAAGGCTTACCCATCACTTCATAAGTGTGTCACAACGTTGTGCTTTCATAAACTATATAAACCCAAAGATCACATTCTCAACCTGTCCTGCCACCTTAACCTTTCTGGTCCTATGGCTTTTTAAAAAAAATGATAGTATTTAGAATTACATTGGCTCTCCTCAATCACCTTGCGAGAATCATTCACTCCATGCATCTGTGTTAAATTTGGATTGCTGTGTTCCAATGTATGTATAGTAAATCTTTCCAGGTATTTCAAGACAAAGTTCTGTCTGAAAAACTTCAGTTTATATGCATCTGCAAATGTTATGCCTTGTTATCCTACAAATCTTCACCAAGGGAGAAATGAGTCCATTTAACTCCTAAACCCCTTTCAAAATCCTGTGAGCCTTATTCAAGTTACCACTTGCAGGTTGCGCAACACACAACAGGCAATCTACTTCATACAACCTCTCCTAATCTAATCTTTGGAGTGCTGGTGATATTTTAAAGACCAGCACTGTGTCTGAGCCAGCACTATTATTTTTCTTTTGAAGATGTGCCCTTCACTGGACCCATTGGTGTGAACTATCCTGGGATTCTACAGCTGTAGCACACCTTCTTACTCTTTGTGCTCAAGACATCTTGTTCCATTAGTCTCCATGATTAGTTTTCGCTAACTGACGATTGGTCCGTGTACACAGAGCCTGATGTAACTAGATTTTCACCGAGCTCAGTGAATAGCGTTTGAATCTGTAATACTGACGTCTAATTTTTTTGGCGGCGGATGACAATTTTTATGGTATTTCTAGCATAATAAGCCTATAGAAAAATGGCTAAACACTAAAAATGTTTATATCATTAATTGGTTTTCCCCAGGATGCCAAAGTTCAAGTCAATTTTGTAATTTTCTTGCTGTCAGAAACAAATGTTACTATGTACTAATTGAAACTCGGGCATTATTTAATTAATTCCCAAGATAACATAACCTTTTCATACATTCAGCAATTAATTACATTTTGGTGATAAAAAATGCAACTTTAGTTCTTTCTGGTCCACTGCAGCTTTACACTGACAGTACTAGTTAACGTTGCATTATCAATTTTCATTATCTCTTAATTCACTTTATAAATGAAAGAGGAAGAGAAAGGCGATGTAATATCTGATTCTTTAATATATGCAGACAATACTTGAAATGCCCAGTTTATCAAGCAATATCTGTGGAAAGAGAGACAATTGTAAAATTACTGCTGCTCAAAATTTATCAGAACTGAAACATTAACAGTTTTGTCTGCCTGCAAATGTTTTGTTTCATTTCTGATTTCGAGTGTATTTTGCTTTTTCTCAACTTAATTTGCATTATCTTGTTTTAAAATCTTTTGATTTGAGTTTCACCTCTTATGTACAGGAGCAGGACAAAATCAGAAATGTATTGGCATTTTTAACTTGTTCAATTCTGGTCAACTGGTGGCTGCCTAGATAGGAAGACTACTCGGAGAAATACACAAGTCTGGCTGGAGAAAGAAAGAGAGATTTTGGTAGATAGACACAATATGCTGGAGTATCTCAGTGGGTCAGGCAACATCTCTGGAGGAAAGGAATCGGTGACATTTCTAGTCGAGACCCTTCTTCAGACTGAGAATCAGGGGATAGGGAAATTAAAGGTATGAAAAGGTACAGAACATGTAACCCTTGCATTCCCTCTCTCTCCATCCCTCCCTCACCCTAGACATCCTACTAGTTTCACTGTTTGTATCTCTTCGTTATCATCTCCTCCACAACCAACCATGGGCCATTGTGGGCTCTTTTGCTGTCGTTGCCGGCTCTGATGTGATCTGTACCTTTTCACACTTCCAATTTCCCTCTCCCATAATTCTCAGTCTGAAGAAGAGACTCGGCCCAAAACATCACCTATTCCTTTTCTCCAGAAGTGCTGCCTGATCTGCTGAGTTACTTCAGCATTTTGTGTCTATCTACGGTGAAAACTCTTCGGTGTAAACTAGCATCTGCAGTTCCTCCCTACACATCATTATTTTGCTGTTCATTCATGTACAGCTTCATTAAATGCCTCTCTGAAACAGACAGCACCATCCTCAGTGGTCCACAAAATACTTTTACTCACCTCAAAATCTAGGAGAGGAGTAACATGAATCTCAAAACACCATACATGGAACAAATATATTTTCCTTGGTAAATTCCCTGTGCATGGTACTCACTTAGTACATCAGCCAATAGATTTCCATCATTATAATCACTGCTTCCCACTTGCGTTTAATCTGTTTGTTAAATAAATCTGTTCAATTCAACACCTCGGTTGATAATCTAATCTCATTCTGGCACATTTTGATTTTCACTATTTTATGAAATTTCTATATGCAGTCTGATTTTCCCTTCCAATACAGAGCTGACATTTGCCTCTCATACTTTTTGCCATCCAAGAACCACTGGATCTTCATATTTCTTTGTGAAGAATTACCTGGAATACACCTAAACTGTCTCATCATTAAAGGTTTTCTGTCATTTCCAATTGCTGGTCCTTGACTACAATTTTCCTGGGACAGATCTCTTCAATTGTTTGAAATCAGCCTCCAGCAATGCATTTTTATTCTAGATTTTTCCTTGTCATTGTTCAGAACCGATCTAAATCTTTCAAACTGACAATTATTTACAATTTGCTCACCCATTCGCACCTTCTCCACATCACCGATTTTGAAGTTAACTCTACACTTTTTTTGTGTTATTCTCAGTAATGTAAATCTAGTGACAACAGAATTAGCATGGTAGACAAAACTGCTGGAGAAACTCTGCGGGTGAGGCAGCATCTATGGAGCGAAGGGAATAGCCAACCTTTCATGTCGGGACCCGAAACGTCGCCTATTTCCTTCAATCCATACTTGCTGCCTCACATGTTGAGTTTCTCCAGCATTTTTGTCTACCTTCGATTTTCGAGCATCTGCAGTTTCATCTTAAACAGAATTAGCATGGTTCCTTTGAGAAATATCCATGTGACTCGACTAATTACTGCTTTCACACCACTTTTAGAATTTCAACAGACAACAATCCATTTGCTTAAGAAGGGTCTCGACCCGAAACGTCACCCATTCCATCTCTCCAGAGATGCTGCCTGTTACTCCACCTTATGACATTAATCAAGAGAATAAAATAATATTTATTTCAATTTAGGGCAGATGATGAACTGGGTTTAATAATTAACTGCTTATTATTTTGAAATTATTTCATATTTCCATCTTTTATGACCATGTGGTCATTTGTCTTTCATCGAACCTTTCAGTTTAACAAAAGAAGAGATCAAAGGGGTTAGCTAAGTAGATGGCCTGCCACCTAGTCACGAGATAATGATGTGCTTTAATGAAACCGTTCAGTGTAATTCTATTCAAACTCGTATTTCCGGTTGTTAATCAGTCCATCTTGATTGATGCACAGCATATGAATATTTTAAGATCATTTTCTCCTTTACTAATGTGGAGTAGCAGCTCCCAAAAGAGCAGTAATGATTTTGTGAGTTGTATAGATTGTATGCAGTTCATAATTTCAATTCCAAGAGTAACTTTACTCCTTATCGATAAATTACAATTAAAACACAAAGTACTTGTGCTATAACTCCAGGAGAAGCACTCAAGTGAGAAATCCAAGCCCAAAACCAAACAATTATCTAACTAAACACACCAACTTACAATAATTGACTCCATATGCGAAAAAACCCCCAGCTCCCTACATATTAATTCTCTTTAAAACATTTTGTTCTTTTAATCCTGTAGATACAAGTATACAGTGGTGCATTGGTAGAGTTGCTGCCTTAAAGCACCAGAGACCCGGGTTCCATCCCAACTACGGGCGCTGTCTGTTCTGAGTTTGTATGCTCTCCGGGTGCCCCGGCCCCACACTCCAAAGACATACAGGTTTGTAGGTTAATAGACAATAGACAATAGGTGCAGGAGTAGGCCATTTGGCCCTTCGAGCCAGCACTGCCATTCAATGTGATCATGGCTGATCATCCCCAATCAGTACCCCATTCCTGCCTTCTCCCCATATCCCCTGACTCTGCTATTTTTAAGAGCCCTATGTAGCTCTCTCTTGAAAGCACCCAGTATCCATAATTGGCTTGGTATAATCGTAAAATGTCCCTCTTATGTGTAGGATAGTGTTAGTGTGCGAGGTAATGGCTGTTCGGCGTGGACTCGATGGGCTGAACGGCCTGTTTCCGTGCTGTATCTCTAAACTAAACTAAAGTATAACATTTGTGTTATCAAGTGGGCACCTCCCTTCATTGGTGTTTCGTTGAGTTAGGCCCACGACACCTCGGGAAGGCTCCACAGTTGGTTCTGGCGTCCAAGAACAACCTCGCTCAATACCTGCGCTCACCACCTACGCTAACAGTATCTACTAAATAAAAGAAGCTGCAGCCAATGAGCTTACTCTAACAAATGCTCAACACCTGCATCCTATCTCCCACTAATCCTAGCCCATCACTAAGCTTGTAACACCACAAACATCACCCTTGCATAAGACCAGGGTACACTTGCACAGACTACAATTACAAAGAAATACACCAGCTACATGTCATATGTCCACCTACTGCCATGCTCTGCTGCCTCTGACATTTGCTTTAAAACCTGGCGCAAACTGTGTCCGCGAATTCCCAGCTCTCCAAATATCGATGTGGTTGATCTTGCTATGAATCCACTACAACCCACGTCTACAGGACATACTCTTACTCTCCATCCTCGCTGCTCAACTTCTGCTGCCAACTCTACATATCTAAGCCTTTTCCTTTCATAAGCCTCATCCACTAAGTTCTCCCAAGGCACTGTCAGTTCTATAAAATACACTATCCACTGACTAACTGACCATAACATGATATCAGGCCTCAAACTAGTACTAATTATTTCCTGCGGAACAAGCTTTCCTCCTAAATCTACCCGCATCTCCCAATCATTGGCTCCCCGTAACTGGCCTGACTCATACCTATCTGCAAACTTCCCTCCTCCACCTTTCTCTCCCTCACGGACAAAATGAATCGCTACACTTCTAGTCTTGATGCCTATTGAATTCACCTGTACTCTCCTCTCAATTGCTGCAGCTATGCACTTCAACACCTGGTTATGCCGCCAAGTATACCAACTCTGAGAAAGACTAGTCCTACATCCTGACAAAATATGCCTCAACGTTGCCACCTCTGAACACGAGGGGCACGCCGGGTCCCCACCTACCCATTGTTTGAGGTTCTGCGGTGATGGCAGCACATCATAAATAGCCCCGATGAGGAAACTTACATGACCCGCCTCCTTACACCACAGGTCCCTCCAGCTAAACCTCCTCTTTTCTTCATCCACTGTCTCTGCTTAACCTGACCTACTGCTCTTACACACCTCACTGCTTCCTCCTGACGACATACCTACTCTACAACCAATTTCCTCCTCTCTGTTGGACCTGCCTTACTCCACACTGCTTTCCCTGTGCTGAGCCCTAAGCCTCCTTTCCCTTGTTGCACCCTACCAACAATATCTGTATGCCTCAGAGCTGCTTGTGCTTCTTCTACTGCCTGCTTTGAGTTCCACTTCCTCCCTCTACTTACACTTGGCACCAGATTACTAACTAAGGTAGGCTTGCTCCCTGATAATTGCATCTCGAACCTCAATTTTAACACAATTAAACTCCCCTGTTAGGCTAGACAAAAGTAAATGGAGAATACCTTTCCCATATAAAGGCACATTACTAAGACACCGTGGAACTCCTAACCATTTCCTAATATATGAACTAACCAATCTCTCTAACCTTTCCACCTTGGAAATTGGCACCTCATATACTGTCAACGGCCACATCAACATAGGGAAAAACCCAAACTGCAAACACCACAATTTCAACTTGCCTGGAAGCCCGAACTTCTCTATCCTTTCTAACCTGTCAGTAATATCCTTTCTAAGTTGCTGAACCTGTTCAGTGTCATCCAACTTCCTGTTATACCACCAACCCAAACTTTTAACTGGTTTCTCCATTATAGATGGTATTTCTTCTTCATCTACACAGAACCTTTTCTCTACTACCTTTCCTCTTGCCAAAGAAATACTCCATGACTTACTGGGCTTAATCTTCAATCTAGCCCATTTAAGATTATCATTTAACTTCTCTAACAACCTTGTTGTACAAACTACTGTTGTGGTCACCAAGGTCATATCATCCATGTAGGCCCTGATTGGAAGGAGGCGCAGTCCGTCCTGCCATCTCTCCCCGCCGACGGCCCACTGTGATGTTCTAATCACTCGCTCCATCGCCATTGTAAACGCTAATGGGGAAATGGTCCACCCTGCCATAATGCCCATCTCTAGTCTCTGCCATGCTGTCGTAAGGCCAGAAAACACATTCGGACATCTTGGAAATATGCTTTCACTAAATTTACTATTATGAAACTCTAAAGAAATTAGGGTTATAAGGGAGAGTCATCAGTCCCTATTTTGTTATTTCGTGAACTGAAGTATATTTTTCAGAGGGGAATTATATGACAAGAATGTCAGTGTAGGTGTCCTCCCAGGTTTACTCACTATGTGCTTCACATATTGGCACAGATGCTATTGTGGTTGCATTGCAAGGGACACCAACGATATTCATTACCCGAAGCAACAGCCGCGGTGCCCTTTTAATCAGCATTCTGGCTGCAGCTCGAGCAGTAACAAGCTGGAACATTATAACAGAAAAAGATGAGGCAACATAATAGTCCACTTTTTAATTTACTGCAATGAGTCCACAGTCAATTTTGGGATTCAGTGAGCCTTGCAGTACAATCAGCTTTGTTAATTGAGCATTATAAGCAGAATGTTTATTACTATGCAGCAGTCATAATACTATATTGATGGGTCTTTAACTTCGGTATGTGCAACTGTTTTCATGGCTATCATCAACATTTTTGAGGATTTAAAGATATTCACAAAATACGCATTAACATAATATACCCTAGTGCAGTTTTTAACAGATTTTATATCAGAGCATTGTATCTATTTAACAAGGTGAAGTAGTTTGGGGGGGATTACTGATGCTTCTCCAATAGTCCATTTCTAACCTTTCCAAAAAAACTGGAGTTGCAATCACAAGATTAGAAACCTGTTTTGTCTTGACTCTAAAGAATCAATTATTTGCCCATCAGTCTTGCAGTCTGAAATGATTTATCTTAGGTTCCTGTTTTAACATTTCAATATTAGGTTCAGTTCTACTATTCCAGAAAAGTACCTGTTTTTCAGACTTGTATTCAAAGTTCTCAATACTGGATACATTCCAAATGTTAAAATCTAGATGCAGCTTTTATTCATAAGCTCTTACCTCAAATGAACATTACAAATATAGCTAAAACATGCAAATGCTGCGGATGGTGAAACCAGCCAAATGATTTGGATGTTCATTTTCCTCCTTACCTTCCATTTGTTTTTTTTTTTCTGTCTTACTTTCATTTTGCATCTCCATTTGCCTTTAACATTCATCTGACTCTACTCATTTCACACTCCAGCAAGAGGCAAGAGAGACCTATTTGAGCAAGGTTACCACAATTAAAAAAACAGCAGTGAAACTGAAGTAAAACTAATGATGTTAATGAAGATATTTTACTTTTAGAGAGAGAGTCATAGAGAATCGTACAGTGTGGAAATAGGCCCTTTGGCCCAACTTGCCCACGCTGACCAACGTGCCCCATCTACACTAGTCCCACCTGCATGAATTTGGCCCTTATCCTTCTAAATGGATGTTATCCATGTAGCTGTCTAAATGTTTCTTGAATATTTTGTGTGAACAAAAAGTTGCCCATCAGGTTCCAATTAAATCTTTCCATCCTCACCTTAAACCTATGTCCTCTGGTTCTCAATTCTCCTATTCCTCTCAAGATCTTAAACACCTCTATAAAATCATCCCTCATCTTCCTGCACTCCAAGGAATAAACTCCTAGCCTGCTCAACCTCTCCCTATAGTTCAGGCCCTCGAGTTCTGTCAACATCCTCATAAGTCTTTTCTGCCCTGTCATTCATTGTGTTTTATATGGATGCTTTGATGTGCCGACTCGTACAAGGTACAATTCACAGGATTTACTAATATATAAATCCTGTTACTCTTACCCAAAAAAGTGCCTCCTGTACATCTCCATCATTTTACCTAAGATCATCTGGAGACAGCCACATATTGACTGATCTCACTCATTGTTTTGCTCTGGATGGGGAACTGGTCTATGCTTGCAATGTGGATAGAGGATGTCATTTGACTCCAAAATTGATGTCTTGAACTGTGGTTAGCATAGGTCGAAATCATGCAATGTGGACCTCCTTTGTATATATATTTTGGAGGATATTACATTCTTCTCATTTATCTTCTCTGGTCCTAATTTTGTGCATGGTCTAAAGTCAATGCTAAGCTAATGTTAGATCGTCGTTTGAGAGGAAGATGACAATGTTTTAACTTGGGGGTACACAAAAAGCTGGAGAAACTCAGCGGGTGCAGCAGCATCTAAGGAGCGAAGGAGATAGGCAACGTTTCGGGCTGAAACCCTTCTTCAGACTAAGTTTTAACTTGAATCAACTTGCTAGCTGGATAATGGAGAGATGGGGCAATAACACTGCAGACCTCAGAGCAGCATGTACCACTCCTGGGTATTCAGTTGCACTGTCTGGCATTCTCTTCTTGTTCCCTCCTCCTTCTTCCCCGCCACCACACCCCCCTCTCCCAGTTTCCTGCTCTTGAGATACCACTTTCCCACATATCCTTCAGGGGTTAATAATCTGCAAGTTGATTGAAAATGTCTGGAGCACACCAAGATGGGTCAGAATTTTGAATATAAATAAGAGTTCTGCAAAGAATGTCATATTGTGGTTTATTGATATAAATGTCAATTTACCATAATAATTATCTTCTCAGGCAGTTACTTAACATAGTGGCTTTAATTTGACATTTACAATAGACACTCATTGCTGTTGTATAAGAAAGAATAAAAAGTAATTCAGGTGTCAGGCATCACCTGTGAAGTTGAAAATGTATTTGTTTGGGGAAGGGTGCCTTCAAGCTGGCGTCATTAGCACACAGAATGTGACATTCAGAATGTAGTGTTGAGATAAGTATGGTGTGCGATTTAGCAGTGTTGGTTAAGTTTTGCTGAGTGGCATGTAAAGTGCTGGTGACTGTCAGCTGACTGTCAAACAATGAGTCAGCGGTTTCTGCCCATTGTTGGTTTTTGGGCAGTTAGGCAAAAAATCATAAACCCACTTATTCTCTTAAATTTCCATATTTCCAGCCATTTTCTCACTTGTGATGGAATGCAACTTTATTTGTTGCGATGCCATTATTTAAACTATTTGAAAATTATACAATAAAATTATTTTTATCCTTTGTAATAATGAATTTGGATTAATTAGAGCCTTCGTAAACACATAAAATATTGGAAACACCTTAGGTGAGAGAGTATCTGTGGAAAGGGAAACAGAGTTGGCGTTTTAGGTTGAAGTTGTAGCAGTCATTGGGTCAGTGGGGGCAATTAGAGAATATGAAAATGAACAAAATGTATGAAATTAGGGAGTTTCTAGAGTGAGAATACAAAGGAATGTAAATGTTGTAGAGCTGTCGTGCATCATCGAAATTCAGGCTAAATGAGAGAGAAAATGTGAACCAATGTCACAGATGAACGACAGTGCAGAAATGGATGGAAGTGAAGTCTTTCTCTGAGTATTTCTTCTCTTCATAAATGCACGCAAGACAAGCCTTTGGGAATGCAGAGTCCTCATGTAAGTGAGTGATGGATTTAAAAAGAGCATTGATCCAGAGTGTTACCTAGATCCAGAGTGTTTAAATGGAGTGCAGAAATGGAGCCCTGGTGAATTTAAAGGGAGCATTGAATCTGGATCCCAGTGAGTTTAAAAGGGAATAGGCAATAGACAATAGGTGCAGGAGTAGGCCATTTAGCCCTTCAAGCCAGCATCGCCATTCACTGTGATCACGGCTGATCATCCACAATCAGTACCCCGTTCCTGCCTTCTCCCCATATCCCTTGACTCTTTAAGAGCTCTATCTAACTCTCTCTTGAAAGCATCGAGAGAATTGGCTTCCACTGCCTTCTGAGGCAGAGAATTCCACATTCACAACTCTCTGGGTGAAATAGTTTTTCCTCATATCAGTTCTAAATGGCCTACCCCTTATTCTTAAACTGTGGCCCCTGGTTCTGGACTCCCCCAACATCGGGAACCTGCTTCCTGCCTCTAACGTGTCCAACTCCTTAATAATCTTATATCATTCAATAAGATCCCCTCTCATCCTTCTAAATTCCAGAGTATACAAGCCCAGCCGCTCCATTCTATCAACATATGACAGTCCCGCCATCCCGGGAATTAACCTCGTGAACCTACGCTGCACTCCCTCAATAGCAAGAATGTACCTCCTCAAATTTGGAGACCAAAACTACACAAAATAATCCAGGTGTGGTCTCACGTGCCTTGTACAACTGCAGAAGGCCCTCTTTGCTCCTATACTCAACTCCTCTTGTTATGAAGGCCAACATGCCATTCGCTTTCTTCACTGCCTGCTGTACATGCATGCTTACTTTCAGTGACTGATGAACAAGGACCCCCAGATCTCATTGAACTTCCCCTTTTCCCAATTTGACACCATTAAGATAACAATCTGCCTTCCTGTTTTAGCCACTAAAGTGGATAACCTCACATTTATCCACATTAAACTGCATCTACCATGCATCTGCCATGCATCTGCCCACTCACCCATCCTGTCCAAGTCACCCTGCATCTTCATAGCATCCTCCTCACAGTTCACACTGCCACCCAGCTTTGTGTCATCTGCAAATCTGCTTCTGTTACTTTTAATCCCATCATCTAAATCATTAATGTATATTGTAAATAGCTGCAGTCCCAGCACCAAGCCTTGCAGTACCCCACTAGTCACTCCCTGCCATTCTGAAAGGGACCCATTAATCCCTACTCTTTGTTTCCTGTCTGCCAACCAATTTTCTATCCATGTCAGTACCCTACCCCCAATACCATGTGCTCTAATTTTGCCCACTAATCTCCTATGTGGGACCGTATCAATAGTAAGTCCAGGTACACTACATCCACTGACTCTCCCTTGTCCATTTTCCTTGTTACATCCTCAAAAAATTTCAGAAGATTAATCAAGCTAGATTTCCCCTTCATAAATCCATGCTGACTTGGACTGATCCTGTTACTGCTATCCTAATGTGGTGCTATTTCATATTTTATAATTGACTCCAGCATCTTCCCCACCACCGATGTCAGGCTAACTGGTCTATAATTCCCTGTTTTCTCTCTCCCACCTTTCTTAAAAAGTGGGATAACATTAGCTACCCTTCAATCCATAGGAACTGACCTTGAATCAATAGAACATTGAAAAATGATCACCAATGCGTCCATGATTTCTAAAGCCACTTCCTTAAGTACTCTGGGATGCAGACCATCAGGCCCTGGGGATTTATCAGCCTTCCCATCAGTCTTCCGAACACCATTTCCTGCCAAATGTGAATTTCCTTCAGTTCCTCCGTCACCCTCTGGTCACTAGTACATCAGGGAAATTGTTTGTGTCTTCCTTGTGAAGACGGATCCAAAGTACCTGTTTAACTTGCCTGCCATTCCCATTCCCCATAATAAATTCACCTGTTTCAGTCTTTAAGGGTCCAACTTTCGTCTTAACTATTTTTTTCCTCTTCACATACCTAAAGAAGCTTTTCCTATCCTCCTTTATATTCTTGGCTAGCTTACCTTCGTACCTAATCTTTTCTCCCCATATTGCATTTTTATTTATCTTCTGTTGCTCTTTACAAGTTTCCCATTCCTCTGGCTTCCTGCTCATCTTTGCTGTGTTATACTTCTTCTCTCTTTTATTTGTATACTTTCCCTGATTTCCCTTGTCAGCCACGGTCGCCCTTTACTCCCCGTGGAATCTTTCTCCCTCTTTGGAATGAAGTGATCCTGCACCTTCTGTATTATTCCCAGAAATACCTGCCATTGTTGTTCCACTGTCATCCCTGCTAGGGTATCTTTGTAGTCAACTTTGGCCAGCTCCTCCCTCATGGCTCCATAGTCCCCTTTGTTCAACTGTAATACTGACATTCCCGATTTTCCCTTCTTCCTCTCAAATTGTAGATTAAAACTTATCATATTAAGGTCACTACCTCCTAATGCTCCTTTACCTCGAGTTCCCTTATCAAATCTGGTTCATTACACAACACTAAATCTAGAATTGCCTTCTCCCTGGTAGGCTCCAGTACAAGCTGTTCTATGAATCCATCACGGAGGCACTCCACAAACTCCCTTTCTTGGGGTCCAGTACCAACCAGATTTTCCAAGTCTACCTGAATGTTGAAATCTCCCATAACAACCGTAGCATTAGCTTTGCGTCATGCCAATTTTAACTCTTGATTCAACTTGCACCGATATCCAGGCTACTGTTTGGGGGCCTGTAGATAACTCCCATTAGGGTATTTTTACCCTTACAATTCCTCAGTTCTCTCCATACTGACTCTACATCTCCTGATTCTATGTCATCCCTCGCAAGGGACTAAATTTCATTCCTCACCAACAAAGCTACCCCACCCCCTCTGCCCACCTGTCTGTCTTTTCGTTAGGACATATTGAGTTCCCAGCCCTGGTCCTCTTGCAGCCAATGTCTCTGTAATTCCCACAACATCATACTTGCCAATTTCTAACTGAGCGTCAAGCTCATCCACTTTATTTCTTATACCGTGCATTCATATATGATACTTTTAATCCATTACACCCTGCACCTTTCACATCGATTCCTATTTCACTTGGCCATACTCTCCTTTCCCATCCTGAGCTTTCTGCCCCGTTAATTCTGGTGTTTTTTGTAGCTTTTCTTTTACTCTCTTTCCCTTTAACCCCATCCTTATATCTCCAGTTTGTCTCCTGCCCCCATTATTTAGATTAAACCCACCCGTGTATGAGGGAAACAGGGGTCATGTAAGCCAAATGCTGAGTCATTGGGATTTCTGATCAATGGATTAGCTTCAACCATAATTTTTGCATTGGCACCCTAAAGGGCCTGTCCCACCAGCATGCAACTCTATGCGATGAATGCGATCAAACTAGAAGCCGCGCGGAGGTCGGGTGATCCCCTGTACAGGGCCGTTCCCACCAGCATGCGCCTGCATGCGGCAAGCGCAACCGTACCGGCAGTAGGGGCCGTGCGGAGGTTGGGTGAGTGGCGCAACGCGGCTCAAAGTGAGGCGAACTTGAAGCGAAGTCTAAGGTAAGTTCACCAGGACAGAGAGGGGCACACAGAGAGGGGCACCGAGGCACACACACACAGAGGGCCACGGAGCCACACACATAGAGGGTCACGGAGGCACCTACAGATAGGTTCACGGAGGCACGATGTCGGGGCGGTGTGTAAACGTCGAGGCGACTGCGAGCCGACAAGCTGTTGCCGTGCGGAATTTTTGGACAGTCAGTTTCTCGGAGCCCCGCGCGGTGTCGGGACGAACTCGGGACGAACTCCGCACAATTCCGCACGGCTCCGGCGATCGAAGTGGGACCGGCCCCGCGACGCCGGACGGCTCAAGCGACCACGTTAGGTCGCGCTAATTGCATAGAGTTGCATGCTGGTGGGACAGGCCTTTAAGTTCTGGCGACTTTGAATTGAAGATATTCATGGAATCTCTTCCCGATACAAGTTTTAATGTGTATTGGACATTCATGACTGGATGTGACAGAATTGCAGAGATTCGAACTGATTCATAGGCGTGGGGTCTTATGCCTTTGTCTGTGTCAGGGTTTTACACTGGTTGTTGCATGGTCCTGCATTTTGATTTCACTGACTTAGCATGTTCCACATTCCTCCTTGAACCATTGATTTAATAGTGATGGAAATAGAAAGATGAAAAAATATGCTGGAGGAAATAAGCTGTTGTATAAAACAATCCTGCTGATGATGACAACTTGCAATACCTTATAAAAGCAATTTTGAGCATGTTATTAAATATCCTAATATACGTAGGTTTAGTTTATTAATATCATATGCGAGGTGCCGTAAAAACCTTTTATTTTTGTGCTATCCTGTCAAAAAGATTATACATAATACAGTCAAGCCACCCTCAATACACGGATAAAGGGTACAACATTTAGTGCAAGATATATTAAATTGAAGTCCAAAAAAGCTCTAAATCATAAACCCCTTTGTGTTGCTGACATTGAGGGAGAGGTTATTGTCTTGGTATCAGGTTATAAGGTTTCCAATCTCTTTTCTGTGCTCCGCCTCGTCATCATTGGATATCCGGCCCACTACAGTGGTGTAATCTGCAAACTTGTACATTAAGTTGGATTGGTATTTGGCTGCACATTTGTGATTGTATAAGGAGTTGAGAATTATTGTAGAGAATGATTTGTCACCTATCCTCACTGATTGTGGGGGCTGTTGGTCGGGAAGTCAAAGATCCAGTTGCAGAGGGGATTGCTGACTTCCAAGTTCCATGAGTGTGGAGATGAGCTTGGTTGGAATAATGGTATTGGAAGAATGGTTTGTAAATGTAAACTAATTCCATATTGTTGCAAACAGAACTTGTGTAGGAGCCATTTATGTTTAAGTTAGTTACAGTTAGTATATTATAGTATTTTGTCTTGATATTTCTAGCTGTATCATTTTGAATGCTTGGGGGTGGGATTTTGATACGTAGATGGGTGTGATTTACATTGAACTAAGCGATATGAGAGGGTGTGATCGGGTGAGACGAGAGCTGGCACGTGTAGAGAAGACACCGCTTTTTACCAGTTCAGTTCGGATAGTAAGAATGGATAGTTCAGATTGTAAGAACGGAAATCTACAATTTGTATAAGACACTTCTTTGTATTTACAATAACTTAAATTTCAATGAAACTGGAAATAACGACTGGAAGATTCGTTTTTATAATCCTACTGTGTAACATCGATCCACTCCTCCTTACCAGTATAGTAATGGCAATTAAAAGTTGGATCTTGAAAAGTTATGAAATTGCCATCACAACTTGTTTTTACCTCAAATCACATGGTGTAGTTGACTCACTCCACAAAAGACTGGATCAAATGAAGCTATTGACAAAGTTGTCCTCTAGCTGCCCAGATGTAGTTGATATTTCTGCAGTCTTTATCGTATTGTGGCCTTGAAGCAGTATTTTCTGGACATTCAATATTTCAATATTCCTTATAGCTTTACAAGAGAACAAACTTCAAAGTTTCCCTGGTTTCTTAGGGAATTTTTTTTGATAACATGATAATTATGGCAAATTCTGATCTGAATCATTAGCAAGAATATTGTTCAAAACTGACAGCACTTCCTTTTCTGGTCCAGTAACTTACCGAGCCATCAGTTATATTGATTTTTCTTGTTAACCCTTGTGAAACATGCACCACTGGTAGATCAACTGAAATAATGAATGGCGGTGAATACTTCAAAAACCTGGGATAAAAATATTTGCTTCTTCTTAGACTTGCCAAAAAATCATGGTTTGGTAACTTCATCAACCTGGACAAAGAGGAACAGATATTTGTGGTGATCAAGGACAAGCCATTGAGTTCCATTAAGGCCGACATTGTCCATGCATTTCTCTCAGTAAGTATCAATTCATGTTGAATATATAAGGAGAATTCTTTGACTTTTATTTTTAATCATTGCAACCAGTGAGATGGGCCTTGTCTTGATGAAGTTGTGTAATTACATGATGTTCAACTGCTAATGCTAGATTACCGTATGTGACCAATTATTTTCTAAAAGCAAACCATATTTACCTCTCATCTGCAATCTGACTTAAGGATGATATTTATTTTGAAATACTCCTTGACCCCCACCCGATGGTGGCAACCCTTCAAAAAGCTACTGAAGTCCAGCTGATCAAGTTAGATCTCCATAGTTGTTACATTTTGGCTGAAAAACAATGAAGCTTCAGTAATATATTTCCAAGTCATGATAGTCAGTGACAGAGAGGAACTGGGAGGTGTAGCTCTTGGCATTGGCATATCACTACTTATTTATCTGCAGGATGGGCCATGTAAAAGGTGAGTGTTTCCCAAGAGCTCCTCTCCATTGCTCCACCAATTTGCCAAAGGTGGGCATGTGCTTCTCCAAGTCGGGTACTTAACTGTTCACAATAGAACAGATATTTGAGACTAGAGTCTATATTGCATCTATTTGACATTTCACCAAAATTGCAAAGTGTATACAAACCTCTTGTTACGATGGACACAAGTTGGACAGTTTTGCCATCTCCATGGAACCACAGAACACTTCATGTTCCTGTATGGATCAGAGACAATGATAACCTACAAAAGACATTTCCAAGAACACGTGAAATACTACCAACACCGTCTCCACTAAATCCTCCAACATCAAGATCGCTCCACTCTTCCAGGGTGATAGTTGTAGTTTTGAGGCTCTGATCATGCTCTACCAGCTGCATTAGGCGATGGCAGGGTGTGGGGGAGACATTGGGGAACCACATTGTTTGCATGTCTGGCAGCAGACACCTAAAACAGACTTTCCCCAAGTTATTGTTTCATGGTAATCATTGACCTTAGACAGCACAGATTGATAGAAAAGCATCTAGAAAGACACCAACCTCTTTGTTTACCTAATAGAAGCACATGGAGGCCATGTATAGGCAATGGAGTCATCCATCTGCTCGAGCTCCACTTGTCCTACATTTAACACAATCTGGCCTTCGTGCATCTTGGCCTCAGAAAACACATGATGCCAAGAGACTGCTTGAAGAGAAGAAGAAGAAGAAGAAGAAGAAGAAGAAAGAAAGAAGAAAGCATGAAATAACACAGCGCATGTGTGTGTGAGAGAGTTAGGGCATTGCATCAGCAGAATTGCACATGCATCATTTGCCTTAACAGACCACACTTGGACAATGTAGGTTCTGGGCACTAATTGGTTCCACATAGAGTTGTCTGAAAGACAGTCATTACCTCCAACCTTCAGCTGGTTTTGGGCTTTGTGAATACCAGCCTGGGCCTGCTCCTGGCCCTTCCAAAGGAAAATTGAGTCATCAATTGTCTCTTTTATCACAGGGAGCAGCAAATATTACACAAAAGGTGGCCAGTTATGGAAAGAGTGCAAGCCAGTTATGGAAAGTACTGAGTTGCTCCTCATCCTGTCCCACCTCCCAGCCTGACACTCCCCTTAACCATCAATTTCACCTTAGACTATTTTCTGTTGTACAGATTAATCACAATGATCTCCTAAAAATAAACCATATTTAAATGCTAATATCCAATGCAATATTTAATTTCTCAGTATAAAATAAACCAGTTTCCAATTGTTTCCTATCTCTCAAGAAAGGTTTGCATATTTTGATCGCCTATAATACACCCCCAAACCTTATATTAACTTGCTGCAATATTCCAGTGAATGCATAAACCTTATGTAGCCGTTATGTATTATCTCAGAGATATCATTGATACAGCTGTTGCAGAAGGCAGAACAATCCGTGCGTTTTCACTGGGCTTTAGGTATTGCATCCAGAGGCTGCAGCCCCCAGATATCAATGTGACCTTCAACACACAAGTGATCAAAGGTGTCTTCTACTCTTATTTGCTACCTCAGATGATTGGAGGCAGAAATGGTTGAAATAGATTCAAATATATTTTTGAATCAATTTTTTTTTCAAAGTTTGAACAAAAATGTGTTTTAAAACCCATTTACATTTGTAAATGTATTTAAAGCAGTAATATTATTCAAAAAGGGCAAACGATATTACTGATTTGATGAAGATAGCTGACCCCATTAAATAAATGAGGCTGAGAGCCCAGTTAAGATATGTGTTCAGCTCCTTAGCTCAGCATGATGGTGAATCACTCCAAGGTTTGGTACAGAATCCAGCAATACAGCATGTTAGATGCACTGCTATCTACATGGAAATCCAGAACCCTTGGACATGTGTATTGCAGTTAGACAGCAGTTCCAAACCAATGCGATTTGACCTAATGACCACTGAGTGAAGAGGCTGCATTTCCTGCAGTCTCCATCCCAGCCAGATTTTTCCTTCTTCACTAGCATGTAGCAGTCCTTCTTCGTCAACCAGCCAGGTGTAACCTTAAAGTCTTGTATACAATCTTGGAGATATTTTGAAATTATTTTTTTTCAGTTAAGCTCTTTCTTCATCTCACGTTTGATGCAGTGCACATATATTTTGTTAGAGATCACTGCCACTAACTTTATATAGTGGTCCAGTTCGCTCACATCACAAAAGCATCTTAGACTTTGCAGAGCGGAGAGTAATGAAAAAGTACAAACTATATATTAGTCTAACAATAAAGGTTGTTGATCTGAATAATAACCACTTTCTGGCTCTACAGGTCACAATGTTCAGAAAAATTGCATTAAAATTTAATATACCTGAAAGCAGATGACTTCACCTCAGGGAATACTATTGATAAACTTGCTAACTCATTCCGTAGTCCACACATAACATATATATTCTGCTTACCAATGTATAGGTATTATTTACATCCAGTGGGTGGGCAGGGTGACCAAAACCTTTTGCATGTTTTAACCTTGTGCTCTTCAGGGGAACAGGTTTAGGTAAATACTCAGCCTTATCAGGCATGATGGCTCAAACCATGTCCCCACTGTTCTCTAAATTTCAATTGTGCTGTGATAGTAGCAGAGGGAGTGTTGTAAAACTGTAATAGAATTCAGCTGCAAAATGCTGATGAAGGTCACTTTTACTACCTCGTAATATTATGAAAATAAATGGTAATTTCTCTATTTTGCCATCAGGAAATGATTAATTTATTTCAAACATTTCTAAAAAGATTATATCTGTGACCTTGACTGAAATACCTAACTCCCCATTGTATAATACCGATGTTACTTAAAGAGATTCAAGCCCATTTCTCCGTTAATAACAAATGCTTTGTTCATTTTCTAAATTGCAGATCCCCAGCCTAAGTCACAGTGTCATGTCTCAGACAAGTTTTCGAGCAGAGTACAAATCCACTGGGGGACCAGCTGTGTTCCAGAAGCCAGTTAAATTCCAGGTGGACATCACTTACACAGAAGGCAGTGAGGCACGGAAGGAGAATGGGATTTATTCTGTCACCTTCACACTGCTGTCAGGTAACAGCAACAACAAGGGTAATGGGAGTAACTATAACCTTATTAATGACTGGAAGGGAAGTAGGCAGGCCTTTTGAACACACTCGGATTATCACTGGAACCTATGCATAATATTTCATTTCTGAGTAATATTGCGTTCTGTGTCTCTAGGTCGTGCATGATTTATTATAGTATTGCAGACACAGGAACAGATAGGACATGCTTATTGAATTCAAGAGGGGAAATAAAACTTTGATGGCAGAATACAGCTCGGAAGGAATTCCACAGATGTAAAACTTAAGAACTGAATTCTAATATATTCTAAAAATTGATTCTTCATTTTTTAAATCACGTCATTGTAATTATAAAAATTAACCCTGGTTTCAAAAAACACCTTGAGCTTCTTTTCACATTATCATTGTTTAGCCTTTTGCAGCTTTTAATAAGTAGCTAAAGTTAGCCCTGTTCTCGTGAATTACTCACATTATGTTGTATATTATGACATTCTGAATTAAAATATTCCTGTACAACAATGCATTGAACTTAATTTGGCATTAAGAGCTGAAAAATATATTAGTAATCTCTGCCTAAATTTTAAATATATATACTTTCTTTCTTTGCAATGTACTGTGAAAGGGTAATTATTCGAGCAGAATACAAATTATATAAACAGGAACCAAAGTGAAATAAGTTGATTAACATGTCAATTAATTGTAAAATTATCAGAGACCATGAGAAAATTTTTTTTTTTTAAACGGGCCACTTAAATGTAACACTGATGAGCAATCACTGCTGCTGTTGACAGATTATGATTTGTAGCTTTGTTAAATTTTAGATGAGTATAAAAGACACTACACTTGCAGTAAGGAAAATCTACCTATAGATCTGCAGTATTTTTCATTATTAGCAGCTAAGGGTGGGAGGGTTGAGGGGGAGCGTGGTGGTGGGAAGGCTGAGTGAATTATAAATGTTTGGCAGGCCGCAGATTGATCAACGGCCTTTCGATGCCAAATCATTATAATTTATGAAATATAATTTGTGAGCAATTAATGAAATTCAAATTTCCATAGACTTCCCTTTAAATGTCGGTGGAGTAAAAAGTACACGGGCAGATTTGCAACAGAGGAGCTTTTCTTAGATTTTGGTAGTTGATTGAATAACTTGTGTCTCAATATGAGCATAATTCTTTGCCACTGTCCAGCAAAATTAATACCTGATATGATTGTATTTGTATTAAAGAGACACAATCAAAATATATTTTGGATATTGACTGTGTGTGATTGATACTCGATTGGTCTCTCTTTCCATTGCAGCACAGATACTTTCATATTTTGCCAGTGTTATGTGTTCAATGAAGCATAATTACAAATTAATTTTCATTTTGCATAAATTCAATGCCCACCCTGAACCCTGCCTGATCCAATTTTCTTTAAATCAAGAGAGGCATTACGAAATCCTTGCATTTTAAAAGAAAATCTATTTTAAGAACCATTATCAGCAAAAAAATCTCTGACCTGACTGCATTCAGAATGACAGTTAGTTCAAACTAAACCCAAAGACAGTAGCTCAGTGATTGGTGAATAGAAGATTGTGAATTGTAAAATTAAATTCACAGCACAATAAAGGACTCCACAGGTAATCATTAGTGTCTGACAGCCTTTCATTAACGTGGCACTAACTTCACTCCTGGGGAAGAGGAAGCAACATTTTAAAAGCACCATCACTTGCAAATAATATGTTTGTGCTAAATGACTCATGGTGCAATTTGTGTCATAGCATCTTAGTTTTAAGTTAAAAGAGAAAGAAAATTACAAAGTACCTCAGAGTTACCTTATTAATTAGAAATCCAGGCATGGAGTAATCAATGGCAGCCAATAACCTAAGGCTTACCACCAGTCATGTTCCATATTTTGTCCCTACATTAACATCACTTTGAACAGGAATCAACTTATTTGGCTTCTTCTGGATCCCTGAAATTGTCATGGCTTTGCAGTCAACCAGCTTCCATTTTCCACAAGTTTGCTGATAAAATTTCTCAGTGGTTGTTATTATCAAGCCCAACAACATATATTAAATAGGTCCCAAGCTATCAAAGAAAGCAGAAAAGCAAACTTCAGGAATGCTTGTCCAAGCTGCTGGCTAGGTTAGAGGATAATAATTATGCCGATTTTGGTTAAACTTGGAAAAAAAGGCACAAAATCCAGGAGTAACTCAGAGGGTCAGGCAGCATCTCTGGAGAACATCGATGGGTGACGTTTCAGGTTGGGGCCGTGGGGCCTGTCCCAGTGCCAGTACCCAATCCAAAATATCGCCTATCCATGTTCTCCAGAGATGCTGCCTGACCCACTGAGCTACTCCAGCACTTTGTGTCTTTTTTTGTAAAACTGCACCAACAGTTCCTTATCTCTCCATTGGATAAATTTGAATTGTGTTTATTTGGAGCATTGGTATCTTAGGGGAGACCAGGTGGTAGTTAGTTTTTAAAATGTGAGAAGCATTGACAGGGTAGACAGTCAAAGTCTTCTCCCCAGCTGGAAATGTCAAATGCTAGAGAGCATAGCTGAAGGTGTGAGGGGGAACATTCAAAGGAGATGTGCAGGCAAGTTTTTTTGCAGAGAGAAGCAGATGCCTGGAATATGCTGCCGGGGGTAGTGGTGGAAGCAGAAATGGTAGCAGAATTTAAACGGTTTTTGAATAGGCACATGAACATGCAGTGAATGGATTGATATGGATCACATGTAGGCAGAAGATATTACTTTAATTTTTCATCATGTTCGCACAGACATCGTGGTCTGTTCTTGTGCTGTACCATTCCATATATCTACCCACCAGCACATTTAGTGCAAAATTAGTTGCAGCTCCTCCCCACCATTTTGTTTTCGAATAAAATATTAATGTATTGCACAGGCGGGGTTGAGAAATGGGAGAGAGCCTTTGTTAACTTGGTAAAATAAGAAAATAGAACTTACTCCTGCAAAATGCATTTATGTTAGTCTCAGGGTAATAAGATTCACCATTATTAATTTGCAAGCAGTGATTTCTTAGATTTCAATTATGACTTATTTACCTCAAGGTCAAGTCAAGCGTATTTAAACATCATATGCTCCAGGGACTGGAACAATGAAATTCTAACTTGCTGCTGCTTTACTGGCACATTAAGCATGACAGCACAGCACCACAGATAAATATACAATAAATTATCAGTTATTCTACGCAAACCAGACCATGATAGTTCTAGCCAAAGTATGTGTCCAACCTTAGTGCAAAGTTCACAGTAGTTTGGTGCTGAGATAGGGTTGTGCTTTGGGGTCATAAGTGATAGGAATAAATTAGGCCATTTGGCCCCATCAAGTCTTCCCTGCCATTCAATCGTAGCTGATCAATCTCTCCCTCCTAACCCATTCTGCTGACTTCTCCCCCTAACCCCTGTAGTAGTAGTAGTAGGCCCCTCTCGGTCATGACTGACCATGGGTAATGCATCCTGGTCGGATGCAAGCCTGGGCGTTGTCAAATGGAGGACATGTTGTTGCCCATGCAGCAAGTCCCCCCTCTCCATGTCGCTGATCGATCCAAAGGAACAGCAGGGCAGTTACAGTTTGGCACCAGCGCCATCGCAGGAGCTGCCAGAGCGAGGTTGTAGACAACGACAAACTGCCTTAGGGGCTCCGACTCTGGATTTTCTTGAGGTTTACTCCTGGAGCCTTTTCTATGACTGGATATGGCCACAAGGCAGTGGAGGTTTTAAATCAGAGTTTTCCCTCTCCTAGATGGACTTCCTTTCTAGCCTGACAAGCCCCATCTGCCCGAGACTCGTGGGGGCGGGAGCGTCTACCTTCCCGTGCAGGTCTATAGCACCTGCCCACTGCCCAACTGCCCATAACCCCTGACACCCGTACTAATCAAGAATCTCTGCCTTAAAAATATCGACTGACTTGGCCTTCACAGCCAAAGAGTTCAAGAGCCTGATTATTGACGGGAAAAAACTGTAGTTGAACTTGGAGCTAACAGTTCTCAGGCTCCTATACCTTCTCACAGATGATGTCAGTGGGATGAGAGGGTGGCCAGGGTAGTATGGATCATTGATGATATAAATAGCCTTCTTGAAGCAGTGCTTCCTGTAGTTCCGTTTGATGTTGGGGTGTGGTTATTCATGATGGACTGAGCAATTCTAAGAATTTCCTTACAACTTGAAGAGTGTGACAGTGTACTCCACCAACCCCTCCATAAGAGGTCTCGAATTCTCCCATTGATCAAAAATATTTCTTGTGCTCTGGCTGAGCGATCAGACACTGTGTCATGCTGTGTCCAATGGACCACTGAAGGAAGTACAAAAGCATGCACAATTAACTAAATTGAATTTTAAATATCAGTCCAGTTTGTGCTCAAGATCTTCCAACGCCTTGTAATTTAGTAGTTAAGGCCCATGTTTAATATTATGTGGGGAACCTCCAGAAAAAGCAGCCATCCCCTGCCAATCTCACCAATTTGTATTCAATTGCGTCCCAGAAACAGCTAAAATTGCCAGTATTATACTTTAGAAATTATTACATCAATAGCACTTGTTAACGATTCGGAGGCAGGCAGCACACGGGCCAAAAAATCAGGTTTTTAATTGCCAAGTTAATTGATTTCATTTGGACAGCATTATCTTTCTTGTCAATAACCAGAGCATCCCTGGTACTCAACAAAATAAAAGTCACTCTTTAGAACTAAAGCATCTTTTTCTCCCTTGTAGCCATCTTTGAGAGAGTGAGTGCAAGTGTATTTGGGGAAGGAAATGGGGGGTGTGGGCTAGGCATTTGTGGGTGTTAATGTGATGTGATCTCCATTTTCTAATGACCTGGTGCCTTACACTTTCCAGACCCACACACAAAGGAAGATGTTGAGGCAGGAACGATAGTTGGGTGGCACAGTGGTGCAGTGATAGAGCTGCTGCCTTACAGCACCAGTCACCTGTGTTCAATCCTGACTCCTGGTACTGTTTGTATGAAGTTTGTATGTTCTCCCTGTGGCCGCGTGGGTTTCCTTCAGGTGCTCCGGTTTCCTCCCACACTCCAAAGACGTGCAGGTTTGTAGGCTAATTGGCTTTTGTAAAATGTCCCTAGTGTGTAGGATTGAACTAGTGTGTGGGTGATCCTTGGTTGGCACTGACTCAGTGGGCTGAAGGGCCTGTTTCCACGCTGCATATCTATAAACTAAAACTGAAGTTAAAAAATGTAAAAGTTTCTTAGACAGGTACATAGATAGAAAAGGATTGGAAAAGTATGAGCCATACACAAGCAAATGGGACTAGCTTAGATGGGGCATCTTGATCATCATGAATGAGCTGGGCCGAAGGGCCTATTTCACTACTCTATGAACCTATGACTGGATTTAAGCAGTTAATTAGTGGGGATCATGCCCCCACTTGGGAAAGGAAATCCCAGGAGAAAAGAAGGGAAATACAAATCAAAAGTGAGCTGATGTTTGCTACATTATTTTTCTGGGAAAGCTCCCCATTGCAATGATTGCACAGTCTTCACTGTTTCATTTCTACGCTGTAGAAATTATTAAATTGATCTAGAAAATGTGTGTGGTTAGTATTTACAGAGATTCAGAAAGTGGTCAAGCTCTAAAAACATAAATCATGCAATGCATCCGATACACTATGTCCATGTGATGAGCCTGTGTGCTTACATTGAGAATACATGGGTAATTCCTTTTACCTTTGTTCTTTTAATAGGTCCAAGTCGTCGGTTCAAAAGAGTCGTGGAAACAATTCAGGTCCAGTTGTTAAGTACACATGACCAGCCTTCCGTGCAACAGTTGTCTGGTAAATATTAAGTTTTCTTGCAAAATGAAAAATGTGCTAAATTGATGCCATCTTATATTCTTATAAAAAACAATCTTAAGGTGATTTCACTATTTCCATCATGACATGCCATTTAGATCTCTGAGTGTTAACACTCAAATAATCAACTCTTTAATATCCTGGTAATCTCTTTGTAAAATTAATGGAATAAGAAGTTTGGCTTTTGTCGGGTTTTTACCCTGCAATTTGCAGAACTTTGCATAATTACCAAATTTTCTGATGTGATAACTATTTTTACATAACTGAATTTGATGACATCAATGTTGCACTTTGGGCCAGTGCAACAAAAAGCGTATTACAAACTGTGAACGACATTGCACCTTTTAAGAGTAAAAAGTTTTTCTTTGAAGTTGTGTGACAAGTTACAAGTTACAAGATACAAGTTTTATCAACTTCAAAAAAAATGAAAAACAAAATAAAAGGATTTGCTCCTGGATGAAAACAATATTGTTTCAAACATAAGGTAAGATATCATATGCACCAAAAGGACAATATACTGGAGTGAGCCACAACAGCACTGCACCATGTATGTAAAACTCAATGAGGAAAGTGAGAAATAGATACAGACCAGTGAATGGGAGCATAAGGTCAATAGACAATAGCTGCAGGAGTAGGCCATTTGGTCCTTCGAGCCAGCACCGCCATTCAATGTGATCATGGCTGATCAATTAGTGGGGATCAGGCTTCCACTGAGGAAAGGAAATCCCAGGAGAAATCCCAGGTCACATTGGGAGGCTGGATCACCGCTGTTTGAACCTAATAGATAATGAAGTAGCATGGAGCATAATTTCAGAAACAGTATTAACTGTGCATATCACTACGGCGCACAAATAATGGAATAATATTTCGGAGCTATTTAAGGTGCATATAGCAAACGGAAGCTTAGCCATCTCCTACACTCAACCAAGCAGATTAACAAAGAATGGTGATTGCTGCAGTGGTGCTGAACTATTAAGTCCTAACTCCAAAAACAATTATGGTTTGAAATCCTAGTGATAGCTCTAAAGTGGGGGGTCATTGGGGCCATTCTTCATTTTAACCAACTGGAAACATGGGAAAACATTGCATTCACAATGATGTCATTTTGAACACATTCTTTGTCTCCAGGTGATGCATTTCAATCATTAGTCCTGCAGCTAAAATCATTTATGGATATGTTTGAAATACAGCAAAAATCTGATGGTAAACATTGGCATTTTATAGCCTACATTGCTTCAGGCTTCTCAAGGCAGCTAAACCTGTACACAAAGATCTCCAGGAGCAAATCCTACTTCCCTCCACTGGAATGCTGTTCCTTGTACCACCAGGTCCCATCTATAGCTTTGTCTATGCAGCTGGTGCATTACTTTTACCGTGATGCTCCAAAGGTTAGGTGATTAAGTGGAAAGATTAGGCCTCATCCAGGGTTTATTTGGTGGAATTTTACCAAGATATATTTCACATGTAAAATATTTAGTAAAATTTGTTTTAAAAATGATTAATTTGCCAGTAGTTCCAAATTAAATTTGCCTTTTGCTTTTGCAGGGATTGAAATTTTAATAATGATATTTAGGTGACCTTAGCAAATTGTAATAGAACCTTAGCTCATTTGAATGTATCTGCCTCATCTAAACAAGTACAAATTTCCTCTGGTCTCCTGGGTAGCATTAACAATGTTTAATCAAAATATTCTATTACCTCCTCTGCTGTTGCTTTTCATCTTCATGTAATCACAACATGATTACTATGTGATATCTGTGTGTGCGATCATTCCATTCTACATTTTTCAGCTCTCTGATGAACTATTTTCACTTCTCTTTGCTTATTCTCTCCATTTTGATGGATTCTATAATCTCATCAACCCTGCCACTGTCATCCTCAGGAAGATTGAATTAGTTCTATCTAAGAAGATCTGCCATTCAACAGATACAGTTCAAATGGGGCCATGTCCATGAGAAAATATTGTGGGGTCTTTATTTATTTTTTTAATTACCATTTTAGTACTAATCTAGCGATGATTTATTTGTCTGCATATTCTTGTTTTGGAAATATTGGTTTATGCAGTAAAGAAACATGTACCTTTCTCCTCCTGTAATCCAGCAACTTCTCACTGTATGCAGCTGCTGACTGGCAGACTTTCAAAATGTGGTAAGAACCCACCCCCCTCCCCCCCACAATCCACCAATCACTCTTACCCATGGAGAGCACTATGTTATGTCTTTTTAAGTTTCCAGATTTTGAAACCACGCTTCCGATCACACTTTAGTTCCTTCTGTTGCTGGTGCTGCATGCTGCAATATGTTATAATTAGCCCAGTCTTACACAGCAGCCGCTGGGTGACTTTGCCTGCCAGATAGGCTTGTGGCGCGTTGAGATGCCTTACTGCATTTTTGTTTTGGCAGTGAATGAAAAGATCGCAGCTTTAATAGTCCTTTCAAGATGAGCCTCAATTACTTGATTATTACTGCTTTTCCCGTGAGGCAGTTGCACACTAACCTAATATTCAGGATTTGCTGTTGCTTTGCTCATGTTCCAATGCCCATAAATTGCTAAGTGGACAGGAAAACACATCTAACACCCCCACTGAATTGTGCATGATTCCACAAAGACTAAAGTCTATTTTATTTGTACAATTTGTGCTAAAGTATATCCCATGAAATATTTCTACATTTTTATTTTTATACATATATGTATATGTTTATTAAATATATATTTTTTAATTGTAAGCAACTTATTTTATAAGTAACTTTTATTGTTTTATAGTATATTTATAAATCCGGGCTCTTTGTATTAATGCTTTTGAAATTTTCATATTTGATAACCTTTTGGGTGCTTGAACAGTATTGATATTCATTGGAAGGAACTGTTGCACCTTGTGCATGTATTGTATTCATATTTCAATGGTGTTTGTAATGTAAGTCCCCTTGTGATTCGATTCTGAAGTCCCCAGCCTAATCTGTACACAGCCAGAAACCTGGACAAACTGGGCTCAGTGGCTGGTGCTAAATCGGCCATTCTTGACTAGGACCATCATGCTTAAATTGTCTCTTATGTCTCCAAATGAGGTAAATCAGGTTTGATAATTTCTATCCAATTATGTCTTTTAAACATTGACTGAGCATAGGAGGCGATTAAGGACGCAGTCAGATTCTGCATTGACATTCTCTGTATGTTCATGTGGAAATGTTAGAAAGTTGAGCAAGATAACAGAGGATTAATAGTATCCATGTTTCAGCATGAAGCCAATACCCTCACGGGAAAAGGTGGGGGTGAGGCGACGGTGGTTATTTATGCTTAACGTTCCCTAAAACATTGCAAATATAAATTGGTAAAGTATATTTTGAATTTGTGCAGACCTTTTAACATATTAGTAGGTATTGAAAAGTTAAGGTACGGTTGATGTCTCATCTCAATATAAAGGAATTTTTGAAATAGGTTACTGCCCAGGAATAGTTAAGCATCACACAACAATGCGCTTCGGATGGAGAAGGTATCTTGAGGATACCTCTTGCCTGCTGATGAGATATGATTAACTATGCCACAAAGCTGAGTGAAATAAATAACATTTGTGAAATAATCATGCCCAAATTAGATAACAATCCACTGTGTGGTTTATGTATCAGGACTCTGAGAATAAAGCCATTTTGCCCAAAGGTCTATGTCAGAGTTCATAGTTAAATCATGCCTCATTTCATCATACCGAACAGGATCTGTAATATTTGATTCCTGCATTTTCATTGACATTTCAAATATTAATATATTATAGTAAATTGTCAAGAATCTAAAGGCAAACATGTATGCTTATCGAACATAGAAATGTATAGCACAAGAACAGAGCATTCGGATTGCAATGTCTAAACGGAACATAATGCAAAGATAAACTAATCTAATCTGCCTACACGCAAGATCCATACCCTTCCATTCCCTGCATATCTGTATACCTATCTAAAAGTCCCTTAAATGCCTATCATATCTGCCTCCATCTGCATCCTTGGCAGCATGTTACCATCACTCACTGCCCTCTGTGTTTAAAATAAACATGTTACACATCTTTAAATTTGATCCCTTTGGCCTAAAAGCCATGCCTTCTAGTTTTTAATATTTCCATCTTAAGTTCTGACTGTCTACCCTAAATTATGCCTCTCATAATTTTATACACTCCTATCAGGTCTTCTCCACCCCAACCTCCAGATTCTAGAGAAAACAATCAAAGTCTGTCCAACCTCACCTTACAGCTAATATCCTCTAATCAGGCGTATTCTGCCCTAAGAATTATTCAGCACTCTCGTGCAAAACTCTTGTGCACCCTCTCTAAAGCCTCCATTTCCTCCCTGTAATGGGGAGATCTGAACTACACGCAATACTCCAAATGCAGCCCAAATGCAACACATAATCCTCCGAAATTTACGCCACCTCCAACGGGATCCACTTGCCACATTTTCCCATCTCCACCCCTTTCCGCCTTCCGCAGAGACTGTTCCCTCCGTAACTCCCTGGTTAACTCATCCCTTCCCACCCAAACCACCCCTCCCCAGATATCTTCCCCTGCAATCGCAGAAGATGCAGCACCTGTCGCTAGATCTCCTCCCTCGACTCTGTCCAGGGACCCCGACGGTCCTTTCAGGTTAGGCAGAGGTTCACTTGCACCTCCTCCAACCTCATCTACTGTATCCATTGATCAAGATATGGACTCCTATACATCGGCGAGACCAATCTCAGACTGGGCGATTGGTTGCTGGACACTTTAATTCTCCCTCACATTCCTTCTTTCTCTAACCCTCCCCCACCCAATTCGCACTCGTTTCTCATTTTCACCCTACAAACAGCTTACAATGGCCTGTTTCCTTTATCATCTGTATTTTTTTTGCATATCTTTCATTCATTGTTCTTTATCTCTCCACATCACCGTCTATATCTCTTGTTTCCCTTATCCCTAACCAGTCTGAAGAAGGGTCTCGACCCGAAACGTCACCCATTCCTTCTTTCCAGAGATGCTGCCCGTGCCGCTGAGTTATTCCAGCATTTTGTATCTATCTGCAGCCTAACTAATGTTCTATAAAGCTGCAGGATGTCTTGCTGACTCTTTAGCTTAATGCACCAACGAATGAAGCCAAGCATATCCTATGTCATCTTTACCATTTCACCCACTTGTGTTACCACTTTTAGGGAGCTATGGACTTAGACCCTATGTTCCCACTGAAATCAATGGTCCTAATGGTCTTGCCATCAATTATGTATTTTCCCTTCGACCTTACAAAGTACATCACCTCACACTTGCTCTGATTAAATTCCATCTCTATTTCTCCACCCATTTTTGTAGCTGATCTATATCCCACTGTAAATTTTGACAGTCTTCTCAGCATTCCGCAATTCCAGTAATTTTAGTGCAGTGCGCAAACCTGCTAACCAACCCATCTACATTTATGTCCAAGTCATTTCTGTATATCACAAACAAAAGAGATTCCAGCACTGATCCCCGTGGCACTCCTCTTGCCATAGACCTTCAGCCTGAATTACGCCCTTCCTTTAGTAAGCCAGTTCTGAATCCATATGACTGTGAATCCTGTGCAGCCTACTATGGGGGGCTTTATCATTAAAATAGTAAGATTAAACAAGAACTTACCAGTTTGAAGTTTGATCTTTATTTTATGAGGAGTTACGATGAGGGATTTCGTGAAGACCCCGCCAGGCAAGCATGCGCGACATTCTTCAAAGCAGCGGTGTGGAATCACAGATCACAAACCGAAGATAGTAAGATTAAAACTTGACCATACCAGTTGAATTTATAATAGAGGGTTGGGAGCGGAGGGCACGAAATCCCTCATCGTAACTCCTCATAAAATAAAGATCAAGCTTCAAACTGGTAAGTTCTTGTTTAATCTTACTATTTAACTTCGGAGTCACGTGAGTGACTTCGTGAAGATTTCAAAGCTCTGTGATTACATGCCCTGGACCACGCCCATGCTCACACACTGCCGTAATTCTGATGGAGGAAGTATGTTAACGTATTTCAGACTTGAACAAGCTGAAAAATAATAACATTTGTTAATACAACAATAACCCCCTGAACTCGGGGACAAACGTTTAGGGAACAGCACTTAAAACTGAATCCGCCAACGTTGCGGGAGCGGTTATAAGTCAGTTATAAAACCGCTGAATGTAGATTCACTGGTCCAGCTCACTATTGCGAGGCCATAATCCATGAACACCGCCATAGTCCTTGCCACTGATGTGGATGCAACCCTGGTAGAATGACATTTAAAATGTTAGTGTCTTACCTGCTGCACCGAATACCACCTTGAGTCATCTGGAGATAGTCTGCACAATCACCCTGTGACATGGGTTTCCACGACTGAAACAGACCCGTCTCCATATGCCTGATGCCCATTTTCAGACCTGTAGTCCCAGGTCTGTGTAGTGTAAGCAACTCTTCTATAAAGAAGTTACTTTATTATGGTCCGGTCATTCTATCCAGGTTTAATTCCTGTAAAGTCATGACCCGTTGTGCTGTGTTCAGTGCCATTACCATAACCACTTTGAAGGTGAGCAAGTCCATCATAGGCGACCAGCTCCTGAGGAGGGTCAACGCTACCTCCAATCTCAGGTAATATAATATCATGTTCGGGGAGGGATGGATAGACCATACTCCTCATAGTTTGGACACCAGCTGGTGAGATCCCACTCCAATCTAGCAATAGGATGACAATGCACTCCTGGCACTGTATACAGCACTGTAACTGAGGGACTCATCATAATGACGACCCATGAGTATTTCAGCACCTTGGAGAGTATAGCAGATATGTAGATGGTCTAGGTCCGACTACAGAAACCTCCCTTATCCTTATGTAGGCGAGGTACTGCTTCCTACTGGACTCTCTCTGCACGATGCTGTTTGACGTCCATGGTCCTTTATGTTGCAGAGCCTGGTTGCGTATCCTGCAGCACCTGTTGGATGAAGCAGAATGGGGAAAGCATAGAAAACCCGCATTTCCCCCCAATGTAGCGAAAACGCGTCCATCGCCACTGCCCCAGGATCTGGGTCTCAAGAGACATATGTTGGTATCCAATGGCTCAACCTGGACGCAAAGAGGTCGATATCTGGTATTCCATATTAGGCTATAATTTTAGCAGATATTTGGAGGTTCAATCTACTTGATGTCGTTATTAATACTTGTGACCTGGTGTCCGCCACTATATTCAGCTTAACCAGAAGGTACATAGCTGAACCCAAATTTCTTTCAATCCACCAGAGCCAAATTAATGTTTCCAATTCATCCCAAGATATTAACTTGACACCACCCATAAGGTTTAATATGCCACCTCAGTGGTATTATTTTGAAGACAAACATACGTATGCTGCAGATTAGTGCATTAACGCGCAGCCCTTGACATGATCCCAGCGTTTCTAAACAGTTTATTCCTTGTAATTGAAGAGAAGTAGACTCATGCAAATCACAACCATTGCTAACCCACCATTGTACCTCAATTATGCTTCGATTGGCAGCTGCATAAGCTCGTAATTGTCCAGCATTCGCTTTATTTGCCGAGATTTTGCTTTTTCACCCAAGCTTTGATAGCGTAACGGCCCAATTATGTGGCTGGAATGTAGCTCCAATTTACCAATAGCTTAGCAGCATGTCTAAAGTCGATTCCCTGGCGCATGCAAGGCTGTTATTGCGTCTATTATGTCTATTGCTCTGTTCCCTGGATAGTGACAAACAGAGCCCCAGAATGTATGTAACCTCCCTCCTACTTGTGAGGTTATGCATGCAGCACTACCAAGAGAACCAGACCCCCTTACTCCATGGTTACTGGCGGGCCTGACGTTGTGGTTTCTGGTATTCCGTCTTTGCTGGGTGCTGCTCGATCACCTCGGTAAATCCCTGTTCCTGCAGCTGGTGTGTGGTGAGGTAGTCTATGCTGGCTCTGCCCTAACAAGGCTTCTGCTGTTGGGGAGCTGGTGCGGATGTGTTCTTGATGGCCCCGAGGTTTGGAGGATGGATAAGGCTGTCTTCTGCACCCTTGCCGATGCTGGTGGTTTCATCAGCCCCTTTTGGCTTCCTCATCAAGTTCTTTGACCTGCTTGGGCAGGTCCTCCCCAAACAGCTGTCTTGGTGGTGTGGTGGAGGTACGACCCAACCCAGCGAATTAAGGGTTAATGTCGGGCCGGATGGAGCTCTGACTAAAACAGTTTCCCGAAGTGTGCTACACAGGAGGGCTAGAGCATCCTGCTGCTCTGCGGATACACCTGCCCCATCGAGGGTCCTGATGAGCGCCGTGATGCCCGACGTCAACAGCTTCAGAATTTCCTGCCTCTTAACCTCTTGTGCCCTCGCATTGGAACTGATGTTCCCTCAGATGGCTGAGTTGACCCTCGGGACGTTCAGGGTAACACAGTTTCCAGGATCCTTGTACTTCTCCATGGTTTCTGAAAGCACCTGGTCTTGGAACTGGTGTGTCGTCAAGAAATTAATACTTACTGCCAATGTAGAGTGCAGCGGTTCCCCTGAATACAGGTTTCGGAATTTCGACACTACCTCCAATTTCTTCTTCTGGATCGAGAGGAGTGGGCACTTCTGCTGGCGCTTCTTCATCAAATCGGCCATCTGTTGACTCCTAGCACTGCCGATGGACGTAGGTGAGATTGAAGGTGACGGCATGATCCGACTCCCAGACCGCTGAGACTCCTGCTCTTGCCGATCCAGGTCCCGCTGATATAGCTGCTCCACCATTAGCTCCATCCTAGCCATGCGACCGCTGCCGCTACACACGGACAACAGGTCGACTTCCCCAGGCCCTGATGAGTCGCTGGGGCTTCTGCCAGTAGGTCACACCTCAACGAAGTGGCTGACAGGTACTCGTCAGCACCCACTCCTGCGGGGCTGAACGACTTCCGCACAGACAACCCGCTAGCCCGGTGTCTCTCGGACCTTAGCGGCCTCTCTACCTGACGAGCAGGCAGAAGAAAGGAGTCGGAACCGGTCCCCAATACCGGCTCCGTGGTCCGTGCAGGCACACCGTCACCCTCACCCCCAGGGGTCTGTGACGGCGCTTGGCTGGCTTTACCCGCAGCAACGGGATCGCCTAACCGTATTCTGCTGCCACCGGTCTGCGCTCCGGCAGCCTGTTCCGGTGCAGTGCCGGTACCTCCTGCTCCTGCAGGCTGTACGACTCCTGCACGGACATACCGCTAGTCCGCCGTCGTTCGGACCTAAGCGGCACCTCTGCCTGGTGGGAAGGCAGAGGGAAGGAATCGGTACCGGTCCCCATTACCGGCTCCGCTGTCCGTGCAGGCTTGCCGTCACCCTAACCACACAGGTCCGTGACGGCGCATAGCCGGCTTTACTCGTAGCAACGGGGATTCCTGGCCGTAAACTGCTGCCACCGGTCTGCGCTCCGGCAGCCTGTTCCGGTGGAACACCGGTACCTCCTGCTCCTGCAGGGCTCCCCAACTTCCAGCAGATCCATCACCAGCCCGCAATCTAGCAGGTTACCCCCGGTGATATGTCGATGCCTCCCGCTGCAGCGGGGCATGACCTGTGCGCAGCTCTCCCCCTGCTCTGGTACCTGCATAGTAGGGGAGACAAACAAGCCGCCAAGCGGGTCACATGTTTACGCACCTTTGTCCCACTGTCACTATGCTTAGGTGACAGTGGTAGGGAGTCAAGGTCTTGCCTACCCTGCTCCCGCGCGGTGCTCCACCATTTTGCGGCCCCATGGTCAGCCGTGGTGGAGAGACGGCTCCTGGCTGCACAGGGCTCCCCGACCTCCGCGTTCTTCTGGAATGGTGGCCGCTGATTCCCATCTGAAGTCGCACGGCCCTTGGAGACCTGCTTCGCTGCCTTCATTCTGGTCTCCATCCATCTGTAAGCAAACTCTAATACAGACGCTTAGCTATTCAAGGTTAGTATCTTACCTGAGGGTCTTTAAGAAGTATGGTGACCAGCCTCTCATGCTTTAATAACTTTTATGTGCTGGCAGTCTCAACTTCTTGAAGAAAATGCATACCCTGGAGTAGCAGGGCACTTTAATGTAGACAGGCCACAGTATCCCTGCAGCTGCAGTGTGGAGTCAGGCTGCCTTTGCTTGCAAGCCTGCTCCTTTCTGAATGCCAGCAACCCGCAGAGACCCCTGCGGGCTGTGGTGTAGAGTCGGGGCTGTTGCCCATGGCAAGCACTGCAACCCCTACTCCACATGCACACCGCCAGCCCGCAGTAACCCCCGCGGGCTGTGGTGTAGAGTCGGGGCTGCCGCTCTGCCGTTCCTAACTTTGAACGGTGAGCCTGCAAGCCCCACTCCTACATGCACACCGCCAGCCCGCGGTGTCCCCCGCGGGCTGTAGTGCAAAGTCGGGGCTGCCGCTCTTTTGACGGCGAGCCGGCAAGCCCCACTCCTTTGCGTGCCGCCAGCCCGCGGCGTCCCCTGCGGGCTGCGGTGTGGAGTCGGGCTGTCTCTGCCGTCCTCCGCCGGCGAGTGTGTGACCCCGGACCCTCCTGGGTCAACGGGCTTCCCGACTCCAACTATTGTTGCCGCCGCTGACTGCCACGGCAGTCAGATACAAGGCGGCCTCGAGACCCTGCGACAGGGCCACCTGGAAGAAAAAGACTGCAGGTTAGTTTTTTACTTACCTGCAGGTCCCAGCAGTAGTGGAGCAACGCTCCTCCCTGCCTGTCGCTCGCATGCGGTCGACGATAAGTCGCGCATGCGTGCCTGGCGGGGTCTTCACGAAGTCACTCACGTGACTCCGAAGTAAAATCCTTTCTAAAATCCATGCTGGCAATATCAACTGCCCTTGCCCTCATTGATCACCTGTCACCTCCACAAAAAACTCGATCAAGTTAGTAAGATCTGCTGTGACCTCCCCTGTTGCTACAGAAGATGCAAAGTTCTTTGCCAATCATCTAGCCATGTAAAATTGCACACTAAACTTTGTGTACAGATATATTGAAGGATCCCTGTATCATTGATGTAATACGTTTTACACGGTGTCATTGTGGAGAAATCCTGCATTTCTCAATTGATTTTAACATTTTATGTTTGCATCAATGCAGTGCTTCCCAATGTAATTTGAGATTGGCCACTAATTTTTGTGCCGTTCAGACAAGCTACTATTGGATAACACTTTTAGGGAAAGGGTTCTGATTCTTTCAATAGCAGAATCCTTTTCTGACACATGCATCTGAAAAGACAACCTTACAGTTGGTTTCAGATAGGTTTCTTGATGCAAGTGGCATTGTAATCATGTGATAGTTTTGTCAAAATCACCTACTAATTGCTTAGAATTATGTAAAATTGTCAAAAACATTTGGAGAATCCTGTTGATGAAGGTGAAAGGGGAAATGTACATTCCTACCACACAGCAATCTTAACTTGGGGGGTACACAAAAGGCTGGAGAAACTCAGCGGGTGCAGCAGCATCTAAGGAGCGAAGAAGATAGGCAACGTTTCGGGCCGAACCCCTTCTTCAGACCTGCATTAGACTTTTGCTTCAGTCTTTTGTCAGTGCTGCATTAGACTTTTGGCTTTAAAAGATTGCAATACATTTTCACAACTAAAAATTGTAGTTAAAGATGTAAATGTAGTTAAAGCTGCTCCTAAAATTACTCCCTGCCTAAAATTACGAGTGAATGTTACGGGCAATATTTGCATGTAGGGCATATATGTTTGATGACAGAACCATGACAAGAGGTGGCAGGGTTTAATGGACGGGCAAAAAATAATTAAGAAATTTGAGTGTAGCGTAATTGCATTTTAATACCTATGTTTTCTCAGTCTTTCAAACCAAATATTTATTTTAAGCTTGAGTTACTGCCTAAATACATATGGTCAAGGACAGCGTCATACATAGTTGTAGAGGTGTGTGTATTCAGGCACATATTTATATTGCACAAATTATTGTAAATAGACTGCGCAGAATTACTTGATTGTCCAGGATCCAATAAGTTACATTTATCTCTGCAAAATTCTGCTTCTAAACTTAATGTAAATTATTGAATTCACATGGAAAATTATCATTAGGTCGTCAATTAGTGCTGAAAATTATTGTGCTGGCAACTTATGAACCCACAACTAAGCTATTAGATTTTCTCCAAGCACAAGCAACAACATTTGCATGAGGAGCTCTTCTTCTTCGTAGGCAGTCCTTCAGCATTGAGGATGACTTGCTTCCTCTTAGATGAATTCTGAGGTGACTAATGGACACAACGTGGGAACCACAGACTCTTCCAACAAAAGGGCAGCAGGTGCCTGATGGGGTAGTTGGGTGGATAGTTTATGAGATAGCACACTCCCTCTGCCACTATGTAGGGCTTCTTGTGCCTCAAATCATGGCCGTGAGGTTGAAATACGAGGAAAACCTGCAGTTCAGGCAGCATCTGTGCAAAAGGAAATAGTTGACCATTCACAGCTTGACCCCTTCAGAGTCCTTATAGCATTTTTTTGTTTTATTTTAGATTTTCCCCATCTGCATTTCTTTAATTTTTGGTCGCATCTGGTGCTCCGTTGTTACTGTACACACTGTACTGCACTGTGTCGCCTGTATACAAGAACACAAAATAATAGAAGTAGGAGTAGGCCACTTACCTCTCAAATCTGCCTTGTCACGATCATTGCTGGTCTGCACTAGATGACGAGTTCTCTTCTGGGCCAGTTCTACAAGCCCCCCCCAATTCCCCAGAATTTTAGTAATGCATCTACCGTCTCTAACTATTTGTAGTGATCCATAAACCCCGGCAAAAAATAGTACTTTAAGTCCAGAGATGTAAGAAATTCTTACACACCTCCATTTTGATTGAAAATTCACGTAATTTCATTTGACTCTCCCTCGAATGGAATATCCATCTACCCTGTTGTGCTCCTTTAGGATCTTACAAATTTCAATATAGTTCATTCCTCAATCTTCTAAACTCCAAAGAATACAGTTCTAAACATTTGTTAGCAAACATGTATGTTCTCCAATATTGCTGGATGCCTCAGAGACAGGGCTAATAAACACAACAACTTTATCCAAAGATATCTGCCATGGACACTTTTCATCCATTTCAGTGAACACGTTATCAATATTGACGTGGAATTTGAGGCACTGATTGAAAGTTAGGATCAGGGGCTTTGCATCTTGGTCAACATTGCTTTGAAGTTATTCATGCAAAGCCCTACACCACCATCAGCAATTGCCTATGATGGTTCTGCATGTAACCTTGGGCAAACTGTGGTTAAGGCTGAAAATCACAATCTTGTACCATGCTAAATGCAAAGCATGCTTAGAAAGGTGTCCCCTGGTGAAAAATCATGGTGGCTGCTGCACATCAGTCAGGGCAAAGGATTTTTTTTTTTTAAAGGAGAGCATTGCGAAGCAAAAAACATGAGCAGTATTCTGTTCTTGAAGAAAAAGTTTAGGTTTTATGATTTATGAGGGTTCTTGATATTTTCCCAACATCATGTGGAATGTATAGTGTGGGGAAGTGTATTGAGCCTGTTTAACTATCTACTTATTGTCATGATCTACAATATAGAGTTGCCTCAGGTTACACGGTGCTTCAGGTTACTGGGGCAAGATGCATGGATTTGATGATGTGAGAGCAGTGAAATCAGTTTGGATGCTCTCAACTTTTGACAAGGTGCTTAAGTTCACCTTCAATATTAATGTATTGTACAAGGCGGCGATAGGAAATTGTACTGCTCAATAGGTTTAAACCAGCCAAACAGATTTATAGACGTATCGGTTTCCTGGAGTGGAAATAACCTGCCTGAGTAGTTCAGCTATAAAAACAATGATTGAATCGTTGGAAAATCCAACAATGATTGCAGTTTAAAATCTGTCCTGTCCCAACCAAAGCTAATTTATAATAAGGTCATTGAACGAAATGTGTACGGGGCATTGATAGTTAGTATGTATCTATTCCTTCCTGTAAACTGTGGCATAACCTATTCCCTCTGGAAGAATATCACAGATATTTCCTGCCCTAATGTTCACCAGCCACAGGTAGAATTATTGAATTATTTGCTTGCTGGCAAACAAAGGTGAAAATGGCTTCATGTGCCTAATCATTTGAAATTTCAATTTATTTTCATTTGATCCCTTGCCTTTTAAAATAGTCAACCAGTTCATCCCGAGGATTTTTTTTTTTATAGGAACTAACATCAAATGATTTGATGATGTTAATTCTCGCCTGCTTCTGGTGACCTTTTTGTTTTGATATTTGTTTTTCTGCATTATGCTGTAGGTTTAGTCATATGTCTCCACAATACTTTGAAAAGTCGTATCCCATAACTTGTGAGAAGAAGGACCAATGGTTGTCCAAGTCAGACAACATTGAAACCGCACAGCATTTACCTGACAATATCTGCTGTGACTCTCCAAGTTAGGCCAAATGCAGCCAATCTTCACCACCAACACCTCACGCCCAACATGATCCTCAATTTAATAGTTCAGTTTTCCAATTTTTGCCACAGGAAGGCCAACAAATAATGAAGATATACTTTCTCAGGAAACAAACTCAATGCTGATATAAGCTTATCTGTTCAGTCAACACAGTTCAATACACTACACTATTAATTTTTGAAACCGACTTCAAGTGCATATTTGACCTGAGGATTTCCTGAAAATGCTCTGTCTAGGCTTTGAGAATTGTGTTTGTGTGGTGAATGCTATATGAAATGTCTTACTCTGGATTACAATGAAGAAACGATCTCAGCTGCTCAAACTGTCTGCTCTTTCATACAATAGATGGATTGTATGTTACAATATAATTGCTGTATTGTATCACGTTGCTATCACGTTGACAGTATATCTCTGAGTAAATCCATTTACTGGCTTTATCTTCTGATGTCTACATTTTACCCATTCCCTCCACAATTAATACATGGTTCTTGCCTATGCAACTCAGCCACTCATCTTATCTGATTAAGGATATTTTTTAAGCCTCTGTAATATCAATGCCTTCACATAGAAATTGCGTCTGCGTTTCCACAAGTGTTTTCCTAAGATGCCAATGTACAAAGTATATGCTCCCAAATTCTAGCCTTTCACTTCAGATATGGTCTCTTGTTGGCACGAGTGTGTGAGATGACTGCTGGGATTTTGGTCATGAGAGCTCCGTTCATGTGCTTTGAAGGTGGAACACGCTGGATGCAAATCTGTGAAACGGTCCTCAAATGTCTGGCATTGTCTTGTGTGTTTGTGCCAATCCCTAGTGTGATTAGCATCCAGCATTTGTTTGAAATGTGAAATAAATCTTTTTAAAAATGGGTGAACAAAAATGATGATGGGTATAAAAAAGGAAAGTCAAGCCTGTACTAAGCACAGTGAACGGCATGACAATGTTGAGACATTAAGAGAACTAAGAAAAGGAGGGTGGAGGTAAAACAGAAGTATGAAGGAAATATTTGGCATTTATTTTCCACAAACAATGGTGACAGTGAACATAGAAGAATCTGAGAAGGATACAAAGCTTAGCAATTACTGTGGAAAAATAATTAGCAGTCTTCAAAGTTTATAAACCTCTGAACTCTAGCACCAATGGCCTCTGGATTTCTAACCACTGCATAGTTTAGTTTAGAGATACAGCTTTGAAACAGGCCCTTCGCCCACCGGGTCCATGCTGACCATCAATCACCCATTCACACACATTCTATGTTATCTCACTTTCTCATCCACTCCTTGGCAATTAGGGGGATTTTTTTTACAGAATTAACACATCATTATTGCTGCTGAAATTCCTCTCAAGGATCAGCCTTCGGTCCTCTCTTCTGTCGCTGAATCTCACATTAGATGAATTGCAATTTTCTCCTGACGATAGCTGAAATTAATCAACCTTGTACCACAAAATCCAAAAACACTCTCCTCTCTTATTCCCCTACCATGCTGCAATCTGGGGTCAAATTATACTGTTAAACAATCCCAGCTACCCAATTGACCTAACGTTGTACTTCTGATAAATTGTTCACATGTACACGCTTTTACCTAAATAACATTACCCATACTTTGTTAAAATCAGCCCATCTGAATCTGTGGTGTTCAGATTTTATTTTATTCAGTCATCTGTCTTCTTTGACTGACGGACGCAGAACATCTCTGAGTAGAAGTTCTTATTTAAATCAGAATTTATCTTTGTATCCTTTCTACCTTTACCCCATTTCTTTTTCCTCTCTTGACCCCTTTGTTGCTCTGTCTCTCTCTTAAGAATCAACTATTCCATGATTGATCCTGTTAATAAAAGGTCATGGATAAGCTCAACCATGAAATGCTTGCCTTAAACTGTTAGTTCTCCCCTTTGAAAGTAAGGTTGATGTTAACACACTCATTGCAAATTCACACTCAAAGGTGCTTTATAACCTGTGAAGTACATTCCGACGTATAGCAAATATTTGTTATTTTATAAATACAAAAGGTGTCACAAACAGTTTGGAAATCATTTATCCTAATGTCTCTTTCATTGGTCTAGCCTTCATTTTTTTTCCTCGTGATTCTGATATTAATAGGACATGTGAAACATTCAGTGTTCATTTTTCATTCAAGGCATGTGCCTAAACCTTTGGGCTAGCTAGCTATACTTAACTACGATATTCTACATGACCATATTTAGAATGTAATCCTGTAGTACTGTATATTGGTCAGGGGCAGCTGCTGCTCAAAGGATCAAGATGAGATCATTTGTCCTTAGCTGCCCAGTCATAGCTTCACACCTATAAATGCAATTACATTGACTTATCAAACTATAGGAATTGCTATTCTTGTCTGCCCATCAAGTTCTCTTCCTGAGCCATTTTTCAGGCTCATTTAACCAACACAATAAATAAAAGCATTAATTCCAATGTACCTTACTAGGTTTAATTCTAGACCTGTGAATAACCTAAGTTAAATCGCCCTCATGGCTGTAAACTTTCAGTTACTGTGGTTGAAGTCAAAATAAGGTCATAAGTGATAGGAGCAGAATTCGGCGCATTAAGCAATTAAATCATGGCTGATCTATCTATCCTTCCTAACTTCATACTCATGCCTCTCCCCATAACCCCTGACACCCATACTAATCAAAAATCTATCCCTGTCTTAAAAATATCAAAAATGTAGGATCATTGAATTGAATTTAATTTAATACATTTTATTAGCCAAGTATGTATACATTGAAGGAGTTTGCCTTGGTGCTTTGCTCGCAAGGATAACAACACGATATACAGCAGACAATTTAAAAAAAACATTATCATTTAAACGTGAAGAATAAAATAAAATACCAGAGGCTACAGACTTTTGGCTGTTGAGTAGAGCTACTGGTCGAGGAAAAAAGCTGTTTTTTGTCTGGCTTTGGCGGCGTTGACAGTCCGGAGTCGCGTCCCAGGGGGAAGTACTTCAAAGAGTTTGTGGCCAGGGCGAGAGGGGTCAGAGTTGATCTTACCCGCTCGCTTTGCTGGCCCTTGCAGTGTAAAGGTTCATCAATGTGGGCAAGGTTGCAGCCAACAACCTTCTCGGCTGATCGAATGATACGCTGTAGCCACGGGATGTCATGCTTGGTGGCTGAGTCAATACAGACCATGATGGAGACGGTGAGGACAGACTCTACGGTGGCAGTATAAAACTGGACCATCATTGCCTGTGGACGCAAAATGCTGGAGTAACTCAGCAGGTGAGGCAGTATCTCTGGAGTGAAGGAATGGGCGACGTTTCGGGTCGAGACCCTTCCATCATTGCCTGGGGCAGATTGTGTTTTCTCAGCTACTGCAGGAAGTTCATTCTATGTTGGGCCTTTTTGACTGTGGAGTCAAAAGGCCTCCCATTTTAGGTCCCTGGAGATGATGGTTCCAAGGAACTTAAATTGCCTCACAGATATGATTGTTGTGTTTTTGATGCTGAGTGGGGGAAGGGAAGGAGGAGTTCTCCTAAAGTCTACAATCTATTCCACACACATTTATTCACACACGTGACCTTATGAATCACTCTTTCTATAGCTACTGGTCAATTCAGTTACACCAACAGCAGATAAGAGCACAATAAGATGGCAGCAAAAGGATGAAATTATTTCTAATAGTTTGAACCCAAATATCAATGGGTGGCAGAAAACATATCAATGTGCTATAAGAAATTGGAGAATGCAATATTTTTTCCAGAATTCTGATCGATGATATGAAAAGGAGATATTCAAGGTGATTTTGTTTCTTGAAATTGCGAAAATAAGCATTTTTGCTGCTACTTTTGGCTGATTGTTTGGATTTGAAGACTACGTTTAAAAGAATTGTGGAAAAGTAACAAAAATATAAAGGTGTATTAAACCTGGATTAAAATGACAAAAAAGTGACATTAGGTAATATGAGGGAGAGCTTGAGACCATGATGTAAATTATATCCTATTATTAATTTTAATTAATTGCAATTATCACAATAACTTCAGTGCAGTATTTTACTTTTGATGCCATGCGTGTTTTTTTAATTATGTTTTGTGATCAAGGGTGGCAGGGTGGTACAGCGGTAGAGGTGCTTCCTTACAGCGTCAGTGACCCAGGTTCGATCCTGACTACAGGTGCAGTCTGTACGGAGTTTGCACCTTCTCCCAATAACCTGCGTGTTTTTTCTCCGGGAGTTCTGGTTTCCTTCCACACAAAGATGTACAGGATTTTTAGGCTAGTTGGTTTAGCAAACGTGTAAATTGTTCCCAGTGTGTGTAGGATAGTGTTAGCGTGCGGGGAACACTGGTCGGCATGGACTTGGTGGGCCGAAGGGGCTGTTTCCGTGCTGTATCTCTAAACAAAACTAAAAGACTAAACAAATTCACAGTCAATTATGCACTTTGCTGATGTTTTTATTTCTTTCACAACTAGAAAGGAAAATTAGATGAAGTGCTAATCAGACTGCCAGCTCCATACTCTCCATTTTACTTCATTGTCAATCTTACCCCCGTCAACTGGATTATTGTTGTTACACAATTTATCATTGCAATAGTTGTAAATATATATAATTTACTTTATTACAGTCACATAATCCAGTAACTAAAGTAGAAGTAGCAAGGCATTTCAATTTGGGGGTAATATGTTAAGTGTTTCTGAATTTAATAAAGGTCTACTCACCAGGATATGTAATTTTTAAGTGCAGGCATCAGTGATCTTGTTGAATGAGTAGCTTTTCTTTGGAATATAACATCAAGGACATTTAAAGGGAGAAAAAAAACTCAAATATAAAGTTAATTCTGGATTGTGAAAACTCCTTTCAGTCAGAATTAAGTAAATTACACTCAGGGCAAATTCTGCAAGACTTCTGGCCATATGCCTTTTTCAATGTGAAAAACATTAGGAGAATTTAGTACTTTGCCAGCTAACCTGATCAGAGCATTGCCAGTTTTTGTGGTAATTAATTTTACTGAACTAAATTAATTAGTCAATAAAAGTTGTCAAAATAAAGTCCGTTTTTCTCTCGCCATGGGATGTTCCATTTGGCAGCTAAGCCAAGAGCTGACTTAATTCCCCAAATGAAGAGGCTGAAATTTTCTGGCCAAGTTCCTTAAATCTCAGAGCTGAGCTAAACTGTTTCTAGTAGTGATAGATTGAAAAGGTTATGGTTGCGTGCTTCATCCATCAATCATCTATGACAACCATTTTTTTAAATTAGTTTTAAGATTTTAAAGGGGAGCACATCTTTAATTGCCATTGAGAATGTGGTGGTCCTTCTCATGAATGTTCTTCCAAATGTTGCATTCCTGGTAAAGATTAGGTAGGTAGTGCTGTTAAATAGGTAAATGCATTTTATAAGCACTACACACTGGTGGAGAGGTGAATTGTTTAGGATGGGGTGCCAATCCAAATCGGCCAGTTTCTCCTGGATAGTGTCAAGCTTCTTGAGAGTTGTTGGAGCTGTACTCGTTCTTGTAAATGAATGTAAATCCAACACAATTCTGAATTGTGCCCTATGATTAATGAATTGTGGTCAGTGGCCACAAGAGTATCAATCTCCTGATACATTCTAACAGCTATATCGGTTGATCCAGTTGAGTATCTGCTCAATGATGGTTCCTGGAATGTTGCTGTTGAGGGATTTAACTCAGGCAAATGCTTCCTGGATGTCAAAGGCAATCACACTCATCTAACCTTTGCAATTTAGTTCTGTGGGCCCTGTTTGGACCAAGACTGTGATGAGATCTAGAGTTGAAAGATTTTGGCAAAATCCAAACTGCATCTTGGTGATTAAGTTATTAGCGACTAAGCGCCGCTGAGAACATTGTCAATAACAGGTTCCATCACTTTGCTGGTGATTGGGTGGTTATTAGCCAGATTGGATTTGTCTGACTATTTAGGCAGCATCACTGGAGAACATGGATCGGTAACATTTTGAGTTGGGACCCTTCTTAAGACTGAATGTATATGGGGGAGGGAAGAAAGCTGGAAGAGAGGAGAGACAAGACAAAGCCTGGCAGGTAATAGGTTGATACACGTGAGGAGGTTTTTGTTATAAGCAAATGGTTGGGCAAGAGCCAAAGATAAAAAAACGGATGAAAAAGGACCAAACTTGAAACATCACCATCTACTATATCTATGTTCTCCAGAGTTGCTGCCTGACCTGCTGAGTTACTCCAGCACTTTGAGACTAATAATATTTTGTAACAGCGTGGCTAAAGACTGATACTTGTTTTTTTTTGGCTAGTTCTGAGTGCAGGTCTGATGTTCTAATCTTTGCTGTATTCAGTGCTTTCAGCAAGTTCTTGATATTGAGTGGAGTGAATCGAATTAACTGATGACTAGTGACTGTGATGGTGGCGATCTCAAGCGGAAGCCAAGATGGACTATCCGTTTGACAACAAGTGACTGAACATGATGGCGAATACTCACATGCTGGTTGATGATGGACTATTCTTAGTCTTTTCATTCTGTTATCTGTTAATATCCAGCACTATTCACAATATTATTGGTATTGGTTTATAATTGTCAAGCATACCGAGAGACAGTGAAAAACATTTGTGTCCTAACTAGTCAAATCATACAATACACAAGTACAATCAAGCCGGACAGAAGTACAATAGGTAGTGCTCAGAGAAAAATACCATAGTGCAGAATATAGTGTTACAGAATTATAACATTACATTTAGAACATAGTTCATACAGTACAGCACAAGAACAGGCCCTTCGTCACATAACGTCTGTGCCAAACATGAGCCAGGGCCATCTTTTATCTACCTGCACATAATCCATATCCCACCATTCCCTGATATCCATGTGCTCATCCATAAGTCTTTTAAATTCCTTATCTGCTTCAAACACCACCTCTGGCAGGGCGTTCCAGGCTCCTACCACCCTCTGTGTAAAGAAACTTGCTCCACACACCTCCTTTAAAGGAGAAATTGCAGATAAAAGAAAAAGTGCCAATGGTAGGTTGGTACATTGGAACTATACCATATGTTTATGAGAGAACAGTTCAGTAATCCGTTAACAGCAGGATGGGTTATAACATAAACGCAGAGCTTTGATCCATTGGTTGTAAGAATGATTAATTTGGTTAATTGCATCCTGGTTTTGATTTTAAATATGCATGCAGTGCTGAGTTGTAAATTCATGAGGCTGGCATCTCATCACTTTTAACATGCCTAGCATTAGTCCTGGCACACCCACTGCACTAAACACCGAACCAGTCTTGATCCCTTGGCTTAATAGTAATGGCATTGAGTGAAGGATATGCCAAAAAAGGTCTCTGTAGTTACAGATTGTGATGGTGTATAATTCTGCTGTTGCTTCTGGTGTATGCTCAGTTCTGACCTGCAGGATCTGTTCTCAATCTGTCCCATTCAGCACTATTATAGCACCGTGCAACACAATGGAGCATGTTCCAATATCTTGCCCTTGTTGACCTGAACGTCTGACTGTAAGGAGCCAAGAGTCAATGTTGAGGACTCTTAAAAGCCCTGTCCCACGGTACGAGTTAATTCCAAGAGCTCTCCCGAGTTTGCTCGGAGATTTACGGTAATGGCCATAAACTCGGAGATTTACGGTAATGGCCACTCGTCGGTACTCGGGGCTCTCGTGGTCATTTTGCACGAGCCTTCCTGTGCTTACCTGCCGTTAGCTAGTCTTCCCGAGTACCTACCGTTAGCGTTACGAGCCGCTAAGAGACGTCCCTGAGCTCCGACGTACCTGCTACGTTCATTCTCCGTGCTTACCACGAGTTTGATTTTTTATTTACTCGGACGAGCTCTTAGAATGAACTCGTCCCGTGGGACAGGGCTATAAGGATCACTTCCTCTTGCCAATAAACCTGTGTTGCCACATCTGACAGAACCCAAGGTATTGTGATGGAAGAATCGGCCTCATTGTCTGTAATATTTGATTCTATGAGTGATACGATCCCTGACTATTGCTTGACTTGTCTGTGGAACAAATTCCCAATTTAAACTTTAAAGACTTTGCAAGATCGACTGGCCAGCCGGCAACTTTGCCTTACCCGTATTTGATGTTCAGGTTGATACTGCGTGCTCCATTTGATTTTATTCTTTCTCTGCTTGAATTTAGCAGTACCAGAATTTAGCAATAATCGAGTGATTTGCTGCCCCATTTCAAAAGGCATTGAAGTGGATGCAGTCACATATAAGTCTGTCCCAGTATGGATGGCAAATTTCTTCCCCTGAAAGATAGACTGATCTAGATTGGGTTTTATGTCGCTCTGGTAGCTTTCTGATCATCAATTACTAAGTGAATAACAAAAACACTTCAGGTGCTGGAAATCTGAAACATAAATGGAAAATGCTCAGAGAGAACAATATATACCTTTTTACCCAAACTCCAGATTATTAACTAAATTTAAATCCACATACCTTGGTAGCATTGATTTTGCAGATGTAATTTGTTAGTAACTGACCTCCACTTAATGCATTTTCCGTCAGAACTTGGTCTTCTTTCATTGGGAGAAGTTGTCCTTTTGGTTATGGGCCCTGTTCACTGTACTTTTTGGAAACTCTCTTTAAATTAGTTTTGCCTACTTTTTCTGGAATGCTCTATTAAAGTAGACTTTGATGCGTAAATGACACTTTTTAGAATCTAGTTGCGTCCTGCCCGACCCAATAATTGACTTACATTGTATTATCAAATAACGCTGAACATTTTAATATTTTTTACACTAAACTTCTGTGTAGATGTTCTTACATTCAATAAATAATGGCAATGCCTAATCTTCCTATATTCTTGACGATGCATCTCTTTATAAAACCCCATGGTGGCCATTATTTATTTTAACTCAGTTCACCCTTTCTATCTCATCAGTTTAGTTTCAAGTGTACATTAGTTTGTTATCAGTCATTTTGTTATTTGACATTTGGACTATTTTGGAAACAAATTATGCAAATAAACTTAACTTTTAGATAAACAAATTTAACCAACTCTGGTCTTTGAATTATTAAGTTATCTTGAAAAACAAAGTTAAATTCCATATTTAGTATAATCTTAGATTTGAAATTTAGTGTTGTATAGTGTGATGACAGAACCCTGTGGATACAAAGAATTTTGTTTAGGACTTACAGCATTGAAAGAGGCTATTCAGCCCACAATGTTAATGTTGTATTTGCGCACCTCTCCTTTTAACTGCTCATTGTGAACTATTTGTATAGCAAATGTTTCTTAGTCATTTCAAACCGAGTTGGAATCAACAGATGAGGGTATAAGTAAGTATGTTCATGTTAATGGACTATCAATGAATTATTATTTACTTGTTGTAGGTATATGTGAAAAAATCAGAGCAGTTTTGATAAATAAGTTATAATTCATTGGATGCTAAGCAGGAATTGGCATTGCATTCAGCCCTGTATCATTAAATTTCATGCTGATAAAGCAAATACATTTTGTATAATTTTAAAATGGCATGCTCAGATTGATATGCTGATTTGCATGAACATATTGAATGCTTGTAATTATAATAATTTGTTTTCCATGCAATGTGTATGGAGGGACAAGGAGAAATATTATCACCATCAAAACAGCTAAGCTTGTCTATTTGCATTTGCATTGCCCTTGTGTGTTTGTGAACAAATGTCATTTCATATTAACATGAATTGGACCATGTTTCCGAAGTCTAGATGGCTGCAATAGATAATGAATTAGATTAGCCCAACATCAGAAAATTAGACTTGGCTAACATTTACATTTGATTCATATTAAATCCTGTAAAACTGATGCATGAGCAGAGTGATTGACTGAGAGTAAATTCCTGCTTTTAACCAGTGTAGTTACAGTACGTTCAACATCTTTTATTACATGAGCCTCTTCTTTAACATTTCACATTGTGAGCTTCAGTAAGTGCTACCAATTTGTTTTATGTTATACGCAGAAAAGGTGAAATATCTCAAGGATTAGTCAGATCTGGATTTGCCACTATAAGGTGGAATACCCCAAGGTTCTCCAGAGTTAATTCAATCAAAAGGGCAGCACGGTGGCATAGCTGTAGGGCTCCTGTGTTAGAGCGCCAGAGACACGGGTTCGATCCTGACTGCAGGTGCTTGTCTGTACGGAGTTTATACGTTCTCTCCGTGACATCCGTGGGTTTTCTCCGAGATCTACGGTTTCCTCCCACACGCCAAAGACGTACAGGTTTGGTTGATTGGTTTGGTATAAAGTGTAAAATTGTCCCTAGTGTGTGTAGGGTAGTGTTAATGTGCGGGGACCGCTGGTCGGTGTGGACTCAGTGGTTCTGTTTCCACACTGTATCTCTAAAACGAAAATTAAAACTAAAAGATATCTGCAATGTGCACATTAAAGGATTCCTTTCTGTGCAGATCATCTGAGATTGATTTCAAGTTTGGTTTCTTTGCTGGACCTCCAGCAAATCTCAAACCAGGTATTAGCATTGTTAGCATTCATAACGAAAGGATTTGAGTTTAGGAGCAGGGAGGTTCTACTGCAGTTGTACAGGGTTTTGGTGAGGCCACACCTGGAGTACTGCGTACAGTTTTGGTCTCCAAATCTGAGGAAAGACATCCTTGCCATAGAGGGGGTACAGAGAAGATTCACCAGACTGATTCCTGGGATGTCAGGACTTTCATATGAGGAAAGATTGGATAGACTCGGTTTGTACTCGATGGAATTTAGAAGATTGAGGGGGGATCTTATAGAAACCTACAAAATTCTTAAGGGGTTGGACAAGCTAGATGCTGGGAGATTGTTCCCGATGTTGGGGGAGTCCAGAACAAGGGGTCACAGTCTAAGGATAAGGGGGAATTCCTTTAGGACCGAAATGAGGAAAACATTCTTTACACAGAGAGTGGTGAGTCTCTGGAATTCTCTGCCACAGAAGGTAGTTGAGGCCAGTTCATTGGCTATATTTAAGAGGGCGTTAGATGTGGCACTTGTGGCTAAAGGGATCAGGGGGTATGGAGAGAAGGCAGGTACGGGATACTGAGTTGGATGATCAGCCATGATCACATTGAATGGCGGTGCAGGCTCGAAGGGCCGAATGGCCTACTCCTGCACCTATTTTCTATGTTTCTATGTTTCTATGTATCTGTGAGTGAGAATTCTGCTGTGGTCTCAGCAGGCACGTGCCGTGGGTAATTACTCAGGGTAGGTAGTCAGTCGGCTTTTAAAAAAAATAATAAACCGCGCATGCGCAGATTGCTCTTTCCGTAAAAATAAAAAATAAAAATAAAAACAGTAACAATTCAATTTGCCCAAGGCTTCCTAGTCTCCTTTATTCTGAATTACTGAATGGGTGGGTGGTGAAGGGCGATGGCAGGTGGAGAGATGGTGGGAAAAACGGGAGTACAGGGAAAAGTTGAATCCGTTGTCATCTTATTGAATGACAACACTTGGTCAAGGGACCTATTGGGAGGAGAGTTCCTTTCATAGTGTGTGGAGAATCTGTGTCAGGGGTAAAGTTGCGGGGAGGGCAGGAATGTTGAGAAGGAGGGGGTCGGGGATAATGCCAGTAACTCACTCACTCACCGCTGCCGCAGCTCTCCGGCCGTGAAGCCACCGCACTGTAGCCGGGAATAGAAGCAGCTCGGGGAGCTACGAGCAGCCGCCGGGACCCGACAGCAGAACTGGCCGCCACTTCCACGCGTTCTGATGGCCCGCTCACCTTTGGCAGTGCTCTCTGTCTGAACACCTCTCACCTGCCACTCGTTCATGTCAGCGGTTTCCTGCAAATCCTTAAATTCCCACAGCCGAGTAACCTCAATCGTGCTGTCGGAATTTAAGCACATGAGTGAGGCCAGCGAGCGGCAGGAGAGAGGTTTTTAGACGGAGAGTTGCCAGACGTGAGCGGGGACCGGCAGAAGGAGCTAAGGTGGCGGTTGGTTCCACCGTCCGGCCCGGTGACCGCTCAGGCACCCGAGCTACTGCTCCCCCCGCCCCGCCTCAATGCGGTGGCATTGCACACCTCCGTGAAATGAGCGTCGCAAGTGGCATTATCCCGATCCCCTCCTTCACAACATTCGTGCCCTCCCCGCAACTTTACCCCGGGCCAGACTCCCCAAACGCTGTGAAAGGAGCTCTCCCCCCCCACCCACACACCCTGGGAAATACGGTATTTAAAAACATCACCAACAAATGTACTTACCACATCATTGGTACACGAGCTCCATTCTTCTCTCCCAGTTTCCTAAGATACACTTAAAATAATGACAATCCATATTTTAAAACCCCGCCAAGAAACCAGCACTGTGCATGCAAGTGCTTTCTTTGCCCTCCTTGGATCCGATGCTGTGACAGAGCATGGAGTGGAGTACTTGTTTCAGGACACTGGTGTCGGGTATCTAGAGATCGATTTATTTGTTTGTTTATTGACATTTTGGGACCTGAGCATTACTGGCCCGACAAGGCCAGCATTTATTTCCTGCCCCTAACTTTTCCTTTCTGGGTATTTTGTATGAAGTAAACTTAAGTGAAAGAATCAACATATAGTTTGGAGATTTGGTTCCCAGTATGCGTGGGCATGAGTATTTTATGTCTAATGTAGCTCAAGATGTACTTTGCACTACTATGAGATAATAAAGGTTAAACAGTTTTTCACTCATCCTGTAGATTGTGATGCTTGGAGTCACTCAGTGTTTCTCAGTGGGTTGTCTGGTGATTGCCCTGACAATGCTGAAGAATCCACCCATGGCTTTATTACCAGCTACATGCTGGCTCTCTTGTGCTCTTCAGATCGCACGTTTCTCCCTTTCAGATGCCCATAGGCCCGATTTACTCACATTTCAGTTGACAGGTGCACCTAGCCCAAGAACTCATTACATTTACCAGCTATGAGTGCTGGTCATGATGGATCAGTCCAAGTACTGTGCTTGCTCTATACAACTTTCTGGTTGGGTGTCCTCACTTTGGAGCAAGCTTTCTTTGTGGCAGAATAAGTAACCATACAACCTGTCTCTTTGAACTCCAGCATTTTGTGTCTATCTTCGATTTAAACCAGTATCTGCAGTTCCTTCCTACCCATTTGCCACTGCAAGTGAACATGAACGATCCCAGGACATTATTATTGAAAGACTAATAAATCACTAAAAACAGTTCAACAGTTATAAAATTGACATTGTGGAAATTGGTTGCCGTGTTTCTTGCAGTGACTGTATTTCCAATGTATTTCACTCACTGTAAAGTCTTGAGTTTACGAAAGGCACAGTATAAATGCAAGACTTTTATTTGCTTTCCTCTGCTGATCCAGATCATTTAAATTTCAACCATGCCACATAAAGAGATGTTGCTGCAGTGCAATCTGTTTGTACTAAAAATATAAACATTATATTTAAGTCATGTGATCAGCATTGTTCTGACGGTAGTGGCACCAAGTCAAGCCAAGAGAGTTTATTGTCATGTGTCCCAGATGGGACAATAACATTCTTGCTTGCTGCAGCACAACAGAATATAGTAAGCATAAATACAGAACAGGGTACACAAAAGGCTGGAGAAACTCGGCGGGTGCTGCAACATCTAAGGAGCGAAGGAAATAGGCAACGTTTTGGGCCGAAACCCTTCTTCAGAACTGTTCTAAATACAGAACAGTTCAGTGTGTCTATATACCATATATCTACACATAAATAAACAGATAAAGTGCAACAGCCTGTTATAGTTCAAGTTTGATGGCGAGTTTAATAGCTTGATGGCTGTGGGGAAGAAGCTGTTCAAGAACCTGGATGTACCGGATTTCAGGCTCCTGTACCTTCTACCTGATGGCAGCAGAGAGATGAGTGTGTGGCCAGGATGGTGTGGGTCCTTGATGATGCTGGCAGCCTTTTTGAGGCAGCGACTGCGATAGATCCCTTCGATGGTGGGGAGATCAGAGCCGATGATGGACTGGGCAGTGGTCACAACTTTCTGTATTCTTTTCTGCTCCTGGACGCTCAAGTTGCCGAACCAAGCCACGATGCAACCAGTCAGCATGCTCTCTACCGGGCACCTGCAGACGTTCGAGAGAGTCCTCTTTGACATACTGACTCTCCGTAATCTTCTCAGGAAGTAGAGACGCTGATGTGCTTTCTTTATAATTGCTTCAGTGTGCTGGGACCAGGAAACATCCTCCGAAATATGCACGCCCAGGAAATATGCACGCCCAGTTGTTTAGAGCTCCATTCATTCTAGTTTAACTCTAAGTTTACTAATATTGCAATATATTTGGAAACAAAATAATTACATCAGAAGTAATGGAACAATAAAGGGCCAAAATGGAATAACTTTAAGTGAAGTAACTATATCTGGGAGGAAAGAATTCTGTAAATCTTTGCAATCAGTGCTGAATAAAAATAATCTAAAAAATCTTTCCATCATAGCTGATCAAAAAGGATATTACTTTAAAATGCTGTTGCATGATTTGTGATACTATGACTATTGCCATACCTATGGTTGGCATCAGGTGACCTAAGCAGACATTGCTACCGAGTCTGAAGAAGGGTCTCGACCCGAAACGTCACGCCTTCCTTCTCTTCAGAGATGCTACCTGTCCTGCTGAGTTATTCCAGCATTTTGTGTCTATTTTAGCTACTGATCTGCTCTTACCCAGTTTCATAGACACATAGAAAATAGATGTAGGAGTAGGCCATTTGGCCCTTCAAGCCAGCACCACCATTGAATATGATGATGGCTGATCATTCAGAATCAATACCCTGTTCCCACTTTCTCCCAATATCCCTTGATTCCAATAGCCCTAAGAGCTATATCTAACTCTCTCTTGAATAAACATTATTTCCATGACGTGACATTTCAAATTGCAGTGCTCTTGAAAACTAATGAAGTTCAGTGTGTATTAAACCAAAGGGTATCTTTTTTCAATTTGTACTACCAACCAACATAGCAGCATGCTGGTCCTGGAAATTGTGTAATTGCACAAGTCCTGTTGGGCTCACGTGTAAGCTTGAGGGAAAGTGTGTCACCGGGGACTACCGATGAGACTTGCTGCATCACTGACTGCAATTCAGCAAGGTGGGAGGATTTGAGCAGATTTGTTAACACCTGTTTTTGTATGCATCTTCATCTGATTTGTGACCTGTGTTGCATTGATGGATCAAAGAAGGCACAAAAATAATGGAATCACAATTTATGGAAAGGTCATTAATGCTTCATGTTAAGCAGAAAAAGTGATGAATGGAAAAATATGTTTTTCATGATACACCACCTCCTCCTATTGCATTTGATTTTTTTTTTAAAAGCTCTCCTGTTTCTCACGACATAGATTGCTTATAGGCAGAGAACAGTTTCATGGTATTGTAGCAGAAACAACAACAACAAAAATCTCCGGTACAGATCAGTCAGTATCAGACAGAATGTTAGAATGGGAAATATTATTCCCATGGAATCCATTCCATGACCATTGATGCTGATTGTTAGGCCAAGGTGTGTATTTAACAGTCTTGGTGGATTCGTACTATGCAGTCAGTTTCATCTGTATTCAGCTTTGAACCCATTCTGTGGATACTGTGGATACATTCTATGGATACCGCCATAGGACCTGCCGAGTGAGCAGTTCAATTAATCAACAGATAGAGTGGAGCTTTGTGCAGTATCACAACAACCCTTCTGGTCTTCCTTAGAGCCTCTCAATCTGGCTCTTGGCTGGTTTAACTCTTTTTGTCTTTACTTTCAACATGTTACACTTAACCAGCAAATTTAAAATTCTGCCTGTGATGCTGTGATGCTGGTATTTCAGCACTCACTCTGCTGCCCCTATTAATGAATCTTACTGTTAAAGCTGACAGAATCGAAAGGAGGAATAAAATACTACAGATGATGGGAAACGTGAAATAAAGAGAGAATGTTGCAAATACTCAGCATGTATCGAGCTGTGTACTCCCTCTGTGTGCTGGGGGGCCCCATCCCCACTGACATGATGAGTGCTTTCATAGTAGGATGGAAATTTATTAAAATTGCCTTTAATAGAGTGAGGTCAACTGGACTACAAGCAAACCAATTGTGAAGGCGGTAGAATAAATCTTTGACATACAGATATGTCATAACATGGCTAATGTTTGTTTTGTTTACTGAATTACTTTACTCTTCCTTGATTTTGTGCCTGCATTTTAATTCAACAAACATCAACAAAATATCACGGTGATACTATTGCCTTCATGTTCCTTTTCTGTTTAAGTATTTGGAATTCCACTTAACAAGTTGGCACATGAGGGGGGGGGGGGGGGGGTTACACAAAAAGCTGGAGAAACTCAGCGGGTGCAGCAGCATCTAAGGAGCGAAGGAGATAGGCGACGTTTCGGGTCGAGACGCTTCTTCAGACTGGCACATGAAGACTGTTCAATACTGTTGACATAATTTGTCCAGTTATATAATGAAGATATATTTAAAACAAGCAATTGTTTTAACTTCAAGGGCTACCTGATCCTCTGAAGAGGCCAGGCAGGAAATTATTTGCAATACATAATATCTTGTGCACACATTAGGTACCAGCTTAACAGTTGTGTATGATTTGTCCGGATTTTGTTACAAACATTCAGGTAATATATAAACATGCAAATTAGTAGTAGGAATAGGCCACTTAGTCCAACGAGTCAGTTCTTCCGTTCATCAAGATCATGGCTGATCTTATTGTAAACACTGCATTCTTCTTATTCACAATAACACTTATAAAACACTCATTCGCTTATCAAAAACCTATCTACCTCTGCCTCAAAAATATTCAAAGACTCTGCTTTCATCACCCTTTGAAGAAGAATATTCCAAACTCACCATTTTCTTTAAGGAAAAAAATTACCTAAATGAGTCTCCCATATTTTTAAAGAGTAACCCCTTAGCTCTGGATTCTCTCGTAAGAGGAAGCATCTTCTCCATGTCTACTCTGTTAAGACCCATCAAGATCTTAAAAATGTCTATTCATTCCTCTCTCATTTTCTCCACAGATACAAACCTAGCCAATCCAATCATTCCTCATGAATCAACCAATCCATCCCAGTGTTAGTCTAGCAGACCTTCTCTGCTTCCAACTCATATGTAAATGAATGAATGAATGAATAAATGTATTGGCCAAGTATTCACATACAAGGAATGTGCCTTGGTGCTCCGCCCTCCGGTGACAACATGACATATAGTGGCAGTTAGGAATGACACATAAAACATTGAACATTAATAATAAAATAATAAATTATGTTTACATATCTGTTGTCTTGCTGCAGGTATGAATTTCATAGTTCTGTTTTGGGACATATGACAATAAAACACTCTTCAATTCTTCCTTAAATAAAGAGGCAATTACTGTACACAATAAGTCTGCACTATTTAACAGTTGCTTAACTTCCATTAACATTTCCCCTCAATGGCAACATTTGGTTAGCTCTATTAATCACTTGCTGTACCTGTCTGAATACCAGCCTTCCACTTCCTCAGAGAACTGCACTATGTTTGTCAAACACAACTTCCCTTTCAGCAAACCCTATACATTTTGACTAGTTACCTTGAATTTTCTTATATACCTCAAATTTCTGGAGTGATTTGTGAATTCTATAAAGGTGAATTTCCATAACATGGGCCACCATAACCTGGGGGGGCGTCTGTGTGGGTGTGAATGCTGTGAACTTTGTACTGCCCATTATTTTAAAGAAATGTCACAATCAAAGAAAAACCCAACTGACTGCCCTCAAACACACAAAACAACCCAAAACCAAAAGGCCAGCCCAGGATGGCACCAGTAGGCAGATGAAAGATGTTAACATTTGTAGCCTTGCATGGAGTTATGATCAACTCAAAAGAAGAAAGAGATGAAGAAACAACTTATTTTATTAAAATCAAAAATAATCAATTGTTGTATGCGAGATGATTTGACAATAGCCCAATCATAAGGAACCACAATGAGAGAGAGCGAGAAACATTTCATAAAGCTTCAATGGAGTGAAGTAATAACCGTGCTAAAATCAGAATCAGAATCAGAATGCCTTTTATTGTCACTATACACGTGTACAGTGAGATTACAAACTGCTCCTACTCAGTGCAAAAACAAGACAAAAAGGGGGGGGGGGGGAAAGGTGCACAGTTTCTGCAGCGCTATATACATATCTATAAAAAGACAATGGATAATAGAATGGATAATAGGATTCCCATATCCAGTATGGGTTACAGTTACAGTACAAATTACAGTAGGTGGATAGATGAAAGTCCGGGGGTTAGGCTGTGAAGTCAATGCATGTGTGAGTTCAGGGAGATGATGGATTTTGGGAAGAAACTGTTCTTGAGTCTTTGTCCTTGTGCTGATGCACCTATAGCGCCTCCCTGAGGGTAGCAGGTTGAACAGGCCAAATGCAGGATGGGAGCTGTCCTTGATAATGTTCTTCGCCCTGCTGAGGCAGCGGGAGGTGTAAATGTCCATCAGAGAGGGGAGAGGGCAGAGGACAGCCGATGATCTTCTGTGCTGCCCTGACTACCCTCTGAAGCCTCTCCCTGTCTACCATGGTGCAGCTGCCGTACCATGCTGTAATGCAGTATGTCAACAGGCTCTCAATGGACGAGCGGTAGAAGGTCAGCAGCAGGTTGGAGTCCAGGTTGTGCTTCCTGAGGACCCTCAGGAAGTGCAGCCGCTGCTGAGCCTTCTTGATGACCGCTGTGATGTTGTCTGTCCAGGAGATGTCAGCGGAGATGAGGACACCGAGAAACCGGAAGGTGTGGACCCTCTCCACACACTCGCCGTTGATGTATAAGGGGGCTAAGTCGGTGCTGTGCTTCCTGAAGTCGACAATGAGCTCTTTGGTTTTCTTGGTGTTCAGAGCCAGGTTGTTTTCTGAGCACCAGGCTGTCAACTTCAGGACTTCCTCTCTGTAGGCTTTAAAACACTTTAAAACACTTTGTAGCAGAATTAGCAGATGAAATCTTTATAAATAAACTAAAGCAGACAAGCCAAAAAGGTAACCAGCAGCAATAAAAATACATAGTTGAATGTATACAAATTATTCTTAAGGGGATTATAGTAAGACTCCTTAACCACTGGTCCGGACTGATTCACATAAGTGTGTATGAATCTTTTGGGATTCCAAATTGCACAGACATTATGATCATACAGATCAGTCGAAGTCACTGCCGTAGTGTGGTTTTGTTCAATATATGGAGGAATCTCGTATATATGGAGGAATATGCAATATATGTACTGCACAAATCCAAGTAGAAAATTGCTCACTTGGACCTTCCCAGAATGTCTTTTTCCACCGTAAAATGTTTAATGGCTGGATAGCTAATGAAATGGAAAAACTGTTAATGTCAGATCTTTGTTCTTTATTTCAGAGTTAGGACTAAGGGTTAAGGTATGCAACCTCTCATCTAATCTAAAACTGAGAGTGCAGCAGTAGCTGAGACTCAAACTGCCTCTGGAGATGGAAAGAGAGATAATTGTTGCATTATAACTCAAGTGAGATGTAAATTGAATATGTAAAATACCTAGGGCATCCTGCCTGTTTCCATAGCATTTTATATTTCCAGTGGAGCTCTTTTAAGTTATCTTTTTGAATCGATGCTCCTGCCTACCTGAATTCTTGAAGTGTTCCCTGGAGGACTTTTTCACACGTGTTGTGAGTATGCATGCGAGGAGCTGTTCTGAACTCAAATGTTTGATCTCACCTTCCAAAAAAAGATGTTACTTCATGATTGAATACTGAAGCATTAAAAAATGTTGCTGTCTTTGAAAATTACTGCAGCAAAATAATTATCCCCTGAAAATTCAATTACTTTTTTAGCAGTAATCAAATAAAATTCAAATTTATCCAGACAATATCACACTAGCATTTATTTCCTATTGAGATCATAGTAATGACATAAATTACCTGTTTATTACAATAAAGAAGGAGTACATTCAGCCCATTTGATTCCGAGCAGAGCAATCTCATCCGTCATCTTCCCTTATTTTCCTGTAACATTCTCGCTCACATACCCATCAAATCTCCTTTAATGCATTTTGCCATTAACCTATACTTAAGTGTAATCTACCTAGAGAAGTCATCAGTCAATGCACTGCTGAAACATGGGATTTCCATGGCAACCTTTCAGCTTTCCATTCCAGCAATAAATGCCCGGATATAGCAATCCTTGAGCAGCTTCAAAAAGGAATCTGTGCGATGTTACTGTTAATCAATATTCAGAAGGAAATTTTTCATGCATTTATTTCTATTAAGAAATAAAAATGTATATATATTTTTTAAATGTAAAAGTGATTTGTAATGGCCCATTAGAAGCTGGAGGAACATTGGCTTTTCTTTATTCAAATTTTGAATTCTTCCCATAACATTACTTTAGGTGCACATTCCAATTCAAAAAGCCTTCGGGATATAAACTGGTGAAAACACTTTGATTTTTGTGATTTATAGTTTTAAATCAGAATATAATCAGCGTCCCTATGTGCAGTCCAGAATGCTTCAAGTTTTTTTTGTATCATTTAAGGCTGAAAATTCCTTGTGGCATTTATCGTTCTTTACACATTACTATTTATGATAGGCATCATATTGCACTTTCTCATTGAAGGCTTAATTGAAATTGAAACTCTACCTAAATCCATCGTTATTCACAAACCCTATGAGGCTCCCAAAGACTCGTATCTTATTAAATGTCACATAATCCACCTGAACTTTGACTTATCATCTGATTTTTATCATTTGCCAAATAGTTTTATAGTATTAGCTGGGCTTTCTTGTGTTTAAATTCCTTGATTATTTTTCCATTTTGTTGGTGTTCTGATAGCCTTTTAAAGTTGTTACATCCACTCAATGATGGCATTCTCAGCTTTGCTTTTTAATCACTTACACATAATCTAGGATGACATTTCAATACTGTGCTGCCCATTAGATAATCCCTTTTATATTGTAAATAGATGTAAAATCTCCAGAAGAGAGGGTAATCTGGAAGAATTCCCCTTCCTGGACATACCAATTTCAACCAGCATCACTAGAAGGGTTTGGTCATTTGTCTTACAGCAGTTCTTAGAACTTTACTATATCTAAAATGCCAGCCCTTTTTTTCTTTCGCACTGTTGCTAGATTTTATGTCTACATCAGTGACTGTGAAGTGTCTTTAGGTAGACAAAAATGCTGGAGAAACTCAGCGGATGAGGCAGCATCTATGGAGCGAAGGAATAGGTGACATTTCGGGTTGAGATCCTTCTTCAGACTCGAAGAAGGGTCTCGACCCGAAACGTCACCTATTCCTTCGTTCCATAGATGCTGCTTCACCCGCTGAGTTTCTCCAGCATTTTTGTCTACCTTCGATTTTTCCAGTTCATTCTTATGCGTGAAGTGTCTTTATAGTGTTCTGAGGTTGTAAAAAAAGCTGGTAGAACTGCTGCCTCACAGCGCAGGGTTTGATCTTGCGTCTGCATGTTCACCCTGTGACCCCGTGGATTTCCTCCGGTTGCTGCACTTAAGGCACGTGCCGTCAGGGTAGGCAAAGTAGGCACTGCCTACCCTGACTAAAATTATAACATAGTAATTACTACATATAAATAGTAAAGGCAAGGGAGAATTATGCCTATGTAAGAGATCGATCTCTTAGGTAGGCATAATTCTCCGTGCCTTTCAGCCGGAGCGCTTGTAACACGGGAAGCTCTGTGCAGCCCACGTGCCGTCAGCGCTGCCTGAAGCCGTCAATTTAAAGCGGGGCTGAAGGCAGCAGAAATTCTGCCTTTGCTGTACTGCGCATGCGCAGCAGCCTACTGTGCATGCGCATCGCTAGTTTCTTGGCGGGTTTTTCAAATATGGATTGGCATTATTTTAAGCAAAGATTATAGAGGAGCTCCCCTAAAATCTTTGATTTTAAGTGTATCTTAGGAAACAGGGAGAGAAGAATGGACAGCAGAACCAGCCGTTGCTCACCTCTGGCAACTCTAGTCTAAAAACCTCCGTCTAAAAACCTTTCTCCTGCCGCTCGCTTGCCTCACTCATGTCCTTAAATTCCAACAGCGCGATTGAGGTTACTTGGCTGTGGGAATTTAAGGATTTGCAGGAAGCCGCTGACATGAGCGAAGTCGGCAATCGGCAGGTGTGAGGTGTTCCGACGGAGACAGGAGAGCACTGCCAGAGGTGAGCGGGCCGGCAGAAAGCGCTGAAGTGGTGGCCAGTTCTGCTGTCGGGTCCCGCCGGCCTCTCGCAGCTCCCCGAGCTGCTCCTATCCCCGGCTACAGTGCGGTGGCTTCGCGCCCAGAGAGCTGCGGCAGTGGTGAGTGAGTGAGTTACTGGCATTATCCCCGACCCCCTCCTTCTCAACACTCCTGCTCTCCCCACAACTTTACCCCTGGCACAGACTCTCCACACGCTGTGAAAGGAACTGTCCCCCCAATTGGTCCCTTGAACAAGTGTTGCCAATTAGATGACAACTGATTCAACTTATCCCTGTACTCCTGGTTTTCCCACCATCTCTCCACCTGCCATCACTCCCACCCATTCAGTAATTCAGAATAAAGGAGACTAGGAAGCCTTGGGCAAATTGAATTGTTACTGTCTTTATTTTTATTTTTTATTTTTATGGAGAGAACATTTGGAGTGAAAGTGCCTGCTGCACTTTCACTCCAAATCCCAAAGATGTGCGAGTTTGTAGGTTAAAATGTCTCTGTAAATTGCCCTTAATGTGTAGGGGGTGGATGAGAAAATTGGACAACAAACAACAAGTGTGAACAGGTGATCAATGGTCGGCATGGACTTGGTCAGGGGAAGTGCCTGTTTCCATGATATACAGTACCTTTCAATCAATCAATGAAATAAATATAAACTTCCTTCCTACTTAAGTTCCTGTTGGGATTATATCTTTTCATTGAAGATATCTTGCACAGTGAAGGAGTTTCATCTACGTTAGAGACTACTATCCTCCTGGCATAGAAAGCCATGCAGAAGCAAACAACTCTTCCATCGAGTCATAGTGATACGGTGTGGAAACAGGCCCTTTGGCCCAATTTGCCCCAGCTACACTAGTCCCACTTGCCTGCACTTGGTCCATATAACTCCAAACCTGTCCTATCCATGTACCTGTCTAAATGTTTATTAAACGATAGGATAGTCCCAGCCTCAACTACCTCCTCTGGCAGCTTGTTCCATACACCCACCATGCTTTGCGTGAAAAAGTTACCCCTCAGATTCCTATTAAATCTTTTCCCCTTCACCTTGAATCTATGTTCTATGAACTTCTGGGCAAGAGTGCATCTACCCGATCTATTCCTCTCATGATTTTGTACACCTCTATAAGATCCCCCCTCATCCTCCTGCGCTCTTACCCTACTCAACCTCTCCCTATAGCTCACACCCTCTAGTCCTGACATCCTCCAAAAAACAAAATAAAACTGAAGGTGATTATTGATACCAGTGTTTATATTTCACAGCGTGTAGATGAGAAACTAAGAGACCACCAGTAGGAGAATAGAGTTTGATTCATGGGGAACTTATGATCACTTCCAGTCAAACCACAAACAATGTTGGGAAGAAGAGGAAGGACGTTCAGCAACGTGAGTTTAGAGAGATGGGAAGAAGACTGAAAAGCAAGACTTCTAGGGTGGTTATCTCTGGATTGCTTCCTGTACCTTGTGTTGGTGAGGGCAGGAACAGGGAGATAGGGGATTTGAATGTGTGGCTGGTGGGCTGGTGCAGGGAGCAGGGATTTAGATTTATAGACCATTGGGATATTTTCTGGGGTAGGGTGACCTGTACAAAAGGGACGGCTTACACCTTAACTGGAGGTGGACCAATGTTCTGGCTGGCAGGTTTGTCAGTGCTACACGTGTGGATTTAAACTGAATAGCGGGGGGGGGGGGGGGGAGGGGTTGACAGATTGGGAGTATAAGACGGAGTTGAAGGGGAAGTGAGTACAGGAAAAGTTACAAAAGACTCTGGAATTAATGGGAAGGAAAGTTCGAAATGGGACAAGAGAGTAAGGTCAGGGCCAATAGTGACCGGTGTGACAGGGGAGATGAATACTGAAGTTAAAGTGTTGTATATGAATGCGCGAAGTATAAGAAATAAAGTGGATGAGCTTGGGGCTCAGTTAGAAATTGGCAAGTATTATGTGGGAATTACAGACACATGGCTGCAAGAGGACCAGGGATGGGAACTGAATATTCAGGGGTATACGTCCTATCGAAATGACAGGCAGATGGGCAGAGGGGGTGGGGTAGCTCTGTTGGTGAGGAAAGAAATTCAGGCCCTTGCGAGGGGTGACATAGAATCAAGAGATGTAGAGTCAGTATGGGTAGCTGAGGAATTCTAAGAGCTAAAAGACCATAATAGGAGTTATCTCCAGGCCCCCTAACAGTAGCCTGGATATATGGTGCACGTTGAATCAAGAGTTACAATTGGAATGTCGTAACGGTAAAGCGACAGTGGTTATGGGAGGTTTCAACATGCAGGTAGACTGGGAAAATCAGGTTGGTACTGGACCCCAAGAAAGGGAGTTTGTGGAGTGCCTCCGGGATGGATTCTTAGAGCAGCTTGTACTGGAGCCTACTAGGGTGAAGGCAATTCTGGATTTAGTGTTGTGTAATGAACCGGATTTGATAAAGGAACTTAAGGTAAAGGAGCCATTAGAAGGAAGTGACCATAATGTGATGTTTTAATCTACAATTTGAGAGGGAGAAGGGTAATTTGGAGGTCTCAGTGTTACAGTTGAGCAAAGGGGACTATGGAGGCATAAGGGAGGAGCTGGCCAAAGTTGACTGGAAAGAGACCCTAGCAGGGATGACAGTGGTACAACTATGGCAGGTATTTCTGGGAACAATACAGAAGGTGCAGGATCAGTTCATTCCAAAGAGGAAGAAGGATTCTAAGGGGAGTAAGAGGCGACAGTGGCTGACGAGGGAAATCAAGGACAGTGTAAAAATAAAAGGGAAGAAGTAAAACATAGCAAAGATGAGCGGGATGCCAGAGGGTTGGGTAACTTTTAAAGAGCAACAGAAAATAACAAAAAGGGCAATACGGGGAGAAAAGATGAGGTGCGATGGTAAGCTAGCCAAGAATATAAAGGAGGATAGTAAAAGCTTCTTTAGGTATGTGAAGAGGAGAAAATTTGTCAAGACAAATGTGGGTCTCTTGAAGACAGAAACAGGTGAATTTATTATGGGGAACAAGGAAATGGCAGATGAGTTGAACAGGCACTTTGGATCTGTCTTCACTAAGGAAGACACAAACAATCTCCCAGATGTACTAGTGGCCAGATGGAGAAACTGAAGGAAATTCACATTAGGCAGGAAATGGTATTGGGTAGCCGAGGGGGTACAGAGAAGATTCACCAGACTGATTCCTGGGATGTCAGGACTTTCATATGAGGAAAGATTGGATAGACTCGGCTTGTACTTGCTGGAATTTAGAAGATTGAGGGGGGATCTTATAGAAACTTACAAAATTCTTAAGGGGTTGGACAAGCTAGATGCTGGAAGATTGTTCCCGATGTTGGGGGAGTCCAGAACAAGGGGTCACAGTCTAAGGATAAGGGGGAATTCCTTTAGGACCGAAATGAGGAAAACATTCTTTACACAGAGAGTGGTGAGTCTCTGGAATTCTCTGCCACAGAAGGTAGTTGAGGCCAGTTCATTGGCTATATTTAAGAGGGCGTTAGATGTGGCACTTGTGGCTAAAGGGATCAGGGGGTATGGAGAGAAGGCAGGTATGGGATACTGAGTTGGATGATCAGCCATGATCACATTGAATGGCGGTGCAGGCTCGAAGGGCCAAATGGCCTACTCCTGCACCTATTTTCTATGTTCTATGTTCTATGATGGGACTGAAGGCTGATAAATCCCCTGGGTCTGATGGTCTGCATCCCAGAGTACGTATGGAAGTGGCTCTAGAAATCATGGACACATTGGTGATCATTTTCCAATGTTCTATAGATTCAAGATCAGTTCCTGTGAATTGGAGGGTAGCTAATGTTATCCCACTTTTTAAGAGGGAGAGAGAAAACAGGGAATTATAGATCAGTTAGCCTGACATCGGTGGTGGGGAAGATACTGGAGTCAATTATAAAAGATGAAATAGCGGCACATTTGGATAGCAGTAACAGGATTGGTCCGAGTCAGCATGGATTTACGAAGGGGAAATTGTGCTTGACTAATGTAACTAGTAAAATGGACAAGGGAGAGCCAGTGGATATAGTGTACCTGGCCTTTCAGAAAGCCTTTGATAAGGTCCCACATAGGGGATTAGTGGGGAAAATTAGAGCACACGGTATTGGGGGTAGGCTATTGTCATGGATAGAAAATTGATTGGAAGGCAGGAAACAAAGAGTAGGGATTAACGGGTCCCTTTCAGAATGGCAGGCATTGACTAGTTGGGTACCGCAAGGCTCGGTGCTGGGACCACAGCTATTTACAATATACATTAATAATTTAGATGAAGGGATTAAGAGTAACATTAGCAAATTTGCAGATGACACAAAGCTGGGTGACAGTGTGAACTGTGAGGAGGATGCTGTGAGGATGCAGGGTGACTTGGACAGGTTGGGTGAGTGGGCAGATGCATTGCAGATGCAGTTTAATGTGGATAAATGTGATGTTATCCACTTTGGTGGCAAGAACAGAAATGCAGGTTATTATCTGAATGGTGTCATTAGGAACAGGGGAAGTACAACGAGATTTGGGTGGCCTTGTTCATCAGTCACTGAAAGTAAGCATGCAGGTACATCTGGCGGTGAAGAAAGCTAATGTTGGCCTTCATAACAAGAGGAGTCGAGTATAGGAGCAAAGAGAACCCTCTACAGTCGTACAGGGCCCCAGTGAGACCACACCTTGAGTATTGTGTGCAGTTTTGGTCTCCAAATTTGAGGAAGGATGACATTCATGCTATTGAGGGAGTGCAGCGTAGGTTCACAAGGTTAATTCCCAGGATGGCGGGACTGTCATATGTTGATAGAATGGAGCGGCTGGGCTTGTATACTCTGGAATTTAGAAGGATGAGAGGGGATCCCTCCCTCCAGCCTTTGTTTATTCCTCCTTCCTGATCTCTGTCCCTCCTTCTTTTCATTCTCTCTGTTTATTTTTTTATTTTTCCTCTTCCATTCCCCAAAGGATATGGAGTTTGTGTGGATATTTTACTCACGTGAACTGGTTTTCACTTCTTTTTCTGGGTTGTCCTCTGTCTTATTTTTTTAGATGAGGTGGAGGAGGGGGTGTGATTTGGAGAATAGGCATAATTTTCTAATCCACTGAATAATCTGTAGTTTTGAAAAAAAATGTTTACCTTTAATGGACTTTCGGAATGTGAGCTGTTTTCGTTCAATGGATGCCTCCAATGATCGACTACAGGAGTTTTCTTTGCATGTAGATTTGATTTCTCCAGGAAACACAAGTGTTAAATAAACTTTTTGGGCAAAGTGATTGTTTACCTCCATTATGTTTGCAATTGTAATATATTTTTTAATCCCCATAATGTTGTAAATGCAACGTTGGAAAGTAAATGTAATTTAATTTTGCTTATTTTTAAATCCATCCATCTGTCAGGAACAATTATAATGAAATAACAATTTGGAGCTTGGAGTATTCCTCTGGCAGATAGCTCGGGACAGACGCTTTGCTCCTTTGTTGTTTCCTTCTGGTTTGAAAGCAGATAATCATTTCCTCAGGGTTTTGTCAAAGTACAAGCTTTCTGTCAGGAAATGTCAGTTCCTAGGCCACAGGCCTCAGGTGTAAGTGTATCTGAACGCTTTCAAAGAAAGACAGTTGTTCATTGCAATCCCTTCAGGAAGGCCAGCACAGTAACAAGCTGCAGAATTGTGACCACATGTTGGAACAGCTAACAGTGACAGTCTGCATTAGGTTATTGGCATCATCAATACTTATCGGGAGAATATTGGCGAGTAATTTACTTACCAGAGGTCCTTTGGCAGAATGTGCTAACTGTCACAGTATACCTGTTCTCTTGCAGTGAGATTTAAAACTGTGTATCAGTGTGATAGGGCGGCATGGTGGCGCAGCGGTAAAGTTGATGCCTCACAGTGCTTGCAGTGCCAGAGACCCGGGTTCAATTCCGACTATGGGGGCCGTCTGTACGGAATTTGTATGTACTCTCCGTGACTGCATGGGTTTTTTCTGAGATCTTCGGTTTCCTCCCACACTCCACAAACGTACAGGTTTGCAAGTTAATCGGCTTAGTGTGCATGTAAATTGTCCCGAGTGTGTGCAGGATAGAGTTGATGTGATGGGATCGCTAGTCGATGCGGGCTCAGTGGACCGAAGAGCCTGTTTCCGTGCTGTATCTCCAAACTAAACTAAAAACAACATGCCAGTAGTTGTCAAATAGAACTGCTGTTCAATTATTTAAACTGCAGCAAATTTTAAACAAGGAAGTTTGGGAGCTATGGACTGAATCAGAAGGCTGAACCTGTTGATTTGTTCTGCCATCAGACATCACTGGAGAAAAATCATCTCTTAAATTCCACACAACATTACTCTAAGCACATAATCCAAAAAGCTCTTGGTTACCATAGGGTTTATTATTTATATATTAAAGATCAGGGCGTCATATACAGCTTGGAAACAGGCCTTTCGCTCAACTCGTCCATGCAGACCAAAGTATCTAACCGAGCTAGTCCTATTTGCCTACATCTTACCCAGTCCCTCTAAATCTTCCCCGTCCATTTATTGTACCTGTCCAAGCATCTTTCAAATGTCATAATTGTCATAATTGCAAGTGGTTTTATTTAACATTTATGTTAATATTTTGGAAAGTAAGGAGCAACTAACCTGCGAGATCCTGTGAATAAATTAGATGTAAAACTTAAAGCAGCAATATATTAGTGCTTCAATGCATTGGTGTTGAAATTGCCACTTGGAATACTTCAAATAAAATAATATATTTTGACTGGAATTGGATGTTAACATTTCTTAAGGATATTGAAGAAGGAACATACTACTTCTTTATACAAAGCTAATTACAAAGCAGTTTTACTTCCCATCTTTCTGCAAAAGCAATAGTCATTATATAGATGAGCCTCGGTAATGGTGAGAGAGGAAGTCACTGGGTTCAGTTTTGTAAGTACAGAAATTCCTTGCGAGATAAAAATGATGTGGCAATATGAGTATTTCAACACTGCACTTAGAGATATGGAGACCTGTAATTAACATTTACAATGATTAGCATACTTGTAACATTAGTATGGGTCATGCAAACTATTTGAGAGAACGGCCAACAGCAGCCTTTTACTGAAGAAAGCTCTTCACAGTAGCCCAATTAAGAATTAACGAAACCATGGATTCAGTTGGAAAGGCAGTTCTTGATATTTTGCTGTAATGAGGAATACACTGGACGACTAACTAACCAAAGTTCAGACAGCACCCTCATTCGTGTTCTTTGAGCCAGCTGTATTTCTTTGTGAAAGCTAAACTGCATTCAGACAACTGTAGCTTAAAGGGGCTGTCCCACTGCGGCGACCTAATCCTTGAGTTCTGATGAGTTTGCCCTCGACTCATACTCGCAGCATGTTCGACACGAGGTCCTAGGAGGTCTTTGTAATTCTCCTTCATGCTTGAGAGTAGTCCCCGCATATTCGAGGCCTCAGCTAGGTCGCGCCGTATTTTTCAACGTTGAAAAATGCCCGCGAGTAAAAAAAAGGTCGCCAATCGATACTTTTTTTACTCGTAGGTTTAGTCGAAGTAGGTCGTAATAAGTCGGCATGTTATTCGTAGGTAATCGAGGGTAGTCGAAGGTAGTCGTAGATAGACTTCAACATGATCGAAAGGAGGTCAAAGGAGATCGTCTTCACTCTCCACTATTCGGTGTCCAATTTTTCCGAAGCTACTCAAAGCTAGTCTTCTACATAGTCGAAGGAGGTCTTGAACATGACATTTTTTTCAAACTCTCCTAAACTCTTCTAAACTCGCCAATTAGGTCGCCGCAGTGGGTCAGCATCTTTAGCTTCTGAGAGTTGTATTGCTTTGACACCATGCCAGGATTCATCCGTAGAATGTTGTGATAATACAGCATCAAAAGAATAGTTTTTGCAAACTAACGCACTTCTTCAATTATTTGTTATAAATTTGATTTTTCTTGATTTTGGTATTTACTTTTATTGATTGATATGATCCTGTTTGGTGGAGAGTAATTTACTAATTTTGTTTGTACTTTGACTTTTTAAATTATGTTTTGCGGTAGAATTAATTTAATATTTATCTGGCATTGAATTGAAATCAATGCTAATATTGTAATGGTTGTACGCAGTTGTAATGATGATCTCATGGGTCCCAGAGTTCACAATGCTTTGTCCATTTCCTTTCCCTGGTTCATTAGCTTGAATTTGATTCTCATCCCGAGGAACTGTTCCACACTAATCGCCTCTGCTCCCAGTTTCTGTAATTCAGCCAGAGCATAGTTGGAAGGCCAAGCACAATATCTTTTTTGGCAGAAGATAGACACAAAATGCAGGAGTAACTCAGTGGGACAGGCAGCATTTCAGGAGAGAAGGAATGGGTGACGTTTCGGATCGAGTCGCTTCTTCAGGGTCTCAACCTGAAACGTCACCCATTCCTTCTCTCCAGAGATGCTGCCTGTCCCGCTGAGTTACTCCAGCGTTTTGTGTCTATCTTCGGTTAAAACCAGCATCTGCACTTCCTTCCTGTACATCTTTTTTGGAAGAGTGATATCTCATTGAGGACAGCTGCATATTAGAGTCACATGACAGGGGTAAGCAGATTGTCAACCGACATAATTGATAACTAGCTTGGCAGCATCAGGGCAGAGGCAACACATCCAGTATGCTTGTCAGTATTGCAGAACCTGTCATCCTTTAATGTTTTAGAATCTAAAATTTAGTAAAGCAATTACTATGCAATTGTTAATATAAATAATATTGATAATGTATGTCTACAACGAACAAAATGCTTTTTATTATGTATTTACTTCTAATTAAAAAAAATTAACAAAAAAAAATCTAAAATTTAGATTGTCTAAATGTGCTTTGTTGACAAGAGCACCAGTGATTGTAATACCTGCATTTATTCACAAACTTTCTGTAGTCCAAGCATTACCAGAGGGTGAAAACATTTAAATCACTGTTTAAAATGCTAGAATATCTCTGAAGGAAAGAAACTGAAAATGATGTGTTTGTACAAAGGACAGAAGATGTGCACTTATTTCGATGTAACTTTAAGACACCCCAGGGTGCTTTCCAGCCATTCAAATATTTTAAACAGTATGATCACTATAGCAACATATGAATTATTGAAGCAAATTGGTGCACAGCAAACTTTCATTAGCTGCAATGTGCTAATTATCAGATACAGTATAATGATTATTTTTTCCAGGACACCAAGGAGTAATCTGTTTTTCTTGCTGTGGGATCAGTTACAGCATCCTAAGAACACAGATAGGCCCTTTGTTAATGCCTTTTCAGAAAAGGTGCAACTTTGTTATTTAATTTCATATCTTTCAAAATAACCAAGTACAAATTATGTACCCACCTCAGCAGTTTCTAAAATTGATCCATATTGGATAGATTTGGATCGTTTTAATGCACTTTGGAATCAACATGTACTTTGTCATCAAGAGCACCAGTGATTGTAATACTTGCATTTATTCACAAATTTACTGTCTGTTTTAAGATAGAACATACTAAAAGTATAATTCTGCTTTGGCATATTTCACACAGCAGGAGTTTTAGGGACTGAGTGGACAGAGAAAGCAGCTGTGTAGGGCCTTGTCCATCAGGCTGAAGAATTCTCAATGAAGCATGCACAATCTAGGTGCAGTTAACACCAGACTAAATAAGGTATGGAGTAAGGAGGGAAGGAAGATGTAGACGAAGGAGAAGGAACTGCAGATGCTGGAATCTTGAAACAAAAAACACAAAGTGCTGGAGTAATACAGCATGTCAGACGACATCTCTGGATAACATGGAAAGACCCTTCTTCAGACTGTTATTGTCGGGACAAGCTAGAATCAAGGTTTTTGAAGTTGAGCTCTGTGCAGTAGGAGCAGGTAGAAACAGTCTTGTTTGTGGATTATGGGAAGAAGATAGAAACGGGCAGTGTGGGACTAGGGTTCTCTAAGGTTGGGGGGTGTGGAGGGGAGATGGCCAGAGGTCTTCTTCTTTCATGTCCATCATCTATGTTTCAAATGTTCGGGCAGGCTCTTGCACAGTGGACAGCCTTCTCTTTTGCCACCGCTAGATCTTCCCGGCAGCATTGTTCACCAAGAAGTGGGCATCTTAGTAGGTGTGGCATGGATTGTACAGATGCTCCACATTCACATTCTGTGTCTGCCACATCTGCATAGCCTCATTTGCTCACATTGGTCTTGCAACGGCCCATCCCTGTAGGAAGCTTACTTCCTGGTCTTCCTGTCACACCTGTGACCAGGTGGTAACTGTTCCTCTGTTGGGATTGGCATCTTTACGTGGTGGTGGTTTTCACTGCGTTTCTTTTCTCACAAGGCTAGTCTGGTTGCTTGCGGAGACTGTGGCAGTGGCTGGACTGTGAGAAGGAAGCTCTTCCTCGACTTCAGCCATTTTGGGGCTGGGTGATGGGAGTGACAGGAATGGTGGGTGTCCCCAACTTGCCTACTACGTTCACTTCTACTGGCAACTGATCTGTGGATTCCTGATAGAGCAATACCGGCCAAGACATGCAAGCTATCCACATCCGTTGGTTTATGCAGCCAATGATAATGAGGTAATGAGATAGTGGCCTGGTGTTCATCTGTGGGGTCATGGTCCAGGGGTATGTATGAGGATGTGTTCAAGAGCTGGCACCTGTCCTCAGTGGGGTAGAAGTCAGCCTGCTAAACTACCACACTTCCCTTCTCGACAGGTTTGATTACAATATTTGGAAAGTTATTGAGTGGGCAGAGGAGAGAAGGAAGTTCAATAGAATGAAAAGCGAGGAAACAAAATAACACTTTCATTTTGCCGGCAGTCCCACAGGAATGCAGAGGTTACAGCTGGTGTGGAGGTATGAATGGTGGTGAACCTGACCATCATTTCCACTGCTGGAACCCACCCGTCCTTAGCTGAAGGATTAAAAAATAGAGATAAGCCCATGCAACTGTGGCTTCATTAGTTTATTTAATGCTTTTAATTAATTTCTCATACTTGAAGGTATTTTCAAGTAATTGTTATTAATAGTTTAATTATTTACACCGGTTGGAAAAATGTTTAAATAAGTGTCCATCAGGGACATTGTAAGCGTGGCCGGTTCGTGGGTCATTTGTAAATACGGCTACAGGAAAAGTGCTTCTGGTGAAAGCTGGTGATGGAGATGGGAATGAGGATGGTCTAGCACAAAATATTTTTTTAATCTTCAAACATCATTAAAATTTTGCAGAATTAGGAAAAAGAACAATTTCATTGCCAGAGAGGTCATTTAGTGGCAATAATAACATATCACAGCATTAACAGGACTCATGTATGCACATGCTTGCCTTTGCTTGTTCATTAAGAGTGTACCTGGGAAGAGATCCAAGTAGGTGAAGCCATCCCACATTTTAAGTGCTATGTGTTTGGTTAGATGCTGGATTTGTGCAGCTGATGGAGAAACGGGCCAGTTCGAGCAGCATCTCCCTTATTTCCGTAATGTCCTCTTTAATAACTAGCCACATAGAATGCCTTAGAGTTGTTTGACTGTAAAGATTAAGCCATTCCATGTTTAAGAACATAAGCACATAAGAACTAAGAATAGGTGTAGGCCATGTGGCTCCTCAAGCCCGCAATGTCATTCAATAAGAACATGGTTGAGCTGATCTTTGATCTCGACCCTTTCCTGACAAACCCCCATAATCCACAATTCTCCAGTGGTCCAAAAGTGAACCGTCAATGTTTCAGTTCAGTTTAGTTTATTCTCACGTGTACCGAGGTACAGTAAAAAGCTTTTGTTGCAGAAAGACAATAATGGAATTGATGCTCTTTCATCAGTACTTGGAAAAAATAGACATTTTAGGGAGAAGGGGCATAGATGGAAATAAGAAAGGGATTGTCTGATATACAGTGGAGACTAAGAGAGAAACAGTGGATATCAGGCAGTTGCTGTCATATAACTACAGTGCCCTGGATTTAATCCTGACCTTTGTTTGTGTGAGATTTACACATTCTCACTGTGACTGTATGGGTTTCCTCTGGGTGGTCCATTTTTTTCCCACATGTAAATTATCTCCCAGTGTGGCCCACTGGAAATTGTCTCCCAATGTAGATGGGTGACAGGAGAGTCAGTTTGATGTTGATGGGCACATGAGAGAGAATAGGTTACAGGGATATAACTGGGGGGATGGAACTGATGGTAATGCTCTCGGAGTAAACATAGACCCCATGGACTGAATGGTCTCCTATGTCATGAGACGGTATGCATTACATATGAAACTGACTGACACAAGCAGTGGTGGAAGAGGCTGATAGAATGTTTGTTAATCACGGTCTATCTTGTTTGTGTGTATATGTGTGTATCTTTACATTCTCGCAAAAACACTACGTGGTAACGATAACATTTTTACATAATTCTGATTCACATTTTTCCCCTCCAGGCAGAGATCACCTTCACTGAACGTTTTATGCTTTATTTCCAGACTTATTACTGATTAAAGTTTAAAAAACTTTTGAATTTAAAACGACCAGCTTTCACATGTCGTCACAATGGCTCGGCTAACAGTGATAAGCTTCACTGAAGATTTCATCCTCTATTACATGTTATTCGCGATTAAAGCTTTAAAAATGCCAACTTTCACAAGATTCTTACATATTCTGATTCACATTATCCCCTCTAGGCAGAGACCAGCTTCACTGAACATTTTATGCTTTATTTCTCAACTTATTACTGATTAAAGTTTAAAAAATTCAAAAGACTTTGAATTTAAAACGACCAGCTTCATCTGATGATGTCACAATGGCTCGGCTAGCAGTGATTAGCTTCACTGAAGATTTCATCTTATATTTCACGTTATTTGCGATTAAAGCTTTAACAATGCCAACTTTCACAAGGTTTATACTGTTAAAATCATTCCTGACAACTTCCAACACACTTCGATACAATGTTGCAACACAGGAACACTCTGAACTTTTCACCTCACAGTAGAGGGAGGTCGAATTGCTATTGCAACATGCAGGGCAAGTGCAATTGGATATTTTTTTAAAGCCCACTGCTGAGGGAGGCAGGGGAGTGCTGGAATCTTATGTTCTGGAATGGCTTGAGTTGGAGGACCATTCCTCCTTTGGGGCTACTCCTCCCATGTGGGCACATGGGGGTGCGTTGGGGGAGCAGACCCAATGGGTCTGCACTTGGTCTAGTCTACTCTTAAAAATCTTGCCTTGTTTCTATGTGTATGTGTATGTGTGATTGTATTTTAGCCAAAATGGCACACAATAGCGCGAAAATGTTTGCAGAACCTTACTCCACTTTTTCCCCCATCGTCGATGTAATGTTTCCTGCAGATTTGATGTTATATTACACAAGTTATTGATATTTAAAATTTTTAAAAAGCCAACTTTGAGAATAATAACTGCCTTTGAGAGGGAGACTCTTCCAGCAGCTTCCAGTGATGATGTCTCAATGGCATCTCACAGTTGTCCAGTCACAATGCGATATCATTTACACAAGCTGCCGTGAAGATTCCGAAAACCGAAAATAACATCACAATGCCTGCTGCCAATACACAAGCTATGAGAATGTGTTTCTATTGTTGTAAGGAGAGGGACATAGTGGGAGAGATTTAAAAGTTTTAAAGTGACATTTAAAAGTTGGATTTCTTCAAATCTGCACTGGCAGTTAGGCAGTTAGGCAGTTATGATGTCACAATGCCCTACCGGCTACAATGTTTCTATCCCAGAACATGAGTCCTTCACAACAAATGTCCTTGAAGGGAAGAATCTGCCAGCCTAACCCAGCACAGCAAAGTTTAATGACTAGATTTGGATAACAAAAGATGGCCATGTCGGTGGCACCTACATCACATTAAATCTTAGTGCAATTGGATTTTTTTAAGTTTAAAATGAGGGAGGGTGAAAAATTGAGCCGACCAACACATTTGGGGGCTATGGGTGAGTGGTGGAATATTATATTGGGGGAACGGGTTGCGTTGCGGCAACAGATGAGTGGTGGAATCTTACGTTGGGAACAGGTTGCATTGAGGGACCAGGCCTCCCGTGTGACAGTCACCTAACGGGTGAGTGGTGGAATCTTACGTTGGGGAATGGGTTGCGTTGAGGGACCAAGCCTCCCGTGGGGGTATGGGTGAGTGGTGGAATATTGCGTTGGGGAATGGGTGAGTGGTGGAAATGGGTTGCTTTGGGGGAACTGGCGAGTGGTGGATTATAGTGTTGGGGACAGGGCCCAATGGGTCCCACTTGGTCTAGTATATAACTAAAAGTCTCACCTTGTATGTATGTATGTATGTTCCCAAAATACAGCCAAAATGGTACATGATAGCGCAACAATTTTAGGGGGGGGGCGTTTCTCACTATTTGCCTGCGGTATGCAGTATCAAGTTTTGTTATATTTAAAATATGTTATATTTTAAAACGTACAATACTTTATAAACTTTAATGAACTTTATACTGTGAACGGAACAAGTTTCAATGTGGCTGTCGCACCTGTGCAGTGCGCTCCCAATTCCCGGGCCCGTCAGACGTGCCTGCGCAGTTGGAGAAGGGTTGCCGGGCCTGGTATCCGCGCGTGTAAGCAGTTGGGGGAGGGGTGCCGGGTCCGACGGCAGCGTGCCCAGAAGGAATGAAGAGACAGAATTTGAAATAACTGAACGTTTTGAGATTAGATTAGATTTTATTCATTGTCATTCGAACCTCAGAGAGGCTCAAACGAAACTCCGTTTCTACAAGCCATACAAACAGAACAATTCATTAAAAAAACACACAAACAATTCAATTCACACAAACATCCATCACAGTGAATCTCCTCCTCACTGTGATGGAAGGCAAAGTTATTCTCTCTCCCCCGCACCATTTCTCTCCCGATGTTGAAGCCCCAGGTGGGCGGTGTTAAGTCACACGGCCATTGAGGCTGCGCCCAGCGATGTACGGCCCTGCTCCGGGTCGATCCAACCCCGCGACATGGGCTGGAGAAGTTGTGTTGCGGAGCTCCGGGAAGCATTCTCCCACCCGGACTCGCGAGATATCACAGTCCACGGGCAGTAATCTGCAGCTGGAGCTCCGGAGTCGGGCCGCAGCAGCGAGCCACCACTGCTCCCCACGCTCCGAGGCCGGCCAGCCCCACGCAGGCTCAGTGACTGGAGCCCCCAGGTCGGCCCAGTCGGAGGCCGCTCCACGGTACTAGGCCCCAAAACAACGGAGACCCAACAGGGAAAAGGTCGGGTCTCCCGTGCAGAGAAGAGATTTTAAAAGTTCCCACCTCCACTCCCCACCCCCCACATATACACAGTTAGAAACAGTACCAAAAAAAACATGAACAACTACATTTAACTAGACAAAAAATGTGAAAAAAAGACAGACAGGCTGTAGGGGCCGCTGCAACGTGAGTCGCGCCGCCACACGGGGCCAAGGGTCATCTAGTAAATACTAAAAAGGAAATGAGGGTGCATGAGAGGTAAAAAAAGGCTGGAACTGTGAAGTATAAACTCTGCTAAGGCTGGAAATCGGAAATAAAGTAAGAAATGCTTTTAATAGTCAGCAAGTCAGACTGTGTCTATGGAGGAAGATAAATGGAGCTTAATGCTTAAAGACAAGTCAGATTTGTTAACCTTCACACATACCTATAGGAACCACATTTAAAAACAAGGCATTTGCTTCACTTGTGTGCTAACAATTTTGCATTGTCCCTGATATAATTTACAGGCGTTTGTATTATTTTGAATTGAAAACTGTGTCATTTTTGATTGTTTTCCTTAGAATGGAGTTAAATGAGGAATTGCATAGCGTGAACAGAAAGTGCTGATATTTCATTTAGCTTTTGAGGCCACACTCTGGGGTGGCTGCTGAGAGCCTTGTGAATAGTGGGAAGTGAAAGTGCTGAGCTTTCATTTAGCTCCAGAGGTCACTCTCTAGGGTGGTTGCCGAGAGCCTTGCAACATGTTCACCTGCGGAGCAAAATTTACTGTGAAATTGGGATGGAATTGGGATGAAATTACTTATTACAGGTTGATCTGTGTGGATCCACCAGCCTGAGTCTGAGATTGTTTTTGATTTTTCAAAATGATACTATAATTGGTAAATATAATCTAGAACCGGGGAACAGCGGTGACAGTTGAAGCTGCATACAGGCCGATGGGTAATGAATAATTGAGTGGTAACTGAGTTTCAAGAGTCAATATAATGAGGCTCTGTTGCTACAGAACTTGGGCTTCAGTGTCAGTGTACAATTCTCTAACCTGCGTAAGGTGTATTAATCCTCTCTCTAACATTTTGGATCTGAGGTCTTATTGCCATCTTTGAATTAAGATTATAATTCCATCACTAACCCTGCCTCACATCTGTAACCCAACCATCACTTTTCCTTGGATCATCTTCCTCTCACTGGCCTGCCTGAGGTCTATTGTCATAGTCTAACGTGCTCTGGTCTGCTGGCCATTCGCCTTTTTGAGTTGCAAGGCTTTGCACTGGAAGATAAACATTTCAGTGTATGGTTTCTTTAACCTTGGTACAATGTAACAATTGGTACAGGGTGTCCAATTCTGCTCATCTCTTCATTGCTCTGATTGGGACTTGTTTAATGGTATGTGGTACAAACTTTATATCAATAAGCTAAAGGAATCGGAATCAATTGTGATTCGATCACACAGTAATCCTAAACAAGCCCTGGCTTTGTTCAGAGAGAAAAAAAATATCTCTACAACACAAATAGTATTGCCTGAATGATAAAAGTATAACATGGCTTTTCTAGTGAAAAATATAATCTTCTGTATTTCAGACGACCGGGGTAGTACAGTGATGCAGCAGTAGAGTTGCTACCTTACAGCGCCAGAGACCCGGGTTTGATCCTGACCTGGGGTGCTGTCTGTATGGAGTTTGTACGTTCTGCCTGTGACCATGTGGATTTCCTCCGGGTTTTCCTACGGTTTCCTCCGGGTGCTCAGATTTCCTCCCACATTCCAAAGATGTGCAGATATGTAGGTTAATTTGGCTTCTCTGAATTACCCCTTGTGGGTAGGATAGAACTAGTGTACAGGTGATCGCTGGTCAGCGTGGACTCGGTGAACCAAAATGCCTGCTTCCATAATGTATCTCTAAATAAAAAGACAGCAACATTTTGTTATCACATTAAATCATTAATGATCAAAAAACAAACTGCTCGAGGAACTCAGAGGGTCAGGCAGCATCAGAGAAGAAGGATTCTGACCTGAAACGTCGCCTGTCCATACCCACTACAGATGCTGCCTGACCCATTGCATTCCTGTGTTTTTCGCTCAAGATTCCAACATCTGCAGACTCCTCTGTGGCATTCCATCAGTTTTACCATTCAGCTTTGTCAGACAGGGAATGTTGGCAGGATATTTTGTTGTGGTGAGAGTGGAGCAATGTTCGGGGAAGATTATGGGTAATGGTCTAGTTTATGAACATTTCATTCAGTCCTACTTCCTTTGCATTTGAACCTCTATCCCCCTGAGCTGGAAGATGCAACCTATTTAATTAATCGGCAGCATGTTGAGAAAGGCCATGTCAAATGGAAATGCAAAGCTGGAAGACAAGTCTTTTGAACAGTGATGGCATTACACCACTTACGAAAAAAATCAATTACAAGCCATGTAATTAAAGAAGCTCTAATGAGAGAATCTTTCATTACATGGTTTGTAATTGATGATAATTCTATATATTTAAACAACAAGTAGCGGTTGATCTGGTTTCTTTCCTCTCCTCCTCTTCAAACATATTCCTTGGTTAGAGACAACATTGAGCCTCTGTTATCTTGCCCAAATAATAATTTTCTTTGTGTGAATGTAGACGGAGAATGTTGGCAGGATACATTGCCGTGGTGGACTGGAGTGGAGCGATGTTAGGGAGAGATTATGAGCAGTGGTTCCCAAATGTTATTATTATATGCCTACTTTACAGCAATGAGCTGGAACCTCAGTATCCATAGGCCAAGAATAATTAGTGATCAATGGGCCATTGTTCCATGAAATTCAGTTCCACATTAGGAAACATATTCAGCACCTTGGCCTTGAAGAAATAAAAGTTAAATTGGGGCCATGATGGAAATTACTGTGCATTTACAAATAAATTGATGGTTTTATTAAGTCATAAACTTGGTCATATGGAATATAAATTAAAATGATTTATTTTAAGTAGTGGGTCAGCGGTTGGGATGATAATGTACTATGGTAACTAGTTTAGGAAACAGTCTCCATCCAGTAATACAAATATTTCAGTCATCAATTGTGGCAATGAGACGGTAAACACACTAAATGTATCCAGTTCTTTCAAAATACGCAAAATTGCATGCACTTCTTTGACTTCAGTCATATTTAGTAATGTAGCTAAATATTGTGCTTCCTGATGAAAGATCTACTACTCAGAAAAGCCCTGATCTGCAGAGGGTTACATTTCCTATTCTTTCCTTCCCCCCATCTCCAGGATTGGTAAGAAGGTCACAATTTAGAAAGATGTAAGAGAGTTGAGTCTCTGTATTGAAGTCAGTACTACGTCAGGTCTGGTAGCTGAGTCCTCAGAAGGAACTAGAGGTTTTTCAGCAACATCCTTTCTTCCAATGCTCTTCCAGCATCTTCAGTACTCTCTTCCATTCTTTCCGTCAACTAATTCCATTCAAGTAGAAAAACTGAGACTCCAAAGCCACTGTAAAAATCATATCTATAAAGCTATGTGAAGCATTGGACTTTGTGGATTCCAAACAACCCAGTCAACTGAACAAAAGAGTTGTGATTTCAAGGCCTTAGCGGGGACTTGCTTTTTATTTCAGGCACATTGTGGCTATGGATCTCATTTCACTTCTCTCGTGACCCATTGTTCATCTGTTTGTTTGTTCTTTCTTTCTTTCTGTTTGTGTACCCAGGCAGCCCATTGAGTAACTTCTTTGACGTAATTAAACAACTTTTTTCAGACGAGAAGAACAATGGGCAAGTAGCTCATCCGCCAGCTACGCCAACCAAACATGGCACAAACAGCAAGCGGAATGATTCTGATTCTGTTGACTCTGGTTCTAGAGGAGACTCTAAATTTCCAGCTGGGAAAGAGAAGGCAAAGATGGTGCAAAGTATTGGGACACAGGAACAACCTTAAATCCATTTAGAATTAGTCCCATGTTCTAAAAGGATGTAAATACCAGACTATTTCGGTACAATGTCCATAGACAGATTGTGTATGGTGGAATGATTGTATGTAACTGAGGATTAGCACGTGCAAGCCCTTCTACAACATTTGTTTCCCTGTTTTTGCTGCTCTCCTTTTATGATGACCTGATTTATTTCCACTCTACTGCCAGGAATTGTCCAGAAAACTTGTTAAATCTCCTCTGGTGAATCCTATGGCTGCGGACATTTGTCGAAGGAGAGGCAGCTGATATCTTGGTGCATGTGGGAACTTGGCGCCCTTTTGACGCTTAACACTTGACCAAACCGGAGCTGCTGCATCCCAGGAAAAGGAACGGAATTCCTGGGAGAGACTTGACACCCTTCAGCAGCAGTATGTCCACCAGAGGGGGGATATGGGGGCGGGTGGGAGGGGATGAACTAAGCAGCAGTGCATTTATTAATATGAGCTCCGGCAGCTACAGTGGACTTTTTCTTTGTTGAAGCAGGACTTTGGTGAGACTGCTGCTGATTGGTAAGAGATCGGAGGGTCAGACAACATAGCAGCAACAAATAAAGCACGAACAACTGTACCAACCCTACTCTCTGTATATTTTCTGTTTGTCTCGTTGTGACACCTTGTTTAGCTGTAGAAAAAAAAACAGATTCAAACACTGTGTTGCCAGTTATAAGTTTGTCAGTATTATTTATTTTCAAGGTAATATATATGTGTATATAATATATATATATTTTCATCATTTCACAAGGGCACCATGTTCAACTGAACAGTGTTGCTAGTTTACTATCATGGGGGTTTGATCACCCACCAGTGTAAAAGGCTACATTTATTGTGGACATTTTATATATATTTTCCCCCCTTTCTGACCTTATTTATTGAACCCCAGTAATTCAACAGAACGTCTCGGTGTATGAATGTTGTCTTTCATTGTGAATGACTTATAGAGGCAACACTTACTGTATTAAAGGAAAAAAAAATATTTTGTCCAATTTATCAGAGCTCTGTGAACAATATTAACTTATTCTGTCCCAATTCAAGGAACTTGTAGTATATGTTTAAAAAGCAAACAGTAATTTAAGAATGTAGAATAGCAGTAGTGTCTGAAATGATTAACTTATATTGCTATTTGTTAGTTTCATATCAGTGTGCGTGTACCACAGGTAAATTATTGAAGCAGTTCCTGTACATAAGTAAATTAACAATGGACTTTGAACCACTGGAAGTTACTGTTATTGAATTTATCTTGTATAACTGTGTGCATGTCAGACATGGTTTTTTCTTTGCATGATGTTGCTGTAATTGTTCCCATAATGCTCTGTCCTCTTTCTTGCTCTCCTCTGTGCCCTCACTAATTAATGCTTCCTTACACTGTACCTCTGCAAAACTGCTGGACTACAACATGGACGGTACAAGCAGGAAGGGGAAGAAATAAAGCAATACTTATATTGATATCCTTCCTATTTTGTACTTTGGAGAAAAAAAAAACTTATTTAACAGACCAACTATCAAAATGTACCCAACCACCCCCACCCCCTTGTAATATAACTGTGAGCAACTTCAGTGCAAGATCAATAAATTCATTCAATTCCACTACTTTTGTCTGCTGATATTTTGCTGATGGCCACCAGATGGCGGGCTTACTTTATTCTTCTCTCAAGCCCAGGGGAAATAAGACTCCAGCTTTCTGCGGATTAAAATGGGATCACTTGCGGTCTACAGAACAAGTAGCAACTACATTGATTCAACCATGTGTCACAAACACACTATATCTGAACATCTTATTGATATGAGCAACAGAAAAATTGCCACAGGGGCCAAAGTTGGACTAAAAATGCAATCAAGACCAAGACACAAGGAACGACATAATGCTGTAATCTTGAGCAAACCATAGTGCTGGAGAAACTCAGTGGGTCAGGTCGCATCTGTGGAAGGAATGGACAGGTGGTGTTTTGGGTCCAGACCCTTCTACAGTCTGATTGTAGTGGGGGAGATAAACGGAAACCGTTCCACCACCTTCAACGTGATCCCATCGCCAGTCACATCTTCCCATCCCCATCCCTTTCTGCGTTTCATAGAGGCCTCTCCCTCCGCAACTCCTTAGTTTGCTCATCCCTCCCTAGCCAACCTGCCCCTCCCCAGGAATTTTCCCTTGCAACCGCAGAAGATGTAACAACCATCCCTACACGTCCTCTCTCCCCTCCATCCAGGGACCCCGGCAGCCCTTCCAGTTGAGACAGAGGTTCCCTTGCACCTTCACAAACTACTACTGCATTCAGTGGTCCCAATGTGGCCTCCTTTACATTGGCGAGACCAAGCATAGACTAGGCAACATTCACCAAATAACCACATCCCTCCCTCCGGCTTTACATTTAATTCCTTCTCTTCTCTCCTTTTGTCGCCCTTTTGTCTTCTTTTTGCCTGCAGCCTTTGTAACTTATTCCACCTATCTGCCAATCCAACCCTCTTCACCTGCATCCACCTATCACTTACCAGACTTTGCCCTACTCCTACCTCTTTTTTTCCTCCTTTCTCCCTCCTACTCTATCTGAAGAAGGGTCCCAGCCCGAACGTCATCTGTCCATTCCCTCCACAGCTACTGCCTAACCCCTGCCTTCCTCCAGCGTCTTGTGATGATGAAAACAAATAATTTATTAAAGCTGAAATTTGCTGCATGATCACTCTCAGGCAAGTATAAGGTCTGAGGCATGGCCTCAGGTTGTGTCCAGTAAAACAGAAAATATAATGGTTGTATAATAGATAAATGAATTTATTGCTGGTTTATAACTTTTTCAGGCTATTTAAAAATGGTATATATTTTTAATTATGTGTTTATTTGTATTATTGTTTATCCAACAGTTTAATTCCTCTTCAAGTTTCCAGTGTGGCCATTTTTGTCCTATTTGGCTGCAGCGCTGCTCAATAAAAACTGCTTTCAGATTTACTTCATACACACAAGAAGCTGGCTAAGCAGAACTATGACAAGCAACGTGAGTTAACCTCCAGGAGGTTTTACTTTGCCCACTGAGGTGCTCCGCAGTTCAATTGCAACTAGAGTGTGGTGACTGGAAGGAGATTTCTTGGCAGCCCCATTCTTTTACAACTTTGTTTTCCTTTGTGAAGAAAGAAAATGGGAAGGTGACTAACTACACCTACACTGGGGTTTGCATTGTGTTGCATGCAAGAATGTTCACTTCTCAACGTGGAATATTTATCACAACCACATGCATAGAACGCAAGCTTTCCAAATGAGCAGAGGTAGAGCATCCAACCCCTTAACAGTGGTCCACTCTGTACAATGATAGCTGATCCTGCCCTTCAAACTGAATTTTACCATCAAATCGTCAAATGTCTTGATTGCCCTTCGTTTTGACATTTTTGTTGATCTCACCTTTTAATGTACTCACATCTGCAGGCCACTGGGTTTATGAATTCCCAAATATCTTTGGACCGTGATGAGCAGGAATTGTGCTGACACTATCTCTCAGTTCTAGGTTCTCCAGTCCAGTACTTACCTTCTTTCTTGGTATGTTGTGAGTACTTTAATATCAGGTTGCCCACCAGCAATAAAGTGCAACATTTACCTTTTAAAAAATGTGAATTGGAGGATGATGAGGCTCAAGGTTGTTCCTTTCTCGATTCCCAGCCCCTTACCCTGTCAGCCTGCACATTTTAATTTCATAAATCTTCCATTTTACTTTCTACCATACTTGCTAACAATTCATTCTGACACTATCAGGTTTTTGAGGTAACTACAAATTTGCTTCTTTAATTGTGAGTGTTTAGTGTTGTTCAATAGCAATAGTTTCCACTGTTTTAAATCACACCACTATTCCACTCCTCCCTCCAAACCCTCTGATTCTCGGACTGATTGTGCTTTGTGTAAGCTCATATGTGATGACAGGTTTAAATCCACAATTTATTGTCAGGCATTGATGGTAAATATTGCCTTCTAGAATAATGGGATAATAACTCTGCCAACAGTATAACATGGATTATTTAAAATCTATTACTCATCCATTTCTCTGGACCAGAGGAAATGAAGATTGGGAGATATACTTCATGGTAAGACAAGCCTTTTACATTCAAACTCAAAATCACACTCTCTATTGTGAGTTTAGTCTGCTTTACATTGAGTGGAATATTATGGCCGCAGTGAGAACTTAGATCACAGTGAGATCTCTAATGACTCAGATTGAAGTGAGGAATCTCGTCTTTGGGGAAGAGCAACACGAAATGTATTCATGCATTCCAGCCCAAGCCTCTGCCTCTTTACATTGATTGATTTTTGGTTTCCGATCGACCGCACCGACTTCATATATTTACTATTCTCATGCAATACAAAACTTGAACTTCCTACACTTACATTCTCTCCGTGCCTATATTACTTTCCTCATTATCTCCCCTTTTGGCTTTTTGTACTCAACGCAGTACTCAATTGAATTGTTTACATGGCATGAATCGTACATGCTTTTTATTTGTTTCATTGTATTCTCCATCTATTTTGTTATCCAGGGACTTCTGGACATCTGGCTGTAGTTTCCCAACTTTCCTCCTTGTGGGAATGTACCTAACCCGTATTTGTAATATCTCTTCAAATATCTCCCATTGTTCTATTATAACTTTCCCTGCAAATTTAGTTCGACTTTAACCTGGCCAAATCATTTAACATTCCATTAAAGTTGCTCTTCAATTAATACCCTCTTCTTTAGATTGTCCTTACCCCTGATAATGCAGCATTCTTAGCTGTTCCCCAAGTATTCACCACTGAAATATGGTCAATTGCACCACTTCATGCACAGAACAAGTTCAAACAACGACTCCTTCCTCTCTACCTATCCATCATTCTTCCACATCCCTGAAATGTCCCTGGAAATTAGTCTCTCTGTCCCATTATTTGGTTACATTTGAACCATCTCCAGTAATGTGAGGACACTTGTATTACTTGCGATCTGCAACCCACTTGCTTTTGTGATGTTGGAGAAACCAGAGCACAGGTGGAAGCACACGCAGTCACAAGGAGAATGTACAAACTACATGCACACAGCACTATTAGTTAGGATTTTACTGGAGATCAGGATCAAATCTGTTTGACTGGAGGTGTGGCATAACGATCTATTAGCTGTGCCACTGAGCTAAATCCTGACATTTATTGAGCCACATTTTGGTTATTGAGATTATATTATGGCTACGCATCCATCTTGTTCATCACACTGCATTGACACATATGGATTCTAAACCTGACATTGTTTTTCACACATTTTCACTTAGTTTACATCCAACCAAAGTTTCCTACACTAGTGATGTTGCTGCCCTGACTCCTTTGTCCACCATTGTGTGTTTGATTCCCCATGGCAGATGCCCATCCAATTTAAATCCTCTCCAACTATATTTATGAACTGCCCCATGAGAAAATCCCCTCCCCCCCCCCCCCCCCCCCCCCGTCCTCGTGGAGATGAATCCAATCTCCTCCTCTGTAGGAGTTCAGTGGACCAGTTAGGCTTTTCCAACAGTCCGTTAGTTTCATGGAAACCAGCACCACGACTTTAAAAAAAAACAGAATAATTTTATTGCTTGAATTTAACTTCCCAGCCATCATGGGGATTCCAAATTTCATTTCTGCGAAGTATCATACACGTATCATGGTTTCATAGTATATGAGGTGTTACATTTCAAAATATTTCCCACCTAGAAATCTTATTGGAGGACCTCAATCCCTGTCCTACCAATGTTGCTGGAACCAATGTTCCCATTTTTTTCCAGTTCACTCCCATCCTCTATTGAATTATCTCGTCCCTCTCTGTGATGACCTTTATTTGGCCTCGAGGAGGGAATGCATCTTGAGCGATTCAGGTTGACTGTTGCAGAAATGTTTGGAGTATGATTATGCAGTGTCTCATGTCACCCTGTTGTTGCCTTGATGTCTTCCTGCTGCAGGAATATATGATCTCGGAAATCCTGTCTTCTCAGTGCAGTGTCTCCAGCTGGTCCTCATTCTCGGAAATCCATCAGCTGCAGATACCCTGTATCTGGTCCCTCAGAGTGTGAGAAACATCCTGAGATTCCCACATGCACAGAAACTGTGGGCTGTGGGTTTCCACTGCCTGTCCAACATCTACAACACCTTGTGTTTCTCCTCTATTCCATTTATCGATATATTTATTGCTAATGTGGTCTTTATTGGATTATTTTTATTCTGTTTCTCTTTCTTACTTTACTTTCACAGTTTAAGCTATGTTTAATCAGAGTGTTTAAATTACTATTTTCTATTAAAAATAGACTTGGACAGTTTTAAAGGACATTGCAATTCCTAATAAATGTAATTAATTGTATTTAAACCATGTCCTAATTTGGAAACCCAACTGCTGCTTAAAAGCCAACCAGGTCCAGCGTTCCTGTGCAGTCACCCCAATTTTTTCTGACTTGTTTTTTGAACATCATAGTGCTGAAGAATACTGTTCTGCCATTGAGTTTTCAGGTAAGCAAAGACCCTGAGCTTGCAGCTGGGATTTATGCTTTGTTGGTCCGTTCTGACTACACTTGGTGTGTTCTGTGTGCGGCTGGTCCTTCCTGTAAATTAAATGATGTTTCCATGTGGGAGAGATCAAAGCTGGCCACACAAAAAATAGCCATTATTACATTCATATGTATATTTTTGGAGAATTATTTCCTGCAAAGAATTTTTATTTTTTTATAATACAATACTCCAAGGATACATAATATATATGTATATATGTATATATATATAGTGGAAGGTACATAACATGACAGAAATATAATATAACATGACAGATACAAAGTTGGCTTATTCAGTTGGATGAGCAGGCTCGTGAAGAATTAGCATTGGCATTGTGCAGGAGCGCCAAGTATCCTGTCTCTTTGGTCAGTTCAGCTTTGCTCCACATTCCAAGTAGATTTAAGAACATTGTCACATTAATGACGAGGTTATAAGAATGTTTTTATCTCAGCACTTTTACGAGATGGAGCGTAGTAATAAAACAATATGTAGGATGCGGTCATCAGTTTTAATTGAAAAAGTTAAATTGTGAAAGAGTATTAGAGTAGGTTTCTTCTATGTTTCTTTGTATTAGTTGATATCCACCACCCCTCCCCAACAGTTTTACATGGTTTGGTGTGCTTCTGTAATCGTCTCTGTTGTGAATATATGTGGCAGTGAAATAATCTCTTGGTGCTTGGCTTTCCCCTGTAGACCATGTAACCTGTATGTTTCTCCTTATTGGCTCTGTGTGAACGCAGTACCTGATGAGTTCGTATCTAGTCCTGAAATGGCATTGCAGTTTGTGTAATTTGATGATTCTAAACGCAGATCCTCTGAAAGAATTATAAATATTGCAGAACTGCTGAAATCTAATGGAACAAATATGAAGAGATGGCATTTATGTGTTGGCATGAGCCATATCACCGATTTGATACTTTTAGCCAGGTTACTGCAAAGGAAATGAAGAGACTGTTGGCTTATACTTTCTTATTTATCTTGCAGTTGTCATTTAGTTTCCTGAAATTCTTCTTGGGAAATCTTTTGGGATCACAGATGTCTTGGTTATGTGAGTCATAGAGTGGACATACATTGTGGAAACAGGCCCTTTGGCCCAACTTGCTCACGCCGACCAACATGTCCCATCCACACTGGACCCACCTGCCTGTGTTTGGCCCACATCTCTCTAAACCTCTCCTATCCATGTACCTGTCTAATTGTTATTTAAACGTTGCAATAGTCCCAGCCTCAACTACCCCTCTGGCCGCTCGTTCCATATGCTCATCACCCTATGTGTGAAAAAGGTATCTCACAGATTCCTATTAAATCTTTCTCCCTTCCCATTAAACCTATGTCCTCTGGTTCTCGATTCCCCTACTCTGGGCAAGAGACTATGTGCATCTACACGATCTACTCCTCCCATTACTTTATAAGATCACCCTTCATCCTCCTACGCTCTAGGAATAGAGTCCCATCCTAAATCTTTTCCAAAAGCTCAGACCCTTGAGTCCTGGCAACATCCTCGTAAATCTTCTCTGTAGCCTTTCCATCTTGACAACATCTTTCCTGTAATATGGCGCCCAGAACAGAACATAATACTCTAAATACGACCTCACCAACATCTTATATAACTGCCACATGACCTCCAAACCTCTATACTCAATACTCTGACTGACGAAGAACCAATGTGCCAAAAGCCCTTTTGACCACCCTAACTACCTGTAATGCCACCTTCAAGGAACTGTGTACCTGCACTCCTAGATCCCTCTGCTCTATCATACTTCCCAGAGCTCTACCATTCACATCGCATGAGTTGTCCAAGGAATTGCCTTTCCGAGGAATCTGGGAACATGATTGAAATAAATACCATTTAACTGACAGTGTTTTTATTCAACATCCCTGGTTGAGGACTTGCTGTTGTGGTTAAAGATAGCTAGATACTGGTGAGATAGGTGAGATTATACAGATATGAAACCACCAGTCTTTTGTGCGAACTAAGTGTATCATGGGGATGTTCTCGTTTAATAAATATTTAACATTTTTTTATTTAATAATATATTTTCAGCCTTGGCGTCCATGGGGAATGGGTTGGGGGGTGGTACATGAGTATGCTGGTTTCATGAAAATTATTCAAAAAAGTATGACTATATATCACACACTAATATTCTATGCATAAACCTGGAAATAAATTGTCAATATACAGGCGACTCTTGCATTACGGGAGCGGCCAGGGGGTGCATTCCTTCAGAACGACCTGTAAAGCAATTTTTTTTTCACATATATTTCATCAGTGTGAATTTTTATTCCATATTCCAAATTTTTTCCTAGTGATTTGTGAATTCTCGAAGGGCAAGATACTGTTACCTGAACGGCCATAATGCGGGGTTTGCCTGTGTATGCTATCTCCTTACGCTTTAAACCACAATGATTTGCACTGCAATTCGACATGAAATCACTTAATATCCTTAGAATATTTTAGCTGATTGAATAAATATTAGATAAACGAGACATTTCTGTAATTCATATTTTCACTGCAGAGGAAAAGTCAAGCACTTTGTATCTCTTATCTTAAGTTAGTTTTGGAAAAATGTTCTATTTATTCATTCCCTCCCTTTCATATGTTCAACTAATTTAATTATTTCTGACACCTTGCTTTGCACCACTGTACCAGATGAAGCTTCTGATTATCTGCTAAACCTGTGATGTTATCACCTCCTGGCAGTACAACTAAATTGGGAAATGAAATGGAACAAAAAGCTACTGGCAAAATAGATGATTTTTTTAAATATGTGATATTACTGCCCTCACACTTCTCGTATGTGTCACTCCATTTCCAATATTTTTTGTATTTAACAATAGTAAGTTGAGAATTTTGGGCATTTGAATATATGATATGAACTGTTACGGGCTCAGATTTTCCTCTGGTTTTATTTCATATATCATCAAATGAATCCGTCACAGTATTTTGTAAAGAAATATGGCTCATTCCTGAATGTTGGACAGGTGTTTCCATGTAAGTAGTCCCCCTGAGCCAGCGTTTATTGTAGAGTTTATCGCCAGCTCTCCAGCCATTGCATGGGGGGGGGGAGGGGTTAATTTAATGCCGCTTCCCTTCCTGCCCTACACGTGTCTTCAAACCTTTGGCAACATACAGACAGTACAGACAGACTTGTCACTGTTGAGCAGCTGTTTCTCTAGTTAGTGCCCTACACCACACCTCTGGCCCAATCTCTCAGTGATCCGCTCCAAGGACAGTTACATGAAGGATGTAGCCCATTGCAGGTTCTTCATTGGTCTTAGATTGTAGGTTGGCATATTAGTCCCTGAGCAACAGCCAACTATATCCTTTACATGTGTCAACGATCAGCATATTTGCTGTCTCTTTGTTCCCACTTCAGATGTGACCTTTGATTTCTTGATAAGAATTATGAAATATTTTCACGTCATATCACTTTTAGTGATAATAAACTCGGACCCACAGTTTTTCCTCCTCTCACTCTACCCGTAGCTCTCTCACTTTCATTGAACAGTCTGAAGAAGGGTCTCGACCGGAAATGTCACCCATTCCTTTTCTCCACAGATGCTGCCCATCCTGCTGAGTTTCTCCAGCATTTTGTGTCTATTTGTGGCTGTCTCTCTTTCCACTTCTAACCCTAAACATTGCTATGATCCTGAACCCTTAAAATCCCAGTCATCAATATTGCACACCCCATTCTTCCCCATTCATTAAACTTGAAAAGGTGAAAAAGCGATTTACGAGGATTACCAGTTCTGGTTTGTGTTATGAGAGGCTGGAAAGGCTGTTCCATGGGAGCATAGTTTGTTTGTTTGCTGGGAGCATAGGAAGCTAAGAGGTGACCTTGGAGGTAGATAAAGTATTGAGGGTAGATAAGGTGGATGGTCATAGTCTTTGACCCAGGGTAGGGAACACAAGAACAAGAACAAGAGAGCATGGGTTTAATGTGAGAGGGGAAAGATTTAAAATGGATCTGAGAGGCAACTTTTCCATAAGGAGATGCAGACATGGAATGAGCTGTCAAAGGAAATGGTAGAAGCGGGTAGAATGAGCTGCCAAAGAAAATGAATGATCTATGACTACGACTTTCTTCTTCGCATAAGTAGGCAACATCACATTTGTTTTCCCTTTCCTGCACATCCTTTCCCCTGGTTGTTTTTCCTTGATCCCAACTTCCCTCGTCAGCTGTAATTCTCCCATCATCACACCCCGTCGGGCCATTCTTGACACCTTTAGCTGGGAGGGGTGAGGACAGAAGGGAAGAGTGGGGGCAAGAGGAGCATAGAGTGGCTGAGGGCCTGAACAGACTTGAAACCAGAGCCACCAATCCCAGGATGGCACTAACTGGGTGGCACTGCCTGGTGCAGGTTTGGAAAAAAGGAGTGGTCCTGGGAAGTGCTGTACTCAACTCAAATCAAATTTGAGTTTAGTTTATTGTCACTTGTACCAAGGTGCAGTGAAAAGCTTTTGTTACAGTCAGCGGAAAGACAATACATGATTACAATCTAGCCAACAACAGTGTACATGATAAATGGAATAATGTGAAAAATATTTAGTGCAAGATAAAGTCCAGTAGAGTCTGATCAAAGATAGTCCAAGGGTCTCTAATGAGGTAGATAGTAGCATGGGATTGCTCTCTGGTTCTGGTAGGATGGTTCAGTTGCCTGATAACAGCTGGGAAGAAACTGTCCCTGAATCTGGAGGTGTGCATTTTCATACTTCTGCACCTTTTGCCTAATGGGAAACTTGGTGGTTAGAGTGGAATCTCTTAAAAGCATTAAGCTGGAGCAGATTAGCTCGTGGAACCATGAAATTAAATTTACTGGAGAAAATTGTACATTTCTCTGACAGCTCTCAAGAATGGGAATCTGGAGGTGGAAGATTTTAAAAGCTCAGTGGCATGATGGGGAACCAGGAGAGGGACCAGTGGAAAACTCACAAAATGAAGCACAGCAAGGGGTGACTAGGATGCCAGGGACAAAGTTTTAGCTAGTTTGACTGAATTAATCTATGACTGGAGACTTGGAGAGGAGAATAAGAGCTGTTCAATCTGCCATCACATTTCATAAAATGGACAATTCAAATAAACACGAAAAAACATTTCTGCTTGGGTATTGTCAAGTGGAGAAACTGAAATCAAATATCAAAGCCAACATTAGATGCTTGAAACACAGGTTAGAAAAGGAAAATGGTGGAAATACTCAGCAGGCCGGGCAATATCTGTGGGAGTGGACAAAGTGGACCCAGCGTGGGGGCACCGCCAGGGGGAGGAGGTAGGGGGGAGGGGGGAGGGGGGAAGAACAAAGGGGGAACTGGCATTGGGGGGGGGGTATCTGTAACTTTGTAACCTCCCTATGTGGGTGGTTATTTGTGTACCTTGGCAAGGTACGCAAGCAAATAATTTCACTGTGATTTGTCACATGTGAAAATAAAGTATTCAATTCAATTCAGTACTGGATAGGTAGAATAATGTATAAATATGAGAAACACGCTGCGGTATCCTGACCGATGTGTGGCCCAGATGGACCTAATCTATGAATTTAGACCACTGAAAAAACAGTGATATGATTCCAAGTCACAATAGGGAGCAACGTGCAGGTGGTGGTGTTTCCATATGCTTACTGCCCTTGTCCTTAGTGGTAGAATTGTTTGGGAGGTTCAAGTAACTACAGGTGTGCATTTTGTAAATGGTGTACACTGCTAGCATAGTTTGCCAGTGGTGGTTGTAATGCCAATCAATCCAGCTGCGTTGGCCCGGATGGTGTTGTTGGAGCTGTACTCATCTAGGTGGGTGGAGGCTACTCTACAATGCTGCCAAACTGTACATGATAGTCTTAGCCATACTTTTCCATGCTTAGGGCAAGTCTGCTTGAGTTCCTGGTTAATGGAACCTCCCACAGATTCTAATGTTGGAGGGCTCAATGATGGTAATGATGTGAATCTAAGGAGTCAGTGGTAAGGCTTGCTCTTGTTGGAGATTGTCATTGCCTAACACTCTTGTGGCACAGTTGTTACATAGCATTTGTACAAGTGTTGAGATATCTTCTGGAAACCAACACCACCACCAGAAAGCTACATTGGCACAAAAGGGTTCAAAAATTATTCAAATCTAGATGCAACAGGAATGTCGTAGTGGGTTATGTTAACTTCCCCAATATTAACTGTCTCGGGGACATTGTCCTGTCACCAATATCAGTGTACAAGGCTTGGGGGGGGGGGGAGCAGAATTTGTTAGGCAAATCCAAAAGACTTCCCTAAAACAGTATGTGAATAGTCCAACCCGAGGAAGGACCGTACTGGGCCTTGTTCTGGGAAACAAGCCTGGCCAGGTAACTGGTGTTTCAGTGGAAGAGCTTTCCGAGAACAATGATCACAACTCGGTAAGTTTTGAGATAGTCACGAATAAGGATAAGTCTGGATCTTCGGGGAAAGTACTAAATTGGGGTAAAACAGATTACAGCATTTTGAGGTTGGAGCCAGGGAGAGTAAATTGGGAGCGGTTGTTATTGGGTAAATCCACATCAGACGGAAGTCAGAGGCCAGTTGATCAGGGTTCAGGACCAGCATGCTCCTGTAAGAAGGAAAGAGATGAATGGCCAAGTAAGGTAACCTTGGATGACTAATGGGGTGTACACAAAAGGCTGGAGAAACTCAGCGGGTGCAGCAGCATCTAAGGGGCGAAGGAGATAGACGATGTTTCGGGTCGACACCCTTCTTCAGACTAATGACTAAAGGGGTTGTCATTTTGGTCAAAAAGAAAAAGAAAACATAGGTAAGAAAGATGCAACCGGACAGGGCCCTTGAAGAATATAACGCAGGCCAGAAAGAACTCGAGCGAACGATTAGAAGAGACAAAAGGACCATAAACTGTCACTAACGAGTTGGATTAAAGAAAATTCCAAGGCATTTTACATTAAAAACAAGAGGGTAATCAAGGAGAAGGTGAGACCACTCAAGAGTAAAAGAAGGAATTTATGCTTGGAGACAGAAGATGTAGTCGAGGTATTAATTGAGCCTTATCTACTGCTTTAGGTGCTCCTGATATGGCCTCCTTTACATCAGTGAGAACAAGCGTAGAGTCAGCGACTATGTCGCTGAACATTTGCCTGGGCCGGCTGGATATCCTGGTTGCTAACTATTTTATCTCCCCTTCACATTCCAATACCAACCTTTCTTTCTGGTGCTTCCTCCATTGCCAGAGTGAGGCCACAGACAAACAAAAGAAACATTCTACTTGAGTTGTTTACAAAGGAATGAACAGTGAATTCTCCAGTTTTAAGTAACAACATATCCTCCCCAACCCTCTTCGACCCCATCTCATATCTGTGTTCCACTGTCTCACCCAGATGCACACCCATTTCTCCCACTATCCTGTCCCCTTTCCCCTTCCCCCCTTTCTCGGCTTCACACGTCACTCTTTTTATCTAATTTAGTTTAGTTTATTGTCACGTGTACCGAGGTACAGTGAAAAGCTTATTAATTGCGTGTTATCCAGTCAGCAGAAAGACTATACATGATTACAATTAAGCCTTCCACAGTGTACAGATGGAGGATAAAGGGAATACTGTTTAGTGCACGTTAACTTTCATACAGCCCTTTGTCTTATTTTTATCTTTTTATCTCCGGTCATTGTCCACCCATCTGCCAAGCTTTCACCCCCCCCCCCCCCCCCCCACCTCTTTTGCAGATTTCTCCCATCTACACCAATTAGTCTGAAGAAGGGTCCTGACTTGAAAAATCATCTATCCCGAGATGGATGGTAACCCGCAGAGTTACTCCGCACTATGTCGTTCTTTTTAATAAACCAGCATCTTGTGTTTAATAAATGAGTACCTTGCATCAATTGAATGGCGGTGCAGGCTCGAAGGGCCGAATGGCCTACTCCTGCACCTATTTTTCTATGTTTCTATCAAGGAAAGGACGTAGATGACAGTGCGGTCAGTATGGGAAATATTGATAAGTTAGGGAACTATGGAATCAAGAAGGCGGTGGTATTGGGGCTCTTGTAGAGCGTTAAGGTGGATAAATCCTCAGGATCTGATGGGATTTATCCCAGATTATTAAGAGAGTCAAGAAAGAAGATTACAGGGGCCTTGACAAATATCTCTGTATCTTCTATAGTCACAGATAAGGTCTCAGATAACTCACTAGTAGCCAATATTGTTACATTGTCTAAGAAGGGAAGTAGAGATAATCCAGGAAGTTATAGGCCAATGGGCCTCAAGTCAGTGGTTGGGAAGCGATTGGAGAGGATTGTTTGGGATAGGATTTACTCTCATTTGAAAAACAATGGGCTAAATAAGGACATAGCTTTGACTTTGTCCGCTTCAAGTCATGTAATCAGAAATTTATTTTCAAGGAGATGATGAAACTAATTGATAAGTGTAGGACAGTGGCTGTTGTCTACATTGAGTTTAGTAAGAATAGAATTTGATAATACCTTAATGGTGGCTGTTCCAGAAGATTACGATGCATGGGATACACTGTGACTTGGTTGTCTTGTTTCAGAAATCACTTACTGATACAGAGGCTTGTGGTAGAAGATTGTTATTCCGGCTGAAGGTCTGTGAACAGTGGAGTTCTGCAGGATCTATGCTGGGACATCTGTGCTTATAATATATATATATAAACAACTTGGAAGTAAGTGTAGCTGGGTCGATTAGTAAATTTGCAGACAAATTCAAAATTGGTGGAGTTGCGGACAGTGAGGAAGATAGACAGAGGGATATAGATCATCTGGAGAAAAAGACAGAGAAATGACAGATGGAATATAATCTGAGCAAATGTGTGGTGTTGCACTTTGGGAAATGTAACGTAAGTGGAGTGTTAATGGCAAGATGCCCAAAGGATATTTGGGGTTCAAGTTCATACCTAACATAAATGCGACGACACAAGTAGATAGGGTGGTAAAGAAGGGGTATGGTATGCTGGACTTCATTGATTGAGGCATTGACTATAAGCATCAGGAAGGCATGTTGCAGCTATAAAGGAATTTGTCTCAGGTCAAATGTCAAAGACAAGAGGACATCAGGACTTTAAGGTGAGATGGACAAAGTTTAAAGAAGAAGTGCAGAGTGAGTTTTTTACATGAAGAGTAGTTGGTGCCCGAAATGCACTGCCAGGGGTAGTAGTGGAGACAGATACAATGTTGGTATTTAAGAGGCTTTTGGTTAAGTACAATGGGTATGCGGGGAATGGAGAGATTTGGATCACTTGCAGGCTGAGGAGATTAGTTTAACTTAGCATTAAGTTTGGCTCAGACATTGTGGGCTAAATGGTCTATTCCTGTGCTGTACATGTTCTGTGTTCTATATATAAGATAGGTCTACAAAATAGGTAAGTTGGGGTAGTTCAATTTAACATAAATACATTTTAGTTGCAAGTATGCACTTTGTGGAAAGGTTCCAGAAGAATATTTGTGAACAGAAATCTCAAGAGTTAAAGTACACAAATCCCCATTTAAGAATATGCCAAAATCTTTAAAGAAAGACATAGTAAAGATGAGTTGGAAAATAAGTGCTTGGACCATAACATTTTTGCTGATCACTTTGCCCCCATAATCCTCCCTCTATTCCCCTGCCCATTATAAAACAATAGTGCGCAAAATATGTTCTTTTGACTGTCGCTATAAGACAAGATTTAAGCTACTGGGACTCTTTAATGGAGGCTTTAATGGAATTTCTTTGACCTGTGTGGCATTTTATGTGTAGGCCTTCATTATATTTACATTCCAGTGATGCTTGAGATTCCTCCATGGGGGAAGGTGCAGTAAATAGAGTCATCAATTCAAAATGATCACGAAAAGGTTGAGGAAAAGAGTCAGGAGAGAATTCTTTGCACATATTTTTGTTGAGGCTTGGAATACTCCACAGAGTGTAGTTGTGACAGTGACCACAACTTTGAGGGGATAGATGAGCAACTGAAGGAAATGTGGCATCATGAGAGAATGGGACTGTGCATTTAGTTTGGATTACACCAACAAAAAGCCAACACTGTTGACTAAATGGCATCTTTTGGTGTTGCGGTCTATCGCGACTGAACGTGGAAATCCTCCTTAACTTGGTGAACACTTATTCTTCTTAACAAATAGATTTGGTGTAAGAGTTTGCATCTCAAACCACGCTTTCTTGGATGCTTTGCGTTATAGAGATACCCACCCCAGGTGGTGCACCATTATGGTTGCGAATAGTGTGTTCTGTTCTAATTCTGATTGAGGTGTATGCCTGCCTTCATTGTATTTGGGATTCCTCAAAATAGACATATATACCTGTTGTTTTCCAGCAACCAAGTTCCCAATGCACCTGAATGCTGTAACTTTAACAGTCTGACCATTATGATCATATTGACCATTCAAGACGATTCCTGAGGTGCAGTTCACCCACAGACATTGAAAGTTATTTCTGAGTTTGGTAAGTTTAATGTACAGGTTATAAACCAGCTGCTATTAGTCAACATGACATTTTCCTTTGATTATTTTTCTTTACTGTGAAATGTAGTGCACTTTGAATAGATACAATCTCACCATCTCCGCTCACCTCAAATAAATGTCCACAGTACTGCACAATACTTTGTTCATGCCTAGAAAAAATGTCAGTTTGAGTTAGATGTTGGAACGTTCTGAGGCCCTTTGCTAATGTGGATGAGACTGGGCAAGCATCTGAGAAAGAAGAGAAAAAGTAAATGAGAACCGAGGGACTGGGAGTATCGAGGTGTGACGGTGGGAAAGTTTTGCCCTTTATTAAAACCTGTTAAAGACAGCAGTTTGAAGGAAAGGCAGCTGTGTGAACTTCATTATATTATCATTTCCTATCAGGAAATGTCAGTTCCACTAAATCTTCCCGCACAAAAGCAGCACCAGACCGGTAGTGCGCACCCTTTAATTCAGATTCTTCATCATTTACCCAAGGGATAATGCTTTTGTTTTAAATCACGCAACCAACATGCTGTTTTGCTGCTTATGCAGTGAGATTGCAAAGTGAAATTGCCCTTCTAAAGGAGGCCAGAAGCGAATGAACTTTTCTCTGCAATGATCCAAAAGTGAAATCATGAGAACACATTTACTTGAAATCAGGATGTCTGAGAATGTGTCCAAATTGCAAAATGTTGCTGATTGTTGAACTACAGCTTTTAGATTTAGTGCCTGCACTTCAACCCAGTCAGTCTCTCCCAATGTGTTCTCATTAATTTCTGTCAGATTTCTGTAAAGCAGTAAGATATTTGTAAAAGACAAACACAAAAAACTGGAATAACTCAGCGGGTCAGACAGCCTGACAGAAGGTCTGAATAAGGGTCTAGGCCTGAAACGTCACCTATTCCTTTTCTCCAGGGATGAGGTTTGACCCGCTGAGTTATTCCAGCTTTTTGTGTCTATCTTAGGTTTAAACCAGCATTTGTAGTTCTTTCCTACACAAGATGTTTATGTCTCTGTCACAGAGGCAGTGGAGGCCAATTCTCTGGATGTTTTCAAGAGAGAATTAGATATAACTCTTAGGGCTAACGGAATCAAGGATGTGGGGAGAAAGCACGAACAGGGTATTGATTTTAGATGATCAGTCATGATCATATTAAATGGCAGTGCTGATTCGAAGGGCCGAATGACGTACTCCTGCACCTATTTTCTATGTTTCTTTTTGTTTCTATGTAAATGTTCCTAACTTACTACCGAGGAGCTGGCCATGATAGTGTGGAATTACATGCAGCTGATTATACAATAGACATCCACCAGAGGGAGTTAAAAGCCTGCTCCTTGAGCATGAATAAGTATTCATTGGAGATACACACAAAATGCTGGAGTAACTCAGCGCGGACAGGCAGCATCTCTGGAGAGAAGGAATGGGTGACATCATCAGAGATGTTGCCTGTCCTGCTGAATTACTTCAACATTTTGCGTCTATCTTCGGTGTGAACCAGCATCTGCAGTTCCTTCGTACACAATAAGTATTCATGCTGGTTTATTTGTTAGGACAGGACTCAGCCACTTGGATTCTAGATATACGCTGAGAATATTATTTTTATCTCTGGTGGAATTGAGAAATTTGAAGTGGAAATTTGAAGACTCCAAATTCTGATTTGTAATCAGTCCACTCCTGTTTAGTATTCTGAAATCCATCCAGGTTGATTCTATGTTGTTGGAAAGAATTGCAGATGCTGGTTTAAAACGAAGATGGACACAAAATGCTGGAGTAACTCAGCGGGACAGGCAGCATGTGTCTCGAACCAAAACATCACCCATTACTTTGATCCATTCTCTGGTTGATGTTTTGGGTCGAGACCCTTGCTGCCTGTCCCGCTGAGTTACTTCGGCATTTTGTGTCTATCTTCAGGTTGATTCTACTAGAGTTAACATGTGTGCATCTTTCTAGCATCAAGGAAATCATTAATGTTATTTCCGTGGCCGCTCTGAGCAGCAAAAGCACTCTGCAAAAAAATGGTATAATTTAATGTAAAAAGGACTGCCAAGATTTAATTGGAAATTGGAGCTGAATCGAGAATTAAAATCTCATGACAGTCATGAGATCCTTTCATGGAATGTTTTTTTTTAAAGACTGAAGGGAGATGATGGGTTTTAGAGAAGGACTGAGCTACAACTGAGAATGGCAAGAAAAGGTTACTAAAAAGCAATGACACTACTTGAACTCAGGGTCGTCAACTGTGGGGTATTGGCAAGTGTTAGTAAATATAAGCCAGTAAACAGATCTGAATGAGTGAGCCGGATTAGGAAATGAGTGGCAGAGATGAGGTAGCAAGGAGAACCGTGCAATAACAGAGTCACGAGCTGACAATGACAACAGCAGAAGAGCTCTAGCAAGGTTGTAACCAATCAATGAACCGATCAATAGGCAGAATGGATTGATTTTTATAATGATCACAAAACAAGTTTTATAGTTCAATCCAGTTCTAATGCTTTGATGGGATTGTGAATCACTTGGTTCAAGCAAGACCTACTTAGTAGAGCAGCATGGTGGCGCAGCGGTAGAGTTACTGCCTTAAGGGCCTGTCACACTAGCGCGCGATTAGACGCGATAAGCGCGACCTACCGTGGTCGCTTTAGTCGTCCGGCCTCGCGTGACCCTGTCCCACTGCGATCGCCGGAGTCTGGTGGAGTTCCGCGGACTCGTGTGGAGCTGGTGTCGACATCGCGCGTAGTGTCCAAAAACCGACACTGCTTAAAAATTACGCGCGGCAAAATCCTGTCGCGCGGAACGTGATGACATTTTGACGTTGTGCGTCTTCAGCGTGGCGTTGCGTGATGACGTCACTGCCCGACGTCGTGCAACGCGCATGCTCATGCGCATCGTCACGTGATGAAAAATAACGTCCTTCCTTCGGACGTCGCGCGTGTAATCGCGCGCTAGTGTGACAGGCCCTTCACTCGCACCGGGATCGCCTGACCCCCACGCGACCCCCGCGTCCGAATTTGTCGCGCTTATCGCGTCTAATCGCGCGCTAGTGTGACAGGCCCTTTACAGTGCCAGAGACCCAGGTTCGACATTGACTACGGCTGCTGTCTGTATGAAGTTTGTACGTTCTCCCTGTGACTGTGTGGGTTTGCTCCGAGATCTTCGGTTTGCTCCCACACTCCAAACAAGTACAGGTTTGCAGGTTAATTGACTTGGTATGTAAAATTGTCCCGAAAGTGTGTAGGATAGTGTTAATGTGCGGGGACCGCTGGTCGGTGCGGACTCGGTGGGCTGAAGTACCTGTTTCCGCGCTGTATCTCTAAACTAAACTAAATAAAATAAACTAGTTGGGAGAGATTTCTATGAAAGAAAATGGCTTTTGCCAACCGATCTCCAGCATGATAAAATTGTGGTTCATTCAACACTTATAAAGAATATATATTTATAAAGAATATATTCAAGAAATCCAGTGCATTCACCGCACATGTTACTTTACATTGATTGTGCCATCAAACCAATACAAACTCTTACAGAGCATCAATGTTACCTCTTTAAACACCTGTGAAATATTTCACAATCTGTTGCACAGGCCTGAGCCCCTCAGTTTGCAATGGTGCCTAGATCTCAGACTGGTTTTCCCTATATACACATTGCAGTGGTTGCGTTGAGCTTCAGTATATAATACTGTACCCTCTCATGTGCCAGGCAACAGCATTCACTTACAGACATCTCATTAAGATAGAGAGCTGCAAGTTTTAGGCCGTTCGGGTCAAACCTTGGCAGGAACTGTTGCAACGATTTCCACAAGACACCGTTGCACGATACATAGATAAAAGGTGCAGGAGTAGGCCGTTCAACCCCGAGCCAGCAACGCCGTTCAATGTGATCATGGCTGATCATCCACAATCAGTACCCTGTTCCTGCCTTCGCTAGAATTTAGAAGATTGAGGGGGGATCTTATAGAAACTTACAAAATTCTTAAGGGGTTGGACAGGCTAGATGCAGGAAGATTGTTCCCGATGTTGGGGAGGCCCAAAACAGGGGGTCACAGTTTAAGGATAAGGGGAATTCCTTTAGGACCAAGATGAGGAAAACATTTTTCACACAGAGAGTGGTGAGTCTCTGGAATTCTCTGCCACAGAAGGTAGTTGAGGCCAGTTCATTGGCTATATTCAAGAGGGAGTTGGATGTGGCTCTTGTGGCTAAAGGGATCAGGGGGTATGGAGAAAACGCAGGTACGGGATACTGAGTTGAATGATCAGCCATGATCATATTGAATGGCGGTGCAGGCTCGAAGGGCCGAAATGGCCTACTCCTGCACCTATTTTCTATGTTTCGATGTTTCCCCGTACCCCTCGATTCTGCTAGCCCTAAGAGTTCTATCTAACTCTCTTTTGAATGCATCCAGTGAATCGGCTTCCATTGCCTTCTGAGGCAGAGAATTTCACAAATTCACAACTCTATGTGTGAAAAAGTTTTTCCTCACCAGGCTGAAAGCCAAGGCAGTGGAGAACTCTGGATTTTCAACTGATTTTACGAGGCTCCATGCCAAGAACTCTCATTTGCGTTAAGATGGATAAGTCGTATAAAGTGGATAAGATGAATCGTTTGGAAAACCTGTGGATAATATTCTAAGAGTAGGAACAGTTAGAGAAGCTGTCGCTTAATTTGTTCTGCACAAGTTTAGTTGTCTGAGAGTGTATCAACTTGGGCAGTTCCAATGGAATGAAAAATAGAGACGGATTTGAAGAGGATAGTGTAATGACAGAGAAGTAGATATAATTGAGGAAGAATGGTGCAATATTTTCACTTAAATACGTTCGATTGGTTTGATGTTTTGATATGAGTGGAAATTTGAAGTGATTCAAATGTGGAGAAGTGGATGAATTTTGACACGTAAATGTGTTCATTGACGGTGTGGAGAAGGAGTTTACGGAATCGATTAGCTTAGATGGGTCAGAATGACTATTTTTGTTTTCAATGATAAATCTGGAGTATTCAGGCAAGATAACTTTCATGTGGTTCACTCACAATTAGTAATGGGAGGACATCATGTTCCATTTCCTTGGTTATCCCTAATTGTAATTCCTGCATAGTGCTGACAAACATGCCCATGGTAGGAATGGTAAACGTGTTGGTAACTTTTATTTAGCTGCAGTTGGAGTATTGCAAATTATTCTGGGATCTGTAATTATTAAAAGATTATTGATGAGCTAGCAAAATGCAATATACAACTGCCAGAATTGAGAGATCACATCTGTCAGAAAACGTTAACTAGGCTGGGCTCTTCCCCAAAGACGAGAAGATTAAGGGATAATTGATAATTTTCCAGATTTTGCAATTTTGATATGAGTTGGAGAAGAAGGTAGGAGAGAATGGTACTGAAGCATAGCATAAATTGTTGATCACCAATAAACCCAAAAGGAAGTGCAGAAGAAAGTTGTTTGCTCAAAAAATGATGATATAAACTAATCTGCTATCACATGGATTGGTTATTGCAAACAGCATGGATGCATGCAAGAGAAAGTTATGTATGGAATAATATGTTGAGCAGGTTAGATTAGGAGCTGGCAGGAGGTTTGTGTTTATCATTCCACCCTGACCTGGTGAGATGTTAGTTTATTGCCGACTGCTTGGGGGTTGGCATTGGATAGGGTGTACACAAGGGCAGTTGACTGCAATTATATGATGTCTTCCATAGGAAGAATAGTTGCAATGTATCAGGATCCCCTCAAGCAGGCTCCTTTCTTCTACGATATTCCCATTGTAAAAATACTAAATGTAACATTACACAAGCTCAAGGCAAGGAATTTCAATCCATGTATAACCCAGCAGCTAAATTCTTGGGATAATACAGATTATAATGATAATTGAGTTACATATGCTGAAACAGTCAAGGGAATTTGACACTTGGAATAAATATTGATTGGGATCACACTCCATTCATATGTGATAATTTCTCTATCAACTTTTCTATCTTTGGTACATTTCTACTGGTTACATTTCATGTGCAGGCTGATGCCGACACAAGGAACTGCAGATGCTGTGAGAAGGATAAAAGAATGTGAGATGTGCTGGAGGAAGGAACATAGGGGGAGGGGGGGGGGAGGAGGGGGAAGGGAGAAATGGGTGTACATCCAAGTGGGCCACAGGAAAGAGAGGAGGAACAAAGGGTTAGTGGGAAGGAGGGTGGAAGTGTTTGCAGGTTAGTTACCACTGGTCACAGACCTCCAGTTAGAGATCAACCTTCCAGTACCACACTCTGAGTCCTACTACCAATTTTGGATCCAATTGGCTAGTTCACCCTGGATTCCTTGTGATCTAACCTTCTGGACTATCCTACCATGTGGAACCTTGTCAAAGGCCTTGCTAGAGCCCATAATGTAGGTATGTTACAAAACTTACCTTGAGCGGCGCTGCAGTTCTGCCATTCCCCGTGTGCGCGACTTTGGCGCCTTTCAGAGGGAGGCGGGTTTAAAGTGCTGTTTTTCTCCAGACAGTTCAAATCAATCAATCTCAGGGGATTTTGTTGCTGAAGAGAAATCGCTCCGGCATTTGTTTTATGGAGGTATTTTTAAACTACGCTAGATCATTTATTAGCTAGAGTAATTTAAAAATCATCTTCTAAAGCCGTGAGCGCCGACAACGGGAAGGATTTTACGTAGGGGATAAAAGAAGGTACACAGATTATTTTTACATTAAAAAGTGCTTCTTAGGAAGCCTTTAATCAAATTTTCATGTTGCGAAAAGGGGACAAAAAATATATACGGACTGGCAGTATTTTTCCTGACGGGTTAAATTCACCGCAACACGCAACGTTCCAATCCACCGTGTTCCACTTAAAGACACTTGCAAGTTGATTTAAATGACCATTAATTTACAGGAATCAAACACTAAATTTCTTCCATTTGGCCCATAAATTCATGAAAATTAGATTTAAAAATCATGTTATATTGTGAATTATTGTGTGAATGGTATTTGGACACTTAGGCAATTAAAACATGTTTATCTGTTCTTAAGAAATGGATAGATGTTTAGATCTAGTAATTGAATTTTGTAATTAGCTACAATTAGGTAACTAACTAATTATATGCTTTAATTTCAGGCCATCGAAGTAAGATTGTTTCATATTTGTTTCAGAATGCTTCAATCTATAATAACTGAAAATTCCATTGCATTCTCTTAATTTTTAAGAAAGTCATGGGCTTTTGACTGTCCAAGATCACAGCTTTTGAGTTAAATCAATGGAAAGGCAGTGGGGAACAAGATGCTAATTTCCGAGTATGAAAATGGCCATAACTTTTTTAATACTGAAGATATTAAAGTGAATTAGGTGTCAAATTAAACTTCTTTTTATGCTTTATCTGATGGGATAAATTGCAGCCTTGATTTTTAAAATCTCAAAATTTTGTAACATTGCTACATAATGTCCACCACCCTGCCCTTATCAATTGTCTTTGAGACCTCTAAATAAACTTTATCAAATTTCTGAAGAAGGCTATCGACCCAAAAGGTCACCTACAGTATTCCTTTTGGCAGGCCGACCCCCTGAGTTACTCCAGCTTTTTGTGTCTATCCTTAAATTTGTGAGACATGATTTCCCACGCACAAAGCTGTGCAAACAATCCTAATCAGTACATCGCAGTGTACCAGGCCCAAACATCTTCAGCTGCTTCATCAATGACTTTCCTTCCCTCAGGTCAGCAGTGAGTATGTTGAATTGCACAATGTTAATTCCATTCGTAATTATTCACCAAATGAAGCAGTCCGCACCCACATGGAGTAATATGTAGGCAGATTCAGGTGTGGGCTTACAAGTGGCAACAACCAACTCCATAAGAGATTTATTTATTGGAATTGCAAATAATTTCATTGCATTGAGTCTTCTTCATGGGTGGTCTCAAGAAATTTACATGTATGTAAAAACTTTTGACGCTACATTGGTATATCTGGTGCAGGAGCAGCCATATCTCCTTGCCAATGGCAGTGCCTGCCCAGCTTTGGTTTTATACCGTTGAATGGACAAAATAGTCATCAAGATGTTTCTGTAGTGAGGTTACATAAGCTCTGGATGATAGTTACTCATGAGGTATTATGGACCCCACTCCAGGAAAGCACTAGCATGCTTTCACTGCATGATAGCTTCAAGAACTTTTTAATACTTTTTCAATGTACTTAAGAACTCCTCAAATTGATATTGATTTCTTAAAAAGTAAAATTAGTTAAAAGCAACTTGAAACACAAAAGTAAAAACATCAAAAATGTAAAATGAGCAAGGCACCTGTCTTTTCCCCATTTATTATCCCCTCTCTCATTTCGCTTTTAGAAGGTAGCGGTGAGCCATTACTCGAGCTCTACAGCTGAAGATACCCTGGTGTTGCTGGCTAGGATGTTTGAGGATTCATCCCTAGCGATGATTTTAGAAAGTGATACTTCCACATCGAGATGGTGTGATGCACGGACAGAGTCTGCGGTGAATGGAGCCACTCTTTGCACAATTCTTCCCTTGCACACAGCTGAGAGCCAAATACAAAATGCATCCCCCGTCTCTTTTTCTCAGCACGTCATCGTTCTGCTGCTGGAGAGTGAACATGTAGATGCACCAATATTTGACATCCAGCCTGACCCACTGAGTTACTTCAGCACATTGTGCTTTGACATCCAATGTGTCTTGGACTCCCACTGTGCATGGACTGGAGACCTCAGCACAGATGGCTGATAACAGTTCCAGTTCAGCACTCTTCAGGTCCAGGTATAGGCTCAACAACCATTCCTTCACAGCAGATCACACTGGGTTTATTTCACTCATAATTTGGGCTACTTTCACAGCATTTTGTAGTTTTTGCCTTACTTTTATTTTGTAAGATTCACGTAAGTAATGTCAACCTACTGTGACACGGAAAAGGTAAATACATTTATTGCATTAATCCTTATTCATTGTTTGCTGATCTTACAAACGAGTGAATCTAATACTCATATACTTCTTTAAAAAATATTTGGTGGGAACCCTGTGCATGGATACAAAGTGGATACAATCAGTTTTCGCCTCAGTAGTTAAACAGTATGTAACCTCGTTTTAAACTTGCTTGGAATTTCTGCAGTTTCTCCCTTTCTCACGAAAATGTACTTAATTACAAAACATGTGTGCAGCTATTAATAGTTCTCTGAAGCTTAAAATTGTTTAACGGCACATTCCACAAACCTGCAAGTTACTTCCTATCCTCGGGCTCTTGGTTTCTTTTGTAAGCAGAGTAATTGGAAATAATTTGCCCGTCTGTGCGTGCCTTGACATACTGAAATATATTCATTTTCCTCCCCTCTACTCCTAAAGGCACTGATTCACATTGGGGTAGATGAATCTCCTGAAGTGACAGCTGACTGGATGAATTCATTTCTTAGTGCTCCCATTTAAGTCAAGATTGTATTAGTGGTTCATAATGCTTCCAGACTGTTTTGTGATTCTCTATGGACTGTAAGTTAGGAACACACAGTAGGACTTTTTGAAAGAGGCACTTATGAGGCTTGCTACATATAATTTTCTCTCCATTATTGCTCCTGATTAACGATTTCCATTTATCATTCCCAGTTCCAGGGTTAGTTTCATCAGGCCACAAACAGAACAGACTACAGTTTTAGTATTCCTCAATCAAATATAAATTCCAAACTGTACTTCTCCTTTATTATTTATTCATTTACAAGTCATGGACCACACAGGAAATGCCCACATTTATTGCCCCGCTTTGATTCCCTTGTAGAAGGTAGTGGTGAGCCATTATTTGAGCTCTACAGCTGAAGATACCCGCGTGTTGCTGGGTAGGAAGATCGAGGATTTAGCCCCGCAACGATTTTAGAAAGTGATAGTTCCACATCGGGATGACATGACGCTTGGACAAAATATGCAGATGGTTAACCTCTTGCATCTGCTATTTATATCTTTGTAGAGAAAGGTCATGACTTTGGGAGGTGCTGCGGAAGTCATATTGGAAAGCTACTGCAGCACAGTTTGTTGATGGTACACACTCCAGCGTCTTAGGTTGTTTGTCAGGATTGATGCTGACGTAATTCCACTTTTGATTTTGTAGATTGTGAAGTAACTAACAAGGCCAATGTGGGAAGTGCAGTTGTGGCATAGGAACCTGAGGGTGGTGTGGAGAGGTGCTCCTTCCACTGCCGATACTATGTGCTGCCAACACATGGACTTAAAAAATACCATTCCAAATGCTCTTCTTCCACTTTGAACTGGCCTGTGCCAGGGATTGCCAGTCAGTGAGAATGTTGCAGTATTTCGAGGAGACTTTAAACATATCGCTGAAACATTACTTCTATCATCGCTGGGTACATCTTGGAATAAAAAAATGTCTAATTCCAGAGTCTGGTGCTGTACATGTGAACAACATGTCATGTCCAACATATGTAAGTGAATATAGCCAGTGCCTCAATGCTGGGGATGTTGGTATGGGAAAGGATGTTGATATCGGTCTGCTGTTCCTTCCAGTAAATTTGGAGGATTTTGTGGAGAGACCATTGGTGCTATCTCTCCGATGCTTTAATGTGTTTTGCATGTTTAGTTTGCAGCTAGTCTTGTGTTGCAGTTTCATCAGATTAGCATTTCATTCTTACAGTGCCCTCCATAATGTTTGGTACAAAGACCCATCATTTATTTATTTGCCTCTGTATTCCACAATTTGAGATTTGCAATAGAAAAAAATCACATGTGGTAAAAGTGCACATTGTCAGATTTTAATAAAGGCCATTTTTATACATTTTGGTTTCACCATGTAGAAATGACCGCAATGTCAAATCATACTGGTAGAGTAATTCTGCAGTGAATTGCTAACATGTCTACATCAATGCAAGTGTGGGACATGGGTGCATGTGCACTTATTGCACAAGTTCTGAATGCATTGACAGATTACCAGGTGAAATCCATCAGTATGTGTTGCTGCTGGTCTTGGGAATCAGAAAACAAATGTGCTGGGTAATCTGCTCATACACACCTTACCTGTTAGACCTGGCAGAGGTCCACAAGCCTAATAATTACACTAGATTTTACAGCTGTGAGGAATAATCAAGACTAGATTCTGTCAAGATTTTTTTTTTTAAATGTGTAGAATTTATTGTTGATTAAAGTATCATGGTCAGTCATGATCGAGAGGGGGCTACTAAAGTATCAGATAATAATATTGGCAAATAGTCTAGATTTATTATGTCGTGCATCTACACAGGTCATCTAACACAAGTGCTGTTGTTGCATTTTAGATTGCTTTAAAGGCCTCAAGTTGGCATGGTTGGGTTTGTTTAGAACGTGCAGCATCCATTCAGCCAAAGGTGAGGTGCGCTACTCTCCGAGCTACGACGTCACCCCTTTAATTGGATTGCAAAGCCCCACTCCAGCGCTTGCCCAATCAAAAATGCCTCCATTGGATCACCTAGGCCTAGGGGTCGTGAAGTTTTAGTGGTGAAGACATACAAAATCAAAGAGAAAGACTCGTCTGTTACTTCAGTGGCCTTTAAATGACTTTGCAGCAGCATAGCTGCAAAAACCAGCATTCAAACTTTAATAATAGAAATGCACAACAGATTTATGTCTTATGGGTCAGATTAAAAAAAGTAACATTTTAGCCTGCAAGATCTAATGACATTATCCTTTTTCAAATGAGCATCAAGAGCAAGGCAAGCATATATTTGTCATTAGTGGGACCTTTTTCTTGGACCAACTAGCACCACTATTTAATGTTTGCTGGAATAGGCTATGGCCAATTTGGGATACTGCATGCTTTGGATGGAAACCTGATATCCTTCCAGGTAGTGGTTCATATGGTTGGAGCTACTGTTCTAGAAACTTTTGAGTTGTTCTAGTGTAAAGATTGTAAAATAGCTACAAGGTGTACAACAAAGGGAAGATGTTGCCCTTCCCTTTTGGTTATCCCAGCTGCTGCATTGCCCGAAGGTGAGCAAATGGAAGGAAACTATGCAGCAGAGAAAAGTGAATATATATTTAAGAGACAAATTAGGTTAAAGTAGTTTTAGATTAAAAGCAAGATTGTCAGAGTACTTCTTAACATGGTGCTAGTTTGGAATAGTTTTATTTCCAAAAGACATGCCATTTTGCCCAACCAAAGTTGTAAAGATCCATTTAGCTCACAAACTCCAACCAGGAAAGAAAATTTGCTGGAGACACAAGCAACTGTAGACACTGGAATTGTGAAAACACAAAGTGCTGGAGTAACTCCGCTGGTCAGTAACCTGTGGAGGAAATGGACAGGCGATAATTCGAATCAGGAACCTTCTTCAGACTCTTACAAAAGGATAGATGATGTTTCGGGACACTTCATATGTTGTTCTTGACGCTAGTGTCTGAAAATTATATTTCACACTAATTTTGCCTCGGTGATTCATGTGTAGTCATTATAGTAATAAGTTATTGCAAGACAAAAAAAAACTTATAGTTAAGGAATCCTAAAAAACTTTATTTTTATATGTACAAGCGGAGGAAATATACTGCTTAGAAAAGTAGAAATGACAGTGGTCATGCAGTCTTGTTGTGCCATTTGCACCTCTGCAGCCCCCTGCAGTTATTGCATTTAATTTCTATCTTCGTCACCATTTTCACTCTCCGTTACACAATCAAGTAGCTCAGATGATATTTTAATTGAAGAGCTCAAGCTGTACTTTTTAATTGTGGTATGTGATGTAGTTAGAGGAATTCTGTTCAGCTTGAGCTTTACTATGGAGTATGAATAATCCAAGTTGGCATTATTGTACGTTATAGCATGGTGAATTGTATTGGTACACAAGTGTCCCAAACTCATCAAGGCTTAATTCTTCAGTTTAAGACTGTATTCCACTTCCTACTCTAATTCACAAACACCACTTTAAACCCATTGCACCAGCAAAGTTTGGAAAAAACATGGAAAACCATTGGTTCTGGCAGCTCTGGTGGAAATGTGGCAGCACATCACAGTCCTTCATTTATCTGTGGCAGATGAACAGAAACAAGTTGAACCATAAATCTCCATATCCTTAAAGCATTATTGTGCAAGCAACACCGCATCTAGCCTAAAGGATTACTTGCATGCACAGCAATGATCACCCAAATATAATCTTGCTCACTCAATGGAAACACCACATGAGGTTATTTTAGTACATGGGGCTGCAGACCATGTTATCTTGCAGCAAGAGGTCAACAAACCAGAACCTGGAATGCAGTGAACACCTTCTCCGAGAAATTCATTTCACCATGAAACCTTTTGTTTTATATCACCTTTTTATTGATACCTTTTATATTAATGAAGCCAAAAACAAAATAAACTTGTTTGTAAACACCTGGAAACCATAGTTAACTACAAGGTTCAAGTGCAACAGTTCCAACAGAAGAAAAACAAACCAAAACCCTACACTTCTAATAAAATGATAACTAAAGTGAAATACTGTGTGCTGCCCTTCAGTTCAAAACAGTGTGCCAACTGAGCTTGGAAATCTGTCTATTGATCCCAATTTCCCCCCTTTGTATTCCCAACAAGCTTGAGGGCAAGCCACTTGGCTAAATGTAGAAGATGCAAAACCGAAACTCAAAAAAAAAAAAATCATAAATCAAAATGGAACTGATGGAAAAACGAAGGTTGCTACTTACATTCATGTAAACACACCCATCTCAACCTTAAACAATATTTACAATAAGTGTGTACACATGCTGAAGTAACCATCTTCAAAAGGAACAAAGCCTGACTTTCCTCTTGCTACCTGACCAGGAACATTTCTCAGATAGCTGCGCAGGGAAGAGAAGCAACAAGAGCTCATTAAAATGTGCCAGTAAAGGGCCGCCTTTGGTACTGAATAAAGCCTGGCTGCAGTGCTCACCTTACATGCTATTTTGCCCCCCAGTATCACTGGCTTTGACTACTTCTCTAAAATTGAGGCTAATCTGCAAGATTAACTGATTATAGAATTGCTTAATGAGGGAAAAATAAATTATCTTCCCATAGATTTGAATGCAAGCCAAAATATTGTTATAAAATGCAGATTAAGATTTTTTTAAATACAATTAAGGAGCTCTCAGATAGAATGTGCTAAGAAAAAATATTCCTGCCGCGGTTAACTGGTCCAATTTTGCATAATGAAGAGGTACTTGACTGGTTGCCAGAGCAGCATGATAACTCCAGTATTCCAAGATTATAACCATACAAATTCAAACCTCTATATTCCTGGGTTAAAACCAAGACTCGTCTATTCCGTTTCATTCCTACTCGGTAGGGGAGAAGCAGTAAACAGCATGTTTGCCAGCATGCCACTTCAAAGTTAAAACTCATTTTCTTTAATAACATATCATAATATATTAAAAATGGCAGTACCACCATTCTGCACAACCTCTTCCCATGTCAAACGTGGTTCTTTCCAAGAAGTAAACACTGCATTTAGAGTGTGAAATGAAATTCCACACTTAATCTGGCATAGCTCAGTCCCACCGTCTTCATGATCAAATGTCTTTCCTTTGCATGCGGCTCATCTTTCCTTGACGTGGTTCTGTGATGCTGCATGGCTGTAAAGGATTTCAGTCAGGTCATCCATGACAACCATCTCCTTGGGATCTACCAAATTGAATTCCCTTATAAATAATATGAAATGCATATACAGTGCGTTTAAATGTCCATGCAGCTCCAATATAACAGTCTCCTTGAAATGAGCCCAGTAGATGTGGGTCAGTACATGGAACAGATATCTGCAGATCTTTTTTACTAAAGACTCAAAGGAGTTTGGAAACTCTTTTCCTGCAATTAGAAAGAAGACAACATTTAGAATTAGTTAAAAAGCATAATTACGTTAAAAGACCATGTGACCAAGAAACAAATGCCAAGAAAATATGTTGATTTCCCCATTCAGACCAAATTTAAAGTACTTGGTTGATTTCTGTGCCCTGTTAAATTAGCAATTCCAGTATGAAATGGAGGTACTAAAATTGGCCTGGGTGGGACAAGGGTGGAGAAATTCAACCACACTTCTATTCCTTTTCTAATGATAAACAGTGACTTTTCTGACAGGTGACGGACAAGAACAGATGACCTGCAAAGCAAGAGTGTTACTACTCCCACAGTTTTTTTTGTACATGCTCTATGCATATTATTTTCCTGCCGATGACACTGTTTAAACTAGGGAGAAGTGGAAAGAGTAGGACCAGTAACAGATAGGTGGGGAGCCCCTAAACCCTTTGGCTAAATCAATTACTTAATCAATATTGACCAAGTCCTTTTCTCAGAACTCACTCTTCCTCTTCAAACAAATACCGGAAAACTTAAACTCTAAATCCTAAACTCTACACTGCATCGCTTTCCAGCACAGGAAATGAGATAGCATTTTTGCTGCATTATGTGACAACCATTGCTCATACTCAGAGACCAACGTCTGCCAGACATCAATAAGAGTAAAATTAGAGACGTTAAAACACTTATTAACCTATAATAGACTTAATAATCTGATGCTAATTTAACTCCTTGCATAAAATGCAAACTAAATATATAAATAACCGTTACATATAAACAAACATCGGTACATACTTTAAGAACAACCCATTTAGAAGAATTTGTCTCAATACATGATTATGCTCATCCCAAAGCTCAAAATAAGACACCAGTCAAATGAACAGGATATTTATTTTCTCTCTACAGGGCATAACTATAATCTTATGTCATTTACCCAAGATGTGTCTCTTGTTCAGATTAGCTGCCAACACAGGGAGCAACACAGGAGTGTACAATATCAAACCGTTGCCTGACCTTCTCAATTTAAATAAATGTTCAACATCCACCAGGGACATTGATCGACGCAGCATTCCAAGGATCCACCTTTAGGAATCTGATTCTAAAAATACATAACCAGCTTGATAGGCCAATCGTGCAAATGTTAATGGCATATGTAGACATAATAAGTCCATAATGCAATCAATCATGTTTGGCAACTTAATGAAAACCAGGCACAACAGAAATGTAAGATAATTAATGAAAGTCCTTAACCCCATTCTCTTGCCACTATCTGGATTGGCAATAATCCATAATAATAACTACAGAGCCCAATTTTAGTTTGATTTTTCAATCAAAATCAATCAACCCATACTTCCCTGCAACACTGCACTCTTTGTAATAATTCATGTTATAAAAAGTAATCAGAATATTTGATCTGGCATTTTCCCATAAACCAACTGTTGCATTACAAGGCTCTAATCTTTAGTTCTTTTTAATCCGTAAACTTTTCCCTATACTCAACTACATCCGTTTCCACATAGAGATTGCTAGCCATTATTTTAACATTCAACCCCATCTCTACCTTAACACTTTCATATCCAATCACTACAACCTGCTGTGTTACCAGCGACATAAAGTTCTTTGTGAATAACGTTGTCCCCGAGGAGACTACACTGTTTCCCAACAAGCCCTGGGTCACCAGTGACATAAAGGCCTTCTCAACCAGAAGAAGAGGACGTTCAGGAATGGTGACAGGGAGGAGGTGAAACGGAGGTGGAGCAGAAAGACCTGAAGGCGAGACTAAGACAGGGCAAGGGTGACTATAGGAGGAAGCTGGAGCGGAAACTTCAGTAGAACAACAAGGGAAGTTTGGAGCGGGATGAAGAGCATTACAGGCTACAAGACCGGTGGACTGGGGAGGGAAAGCAACCAGGACTAGGCCAATAAGCTAAACCTGTTTTTTTAAATACATTTGATGGTGGGACCCCCGCCCACCCTTCCCCCTGCTCCCCGACAGTCTCCCCCCCCTCAATCCCCCTGGTCCACATCCTCTGCCCTTTCTTTGCTGAGCCTGACCATCAAGGCTGAGCAGGTGAGGAAGGAGCTGAGCAGACTCCACCCAGGTCCTGACTGTCAAGCCTAGGGTACTCAAGGCCTGTGCCAGCCAGTTGTGTGGAGTGCTACAGCATATCTTCAACCTGAGCCTGAGCCTGGAGAAGGTTCCTATGATGTGGAAGACATCCTGCCTGGTTCCTGTACCAAAGAGGGTAGCTCTTTTTAGCCCCAGCTCCTCCAATGACTACAGACGGTGGCGATGGCTTCACACATCATGAGGTCCCTGGAGAGGCTGGTGCTCACTCACCTGCGATCCCTGGTTAAAACCTACCTGGACCCCCTGCAGTTCGTTTATCAAGCAAAGATGGGGATTGAGGATGCCATCATCCCCCTGCTCCATCGTTCCTATGCTCACCTGGATAGGCCAGGAAACACTGTGAGAGTCATGTTTTTTTACTTCTCGACTGCTTTAAACACAATCTAGCTGCATTGCTAGGGAGCAAACAGACAAAGATGCGGGTGGATGCCCCATTGGTGTCCTGGATCACCAACTACCTGACTGGACGACCACAATATGTCAGGCTACAGAACTGTGTCTCGGACATGGCGGTGAGCAACACAGGGGCCGGTCCTCTTTCCCTTCCTGTTTACCATCTACACCTTGGACTTCAGATATAACTCCGCCTCCTGCCACCTGCAGAAGTTTTCAGATGACTCTGCAATTGTGGGCTGCATTAGTGAGGGGAGGAAAGCTGAATATAGAGGTGTAGTCAACAGCTTTGTTCAGTGGTGTGGGCTAAACACTGACAAGACTAAGGAGTTGGTGGTGGACTTTAGGCGGAGAGGAACGCCCCTGTCCGCTGTTTCCATCAATGGTGTGGATGTGCAGTTTACCAGGGAGTACAAATACCTGGTAGTGTGTCTGGACCATAAACTGGACTGGTCCAGGAACGCTGAGGCCCTGTACAAGGGCAGAGCCGCCTGTAATATTTGAGACGGCTTCGCTCCTTCAACGTTTGCAGTGAGATGCTGCAGATGTTCTTCCAACTGGTGGTAGCCAGTGCCATCCTCTTCGCTGCCGTGTGCTTGGACAGCAGGGCGAAGGCTGCAGACGCCAACAGGATCAACAAACTCAACAGGAAGGCTGGCTCCGTCCGGAGGGGGGAGTTGGATTCTTGGGAGGTGGTCTTGGAGGGTAGGATGTTCCTCAAACTGCAGAGCATCCTGGACAATACAGATCACACACCCCCCCCCCCCCAATGACACACTGGTCAACCTGAGGTGTAAATCAGCAGCAGACTGGTTCCACCAAGATTCAGCACAGAACGCCACAGGAGATCCTTCTTCCCTGTGGCTACCAAATGCACGACTCCTCCCCCTCCAGTCGTGGGGTAGAAGGACTGACCCCCCTTCCCAACCCCACCACCCCCAATCCCCAAAGCCTTACCACTCATCACTTTATTTTCATGTTTCATGTATTTTGTGTTTTTTTTATGACTGTTGGCAAATTAATTTCCCTCTTGGGATAAATAAAGTTCTATCGTATTGTACTAAAAGGTAAATGTTGATTAAAAGCAATTATGGATCCAGATTGATCAACATCAGAACCACCTTGGTCAGATAACATCTTCAATGACACTCCATTGTCGGTGAGACCACATACAAACTGGAGGAACAGCACATATTTAGCTTGGGCAGCTTACAACCCAGTGGTATGAATTTAATTTCTCCAATTTCAAGCAACCGCTGCATTCCCTCTCTCTCTCTCTGCCCCTCCCCCACCCTAGTCGCCCTGACAGTTCCTGCCTCTTCCACAGCCAACAATTGACCATTGTGGGCTCCACCTTCCCTTGGTTATCAGTGCCGGCTCAGATTTGTTTTGAATCTTTTCAAACCTCTAATCTCCCTCCCCTCTGACTCTCAGTCTGAAGAAGGGTTTTGATTCCAAATGTCACCTATTCCTCTTCTCCAAAGATGCTGCCTGACCCGCTGTTACTCCAGCATTTTGTGTCTAACTTGTTGATAGAGTTGGATTGGTATTTGCCGATATAATTGAGAGTGCATTAGGAGTATAGTAGGAAGCCAAGATCACATTTATGACGGGCTCTAGTGTTGAGAATGATCATAGAGAATGATTTGGCACCTATCTTCACCGATTGTTGTCCGTTGGTCAGGAAGTCAAGGATCTAGTTGCAGAAGAGGCTGTCGTCTCCAAGTTTTGCGAGTTGGAAATGAACTTGGTTGGGATAATGGTATTGAAAGCAGGGCTATAGTTGGAATAGAGTGTCTGACATAGGTATCCTTCTTATCCAGGTGTTCCAGGGATGAATGCAAGACCAGCAGATTGCATCAGCCATGGACTCACTGTGACAGTAAGTGAACTGCAGTGGATCGAGGCTGGAGTTAATGTGTGCCATAACCAGCCTCTTGAAGCACTTCATGATGGTACATGTCAAGGCCACTGGATAGTATTCATTAAGGTATAACATCTTGCTTTTCTATGGCTGATACTGATCTTCTTGAAGCAGGTGGTTACTTCAGAGCGGAGAAGGGAGAGAATAAAGATGTCCGTGAATACTCCCTCTAGTTGGTACATGCAGTTTACAAAAACTCCATCTGACCAATTGCTTTCCATGAGTTCACCCTCAGGAAGGGCGATCTAACCTGCAACAGCGAGCATTGGAAAAGGCATAATCGAGTCCTTTAGGATGGATGTCATCGTCCCATTGCCTTTCTGCTCAAAACAAGCATAGAATGCTTTAAATTCATTAGGGAAGCCCACACTGTCGCCAACGACGCTGCCTGACCTTTCTTTGTAGCCTGATACAGTATTCAGGTCTTTCTACAGTCGATGGGTGTCTGAGTGGTTATACTGGTACTCAAGTTTGTCCCAGTATTGTCTTTTGGTGTTCCTGGTGGCTTTGCGACGACCGTAATGACATTTTATGTACCACTCGGGATCATTTGACTTGTACACCGCAGTCTTCACCTGGGAATGAACTTCATGGTTCACCCATGGTTTTGGGTTGGGGAACTCCCAGATTAGCTTCTTCAGCACTCATTCCTCTACGTACTTATGTAATCTGTCATGGCAGTGGCATACTCATTCTGGTTGTCCGCAGAATCCCTGAATATGGACCAGTCAACAGAGTCAAAACAGTCGCCTAGAATGCCATCCGTTTCCACAGATCAGCATTGAACCACGTTCTGTACTGGATCTTCCCGCTTCAGTCTTCTTTGTAATGCATCTTATCCCTTTTTCCTAGAAACTTTAAAATACAGGTCATCCTCCACTTATGAATGCCTGACTTATGAACACCAACCAGTACATATTGAACGAACTTCCATTATATTATTAAAATCAAAGGTTCAATGTTCATTGTTACATTTCACTGGTTCAATGGTGCTTTTATTGTCACATGTGTGAAGTGCAAATGCACAGTGAAATTATTTTCTTACAAACATTTGTTGCTCGGAACAGCAGAACTAATCGCTCTCTCTCTCGGCTTTAAGTAATTGTTCTTTCTTATCAGTCTTATGTGCTGTGGATGTCAGTCATTGTAATAATAGTGAATTTTCTGTCTTATGGACACAATCAATCTATGCACATCTGCAAAAATGGAACCCATTCATAATCTGGGGATGGCCTGCATTGATTTATGTACCCTTCTGAAAGTCATAAATAAATCAGCCTACACTGTCAGATATTTTAATGCTAACTAATGCCTACATTAAAATTCTTTTCCTGATTCTTCCTTTTATAATTAAAAATCTCTCAGAACATTCCTTCCCACTTTAGTCAACTTCAAATCAAGCAAAACCAATTTGGATTCATAAGTTACACCACTGCCCCATCTGGTTTGACAAGCTCCTTCTCCTAGACTTTTTAATTTCCATATTCAAATCCCGCTAAATATTTACTCCACACTCTATTGCCCCACCCTATCCCTTCATTCGTCCCTGGTCTTGGAAGAGGAAATACGATTAGTACAGCACAGATAGAGGCCTTTTGGCTCAAGGCGTCCATACCAACCAAATTGTCTATCTGAGCTAGTCCCATCTGTCTGCCTCCACCACTTCATTCCATATGTGCCCCAGCCTATCAATAATAAGTTAATAAGTTTTAAATTTTTCCCTTCTCCCCCAAAACCTATGCCCTCTTTTGGGCTCCCCTATCCTGGGAAATGGACTGTGACCATCCAACGTATTAATGTCCCTCATGATCATATATACCTCCATAAGTTCATGCATTGACCTCGTATTCTGCCAAGAGCAAAAGTCCCAACCTATCCAGCCCCGTCTTATAACTGAAGCCCTCCAGTCCCAGTAACATACTCGTGATTTATTTATGGCTCCTTTCCAGCATAAAGACATTATTCCTGTAGCGTGGCAAACAGAATTGGATGCAATATCAATGTCTCACCAATGTCTTGTACAGTTGTAACGTGATGTCCCAAATCTTGTACCAAACACCTTGGACTAATGAATACAAGAGTGTCAAATGCCTTCCTCACCAACCTGTGTTGCCACTTTCAGGAAACTACATACTTGTACAATTGGCTGTCTCTGTTGTATAGCACGCTTCAAGGCTCTGAAAGTCCTGTCCTGGAAATCCACCAACTGACAGCACTAAATCTTTCTGGGAAACTCATTTTGAGATTAACAACTTAGATCAGGATAGGCTCAATTCAAATCCCAAATTGCATAACTCTGTCTCTTAGGAACTACATTTAATCGAGATAACCCTAATGCAAACTAAGCACTGTCCAATGTGCAGCAGTCCACCTGTGATTCAAAGCGACATGCTGATCCATGTCTGAATCATGACATAGCCATCTTTCTTGGTGTACAAAATGGATGTCTGCACAGACATCTACTCAGAAGATAAAAACAGACAATTTTATAAACATTTGTGGAGAATGACATTTCAAATTAAGCTGACATTTCAGATCGATGACTGCTTGCTTTTCAATAAAATACACAAGAACCTCAAACAGAAACAATCTAACCTACCGTATTTAGTTGGGAAGATGTCATCATCTGTCACAAACTTTTGTATAGAAGTCATTACAAAGTCCACGTACTGTGGGGCCGTACATTTGACTTTCTTTCCCCTTTCATCGTACCAATAATATTGCCTGTTAAAGGAGAAAAAAAAATCCTTCAGTTCTATACAGGTGCTAATTGCAAATTCAACAATGTCCAATAAAGTAATTTCTTAATTACGAGCTTCACACAACAGTGGCATTTGCTCCAGTTTCATACCTACACCGCTCTAAATGAATAGAAATGAAAATTCACCGAATGAAGTCAGGAAGATCAAATTTGATATTTATCCGGTTCATTTTGAAGTCTCTAAAAATATTTTAAAAGCGTGATCAGCAACCATTCTTCTTCATGTTTGCCCTGGTTGGAAGCACTGACCTTAGTGTTAGATTATGTATTGAAGTTCCAAGGCCAAACCAACATGCGTCAGCATTCTTGTCAAGTGCTGAAATGCCAGAGATATGGATCAAGGTCCTGACTATCTGTTTATGAAGCTCTTGTATTATTCAGAGTAATGAATCTGCATGCTCTGTCAATGCTCATTCTGCCAACATCAGTATCAGATTAACCAGCCATTTTATCATTGATGTGTTAAAGAAGGAACTGCAGATGCTGGAGAATCGAGGGTACACAAAAGGCTGGAGAAACTCAGCGGGTGCAGCAGCATCTAAGGAGCGAAGGAGATAGGCGACGTTTCGGGTCGAGACCCTATCATTGATGTTTTCTGGTTATATTCTGCAGAAATTGGCTGCTGTGTCTACTCTTAAATATCATTACATCTCAAAGTAATTCATTCACAAGATGCCTCAAGCACCTTATGAACCATTCAGATTTCATTCAAAACAAAATAATTGCACAAGATCAGCATTGGCTAAATGTACAAAAATATTGCTGTGTACAGGTGTTAAACACTTCAGCATTACTAGCATCATTAAGACAAAATATTTTTGCTACCATCATAATTATTTTTCATTTTGAACAGTTTTCGGTGTTCATCATTTGTTCTTCATGATATAATTTTGAAAGTGGTGAACTATACGCCCTTTTGTACTGTTAATCAAGTTTACAACTGCTTTTCAATCAACAGGTTCTGAAACAAAATACTTTTATTAATGCCCAACTTGCAAATTTGGCTTATAATCCACAACAATTTAAAAATATCTATTTTTCCTCATTACAAGGCTCAGCACAGTTCAGAGGTCAATAGACAATGGGTGCAGGAGTAGGCCATTCGGCCCTTCGAGCCAGCACCTTTATGAGAGATCGAGCAACTGTCCATATGGTGCCAGCACAACAACCTGGCCCTCAACACCAGCAAAACCAAGGAACTGATTGTTGACTTTGGAAGGAGTAGGATGGGGACCCACAGTCCTGTTTATATCAACGGGTCGATGGTTGAAAGGGTCAAGAGCTTCAAATTCCTGGGCGTGCACATCTGTGAAGATCTTTCCTGGTCCGAGAACACAGATGCAATTATTAAGAAAGCTCATCAGCGCCTCTACTTCCTGAGAAGATTACGGAGAGTTGGTCTGTCAAGGAGGACTCTCTCTAACTTCTACAGGTGTACAGTAGAGAGCTTGCTGACTGGTTGCATCATGGCTTGGTTCGGCAACTTGAGCGCCCTGGAGAGGAAAAGACTACAAAAAGTAGTAAACACTGCCCAGTCCATCATCAGCTCTGACCTTCCTTCCATCTAGGGGATTTATCACAGTCGCTGCCTCAAAAAGGCTGGCGGCATCATCAAGGACCCACACCACCCTGGCCACACACTCATCTCCCTGCGACCTTCGGGTAGAAGCCTGGAGCCTGAAGACTGCAACAACCCGGTTTAGGAATAGCTACTTCCCCACAGCCATCAGGCTATTAAACCTGGCTCGGAACTCTGAACATTAATATCCCGCCATCTGTTATTTGCACTTTATTAATTTATTAATTCATGGGTGTATTTATGTATAGAATTGTAGTTAATGCCTTCTATGTTCTGTTGTGCTATGCAAAGAAAGATTTTCATTGTCCTGTCAGGGACACATGACAATAAACTCTTTTGACTTGACTTTGAATGACACCTTCATTCAATGTGATCATGGCTGATCATCCACAATCAGTACCCTGTTCCTGCCTTCTCCCCATATTCCCAGACTCCGTTATCTTTATGAGCCCTATCAAACTCTCTCTGGAAAGTATCGAGAGAACCAGCCTCCACCGCCCTGTGAAAAAGTGTTTCCTCATCTCCGTCCTAAATGGCTTATCCTTTATTCTTAACTAGAAATTGGCACCATTCCAACAGTTTACATGTAAATACATTTACATACTCCTACACAAACAATATTTAGGAAGTATCAAATGAAAATCGGTAGTGTGAAAGCATTTCAGTCAGAACCCCTGCTAGAATCTCACATTTTACATTAGTACTAATTGGCCTCCCTCATTCCTGCATCAGCCCTGCCCCATACAATGCCACTTCTGCACGTTCTGGCTCACAACTGTAGCAGAAAAGTATTTAGCCATCGGCAAATAACAGGCTCAGACCTGAATTTCACATCCAGGTGTGAGAGTAAAGGAGAGTCCAGAGCCAAAAGCATTTAAATTAGCATATATACCAGGAATGGAGCAATTACATTCTTACTTGCTGCAGCTTTACAGGCCCATGAACACAATCACACCACAAATAAATATACAATTATCCATTAATACAATATATTAATAATCCGTGATACTAGACACCAGACCATAGTATGGACTCCAACCATAAACAAAGTTCATAGTGGATCGCTACTGAGTTAGTGCTGTGCTGATGGTCAAGGAGGAGGAAATGTGGTTACCAATTTGTACTGATTGCAGTTTGCAAATGAGGAGGTCAAGGATCCAATTACATAGGGATAGCAGAGACCAAGTTTCCAGAGTTTGATAAGGTTAGAGAGGATGATGGTATTGAATGCTGCACTGTAGTTGAACAACAACCTTACAGTGCGTGTTCTTATTGTCCAGGTGGTTCAGAGTGGAGAACCTGCAAAATTGCATCCACTGTTGATCTTTTGTGGCAGCAGGCCCATTGTTGTGGGTCTAGGTCCTTACCAAGTCCAGATTTGATACGAGCCACAACCAACCTCTCAAAGCACTTCATCACGACAGGCGCAAGTGCTACCGCTTGGTAGTCCTTAAGGCACGACACCTGGCTCTTCTTGGGCACTAATATTATGGGTGTCCTCAGGAAGCAGATTGGAATTTCAGATCTTAGTAATGAGAGGTCGAAGACATCCGCAAAGGCTCCAGCCAGTTAGTTCACGCGGGTTTTAAGAATGTGGGCTGGTATTTGGGGCCAAACCTTTTCCAAAAGTTCATCCTCATGAAGGATCTTCTGGCATCAACCACGGTGACTGGTGAGGACTGAGGACAACCCCCCCTCCCTCCCCTCGAAATGTTCTCCCTTTTGAAGTGAGCATAGAAAGCATTGAGATTGTCTAACAGTGATGCATTGCTAGCACTTGAGCTACCATTATGTTTCCCCTTTCAGGAAGTAATGATGTGCAAGCCCTGCCTCGACTGCAGAATGTCTGCCTCACCCTCCAGCTTAGAACTATAATGCCTCTTTGTCTTTCTGATGGCAACATCAAGGTCAAACCTGGAATACTTATGTGACCCTGCATGCCAGCCTAGAATACCAGAGATCTGGCCCTCAGTAGATTGTGGACCTCGAGGTTCATCCAAGGCCTCTGGATTTGAAGGGGATACATTTCCTCATGAAGATAGACACAAAATGCTGGAGTAATTCAGCGGGAAGGCAGCATCTCTGGAGTGAAGGGATTGGTGACGTTTTGGGTCGCGATCCTACCTCAGACTAGTCACACCAGCTTTTTGTGTCCATCTTCGGTTTAAACCAGCATCTGCAGTTCCTTCCTACACATTTCCTCATAAAGTCGGCAACAACTGTGGTATATTCGTTCAGGACCATTGCCAAGTTCTTGAATATCGTCCTGTCTACTAACACCAAGCATTCATGGAGTAATTCCTCTGCCTCCCCTGACCTCTGCTCAATCCTCAATGTTGGACCTGCACCCTTCAGTCGACGCGTATACACAGAAAGAGCACAGCCAGTAAAAGTGGAGAGACAGGACAAAGCGTGGCAGGTAATAGTTCACAGGCGAAAGGGTACATTCCATGTCTCTTATTTCAATCTCGGTATATCTCCTTCTAATACATTGTAAGCAACTTTAGTGTCCTATTAAACTGAAATACAGCACATCTAATCCATTAACTGATCTCATATGTTTCTTTGAAGCTGGAGCCCACATCAGTTCCTACATATAATTTTCGCACCTTACCACTTTCTTTGTATCTGAAATACCTTTAAACTTCCTTTGCAAATTTGTCTTTTGTCCTTCATCCAGCTACACCATTTCTCATAACTATGTTAACTGTGCCTTTCACTCCTTATTGCAAAAAGCACTTAATCACCAGACCATGTATATACAATGCTGCATGAATGGAAACTGCCGTATTTCCAAATTTCAGGCTAGGTCTGAAACAAACTTCATGTTAACATTTTCCTGAATACACAAGAGTGTGACATCTATAATCTGAATGTTTTTTAATTTACTAAAATTGCAGCTCATGTACAATTGGGTTTTAGAATTTAACAATTCATTATTTTTAAGTTAGGCTTGAGAACAAAAACAAGATGATGATGGAATATATTGCATGAATAAAAATTAACCTGAACTAGAAGTTTCAGTGATAGTGCAGAGCAGGAATTATTTTATACCCGAAGACCATCGGTTTTCAAGAAGCATGTTCAGCATTTAAACTGATTTTTTTCAAATGAAAGTGACATGTTTCAGATAAATTTGATATGTTCAAATTTCTGTTAATAACTGTTATTCTGTTAATAACGTCAACTGTTAAAGGCTAATTATTGGCCTTCTTTCATTCACACTGAATAACTTTGCATATTACAATTGAAGGAAATACAATTTTTTCCTGTGCTGAGAATGAACAGACAACTGAAAATTTATCTTTATAATTATAAAAGCAATTCATTTTACAGAACTTCTGTAGTACTGAACTCCAGTCCACTATTTATTTTTACATTGTGTCTGTGAAGAACTATAATGACAGGCACTATTTAATGAAAGAAAACGCGTAGGGTGAAGGGAAACAACTTAGTATTTTCATATAGCAACAAGTCTCCAATACTTGATAAGACCTAAAAAGGCTTCAAAATTCAGTCGTCAAGATCATGTAGTTAGGAAAACATACTTTAACCATAGAAGGGACCTATAACGCAAGAATCTCTCTCGTGAAAGCTGGTAATATAAAAATGGACCTTATTTGGTGAAGCAACCTCAATCAACTACAGAGAACAGAAAACAATATAGGAAGTGCACATCATAACATCATGAATGATGTAATTTGCAATAATCTGCCAAATAATTAATAATAAAATCAATCCATGTGTTTCAGGACCTCACTATTGAGAGATTCTAAGATTGCAAATAAAAAAGCGTTTAAAAAAAACTTTCATGGAATAGTGTCAGCAATGACTCTGTGATAACACTTGAAAGGCTGTGACGCCTCGCCAAGTTGGAACTTGATTTAATAGCTTGAATCTTGAGCTTAGCAGTTTAAAGTATGTCTCATTGTCAGAGGTGTTGATGTTGGGGCAACCTTGAACAGAAACCATTTCTGACTTCTCAGGGGGATTTGAAAGACCCTATGACACATTTTCATTAAGTCCCTGATGGTGTGTTCTCTGTATCCTGACAAATATTTGTCACTTATTCAACAAGGTTTCAGGTATGCTTTCCAATCCCAATATTGTGTGAGGCCTTGCTGCGTGCAGTAACTGCCTGCTGCATAACAACATGGCAAAATTCGGAACAGTATTTGCAATCTACACAAAAGTTGCAAAGCAGGGATACTCTGACAAGGGGCAAAAAAAAACCAAATCAATGGGACATGACATTTTCTGTTGTGTCTGCAGCTCTTTAAATGTTTTAATGATTAACGTCCTTTAACAAGGCGTTTGGAAAAGTGAAGCATACATTTAAATAAGCTTTGGTGTCTCCCCTGGAAATGAAGCATATTTGCTATTTTCAAGCAGACTAAATAGTCAATGGCGTGCATGGAGAATTATGCAGTGGTTACTGATACTCCTATATACCCGTTAGAAAAATTGCATTGGTGCCAGAAACGTGGAGACTGGTGTATTGCCTCATGTAATCTACTATTCTTACAAACTTGTACTCAAGTATGATTGTGCTTATGTATGGTAAGATTTTTTTTTTTAACAGAAATGTATGCAAAAAGTGGAATTTGATAAAAGAGGATCTGTATCTCGGTACATGTGACAATAAAGTGCCATTCAACGATTGTAACAACCGAATCTCAGTTCATGGCTGGGAGGAGAAAATGGAGACAGCTTGCTGGTTAGTTCATCATAGAAAATAATAGCTTTTAATTCAGTCAAAATTTGCAGTATTTAGCCTATTCATCTAACCAATTCGCTAGTACATTTTTTTAGGATGCTTTTTATATTAAATTATGGTGTGGTAGGCTAGGATATGGGTGCTAAAAGTCACCATAAGAATATCAGTTTTGGAAGTCTAATGCTGGGCATGCAAACAATGTGGCCTAAAGCCTAACGTAAAGAGAGTATAGTTAATCATCAATGGTATGCAAATGACATTGGAGATGCAACAGTGATGCAGCCAGTAGAACGAACGCCTCTAAGTTCCAGACACGTGAATTCAATAATGAGGTCCAAAATGGAATTTGCATGTACTCATTGTGACTGTGTGGGGTTTTCTCCAAATACTCAATTTTCCCAAAGATGTACTGATTGCTAGGTTGTAATTTGCTGTGCTGTAATTTGCATTGTTTAAGCGAATGATGGGAATGGGAGAAGACAATAAAACGGGATGAGCATAGGATTGGTGCATATATGGTAGGCATGGGCTCAGCGGATCAAAAAGGCCCGATTCTAGAGGATAAGCTTTACTTTATCAACTCGGTCCCTGAAGCATGAGAGAATAGGTCTTTAAATCAACATCTGCAAGAACAAAAATAAGTCTTCCACCAATCTGTCCCTACTGAACAACACCATCTTTTGACAGTAACCCTGAAAAATATGAACCATTTACCAAACTTGGGAATCACTTCCAAGGGAAGGCAGCCATTTGTGATTAAATTCACCAATGTGCTATTACATTCATTGACCATCTGAGAAAACCAAGTGCTTGAAAATCAATACCTCTACCCTGGCACTAAACAATTTTTTTACTGGGCAGCAGTGACATCTGCCTCTTGTACGTTTCTTAGACTTTTCACATTAACTATTCACATAAACTATCAACAATGATGGGTCTGTAAAATACTCTCCAAATCCACTTTAAGGATGTAAACAACATTAGTGCTCTTGCCCAGGCCAGCACCCCAAACCTGTATCACTTTTTATGTGAGGCAGGTAACAGCTTCATTTGATTCAACAGTCAGCCTTTGCAGGACAGAGCAGCAGCAAATGATGAGAGAAAAGGCAAAATTGTGACATTTTAAGCGTGCTGAAAGTGCTTCTGCCACTACTATTTTTCTACTTTGGTTATAATCACTCACACCAAGTAATGGACTTTGTCAAATTTAAGCATACAATTTGTTTATAATCAATTGTAAGGTTTAACTTGCCACCACATAGCATAAATGCTTCCTCGCAAATTATTAATGAAATTAAACTCCGACTTGGCCAAAACTACATTCACTTTTTAAAACCTTTTATCTGTCAATGCCACATATTCTACTGACAAGCAATTAAAGAGTTTTTAAAAACAGTTTGACCAGCCTGCTCACATCACTGTTCCTCTGATGGCTGCAGACTAATCAAGTTTGAATGGCAGCCAAATGGAAAGTTATGCAATTATGAATGTCAGCAGTATAACTTTAACAGCAGCTCTTTCTACAAAAAATAAAGAATCATCAGAACTGAAGCCCATAGATTTCAATGAGATCTGGAACAGAAAAGAGTTTGGGAAAACTTAGGTTGAATTTGAATCTGGAAAACATTAAAGTGGCCAAGAGTACAGGTTTAACAACAGGGCAGTGAACTTGCTGTAAGATCCCTTCATTAAGCACCATTTCAACTCGTATAACAAAAATCCAGTTTCATTAAATTTTAGCAAAACCAAGAGAGCAGCTTATAAACTCTGTCTCTTAAGTGAAATCTACAAGAAAACCTTAGTTGCTCAAGTTTGATCAATTATGATTTCGATTTTGCAGTTGGAAATAAAGCCATTATTCGTTTAAGTTTTGACATCACTCCGAAGAAGGGTTTCGACCCGAAACGTTGCCCATTTCCTTTGCTCCATAGATGCTGCCTCACCCCCTGAGTTTCTCCAGCATTTCTGTCTACATTCGTTTAACATTTACTGGGTGCAAACAAGTGAAATTCCCACCAGTTTAGTGCTCAAGCCTTTAAGGATTTATAAAACTGTAATTCCTTATGAAAGTGCTAGAAGATTTTAAAATCTGTTCTTCAGATTCATTTTACAACAATTCCAATTTCAAGCTGAATCAGTTAACATTAACCAGGAAGCAAAAAAACTTGAAATGTGCCATTGGCCCATGTTTCCCATCTAAATTGTGAATTGTAAACGATTTTACTAATTAGTACTGTACTGGTAGTAAAACACCCACTTTGGGCCCTTAGTTAAAATTGTTACAGTTATAAAGGTCAAAATCTAATTTTAAATGGCAGCTTTTGCAATGAGCTTAAAAAGAAGCATTTACATTTTTTTAGGTAACTATCTATATCTATCTATCCATCTATATCTATCTATTACTAAAAGTCTCGTCGTGTTTGGACGTCTGTCTGCATGCGATCAAGGAACTACGGCAAAACGGTACGCAATATTGCAAACATTTTTGCACCACCTTACTCTCCATTGACCTGTGGTTGTTTGTATCAAGTTTCATTCAGATTGATCTTATATTTCACAAGTTATCACATTATTAAGTTTACTAAATTAACTTTGATAATCACTTCAACACTTCAGTGCTGGCAGTTGCAGCTATGCATCACAATGGGATCTCACAGTCCTCCACCCGACATTTGGAACAATGTTGCCATCATAGAACACTTAGTCGGGGTCCTGGCTGCAAGTGACTGAACAGGAGGGGAGGGGCCAGGGGAAGTGGAATTGGAAGTGCTGGGGGAGGCAGGGGAAGTGCAATTGGATTTTTTTTTTAAAAGCCCAGTGCTGGGGGAGGCAGGGGAGTGGTGGAATCTTACGTTGGGGCACGGGTTGCATTTGGGGACCAGGTCTCTTTTCGAAGTTATGGGTGAGTGGTGGAATATTGCGTTGGGGGAACAGATGCCATGGGGGGAATGGGTGAGTGGTGGAAACAGGTTGCGTTGGGGGAACGGATGAGTGGTGGATTCTTGCGTTGGGGGACGGGGCACAACGGGTCCCACTTGGTCTAGTATATTACTAAAAGTCTTGTCTTGTTTGGACGTCGGTCGGTCTGCGTGCGTGCGATCTCAAGGAACTATGCCAAAACGGTGCACAATAGAGCAAAAATGTTTGCACAACCTTATTCGTGTTTGTCTTGTGGTCGTTCGTGTCGGGTTTCCTTCAGATTTTGTTAAGTTTCGCATTATTGACATTTTTAGATTTACAAAACCCCAATTTGAGAAAAAATTATTCCCTGTGCTTACAGCTGCGACTTTGCAATGGGATTGTAGCAGTACACAGAGTCCTGCTAACTCTAACATGTGCAAGTGCATTTTTCTTAAAGTCACAGTACACCAATTTTTTTTTTAAGTTTAAAATGGGGGAGGGTGAATAAGGCAAAATGAGCAGACCCTGCAAAGTTGGGGGGGTAAGGAGTGATCAAATATTGCGTTGGGGGAACGGGTTGCTTTGGGGAAATGGGCGAGAGGTGGAATATTGCCTTGGGGAACGGGTTGCGTTGGGGGACCAGGCCTCCCGTGTGACAGGGATCCAACGGGTCCCAGTTGGTCTAGTAATTAATATAAAGCTTCCAATTGCCTATGCAGGATGTTGGGAAAATATTTAACCAAAACAACCAGAGATAAGGATGGATAATTGAAACTTGTGGTCATATAGTAGGGAGAGAAAGGTGAAGAAACATAAAAGCTTAGGGAACAGAGATGTTCATACAGCAAATTCAAGTGCATCACCCAATATCCTATGGCACACCAACACATAGACGATAAAGCGAAGTGAGCAAACAGGACAAGAGGGTGATGCAATAGCGCTTGTGCCGAGGACATCACAATAAATACTGAGGAAGTTGCAGCCTTCGAACCGTTTTATTCAGTACCATAATGATGGTTGAAGCACTTTGAAGAATTCATCATGGAGTTGATGGGGCATATTTCAATACTCCATTGACATGCTGAAGTATGCAAGGGACAAACAAAAAATGCATTTTGAAAAGTGATTGACATTTTGTTTTAATCAAGTGGATGAATGAGGTTTTGAAAGGGCTGGGATCAACAATTTAAGACAGGATCACTGGCATTAATTCAGTCAATGCCATTGTGGGAATGACAGGAGGGAAGTGAAGGTTCAGATCAATAGATTCCTGCACACTTTGGATATTGAGAATACACAGTGCCCTCCATAAAGTTTGGGACAAAGACCCATCATTTATTTATTTGCATCTGTAGTCCACAATTTTATATTTGTAATAGAAAAAAATCGCATGTCGTTAAAGTGCACATTGTCACATTTTAAACAAGGCCAATGAGTTTTGAGGCATTTGTTTGAACTTGAGCAGATAGGATGTGTCTATACACTTCAGAATTAATTATGCTACTACCATCAGCAGTTGTATCATCAATGAAGATAAGTGAGCCAGTACCTTCAACAGCCATACATGCCCAGACCATAATATCCACACCACCGTGTTTCATAAATGAGGTGGTATGCTTTGGAATTTGGGAAGCTCCTCCTCTCTTCCATACTTTACTCTTGCCATCACTCTGATATACGTTAATCTTCGTCTCATCTGTCCACAAGACCTTTTTCCAGAACTGTGGTTGCTCTTTTAAGTCCTTCTTGGATAACTGTAACCTGGCCATCCTATTTTTACAGCTAACCACTGGTTTGCATCTTGAGGTGTAGTCGCTACATTTCTGTTCACAACGTCTTCTGCGGACAGTGGTCATTGACAAATCCACACTTGACTCCTGAAGAGTGTTTCTGATCTGTCGGATAGGTGTTTGGGGATTTTCTTCTTTATTATAGAGATAATTCTTCTGTCATCAGCTGTGGAGGTCTTCCTTGGCCTGCCAGTCCCTTTGCGATTAGTAAGCTCACCAGGGCTCTTAATGATGTTCCAAACAGTTGATTTTGGTAAGCCTAAGGTTTGGCTGATGTCTCTAACAGTTTTATTCTTGTTTCTCAGTCTCATAATGGCTTATTTGCCTTTCATTCGCACAACTTTGGTCCTCATGTCGATAAACAGAATCAAAGTTTCCAAAGGGGATGGAAAGACTGGAGGAAAGACTATGTGCTGAGATCTCTCATATACCTGCATTAAGGAGGCATTTAAACACACCTGAGCAATTATAAACGCCTGTGAAGCCATGTGTCCGAAACATTATGGCGGCCTGAAATGGGGGGGACTATGTATAAACACAGCTGTAACTTGTACATGGTAAAACCAAAATGTATAAAAATACCCTTTAATAAAATCTGACAATGTGCACTTTAACCACATTTTTTTTTTCTATTACAAATCTCAAAATGGGGAGTACAGAATAATCACCAAGTAATTACCAAGAAAATCCAATTTGAAATTCATATCCAAATAGTGCAGGCTGGTAAGCCGACAACTCAACGGGTTTAATTAACAAACCATTTTACCAAGAGCATGAACTTGCACAAAAGCCCCAGGCAATGCTATTTTGTTTATTTGTGCATTACTATTTCTTTTACACACATCTTCATCTGCTGGTTTTATATCACCTTAATGTGCGTAGAAAAGAAAGACATGTTTGTGAATATAATCTAATACAAGACGTTGTTAAGGTATTGCAGTCAATCCATCATAAATACACACCTTTGATTTTTTTAAAACTTTTTTGCAGGTTCTGAGCAAACTTTGAGAAAATTACTGGCTCGTACACTAAAGAAATAATCTCCTTTAGCCAAAATACGTACAAAATGGAAATTTAAAGAATATATCAAAAGGACGTGCAAATTTTATTTTCCCCAAGGGTGATAAAGCAGCTAGCCAAAAGTATGCTCCCAGCCACATACATCAAAGGAGACACAAATATAGATTGTTGTTTCACTAACGGACAGTTTATTTATCTAGTCTGAGCAACAGCTGTGGCTAACTTTGAGATTCCTTCAATTACAAGAAAAATATAATCTAGATTTAAGCCTATATATTTACATTAAAGGCAGATTAATTTTTGTCCCACACCATCAGGTTCACTTTCTTGCAACAATCAGGTTCTTGAACCCACCTGCACAACCCTAGTCTTACCTCAGCAATGTAACACTACAGACCTCCTCTTGCACTACCATAGACTTGTTTTCTCATTGTGTATTTTTCACAGTTTTGCACAATGTACGTACAATTTCTGCTTTGTGCGTTGCTTGAACCTGTGCCTATGAATCGTTTGCAAACAAGATTTTCCAGTGTATTTGTACTTCACCATACTGGTGCATATGACAATAAAGTTGATTTGATCTGACTACCTAAGCCAAAAACTAAAAGGTGGTTCCTGTGGGGACAGAAAAACTGAGTTTACATTACAGATGAATAACTGACCGGTTTTGATACAAATGGAAAAAGTGAATTTGCCAAGTTCCTGACGTGCTAGGCATTTCCAACATTATCCTCGAGTAAAAAGGAACTGTAGATGCTGGTTTAAATCAAAGATAGGTCTGAAGAAGGGTCTTGACCCAAATTGTCACCCATTCCTTCTTTCCAGAGATGCTGCCTGTCCTGCTGAGTTACTCCTTCTCCTTTTGAGTTTCCGTTTCAGTGATTTCTTTCACATGCATTTCCACAGCTTTAAGGGCCTGTCTTGGCACTTGCCAAATTTTTTCGGTGACTGCCGGCATCATTGGCTGACGTATCAGGCCACCGAAAAATTTGTGGCGTGATGCGGCGTGATGACGTATTGACGCGCAGTGTTTATTCAAGCGTCGCAACATTTATTTTGTTGCCGCTGGATTTTGAAATATTCAAAATCTTTTGACAACACTGATATGGCGCCAGTAATCGCCAAAAAAAAAAAAATCGCCATGTGGGACAGGCCCTTTAAAATGTCTTTTTCCTCACTATTTCTCTTGATAACCTAATTAACTAAGAAGACGGCGCTATAAACAAATCAGGATTACCAGGCTGGCTGCACCATATCAGAGATATTCCCTTCATCATAACCCCACCCTCTTTACAATTTAAATACATTTTCTCACTTTACCAATTCTGATCAAGGATTTTCAATCTGAAACATGAACTCTCTTTCCATTGATGCTGCCTGACCTGCATAATATTTCCAACATTGCATTTGGATTTACAAGAATCTGCAACAATTTGTATTCTGTATCTCAATTTTGCCAATTATTGATGTCAATGAATGTTAAGAAATTATATATTTATATGCAATTTACCAAGGGTTAACGTTCCATGGATAAGATATTTTAGCTCAAAGGTTAGAGCTGTAAAAGCAGCAAAGATTGTTGGAGAAGAAGTTTGATAGAAATGTACAAGATCACGACTGGCTAGGAAGGTAGAGAGAGGGAAGTTGTTCTCATTAGCAGATGTTGAATTCACTGCCTGTAGGAAATGGGGGAAACAGAAATAATCAGTGCCCTTTTAAAGTGAATTGGATAGGCACGAGAAAGAAAAGTTTTCATGACTACGATAAAAGAATGGGGGAATGAGATTGATAAAATAGCTCCACATGAACCCAGCATTGACTTGACCGACCAAATAGCCTCCTCCTGTCCCATCACGATTCAATGGTATAAATACATTCTTCATCATAACTTTTTTTAAATAATGATCATAATTAATTGCATTGGTTTGGAGGACATTGGTAAACATTAAAGATACATTCTTTTTGATTAGTCTCATGATAATGTTGGGGTCCACCGTCATCTGTTCAATATATCAGCATAGCATTGCAAAAATGTGAAACAATAATGTACAAGTATTAAAGAAAATATGAAGGTAAACACTTAACATCAAATGAATATTAATCCTGAAATTTGTGATATGAGTATCGACAACAACAAATGTATAACTTTAATATTTGCAACCTGTCCCATAAACCAAATTATACTTACGTGTTGCACACAGTCATCGTTTGACACGTATCTCCAGTGCAGAACTCCGAGACGGTGCTGTACTGAAGGTTTATGTGATTGAAGAAAGTTGTTGCTAAAATTTTGGGGAGAAAAGAATAACATTATATACAGCAGCATTTATGTTTGACATTGTACAGCAGTAACATTCAGAACATCTCGTATGGTAATTCCATTAAACGCATATGACGTGAGTGATGAAAAGTTTTAAATTGCTCTAACCATATTAATGTGCTATAATCACAATATTTTCAATGAACAACATATGGCAATACTGACAGCAAACTAAAATTTAGACAATAATGGTTTTGTAATCACTTAACTCAAAAATAATAACTGAATACAGCCTCTACGAAAATTCCTCCTTGCATTCCTTATATGGTCAGAAATGCTACATCTAATTGGCACGTACAATTTTGAATAGAAACAAAACAAAATGCAAACCTAGTATGTGAAGGGAGAGGCAATTTTAGACCGACAAGTTGGCACTGGCTGGAAGGGCCTTCCGCATTGAAACTTGAGATAATTAAGAATGCGTGGCTCATATTATAATTTGCTCACAAGAACATTTTTTCTTGCCATTTTTCTTCCTCAGAGAGTATAATTCTTAACTGGTGCCTGTATATGAAGTTATTGGGACAACGAGTGCCACAATTACTTGACCATAATACATATTGTCACCAGACAATGCAATGATAAGTAGGAACCCCAGGGACACACTCAAATGTGGAAGCATTTTATTATTTTTCTTCTACCCAACCACAAGATATAAAAGCCAGCTGGTTTTTTCCACCAATAACCTAATTGAGATTAGCGTATTCAACAAATTAGCAGAGGGAAGGGGGGGGGGGGGTTTGCCTGCACAAAAACTACTGTATTTCCCGGCAATGAAGATTCTATTTTTTTACCCAAAAATACAGCACGAAAATTTACCTGCGTCTTGGAGGCCGAAGGTTAGGTTGTTAGCCAAGAAAGATAGACTTGGCTATACCCCAGTGCAGCAACATCAAGAACGATATTGCTGTACTGAGGGCCAAGTCTGTCCCTCATTGCTGGCAGCTGATGGGAAGCGGCTGTAAAGTGGGAAGCGGCTGTAAAAGGACAGCACCGCTGGGGGGGCTGGGAGAGGAGTTTATCTCACAGCGTCTGGGGAGTCTGGCCTGGGTCAGCATGGGCAGGAGCATTGAGAAGGAGGGGGTCGGGGATCATGCCAGCAACACAGGGAGCTACAGCCAGTTCTGGGTTCGCAGGCGACTTGAGAACTGCAGCTGGTCCTGGGGACACGAGGGATCTGGGAACTGCAGCCTGTCACGGGGCACGCAGGCGATATTGCCGACCCCTGGACCAAACCAAACCCTTGATCTAGTCCTGCCGTCCTTTCTCAAAATTTAGCTACTTAAATTGGGGGTGCATCTTCGACGCAGGTGCGTCTTCATTGCCGTGAAATAAGGTAATTACATTCAGATTTTGATTATTTCCCAATACAAAGTAGTTCATTTGTTAAAATAGAATAAATAGCATAAAAATAAGCTCTTTGGTTTAACTTATGGACCTGTCCCACTTAGGCAACTTTTTAGGCGACTGCAGGAGACTATGCAGTCGCCACATGGTCTCCACATGTCGGCGGGTGGTTGCCGGGGTCACCTTCATGGTCGTGAGGAGTTCCCGCATTCTGGGAACTAGTCGCGGCCTAATTATGGTCGCCGCAAATTTTTCAACATGTTGAAAAATTAGCTGCGACCAGAATGAAGCCGCCATGGAGAATAGCGAGAATTCGTGTGCCGTAGGTGGGTCGCTAGGAGGTCCTAATGGGTTGCCAGGAGGTCGAAGGTTCTCGTAGGTTGTAGCAGGTGCTGACTGGTGAACTTCATTGGCTCGTTGGGGAAAAAAAAAACGTGAACAGTATTTTTCAGAACCAAGGATAACCGACCGGTAATGTTCATGTCCGCCAAGCTTCACAACCGTGTATCTCTGGCTTCTTAAAAGTCGACTCCACTCCTTCTCCCCCCTCTTTTAAAGGACTTGCGTGACCCTTCCTGTACACTGTGCTTTCACTGTCTTAATTATAGCGCCAACCTTCCTGTTCATCGCGGTGTGTGTCTGTATCACATTGGCTCCCCCCCGCTTGCCCTGTCCCCCACCTGCATAACGGACTGGTGAAGAGAGGGAGAGAGGGGGGGAGGGGAGAGGGGGGGAGGGGAGAGGGGGGAGAGGGGGGGGAGGGGGGGGAGGGGGGGGAGGGGGGGGGAGGGGGGAGGGGGGGAGGGGGGGAGGGGGGGAGGGGGGGGAGGGGGGGGAGGGGGGGAGGGGGGGAGGGGGGGAGGGGGGAGAGGGGGAGAGGGGGAGAGGGGGAGAGGGGGAGAGGGGGGAGAGGGGGGAGAGGGGGGAGAGGGGGAGAGGGGGAGAGGGGGGGAGAGAGAGAGAGAGAGAGAGAGAGAGAGTGAGTTCCACTCTGACAGTCGCCGTTCCAGTCGCCTGAAAATCGCTGAAGTGAGACAGTCCCATTGTACTTCATACTCCACACCAGCTGCCACAATACTCTTACGAAATTAATATGGAAATAAGATTTTTTAAATGTACTGGCTCTTGTACCTATATGAACAACAGGAACTTACTATTGCTGGCTAGCCATTCATTTAGGTCAATTTCACGTGGCAAAGTCACCAGTTCTTTAAAGTTGAAATCTGTTATTCTGGCTTTGGTATATTCAGGCTCCAGGTACAATTTCTTCTCCTCCGTTGCTGTTTTTTTACCATTTGGCTTGGTCTTGGACTTCCTAAAAGAAGCAACATCAGATTAATTGAATGTTTTTTTTGGATACTGTTCAATTAAACATTGTGTACCATTTACTTATTAGTCTCAGGCATTCTCATTAACTATCACATAGGGAATTCAGCATGCCACGCAGTTTTGTGCAAGACAATGAAATTACAAGCTAAATGAGCATGGGAATGGGGAGCAATGCCAAGAAGCTATTCCATTCCCAGACTATACCAAACATAATTATTGCGCATTAACACCTGCTGACGCCTCCCTCCCCATTTCCTGTTTTAACCATATCCAAATGGAAATGTCTTCCTTCACGATAAGCCTACCGAGCAGCAAAATAGAGCATAACACTTGTACGAGACTAGTTCCTTCCTCCTTAATGAATTATGGATCAGCACATGATCATCAAACAATAAAGCACAATTGTTTTCAACTGTTTATGTTACATAATCTCGGTCTACTGGTCTGTACCACAGACAAGCTCTTCATAAGTATGGAAATTAAATTCAGTGGCTAAGATAGAATTAATTTCAAGATTCAAGAGTGTTTAATTGTTATACGTACCGAAAATGGACCTATGAAATTCTTAATTGCAGCAGCTTAACAGGTCTATATACACAGTACGCATTGACACTGAACAACCAAAAACAAAATAAATCAATAAATTAAAAAAAGATTAGTGCAAAACAAACGCCTAAAGTCCCTAATGCAACCAAGTAAGTTCACAGTTTGGTTGCTGTTTGTACTGTTCAAGATTCTGATGAGTGTTGGGAAGAAGCTGTCCCTGAACATTACAGTTTTCCTATATCACCTTATCAGGAGTGCAACCAAGAGTGAGGCCAAGGTGGTGTAGCTCCTTGATGCTGGCTGCCTTTGAGGCAGCACCTTTAAAAGATAGATCTCTTCCATGGTGGAGAGGTCAATACCCGTAAAACCAGTGTCCACCAGTGTCACCATCTAGAAATTACAGCAGTGTTTATACATAATCCCCCCTATTTCAGGCCACCATAATGTTTGGGACACAGCAATGTAATGTAAATGAAAGTAGTCATGTTTAGTATTTTGTTGCATATCCTTTGCATGCAATGACTGCTTGAAGTCTGTGATTCATGGACATCACCAGTTGCTGGGTGTCTTCTCTGGTGAAGCTATGCCAGGCCTGTATTGCAGTAATCTTTAGATCATGCTTGTTTTGGGGGCTAGTTCCCTTCAGTTTTCTCTTCAGCATATAAAAGGCATGTTCAATTGGGTTCAAATCGGGTCATTGACTTGACCGCTCAATAAATGACCATATTTTAGCTTTGAAAAACTCCTTTGTTGCTTTAGCAGTATGTTTGGGATCATTGTCTTGCTGTAGAACGGCCAATGAGTTTTGAGGCATTTGTTTGAACTTGAGCAGACAGGATGTGTCTATACACTTCAGAATTCATTATGCTACTATCATCAGCAGATGTATCATCAATGAAGATAAGCGAGCCAGTACCTTCAGCAGCCATAAATGCCCAGTCCATAACACCCACACACCGTGTTTCACAGATGAGGTGGTATGCTTTTTGCAGTTGCAAAGGGCCCTAGTGAGACCACACCTGGAGTATTGTGTGCAGTTTTGGTCTCCAAATTTAAGGAAGGACATTCTTGCTATTGAGGGAGTGCAGCGTAGGTTCACAAGGTTAATTCTCGGGATGGTGGGACTGTCATATGCTGAGACATTTGAATGGATGGCCTTGTATACTCTGGAATTTAGGATGAGGGGGGATCTTATTGAAACATTTAAGATGATTAAGGGCTTGGACATGCTAGAGGCAGGAAATTTGTTCCCGATGTTGGGGTAGCCCAGACTAGGGGCCACAGTTTAAGAATAAGGGGTAAGTCATTTAGAACGGAGATGAGAAAACACTTTTTCACCCAGAGAGTTGTGAGTCTGTGGAATTCTCAGCCTCAGAGGGCGGAGGAGGCCGGTTCTCTAGAGCTATAGGCCGATACTATCAAAATAGAGCTGGATAGGGCTCTTAAAGATAGCGGAGTCAGAGGATGTGGGGGAATGCAGGAATGGGGTACTGATTGTAGATGATCCATCATGATCACATTGAATGGCTGTGCTGGTTCAAAGGGCCAAATGGCCTACTCCTACACCTATTGTCTATGGATCTTGGGCAGTTTCTTCTCTACTCCATACTTTGCTCTTGCAATCACTCTGATATAAGTTAATCTTCATCTCATCTGGCCACAAGACCTTTTTCCAGAACTGTGGTTGCTCTTTTAAGTACGTCTTGGCAAACTGTAACCTGGCCATCCTATTTTTCCGGCTAATCAGTGGTTTGCATCTTGCAATGTAGCCTCTGTATTTCTGTTCATGAAGTCTTCTGCGGACAGTGGTCATTGACAAATCCACACCTAACTCCTGAAGAGTGTTGCTGATCTGTCGGACAGGTGTATGGGAATTTTTCTTTATTATAGAGAGAATTTTTCTGTCATCAGCTGTGGAGCTCTTCCTTGGCCTGCCAGTCCCTTTGTGATTAGTAAGCTCACCAGTGCTCTGTTTCTTCTTAATGATGTTCCAAACAATTGATATTGGTAAGCCTAAGGTTTGGCTGATGTCTCTAACAGTTGTATTCTTGTTTCTCAGTCTCATAATGGCTTCTTTGACTTTCATTGGCATAACTTTTGTCCTCATGTTGATAAACAGCAATAAAAGTTTCCAAAGGTGATTGAGAGACCGGAGGAAAGACTAAGTGCTGAGAGCTCTCTTATGCCTGCATTAAGTAGGCAATTATTATGCACCTGAGCAATTGCAAACACCTGTGAAGCCATGAGCCCCAAAAATTATTGTGGTCTAAAGTGGGGGGACAATGTATAAACACAGCTGTAATTTCTATATGGTGAAACCAAAATGCTTCAAAATGGCCTTTAACAATGTGCACTTTAACCACATGTGATTTTTTTCTGTTATAAATCTCAAATTGTGGAGTACAGAGGCAAATAAATAAATGATGGGTCTTTGTCCCAAACATTATGGAGGGCACTGTACATTAAACTTAAATTATACCGAATATTATGTTTTGTTACAAGAATGCAAAATTAAAGCGGATGACCATAGAAGATTGAGGGGTGATCTTACAAGTTTCTATAAGATCCCCCTCAATCTTCTATGGTCATCTGCTTTAATTTTGCATTCTTGTAACAAAACAAAATATTCGGTATAATTTAAGTTTAATGTACTTACAAAATTCTTAAGGGGTTGGACAGGCTAGATGCAAGAAGATTGTTCCCGATGTTGGGGAAGTCCAGGACAAGGGGTCACAGTTTAAGGATAAGGGGGAGGTCTTTTAGGACAGAGATTAGATTTTTTTTTTCTCATGGTAAATCTGTGGAATTCTCTGGCACAGAAAGTAGTTGAGGCCAGTTCATTGGCTATATTTAAGAGTGAGTTAGATGTGGCCCTTGTGACTAGAGGGATCAGGGGGTATAGAGAGAAGGCAGGTACAGGATACTGAGTTGGATGATCAGCCATGATCGTATTGAATGGCTGTGCCGGCTCGAAGGGCCGAATGGCCTACTCCTGCACCTATTTTCTATGTTTCTATCATTTAACAATCTATGCTGCAAAGATCTACTACGGAGACGAGGAAACACTTTTTCTCACAGAGAGTGGTGAGTCTGTGGAATTCTCTGCCTCAGAGGGTGTTGGAGGCGGGTTCTTGGATGCTTTCAAGAGAGAGCTAGTCAGGGCTCTTAAAAATAGTAGAGTCATGGGATATGGGGAGAAGGCAGGAATGGGGTACTGATTGGGGATGATCAGCCATGATCACATTGAATGGCAGTGCTGGCTCGAAGGGCCGAATGGCCTACTCCTGCACCTATTGTCTACTGTCCTAATGATCTTGGAGCCTTTCATGATCGATTCCATCATAACAACAACCATCACAAATTCATAATGAAACCTTTAATCATTAAACTTTAAACATAACAATTACTGCTGTACCTTTAATATTGCCAATTGATGTGTGTTAAGTGAATATTGGAATTTTGAGTTTGCAATTAGAATACTGTAAGTACCAATACAATATGATAATCAATCAATTAATGCAGACCTACAAGTAGCAACATTCAAAGGAAAATCAACCTGAATAAGTATCAAGATGTAGCAAAACGTGGTGTTGAGTGATTTTGAGCAAAACGTCCACATTAACCAAATTACTTTCTTTACAATGTATTTCAAATTAATTCAAATTGGGTACAAAAAAAAACACCATTTAGAACTGATCCTACTGAAACTGATGGAATGGTAAAGTCTGCAGACAGAAACATGCAGTGTTTAATGATACAGTACAAGAACACTGGCAGCACTTGAAACAAATTATTGAAATTCATTCATATTTGGCTAGCCATATATGAATAAGCATACAATTTTATTCAATTTCTGCAGCATCAGAATGGTTAGCCTGATGTGTTGAAGAAGATTCCTCTGAAGCAAATATTAGACCTAATCCTCACAAAAATGAGGAGTTTATCGTACTTAGAAACATAAACATGGGACAACAGCAAACTTTTGAACACGAGGAAACAGTTACTAAGGAGAGTAATTCAATACCACCCTTGACCTAAAGTGTTCTTTTAAAAGACATCCCATTTGAAAGCAAATAGTAACAAAAATAACAGAAAAAAGGGGTGCAGGACCTTTATATTAAAAAAAAAAAAAAAATTGGCCCTACATAAATTAAAAAAAACAAATAAAAATTCTGCCCTTCGAGCCAGCACCACCATTCAATATGATCACGGCTGATCATTTAGAATCAGTACCCCGTTCCTGCTTTTCCACTATATCCCTTGATTCCTTTAGCCTTAAGAGTTAAATCTAACTCTCTTGAAGTCACATGATGAGTGCTCTTCTTGATCAATCCTTAGAAGTCAAGAACTGACTTGCTTCTACACCATTTCTGAATTGAGGTAGTTGATATTGGGTGGAGACGGTCTTAATCTCTTTCCTCACCCTTCAGTCAGGTGAATCTCTTTTGGCTGCCTAACAGGCAGCTGCAAACTTCTTGATTGATACAATACTTCTCAGAGACTCTTTAAATATGGAAATCTATCTACATTTCACAAATTCTCAATGTGAAAGTTTGTTGGGGACAATTGTGTGCACTAGGGACAACAGAAGCTCAGTCTCCAAATGTGGATGCACAGAAGTGTGGTCTACATTCTGCAACTTGATGACCAAGGATCTGAAGACTCTGGAAAGGAGGTGACACATGATGATGAATCACTCATTCATCCTGTAGATTATTACAGCAGGAAACTTGAGTAACAAACAATCTGCTGGAGGGACTCAGTGAATCAAGCAGTATCTGTGAAAGCAAAGGAATTGTCTGTTTCAGGTCAAAATGATACCTCCCCCACTTAAGATGCTGCTGGACCTGCAGAGAGTCTGCCGCAAAATGTTGTTGTTCCAGATTCTGGTATCTGCCATCCATAACATCTACAGCAGGAAACTTGTTGGCAGCAAAGTGCAGTACTTTAGCTAGAGATCATTCTTAAAAAAAATGTGGTGTGAGGAACAGAAGTTCAGTAATAAATCCTCCCAAACTCACAATGGTAGGCAAATAGTTATTTGCTCTAGTTTCCAACCACAAAGTGAAGCACTAATTAATCTGAAACATTTATGTACAGTTTATCTTCATTACTCTCCACTTGCCATTGTATGATATCCTGGATATTGTCCAGATGTTCATACCAGGTTTCAGAATTTTGGGGAATAACATCACTTGGCAGTGCTTGCTATTCAGTTTATGCAAGGAAAATAACAGCAATACTGCCAGAAGCCATTTTCTCTCTATTCTCACAAAAATCTTTTCCTTAATAGGTAATCTCATCTTTATATTTCCAAGGCTTGAATGTGATGTTACAACATTAGAGTTGACATAAAAGCATGGATAAACTGAAACCACATAAATAAATATAGCTGTTTGAAATTGGAATGATGGAAAATCTAAATTAAAACATTTAAATTAAAACAACAGATTAGGCAGCATCTGTGGTGAGAGAAACAAAATTAATGTTTCGGGTAAATACCCTTTTCATCAAACCAGGTGGAAAAACATCAAAATTCACCTATTCATACGCTCCAGAGATGTTGCCTGACCCACTGAGTTACTCCAGCACTTTGTGCCTTTTTGAAAAACCAGCATCTGCAGTTCATTGTGTCCACAATTCTCACTTGTTTGTTCTGGGAAAGAATCATTGACCAGTCATTTTCTACTTCCATGCAAAGATGTTCCCTTATCGAAGTGCAACATTTTCCATCTTTATTTGGGACTCCATTAAATTCAACCACTGGAAGAGACTGACAATTTCACATTTCTGCAGAAACTGATTTCACGAAACTACTAATTAAACATTAGTGCACAAATAGGAACTTGTTAACTCATGGTACACTTCATAAATGTTTCATTTCCATGAAAGAATTTAGTTTTAAAAAAATGGAATGTGGTGCAAGAATTGCATATTTTATCAGTGATCTGAACAATTCCAGTTTACGTCCTCAAATTTTACTTTTCAAAACTCAGCCAGTTGCATCTTGCACTGTGAAATCCCCAGTGGAGGGTAATATAATCATGTTATTCCAAAACATGGACTAAATGAAATTATGTCAGCTTAGTATCAAGTCCTAAAGTGCAACCAGCACCCTTAAAAATGGGATTGGGGTAGAAGGGTGCACAGGAGAAGACACAAGAATATTGAAGAATACGTAGCAAGGCATACAGCTTCCAGAGTCATGTTACTGGTGTCTAACCTTGACTGCATGCAAATGCAATACGTGTGCCTCTTCTCAATCCCTACCTGCCATCTAATACTGTGGAAAGCATTTTATATTACTTCTGCTGGGAAGATCCAATATGTTGAGTCAACAATTGATTAGCTTTGTTCTGGGTTGAAAGAGCAGGATTTTTTTTTTTAGCCCCCTTGGTGTCATTAAAATTCAGTTTAAAAAAATGCATGGAATTTGATTACACTTTACAGTAATTAGTGCTGAAACTGAGCACTGTCCTTTAATGTCCTTGACCACTGATGAGTTACTTTCAGAGAGATAGCGTCAATACTGCACTCGTTATACAATTGAAGTAAATTTGTATTCAAGCCCCAGCACCAGTTAATGAATGACCTTGGGAACATATTTGAAAAGCATAGTCAACCTCCTTCCCCTGCCCCCCCCCCCCCCCCCCCCCCCCACATGGATCTAGGCATCAAAAGCCAAAATCAGTATTTAATTGCCCATCCTAATTGTCTTTGACAAAATGGTGGTGAGCTGCCTTATTTACTAATGAAGGGTTGTATATGTTAAAATATGTGTCACAGGGGGGGAGGGGGGGCTGGAGGGTGATGAATGGGGATTCAACGGCTGTAAGGGCTAGAATCTAATAACAAGGTAGTAGTGGGTTGGAAGGAATGAAAATGCGAGGGGAACACATTCAAAGCACAATTCAATCTACATTGGGCATTAGATACAATAGTGGCATTTAAGAAATGTTTAGATAGACACACGGATATGCTGGGAATTGGGGAAGGGAGGGCACAGATTATTTGCAGGCAGATAAGAGTTGGTCTTGGCATCATGTTTGGCACATACACTGTGGGCCAAAGGGCCTGCTTCTGTGCTGCATTGTTCTATGCTTCAGAATTGTTTGTAGAAAGTATCTGTGAAGTTTTGTCTCACCAGGAAGGGCTGTCAGGTCTCTGGATGGTAGTGAGGGAGATGATGCAGTGTTAAGTGCCAGGAGTCAGGAGAGATAGCAGACCAGGGAGTCATGGAACAGGTGAGGTGGAAATGGGTGGGGAGGGTTAGGGGCAGGTGGAAAGACATCTGCTTGGAATTGTGGTTTGACTTTATGTGTAACCTTATCCAAACAATCAATAAAGAGGACGGCCAATCAGAATAACAGCCAATCAAATCCAGTAAGTAGCGTAAAGTCTCAATCAAGTGTAAAAGGTATTTAGATAAAACACCCCCACCCAAATGTTGCAAAACAATTAAAAAAATAGCATTGCTGAATGTGCCCAATTTCCACTGCTATCTGCAAGACTGAGATTAGAAAAATAAGAATCGTTAGAATTTTACTTTAGGGATACGGTATGGAAACAGGCCCTTTGGCCGACCAGCGACCACCACCATACATTAACACGATCCTACACACTAGGGACAATTTACAATTTTACTAAAGCCAATGAACCTACAAACCTGTACATCTTTGGAGTGTGGGAGGAAAAATGGAGCACCTGGAGAAAACCCAGGGAGCTCCTGGAGAAAATACAGGGAGAAAGTACAAACTCTGTACAGACAGCACCCGTAATCAGGATTAAACCAGGGCGATCCTGGGCGTTGAAAGGCAGCAGCTCTACCTCTATACCATTGTACAGCCTTTTAGGGAGATCACCTCAATCAGAATGTATCTCATTCTGAGCTGTTCAGTTATGTTATTAATGGAATTACAATAACTGTTCACAATAACAATGACCAGAGCCAAAATGTAAATTGAAAAGTTAACAAGCACTCTCGTCACTACTCAGAAATATGATACGTCTACACCAATGCTACGCAAATGCATTGCAAAACTAGTCAAAGCTGCTCTGAGTAAATTTGGTAATGTGTCACTTGTTCAAAGATTGATGATAAAAGTTTGCACAAAATGTGAAATACTTAAGCTCAACTTATGGAGATTGAGGTTTCAGTGAATGCAATAATTCACAGGTCAAGCGCCCTGTACACTCACTGTATGGAACACATTTTAAATTGTTTCCAGGTACAACGAGGATTTTGGGAGGGGGTTGGAGAGAAAAATATTTGCAATTTCAATATTTACCCCAGCAACTTTGACTACCTTTGCCTCATAAATACTGAGCTGCCCACCGTCGTTTTCTTTACAGATCTGTGGTTGACACTTTTGAGCAACATAAATCAAAGGATTCATAATTGCTAAAATGGTTTGAAGCAGAAGCACAACTTAGCTAACCAGTTGAAAATCACTAGCCACATCTTCCCGTTCCGCTTTCTGCAGAGACCGCGTTCCCTTCAACTCCCTGGTTAACTCATTCCTTCCCACCCAACCCACCCCTTCCCCAAGTAGTTTCCCCTGCAACCGCAGGAGATTCAATACCTGTCCCTGTACCTCCTCCCTCAACTCTTTCCAGGGACCCCAACAATCCCGTCAGGTGAGACGGAAGTTCACTTGCACCTCCTCCAACCTCATCTACTGTATTTGCCGTTTCAGGTGTGGACTTCTACATATCGGAGAGACCAAGCACAGACTCTGCAATCGTCTTGCTGAATGCCTTCGCTCAGTCTGCCTCGGCCTACGCGAGCTCCCGGTTGCCAAACATTTTAACCCTTTAACCCAAACCCTTCCCATTCCCATACTGACCTCTTTGTCCTGGGCATCCTCCATTGTCAGAGTGAGGCCAAAGGTAAATTGGAGGAACAGCAGCTCATATTTCGCTTAGGCAGCATACAACCTAGTGGCATAAATATTGAATTCTCTAACTTCAAGTAACCCTTGCATCCCCTCTCTCTCCGTCCTTCCCCCACCCCAGTCGCCCTGTTGAGTTCCACTGTCCGTATAACTCGTTATCACCTATCCCAGAGCCAACAATGGACCATTGTGGGTTCCACATTTCCTTGATTATCGTTGTTTTTTTGCATGTCTTTCATTCATTTGTGCCATGTACTGTTTATATCTTCTTCCCCTTTCCCCTGACTCTCAGTCTGAAGAAAGGTCTTGACCCATAACATCACATGTTCCTTTTCTCCAGAGATGCTGCCTGACCCAATGGTATGTTAGCTTTCATAGCAAAAGGATTTGAGTATAGGAGCAGGGAGGTTCTACTTCAGCTTTATAGGGTCTTGGTGAGGCCACACCTGGAGTATTGCTTACAGTTCTGGTCTCCAAATCTGAGGAAGGACATTACTGCCATAGAGGGAGTGCAGCGAAGGTTCACCAGACTGATTCCTGGGATGTCAGGACTGTCTTATGAACAAAGACTGCATAGACTCGGTTTATACTCTCTAGAATTTAGGAGATTGAGAGGGGATCTTATAGAAACTTACAAGATTCTTAAGGGGTTGGACAGGCTAGATGCAGGACGATTGTTCCCGATGTTGGGGAGGTCCAGGACAAGGGGTCACAGCTTAAGGATAAGGGGGAAATCCTTTAGGACCGAGATGAGAAGGAATTTTTTCACACAGAGAGTGGTGGGTCTCTGGAACTCTCTGCCACAGAGGGTAGTTGAGGCCAGTTCATTGGCTATATTTAAGAGGGAGTTAGATGTGGCCCTTGTGGCTAAGGGGATCAGAGGGTATGGAGAGAAGGCAGGTACGGGATACTGACTTGGATGATCAGCCATGATCATATTGAATGGCAGTGCAGGCTCGAAGGGCCGAATGGCCTACTCCTGCACCTAATTTCTATGTTTCTATGTTTCTATGACCCACTGTTACTCTAACTTTGAGTCTGTCGTCAGTTTAAACTAGCATCTGCAGTTCCTCCCTCTACTCAAACAAAGCACTGATCGGCCTTTTTCCTGTCGATATAAAGGACAGGCTTGTATTTATATAGTCAATTTCATGCACTTTACCACAATGACTGATCTTCAAATAGCTTTATTGTTTGTAATATAAGAAAGGTGTGGTGGCCACAAAGCAATATAACCATGATCAGGTTATTCATTGATATGTTGCCGATTGGAGAGATAAGCATTGACCAGGAGTCTGGCTATCTCCTGTGTTCCTCTTCAAAACAATGTCATGGAATCACCTAATCTGAAAAGCAGACAAGGTCTTGTTTTAACATCTCATCTGAAAAACTTCACCTTTGGCAGTGCAGCCTTTTCCCAGTATTACAGTTTTCTCTGCTTAGATTTTTCCACTGGAGGGGAGATTTAAGCCAATAACATATAGGCGCAAAGCATGAGTGCTTCTGACTGCACAGGTGCAGAATTACAATATATTCTGAACTGGTAAAACATAATAAAATTATGCAACAAAAAAAAATCTGCCACAACTCATAATCCTCATTTCAAGCTAACGTCAGCGTCAATACTTCAAAAATACCTCAAATGGTGCAAGTGCTTTGAGGTGTCCTGAAAGTTGTGGTTTCTCTTTAATTGTAACATATGGGTGCCATGAACAAGCTGAAAAGTAATTCCAGTCTATTGGTTACACTCCAGAGTATTAGAAATCAAATGTTAGCCTTTGTACGCTGTTAACACAATCCACTCAGGCATTAAAATCACATAGTTGCAGGTAACACCATAAGATTTAAACAGTTTAATTTTTAAAGTACACAAGAACCTTAAAACTCTGGTAATACAATTTCATTAACTGACCTCTTAAAATGCACGCTTCAGTGAGAAAATTAAACATCTACCACGTCATTTAATTTTTTCTCTTACTTCATAACAGGCATACAAAGAATAACCCAGGAGAACAATTCAGGAGACTAATCCACACTTGTTACAAAAGAAAATCTACAACTTACAAGCAGTTGCACAACGCCTTCATCTTTTACTGCAAACTTTGAAGATGTACTAATTATTGATGCACATCACACAAATTTACATTGTTTGCAAATTAGGTGCTGGATAGGAGGTGCCTGCATTTGTGAGAGCACGAGTGCAAAAAGTTACCGGATAGGTATATCTAGTCACTTGTTTAATTCAGCCGCTTTTTTTTGCTCAAGATTCCAGCATCTGCAATCTCTGGTCTCTCTTACTTCAGTTGCAATGTCCATGACTAATACAGATGAATTAACCCACAATTCAGAACAATTTTTTTGCTGCAAGTTATTTTCCACTTTTAGATACACCAACTACTTGGCATTAAAAAAAAAAAATTGTCTTCTACCTTAGGACTTTTCCCATGGCTTGAAGCACCATCTTGTAATTCAATTCTGTTTTCTGCTGTCCAAGCAATGACCCCTCTTCACTATGGTTTAAATGATCTCCTACCATAGTAATTTCTCAGTCTTCAAACCTCCTTTGTTTCTCTATAACTCAAACTAGTTAAACCACATTCACATCAGCAATGAGCTTCAAACAACCTCTGGTTTCAACCAATCAGACAAGAGGTGCCTGGATTTGGCATGAAAGGACAAGCAGTTCATTGATTTCATCAACAGCTCAGGCCATAAATCTAGGGAGTGTCTATGAAGAGGGAAAAACTTTGAGTGTATCACTGAAAACAGCTGCACAGAATTTAAAAGATAAAAGAAGCAATAGCTACTGCATCAGTATGCTCATCACAAAGCTACTGATAGCATGATTAAGACGAGCTACTTCCACTACAAGGATTTGTCACTCTTTCAGCCCCACTCATTTTCAGTCTTTTTTCTTGCACTTCCTACTTTAGAATCCACAAAAGGAAAAAAGCTTTCTTTGCTAATGTCAGTCTGCAGTGAGATGTACAATCACAGCCTGGGACAACTGCTACAAAGCTGGCTACTTGCAGTGAAATATTACATTGGCCTGTATTCAGCATGTTCTCTCTATTACACTGGCAAGTTTGCATTAAAAAAAATTGCAAGTTTAAAATAGTTCACAGCATTCAACCAAGGAATACATTAACTCATCTAACCACATATATCCATATTTTAGAATCAGAAGAAATAACTTCTCACATGTACTGAAGAAAACTTACTTCATATATCAAATAGTTAACACTTGAAATAAATTCAATTTGGAGCCATCAGATTAATCCAACTATTACAACTAGTTTTAACCTGAAAACAAAAGAACGATTCAGAAAATTAACAACACATCACCAGTATAAGTGCGTCATCGGTCTCAAACCTTTTCGACTTGAGAGCTCTTGGCTTCAACATAGCACACTATGGGCTGTTAGCTTCACCGAGGTTGAACCATTCGTAACTTATCCATGATAAATTAATAAAGTGGTCATACCATCCTTTACAAGCATAGTCCTGTGTATTTAAAATTGTTGCGCCTACATAGAGACAAAAACTTGGAAGTCAGTAACAAACTACATTTCCATTCCATGGTACAAAAATAATTGTATCCAGCACTTTGCATAATGCATAATGCTTATTGCATATCTTGCATAATGTTTTATCCAGCACTTTGTGTCTTTATTTTGTGAACCAGTATCTGAAGTTCTTTATTTCCACATTATATAGTAATTATATGCTGCCTGTTCCGCTGAGTTAAGGGCCTGTCCCACTTTCCCCGAGTTACTCACGAATTCTCCCCAGTTTTCCCCTTGATTCAAACTCGGAGAATGTCCGTAACGAGTCCGTAGGAGGCCTTAGGAGTCCGTAGATATATCGTAGCGGCTTGTTATGCCAGCCGTAGGTAGTCGGGGCATCAGGTATGTCGGGACGTTTTTTTCGGCCTGATTACGGACTCATTACGGACATTCTCCGAGTTTGAATCAAGGGGAAAACTCGGGAGAATTCGTGAGTAACTCGGGAAAGTGGGACAGGCCCTTTACTCCAGCACTTTGTGTCTATTTTTTTTTTAAATAGTTGCAATTGTACTTGCATTTTTTTTACTTTGTAACATGGAATGGAAAAGTACTTAATTGCTGATCTGTTTGCAGAAATGTAAATAATGTCAGTCATATAACATGCAACAGGCCCTTCAGACCAACATGTTCATGTCGACTAAGATTCCCCATCTCAGCTTGTTCGATTTTCAGCTTGTTCTATTTGACCCATATCCCTCAAAACCTTTCCAAACTATGTACCAAGTGTTTCAAGAAAAAAAACTGTTATAGGATCTGCCTCAACTACCTCCAATGGCAATTGGAGCACAAGAAGCCAAGGGGTGATCTTAGAGGTGTATAAAATCATCAAGGGAATTAATAGGGTGAATGCACAGAGCCTTTTATCCAGGGTAGGGGAAAATCAAGAACCAGAGGACACATGTTTAAGGTGAGAAGGCCAATTTAGCAAGGGTCAATGAACACCAATTAAGAACTGGAATCCAGAACATTATTCTCCCAGATTTCTATTTCCTAATCTTCAATTGCAGGAAGTGAAAGACCAATTTATCACTGAAGAATGACCAATTCAATAGCGATGAGACATGAAGATATCAACATTTGTTGACCACATAATAGGTTAAATCCTAAGTACGCAAGAACCGTGCAATACAGATTTTTCTTTAAATTTCACTTATTTTACTCTCCCAAGTTTAGAAATAGTCTCTAACTTACTCTATTAAAAATACTTTGCAAAAGGGGTAGCAACAACATGTCATGAGGGTTTGCGGGTATGTTGACAGGGTTACTAAAAATGATTCAGGGAGTCACGTCCACTGTTTAATCTGATCCACAAGATCTTTGAATTTAATAGATTTTGTTTGCCTTTAGTATACTTGCAGCATTTAGCTGTGTCATTATTACATCAGTGCAGCAAGAATTCTAATAACTCCTCCCCAACATGCATCCCCTACCCTCATCCCTCAAGGTTTTGTAACAAAGTGAATCATAGTGAAACCACAGACAATCATTTAATCTGTTCAGCATTACTATATTTTAAACTATTTTTACCAGCACACCATTACCTAGATCTAACATCCCATCCAATTCCTCAACTCCTTCAGGCATAAAATCTTACGGAAATTACTCTTCCCAATTTGCAAAAGAATCAGAAGACAAAATGCCTTTAGTTTGCAACTTCCACTACTCTGCTACCCTTTCCCAATACTGGTGGACCTGTAATGTTTAGAATGGCAAAGACAGATGGAATTTTTGAGTGAAATTTAACAACTAGGGCTGGTGTCTCCCCTTTCTTCATCATTTTCTAGTTTCTTTGCCCATTCTCATTACAGTAATTGCAATGTTAATGCACATCCTTCAAGTACATTTTTTTAAAAATAAATAATTATCTCCAGCAACGATGTGTCTATTGGTTTTAACAAGCCTTGTGCCTTGGTTAGTCCTTCTTTCTCATATAAAGAACATAGCCATTATTCCAGACCTGGCCATGAAAAAACACCTGTTTGAATGAATAACAAAAGTTGAAAAACTATTGAAAAACTGGTCTTCACTCAAGAATAACATGACGTGGAAAAAGTAATAATTGATCACACAAACTCTGATCACAAGTTTGCAGGTCTCAGCTTCAATTTCAGATCAATTCAGATTGGTTTCATCTTTCTTACCTCCGAAAAGGCTTGTACGTAAGCTGCAGAAAATATGTTCTCTTAGCTGACACAAAAAAAACCTTGGAAGGTTTCAGAGGGTTTCTACTGCCAAGGGAGCCATACACTTCGAATAACCTGCTTACGACGCAAGGCCAAAAATGAATTCCATCATTTATTATTGGCATTTGTTTGTGATGTACAGCTCTTTATAAAAGAACAAAGCTGAATTTACGTAAGATGTTCATCTACAAGTTTTATAACACAAGGAAGTGAAAGAATACAATGTCTGGGGCACAGATTTAATAACTGGAGTTAAATTCAGTTTTCACAAATTGGGATTTTGGAATTTTAATCATTTGTTAGAGTTTTGCAAACCGCACTTTAAATGTTTTTTAATTCTCTAATTAGGAAATTTGTTGTAAACTATGCATCCTGTGAAAGTGTATGTATTGACGTATTATTAAGATTGCAATAAAGAATATGATTTCATTTAAGAGAAATTCTGCTTTGAATCACAGATGGTGCCATTTTGGTGATGAACAGAACGTGCATAGTAGTCATGCCAGGACATGCTGAAGCTCACATCTGTCTCGGCTACTCGACTAGACAGGTTGAAAAAAAGATTTTTTTTTAAAATGCAGTTCCTACAGAATCGCTTATGAACTAGCTTCTTTCAGCCCTTTTTCCCCCTCAGTGTAAACAAGCCAACAGAAACTCGTTCTAAGCAGTACAGTGGTCTAAAGTTAAGGTAAAATGATACAAAGTGGTAAAGGGTAAAAATGAAATAAACACCACAGGCGGTACAATACCCTTAAGTGTGCTACCCTCTAGTTTTTGGAATTCACGTATAATTCTTTAGGGACTTGTGGGCAGTTCACCGGTATGACTGGTTAGTACAACACCATCCAATTCCAGTGCCACCAATAATGTAAGATCAGCCTGAATTCCTCTATATTCAACCTATAACAAGATGCATCTGTTTGGAAACCAAGTGAAAATTATAGAGTTAAATTATAGAGAATGAATTATAGAAGCACATTCTGCCCTTCATGGTTGTGCTGGTCCTAACAGAGCCATCCACTAATTACATTTGTCTGAAGAAGGGTTTCGGCACAAAACGTTGCCTATCTCCTTCGCTCCATAGATGCTGCTGCACCCGCTGAGTTTCTCTAGCATTTTGTGTAAACCCACTAATTATATTCCTTGGACCTAGCTCCACAGCTATGGAATTATCCACCATTGCTCATTTTTAATCAAAGTTCCTTCTACAAATTACTGTTGAATCTTCTTCCACTACACTTTTCTGACATTTACCACAATTTAGTATATTTTGACCAGGAGGAAACATGACATTTTAAGATAGACATAAAGTGCTGAAGTTACTCAGCTGGTCAGGCAGCATCTCTGATGAAAAGGGACGGGTAACGTTTTGGGTTGCAACCTAGCCCAAAACATCATCCATCCCTTTTCTCCAGATATGCTGCCTGACCCACTGTTACTCCAACACGTTATGTCTATCTTCGCTAGAAATCAGCATCTGCAGTTTCTTTCTACACGTGACTTTTTAAAGAGTTGATTCGTTGAAATCTGTATTCTGTGAAGATCGAGGCTTCAGCCACTGAAAACATTCAAAACATCATTTGTGCATCTGAATAACTTCATCCAAATGTTCCAAAGCACAAAATACAAACCACAACGTACTCAGCTTCTTATCATTGCTGCGATCTCTGCAGCACTTTCTCCAGGGCGTTGCCATACTCTCCTATGTTTGCCAACAATTGAATAGTAATTGCCTCCAATTGAAAAGTACACATTGAAGTCCTTACATTTTCAACTTCTGTTCCTATTTCTGACGTACGATTTCATAAATATTGGGTAGAATTAGAATGTTGACTATTTCCTTCGCTCCATAAATGTTAACCTCACCTACTGAGTTTCTCCAGCATTTTTGGCTACCCATTCACACAAGTTCTGTTATCCCACTTTCCTCACCCACTCCCTACACATTAGGGGCAATTTTACAGAGACAGGTTAACCTACAAAGCTAATGCATTTTTGGGATGTGGGAGGAAACCTACACGCTTGCAGGGAGAATAGAAACATAGAAAACAGGTGCAGGAGTAGGCCATTCGGCCCTTCAATATGATCATGGCTGATCATCCAACTCAGTATCCTGAACCTGCCTTCTCTCCATACCCCCCCCCCGATTCCCTTAGCCACAAGGGCCACATCTAACTCCCTCTTAAATATAGCCAATGAACTGGCTTCAACTATCTTCTGTGGCAAAGAATTCCAGAGATTCACCACTCTCTGTGTGAAAATTATTTTCTCATCTCGGTCCTAAAAGACTTCCCCCTTATCCTTAAACTGTGACCCCTTGTTCTGGACTTCCCCAACATCGGGAACAATCTTCCTGCATCTAGCCTGTCCAACCCCTTAAGAATTTTGTAAGCTTCTATAAGATTCCCCCTCAATCTTCTAAATTCTAGCGAGTACAAGCCAAGTCTATCCAGTCTTTCTTCATATGAAAGTCTTGCCATCCCAGGAATCAGTCTGGTGAACCTTCTCTGTACTCCCTCTATGCAAAATGCCTTTCCTCACATTAGGAGACCAAAACTGTACACAATACTCCGGATGTGGTCTCACCAAGGCCTTGTACAACTGCAGTAGAACCTCCCTGCTCCTATACTCAAAACCTTTTGCTATGAATGCTAACATACCATTCGCTTTCTTCACTGCCTGCTGCACCTGCATGCCTACTTTCAATGACTGGTGTACCATGACACCCAGGTTCCATTGCATCTCCCCTTTTCCTAATTGGCCACCATTGAGATAATAGCCTACTTTCCTGTTCTTGCCACCAAAGTGGATAACCTCACCTTTTTCCACATTATACTGCATATGCCATGCATTTGCCCACTCACCCAACCTATCCAAGTCAACCAGCAGCCTCCTTGCATCCTCCTCACAGCTAACACTGCCCGTCAGCTTTGTGTCATCCGCAAACTTGGAGATGTTACATTCAATTCCCTCATCCAAATCATTATTATATATTGTAAATAGCTGGGGTCCCAGCACTGAGCCTTGCAGTACCCCACTAGTCACTGCCTTCCATTCCGAAAAGCATCCGTTTACTCCTACTCTTTGCTTCCTGTCTACCAGCCAGTTCTCTATCCACATCAATACTGAACCCCCAATACCGTGTGCTTTAAGTTTGATTTAACACATCCACTGGTTCTCCCTTATCCACTCTACTAGTTACATCCTCGAAAAATTCTCCAGGTTCTCAAAATTCTATAAAGATTCGTTAGACATGATTTACCTTTCATAAATCCATGCTGACATTGTCCAATGATTTCACCACTTTCCAAATGTGCTGCTATCCCATCTTTAATAACTGACTCCAGCATTTTCCCCACGACCGATGTTAGACTAACTGGTCCATAATTCCACGTTTTCTCTCTCCCTCCATTTTTAAAAAGTGGGGTTACATTACCTACCCTCCAATCCTCAGGAACTACTCCAGAATCTCAAGAGTTTTTAAAATTTCACTCAGTTCCTCTATCTCATTTGAACCCCGGTCCCCGGCAGATTATTTAAATCTAGTAGTTATTCGAGGGTACACAAAATGCTGGAGAAACTCAGCGGGTGCAGCAGCATCTATGGAGCAAAGGAGATAGGCAACGGAAGGGTTTCGGCCCGAAACGTTGCCTATCTCCTTCGCTCCATAGATGCTGCTGCACCCGCTGAGTTTCTCCAGCATTTTATGTACCCTCGATTTTCCAGCATCTGCAGTTCCTTCTTTAACAACAAAGTCGTTATTCAATTGGTCTGCCATGTCCTTGTTCCCCATGATCAATTCACCTTTTTCTGACTGCAAGGGACCTACATTTGTTTTAACTAATTTTTTTCTCTTCACATATCTATAAAAACTTTTGCAGTCAGTTTTTATGTTCCTTGCCAGTTTTCTTTCATAATCCATTTTCCCTTTCCTTATTACACCCTTTGTCCTCCTCTGCTGGACTCTGAATTTCTCCCAGTCCTCTGGTAGGCTGCTTTTTCAGGCTAATTTGTATGCTTCATCTTTTGTTTTTATACTATCCCTGATTTCCCTTGTTATCCACGGATGCACTACCTTCCCCGATTTATTCTTTTGCCAAACTGGGATGAACAATTGTTATAGTTTATCCATGCAGTCTTTAAATGCCTTCCATTGCATATCCACAGTCAACCCTTTAAGAATCAATTGCCAGTCTATCTTGGGCAATTCACGTCTCATACCCTCAAAGTTACCTTTCTTTAAGTTCAGAACCCTTGTTTCTCAAATAACTATGTCACTCTCCATCCTAATGAACAACTCAACCATATTATGGTCACTCTTTCCCAAGGAGCCACACACAAGACTGCTAACTAACCCATCCTCATTACTCAATACCCAGTCTAGAATAGCCTGCTCTCTCGTTGGTTCCTCTACATGTTGGTTTAATGTGCAAATTGAACACAGACAGTGCCAGAGGAAAGGATCGAAGTGCGAGAGAGAGAGCGCGCGAGAGAGCGCGAGAGAGAGCGAGAGAGCCCCCACTCAGAGTTGAACGATAGGTGTCGCAGGTGCTTGCCCAGCAGGGCAAAATGGCTCAGCTTTTAGGTTGCCCAGCAGGACTATAGGTCGCCATTGGCACCCGGACAGCCGTTAATTTTGAGCCCTGATAACGCTGAAAATATTAAATGCTGTATCCTCAAGTGAAAAGGATACTTAGATAACGTTTTTTACCAATGATAATAGTACTCAATTCTTATGATTGTTTTTGTGATTCTATCAGATACTAATTGCCATTACTGAAACTTACCAACTAAACAGAAAAGCCCAATGTCTGTGCCAATCTGATTAGTTAAGTGGCTGGAATCAAATTAAATGAACACACTGCACAAAATGTGCTGACCAACTGAACTTGATTTAAAGCAATAATTTTTCACCAGTGACACCAATTGTAAAAATTGGATGTGTTTTATTTTAGAAATTTCTACACATTCTGAGAAGGGAAAGCAGAAAAAGAATAGATTAATATAAAGGTAACTAACAAACAACTATCCGTGCTGTAAAAAATGCAATGTGCAAGGAAAGAGTAGTGAAGAACCACTTGATGGAATAAGAACAACCTGATGTTCGTGAGCAGATGCAGGTGACCTGACCAAGTGCAAACATATCACGGAAGAATTGATGGTTTGTATATCGTCTAAAGGAAAAGTTAGTTTACTTTAGAGATACAGCGTGGAAACAGGCCCTTCGGCCCACTGAGTCCACACCAACCAGCACACGAACACTATCCTACACACTCTAGGCACAATTTAGCATTATACCAAGCCAATTAACCTACAAACCGAAACGTCTTGAGTGTGGGAGGAAACTGGAGCACCCAGAGAAAACCCACCCAGATCACGGGGAGCACATACAAACTCTGTACACCTGTAGTCAGGATCGAACCCAGTTCTCTGGCGCTGTAAGGCAGCAATTCTACTGCCGGTGTTTGTGTTACATAATTAAACAAAAAATATTTTATTGGAAATAAGAAAGGGAATTTGTCATACCCTCGAGTCTAAATATTTGTTGTAACCCCAGCTACAAATATGCCTCAGCTTGTTAACCTTCGACTGGCTCTTGCTCAAAGAATTCATGCTAACATGTGGCTATCTGAGTGCCATGTTATCAAGATGATCAGCATTTGTTGCTCTTAAAATAAAATCTAAGGCCTTTCATCTTCAGTAACAGGGAAAATAAAAAGCATTACCAGGAAATCTGCATCACAAGATAGAAGCAAACAAAGCATGCAACATTGTATAATGTCAGCAACTGGAAATGTGCAAAAAATCTCGGGTTTTAATATATGAAGAGCATGTTAGTTGGACGGTGGGGGTTTCTCTAAACATTACTTCAAATCATCAGTAGATTACAAGTTATTATACATTTAAAATTAAGAATTTAACGAGCTTTTAGAGTCAGCAATTGATTAGAGAAATCAGCCATGGATTTATTAAAGGCAGCTTATATCTAACATGTGAGAGTCCTTTGAAATAACATAGAATTGATGATATAGGAAATAGTTTTTTTGTTTTTAAAACTAAAACATAATAGGTTTGTCATTAAGACTAAAGAACATGGAATAAAATGGTCTCTCTCTTCATGGAATATAGATCTCCAGGTAGCAGAAACCAGTGGTCGTAAAACTGTTCTTCAGAGTGGTTGGAAGCGTACTTCAGAGTGGTTGGAAGCGTGGAGTTCCTTGAGGGGTATCACTGCTTTTCTTAATTTAAATTCATGATTTGGATTTGGGTGCAACAGGGCCCAATTTCCAACGATGCGGATGACATAGGGCTCAGAGGAAGATGGTAATAGAAGACATGATTCTAAAAAAGGTACAAGAATAGTGGGTCCATATGCAGAAATTGTTGAAAATGCCAATGCACATTGAAAAGATGATGAAACTAGTTAGTGTGCAGAACTGTAGAAATGCCTTTATAAAACACAGGTTTGGCCACAATTAAATCACCGTGTTACGTTCTGAATAAAACTTTAAGAAAACATTGGAGAAGGTGCAGGATTTACCAAAATGATTTTAGAGAGTTAAGATCTTTGGATAGATTGGAGAAGCGAGGGTTATTCCACTTGAAAAATGATATGATTACACAAAGATCTGATAAAGATACTTAAATGAGCATAGGCAAAGGTAGACCAAAATAGTTCCCATTGGTAGATGGATGAAGAATTGGAGAACAAGCTGACTGGCAAAGGAAGTGAAAGTCAGACAAGAAACACGCTGAAAAAAAAATACAGGAAGTGGTTAGAGTCTAGAATACACTGATATGGGTAGTAATAGAAAGTAGACAAAACTGCTGGAGAAACTCAGTTGTCGTGTTCACAAAGCAGCTGAGGGGAAGGAATTTGCAGGGCTATGGGAAGAGAGCAGGGGAGTGACTCGAGGTGGATTGCTCCCACATAAATCTAGTGCAAATTCAACAAACTAAATAGGTTCTTCCAAGAAACCATTCTAGGATTCAAAATTAGTTTGGAAAAAGTCGATACACTCACATGTAGCATTAAACTTAAAACATTCCTAATTATAGTTTTGGATTTATTTGTTATTTTCCAAACTATCAGCCCTGTTAGGCTTTGTTTGGATCTCAAAAATCTCTCTACTTCTCAATTAAAAACTTAAAATACTAGTAACTCACTGAAGTTGCAATCAAATACTATCAACTAAAAAACAAGGCCACTCTATGGCAAGCAGAATAGCTGAATAAAATGGTATAAAATATTGATGTCTCCACATTCCATCTGGAATCTCCATAATTATAGAGTTTAATTTTTAGTTACAGCTTGGAAAATACAGCATGGAAACAGGCCCTTTTTGCTCACCGAGCCTACGCCGACTAGCGATCACCCATGCACTAGTTCTATCCTACACACTGGGGACAATTTACAGAAGCCAATTAACCTACAAACCTGTATGTCTTTGGAATGTGGGAGGAAACCAGAGCACTCGGAGAAACTTAGAAACATAGAAAATAGGTGCAGGAGTAGGCCATTCGGCCCTTCGAGCCTGCACCGCCATTCAATACGATCATGGCTGATCATCCAACTCAGTATCCCGTACCTGCCTTCTCTCCATACCCCCGATCCCTTTAACCACATCTAACTCCCTCTTAAATATAGCCAATGAACTGGCCTCGACTACATTCTGTGGCAGAGAATTCCATAGATTCACCACTCTCTGTGTGCAAAAAGATTTTCTCATCTCGGTCATAAAAGACTTCCCTCTTATTGTTAAACTGTGACCCCTTGTTCTGGACTTCCCCAACATCAGGAACAATCTTTCTGCATCTAGCCTGTCCAACCCCTTAAGAATTTTGCAAGTCTCTATAAGATCCCCCCTCAATCTTCTAAATTCCAGCGAGTACAAGCCGAGTCTATCCAGTCTTTCTTCATATGGAAGACCTGCCATCCCAGGAATCAGTCTGGTGAACCTTCTCTGTACTCCCTCTATGGCAAGAATGTATTTCCTCAGATTAGGAGACCAAAACTGTACGCAATACTCCAGGTGTGGCCTCACCAAGACCCTGTACAACTGCAGTAGAACCTCCCCGCTCTTGTACTCAAATCCTTTTGCTATAAATGCCAACACACCGTTCGTTTTCTTCACTGCCTGCTGCACCTGCATGCCTAGTTTCAATGACTGTTGTACCATGACACCCAGGTCTCGTTGCATCTCCCCTTTTCCTAATCGGCCACCATTCAGATAATAGTCTACTTTCCTGTTTTTGCCACCAAAGTGGATAACCTCACCGGTTTCCACATTATACTGCATCTGCCATGCATTTGCCCAATCACCCAACCTATCCAAGTCACCTTGCAGCCTCCTAGCATCCTCCTCACACCTAACACTGCCCCCCAGCTTCGTGTCATCTGCAAACTTGGAGACGTTGCATTCAATTCCCTCATCCAGATCATTAATATACATTGTAAATAGCTGGGGTCCCAGCACCGAGCCTTGCGGTACCCCATTAGTCACTGCCTGCCATTCTGAAAATGACCCGTTTACTCCTACTCTTTGCTTCCTGTCTGCCAGCCAGTTCTCTATCCACATCAATACTGAGCCCCCAATACCGTGTGCTTTAAGTTTGTATACTAACCTGTTATGTGGGACCTTGTCGAAAGCCTTCTGAAAGTCCAGATTTAACACATCCACTGGTTCTCCCTTATCCATTCTAGGAGTTACATCCTCGAAAAATTCTATAAGATTCGTCAGGCATGATTTACCTTTCATAAATCCATGCTGACTTTGTCCAATGATTTCACCACTTTCCAAATGTGCTGCTATCCCATCTTTAATAACTGACTCTAGCACTTTCCCCACTACCGATGTTAGACTAACTGGTCTGTAATTCCCCGTTTTCTCTCTCCCTCCCTTTTTAAAAAGTGGGGTTACATTAGCTACCCACCGATCCTCAGGAACTACTCCAGAATCGAAAGAGTTTTGAAAAATTATCATTAATGCATCCACTATTCCTGGGGCTACTTCCTTAAGTACTCTGGGATGCAGCCTATCAGGCGCTGCGGATTTATCGGCCTTTAATCCATTCAATTAACCTAACACCACTTCCCGGCTAACCTGGATTTCACTCAGTTCCCCCATCTCATTTGATCCCCGGTCCCCTGCTATTTCCGGGAGATTATTTATGTCTTCCTTAGTGAACACAGAACCAAAGTAGTTATTCAAATGGTCTGCCATGTCCTTGTTTCCCATGATCAATTCACCTGGTTCTGACTGCAAGGGACCTACATTTGTTTTAACTAACCTTTTTCTCTTCACATATCTACAAACGATTTTGCAGTCAGTTTTTATGTTCCCTGCCAGTTTTCTTTCATAATCTATTTTCCCTTTCCTAATTAAGCCCTTTGTCCTCCTCTGCTGGACTCTGAATTTCTCCCAGTCCTCTGGTAAGCTGCTTTTTGTGGCTAATTTGTATGCTTCATCTTTTGTTTTTATACTATCCCTGATTTTCCTCGTTATCCACGGATGCACTACCTTCCCTGATTTATTATTTTGCAAACTGGAATGAACAATTGTTGTAGTTCATCCATGCAGTCTTTAAATGCCTTCCATTGCATATCCACCATCAACCCTTTAAGAATCACTTGCCAGTCTATCTTGGCCAATTCACGTCTCATATCCTCAAAGTTACCTTTCTTTAAGTTCAGAACCCTTGTTTCTGAATTAACAATGTCACTCTCCATCCTAATGAAGAACTCAACCATATTATGGTCACTCTTGCCCAAGGGGCCACGCACTACAAGACTGCTAACTAACCCTTCCTCATTACTCAATACCCAGTCTAGAATAGCTTGCTCTCTCGTTGGTTCCTCTACATGTTGGTTTAGAAAACTATCCCACATACATTCCAAGAAATCCTCATCCTCAGCACCCCTGCCAATTTGATTCACCCAATCTATATGTAGATTGAAGTCACCCATTAGAACTGTTTTGCCTTTGTTGCACGCATTTCTAATTTCCTGTTTGATGCCATCCCCAACTCCACTACTACTGTTAGGTGGCCTGTACACAACTCCCACTAGCTTTTTCTGCCCCTTAGTGTTTCGCAGCTCTACCCATATCGATTCCACATCCTCCAATCTAATGTCCTTCCTTTCTATTGCGTTAATCACCTCTCTAACCAGCAACGCTACTCCATCTCCTTTTCCTTTCTGTCTATCCCTCCTGAATATTGAATATCCCTGGATGTTCAGCTCCCATCCTTGGTCACCCTGGAGCCATGTCTCCGTGATCCCAGCTATATCATATTCATTAATAACTATCTGCACATTCACAGAAAACCTATGATGTCACAGGGAGAACATACTAACTCCATACAGACTGCACCAATAATCAGGATTAAACCCGGGTCTCTGGCGCTGCAAGGCAACAACTCGACTGCTGCGCCACTCCATAAGACAATCAAAAGTAGAAATCTTAAGGGGCTGTCCCACTTGGACGAGCTAATCTGCTAGTTTAGAAGAGTGTCTTCAACCTTCAAACTCGCAGCATGGTCGACACGTGGTCCTAGGAGGTCGCTGGAACTCTCCTTCATGCTTGAGGGAAGTTCCCAAATACCTGTGGCCTCAGCTAGGTTGCAATAAAAATTAGTCAGCATGGTTCTTTTTGACTCGTAGTGCAGTGGAGTGGGGTCGCTATTTAGTTACAGGGAGTCAAGGGCAGTCGTAGGCAATCTCCTTCGCTGACCGGGCATTTTGATTGGCTCATTGGAGTTTTCAGGACCAAGGAAAACCTACCGGTAGGTAAATGCCTGCTAAACTTTATTATACTTCTTAAAAGTGTCTCCACTCCTTCTCTCCCCCTCTGCGCTCTAACGGACTTACCGTTACTGTGCAGCAGTTTTACCTTCCTCTTCAACGTGGGTGTGAATTTCAGACAGCGCTCCCCCGCTTTCGCGCTGTGTGTGTGTGTGTGTGTGTGTGTGTGTGTGTGTGTGTGTGTGTGTGTGTGTGTGTGTGCGCGCGAGGTCGATCCAGCTTGCGGCTTTTCAGGCGAATGCCCTCGAGCTGGAAGGTCGAAGACACTCTTCCTAACTCGCGGATTAGGTCTCCCAAGTGGGACAGGCCCTTTAGATGTTCCACTCATTAACCTTGGGTATAAAAAACAAAATTGGCCGCAAGCAGATCACAATTCAGCATTAATTACTATTACTTAAGCAGAAGGGACAATGATGATAAAATCTTATCCATTTCCTCAGTGTCAAATACAGGCAGATCCACTGCATTTATCCACCATCTCATGTGCTCACTACAACTTCATTAAAACTGTGCAAAATTAACAATATCTTAAGCAGCCTCCCCATGAAAACAGTAAAAGGTCCCATGTGTGTCCAGGGCGACTTTTGTTTTGCATTTTCTCCCCCTGTTCTCTCCTCTTAGTCCTGCATTTCAATAAACCCAGAACAACTTCGGAAAATCGGATACAAAATATCTATTCTTGGCTACCTATCTCAGTTTAAACCATGCCCAATTGGTGAGAAAGAGTGGATGCAACATGTGAGAATATATCTTTCGAACTTTTAAGATTGAGTAACAAGTTTTACCCTGGAATACACTTTCTAAAAGGGTAGAGAGATGACCAAAAAACGGATTCAAACGTCATCATGAATTGGAAAGTCCGCTCAATTTCCTACTATTAATTGAAAGTATAATTAATGACAACGACTGTGTTATGTGCTTTGTTTTTTGACAAACCTAGTAGAATTTGAGATGATTACAAACTACAAAAGAAACAAAATTGCTTCCAGGGAGAAAGGAAGCCAACTGTGAGCCTCAGCTGCCAAGTAGACAAAGACCCTAAATTCTGTCTGAATAAACTAAATGTCCATTTATAGACATCACCATATGCATTGCCGTGGTAGAGTCCGATTAACCTTTAACTTCAATTTTTGTGTAAAGAAATATTTGTATTCTGCTCCAATTCTCCAGACCAAATTTTCATTTGTGCTTTTTAACATCATAGGAAGTTTGAACCGCTGGCTTCAAAACCAGTAAAAATAAACACACCCACTGGTATTCTGCTTGCTTTGGCAAACTAACTATGCATGTCAGAAACCCCTGGAGTATTTCAATATATGGCCCCTGCAAACAAAAAAAAACTGGCATTTCCAATGCATTTGAAGCTAAAATGGCCAGCAATGAAAGCTGCATAAACTGAGAATAACAGTTTTTTCAATGCTATATTTTGAAAGAGCTATTGTTAGCTCTAAAGTTGGCAGAAGGTAGACTTTTACAGGAAATGAGATCAACTCTTGAAGTTTAACCTATCACAGACTAACAGTGGTCTCCATTGTGCTACTTAACTTACCAATTTAGTGACTCAAGCCTTAAACCAATTGTTGCATTCTTGAGTGGATCGTATGTGCTCTGTGCAGCCAGCCTGGCTTCAACTCTGAAAACTAAGAGGGACCTTGTCCACAAACCAAAGCCAACAGCCCTCCAGTCACAAAGCCCCTCTGTTCCTAAATAGCTACGATCTCACAAAGAACCAAATTCCAGCTCAAACCCTCATTATCCAGACCTGCACTTTTAAAATACTACTTTTTTTTTTTTAATTGTCAGAAAATTATCAAAATTGATCATCATCCAAGTTTCACGGTGCAACGTTCGAACAAATGATACTATTTCAAAGCACTCTCAAGTCAAATTTTTAAAAAAAAATCAAAACAGAATGCTCGAAGTACACCCAGAATGTGTGATAGGGAGGACAATTGGAAGTAGTAAAGAAATTAACCAGGTGGCTAATCAATTATTGGAAGTGGCACAAATCTAGGCATAATACCTGAATATTTATGATCTGAAAAGGGTAACACCATGCAAGATTATGTTCATGCCTTTTGCACTTAGAAATACATTCATATATAGAAAATAGGTCACACTTAACATTTCAGGAAAATATGCAAACAATAGAGACACACCCAAAATGTCACCTATCCATGTCCCCCTGAAATGCTCACTGAAGGTTCAAGAGTGTCTTATTGTCATACTAGACCAAGTGGGACCCATTGGGTCCCATCCCCTCAACACATGGTTGTGGGGAGAGGGGGTAGCCTGCAGCGTCACACACACTAACCAACCCCTCACACACACACACAAACACTAACCACCCCCATTGATATTATATTATTATTCATTCACTCCTTTTACCCCATCCCCTGCCCTATCCATTCATGCATAGCCCCTAACTTGCAGGTGCGGCTAGAGAGGGAGGGAGATAGAGAGGGACACAGAGGGGGATGCGCGCAGAGAGGCCAAACGTAAATTGGAGAAACCGCACCTCATATTTCACTTCAGCAGCATGAATATTGATTTCTCTAACTTCAAGTAACTCTTGCATTCCCTCTCTCTCCATCCCTCCCCCACCCTAGTCATCGTACTTGTTTCACTGTCATCTTTTTGAGTTATTTGGTCTATATCTCTTGTTTCCCTTTACCCCGACTCAGTCTGAAGAAGGGTCTCGGCCGAAAATGTCACCTATTCCTTTCCGCCAGAGATGCTGTCTGTCCCGCTGAGTCACTCCATCATTTTGTGTCTATCTTCAAATTTGTTTATCTTTCAGCAAAAAGCAAACATGACTTTGGCCATCGCAGAGCTGCCTTGTCAAAGATAACTAGGTTAAAATAAAGGAATCGTATCTGTAATCATCCTGGTCTGTAAATCCCAAAACTACATGTGGAATATTGCTTGTTTAGAGAGAGTGCAGAAACAGGCCCTTCGGCCCACCAAATCCATGCCAACCAGCTCTCCCCTTACACGCACAATGACAATTAAAGATTGAATTGAATACTATCCTGCACACTAGGGACAATTTACAATTTTTTACCAAAACCAAAAATACCCTTATCATTTACCTGTACACTGTGAATGGCTCGATTGTACTCATGTATTTCCTTTCCGCTGACTGGTTAGAACGCAACAAAAGCTTTTGACTGTACTTCGGTACATGTGACAATAAACTAAACTGAAACTAAACTACGAATCTGTACTTCTTTGGAGTGTGGGAGAAAACCAGAGCACCTGCTGAGAACCCATGTGGTCATAGGGAGAATATATACATACAGAGAGCACCAGAGTCAGGTTTGAAACCGGGCCTCTGCCGTTGCAAGGCAGCAACCCAACCGCTGCACCACCAAGCTGCCGTTATTATTCTCCATTTGTCAGGGTTCTGTGTAGCAGGCTGGGACTCTGACATCAGTCACCCAAAATAACTTTTCTAACCTTTGAAAAGGAAATAAACAAAGCTGCAGATGTTGGGAATCAGAAATAGAAAAAGCCACAGACCTCAGAATCAGGTAGAATCCACAAAGAGGAAACAGGCTAGGGGCACACCATTTAAATATGCTGCCCTGCCTGATGAATGTTTCCCATTTCAAAAATAGCTTCTACTTGTCCTTTGAAAAATTATCCTACTGTTTCTCTTTCTCTCTCTCATAGGTCCTCTTTTATTCTTCCTCATTTTCTACAGCATAATACATTGTGTCAATGCTAGATTTTTCAAATAGACAATGTGACAATGAACAATGTGCAAAAAACCGGGCCACAGAAAGCTTCATTATTAGATTTGTAAACTTTCTAATGGTGCTGTTCAGGGGGAAAATTCAGAACACCTTTGTGAGGTTGTATCAACCCTGGCAATAGTCACAAAAAGCTGGAGTAACTCAGTGGGTCAGACATCATCTCTGGTGAAACGGAATAGGTGACATTTCAGGTCGAGACCCTTCTCTGGCAATCCTGATTTGAGCATAAAATATTATTTGCTCACAAAGCTTCCCACCCCCCACAAAACAATGTGACCACAAAAATGTTGCCTGCCACACTAGTTGGAGATGTTTCTTGGATGAAATATTAAAGTAAACCCATTCATTCTAGTAGACATGAGAGTGCCCATTGAACTATTTCACAAGAGCAAAAAAACCTACTGCTTTTTTTTTATCAACACTATTGAAAAAGTCTCTCTGTTACATTGACAAGTGTGCTGATGACCGCCATATTTTCTACAACAGAAAGCTCACCAAAAATCCATAAGAATCAAAAACTGCAGATGCAAGAAATTAAAAATATTAATTCAGTTTTTATCTCTGCTCTGGCACACGTGGCCTGCAAGATTTTTCTTGCATCGTTGATCTGTATTTCAGTGTTTGCATATCCTTTGTTCATTGCTTTCTTGGTGTTGGCATTAATCTATCATCCAGATGTCCATGAACAGTTTATCCCCATGATAATCCTGGTCACACTTTATCAAAGATATCAATTTTATCTGCCCACTGCAATTAAACTTAACTGGGTTTCTCTTTTCCATCTCTGGCAAAGAGACTTTTATCTGAAATATTAACTATGTTTCTCTATCCATTGATGCTGCCTGAATGCACAGGATTTCTCCAGCTAAAGTAATTAAATGGCCAGAATGCATTAAAGTATATACATAATCTCTGAAAGCCACCATATAATAGCAAACATTCCTTTAAAACACAATAGATTTTATTTGCTCAATATTAATTGCATGCAGCCAAGATTCCAAAATGTGAAGAACTGACCAGAGGGAAGGGAAGTGTTTTTGCATCTTTCCCTGTTAAATTGCTCCTTAAGCTTGCTTTCTCTTTACATAAAACATATTATATTGACTGCCAATTTTCTCAAATGAAAAACACTTTTAACTCCAGTCTTTTATATAAACTTCAATAAGACAACCACAAATCTTCTCATTCACTACCATAATATCATTTCAATCGACCATCCTGAACTACACATGTACATGTACAGGTCCACCACCAATGTTCTGACACCCTTGACTTCAGAGCCGTGCCAGATTATCCATTTTTGCAGGACCAACAGAGGTCATATATTAATTCAGCAATGCACCTCTGACCCACTAATTATACCCTCCCCTTGATCTCTAAAGCACCATGGGCTGCTAAAGATGTAAATTAAATGTAGATTAAATGTATAGCAAAACTTGCATTTCTTGCAGGGGCAGCCCATGCACCAGTTATTGAGTTGCCCTCAGAAGTACCAACAAGGGTCGGATCGGTGGCTGCCCGCAAGTCCAAGGAACCGCTTTCCCGGCAGGACCACCAAGGCGGCCCCCACTAACGCAAGATTTGCTAAATCTGCTGTTGGGGAGGCGTGACTGACAGAGGCCTCTGAGAGGAGTCAAAGGTACCGGGACTATGGTCTGCCTAGGCCATTGGGAGGCCGAGATACAGGTCTCAGAAGTCAGCTATGGGAACGGATCTGCTGGCTCTAGCTGAGCAGGAGTTCCAGAGCCCCAGCTGCAGGGGGCAAATTCAATCCACCGATCGGAAGTCCAGGCACACAAGTCCTGAGGTATAGATTTTCCGCCTCACCCGGCCTGGGCACCACATTGTTTTGGGGGTATTTCATGTGTGCTCCCATAACTTAGTCCGGATTAAAGGAGGTGCCAGCCCATCAGTTGCTGGACAATCGGTGGTGGACCTGTACTACAGCTGGAGTTGGTCGCCTTTATGTACAGAATTACACAAGTTACATGTACAATTCACAATAGAGTTTAGCCACTAAGTACTACACCACTAAGTCAAACATTTGATTAGAGCAACACAATCTCAATTAAAGACATCATTAGTTTACTTGGCTCATATTTTTGGCTTACTTCCTCGTACTAAATTTGCATTCAGCAAAACACGGTATCAATGGATTGGGCATAACACACAGCCATCGGGAACCTATTGATCACATTATTTTCAGCCAGTATTAAATAAAGTGGGAGACTTTTACTGAATAATTTCATGTGCATCTCAGTTGGAACATTTTGTGTTCATGAGGAAACCACAATTTTCAAAAGGTTTTTTTCCAATTCAGTTTTTTTAAAAGAGGACCAACCTACTGAGGACGTAATAGGGTAGATCTAGGCAAATTAGTACTGGACTGACGTCTCAGGAGACAAACCTATTCTTTCTTCCACCACTTCTATATCCTGCCAAAATAAATGGGTTTGATCTTTCTGGAAGGATTAGACTAATGAGCTTTCCTCATTAAACAGAAGGTGTTTTGTGTTGCAGAACCAACCCAAGACACTACTCGGAAGATAAAACATTTTGGAGATGATGCAGCATTAGTACAACTTAATTAGTTCCCCTTCTATCCACATTTTCTTCTGCTATCTGGACGTTTTCCCTACACCCTGCCCACAACTATACCACTCATCCTCATACTCCTCACAATATATTTGGAAGGACAGCACTAATTCAGAGTATTCATTTTCAAACATTGTGCAGCTAGCTAGGTTCCTCCAACAACTCATCATAGCAAAGTTAAGAAGCCAAGAGGACCACGTATGAACTCCACAAAGTTATCAGGGATGCCAAACAAGTCTTCCAAAACAAACGGGAGTTTCAATTTAATCAAGTTGATGCCAGTCGGCTGTGGCAGGGCCTGAATACCATCATGGTCTACAAGCCATAACTAAGAGCGATCTCTAGCAACCTACCCGATGAGCTTGAAGCCTATTATTCCTGTTTTGAACAGGCAAACAAAGCTCCACCTAGGAGTATACCCCTATCTCCTGCTGGCTCCATCCCTTACATCTCAATGGCAGGTCAGATCTGCTTTCACTGGAGTAAGTTTTCAGAAAGCACCCAGCACAGACGGAGTCCCTGGATGGGTTTTGAAGTCACATGCCAAGCAATTGGCCACAGTCTTTGCCGACATCTTCAACCTCTCATTTGAGTAGTCTTCTGTCGCAACTACTAGACATATAAGAATATCTATGACATGATATTATTAATTGACAACAGCTCATACTTCTGAGTAAATTCATCTTTAAATTTCTGGAATTTGGCCTGGAAGCCTCCATCTGCAAATGCCTTCTGGACTTCCTGACTGGCAGACCTCAGACAGTTAGATTTGGTGATAACATTCCCTCCACCCCGAACCTCAACATTAGTGCTGATCTGGGTTGTGTGCTCAGTCCCTTGCTCTACTACCCTCACATCCATGATGATGTGGTAAAAAAAATGCCATCTCTAGTGCTGATGATACCATTACTGTTGGCTGGATTCACAACAACGAGACGGAGTTTAGTTTAGAGATTAGTGTGGAAACAGGCCCTTTGGTCCACCTAGTCCGCGTCAACCAGCGATCCCCACGTATTAACATTATCCTACACACACTAGGGACAAATTTTACATTTACCAAGCCAATTTACTTACATACCTGTACGTCTTAGGAGTGTGGGAAAAAAACGAAGATCTCGGAGAAAACCCGTTCGGTCACAGGGACAACGTAACCACTCCGTGCAGACAGCACCCGTAGTCAGGATCGAACCTGGGTCTGCGGTGCAGTAAGGCAGTAACTCTACCGCTGCGCAACCATGCCGCCCATGAAGTATAGAAAGAGATGCTCGTGTTTACGGTGTCATGACAATAACCTATCCCCTAATGTCAGCAAGGCAAAAGAGCTAGTTGTTGACTAGAGGAAATGAGAGGGTGAACACAACCCATCCTCATCAATGAAGACTTGACCGGCAGATGGTGCGTTGTATCAGGAAGAGTGGTAATATTCTCAAGGATGCCTGTTACTCTGGCCATTCTCGTTTCTCACTTTTGCCTTCTAGAAGCAGATACAGGAACTTGAAAGCCCACATGTCCAGACTTAAGAACAGCTTTTTCCCAGTAATATCATTCTCCTCAATCAATCACCTCATCACATATCCTTTCCAGAAGTGTTGCCATGTATCTCATACTCTTAACTCTACTTCATTCAGTTATTCTGCTATTGTACTTTAACATTCTTATGCACTAAATCGTAATTTGCACTACATTCCTGCATTATTCTGCTGTTTTGCACTTGCCAATTTATGCATTACATAGATCATTACTGTATTGTTTCTCTGAGCTCCACATGAACAAGGAATGGCACCCTGGTGTGCGTAGCAAAAAAATAATCTAATATAAAAATTGGTAGCAAAAACACATCATGTCTATTGCTTACCTGAAACAAAAAATGTTATCGTTATGCCTTATTTTGAACAGAGGACACACACCCATGACTCATATCAAATGTTTTGGACCCAAAAGGAATGAGATCCAATCCCAGAAGTAAACAGCCAATTAAGATTAACAAATTGTTGTAGGAACTCAGTTCATCAGGCAGCATCTATGGTGGTACATGGACATTCCAGATTTGAGGTCCTGTTACAGGATCCAGACCCGAAATGTCGACCAACCCTCGACGTTCGGGGTCTGGGATGACCCCGATGTCATCTAGGTTAACCCAAATGATAGCTCAGTTGCCCAGTACTTCCAGCAGTTTGTTGTTTCACTCGAGTTTACAGATCTGTAGTCCCATGTCTCCTTTTAGCCAATTAGCTATTTAGAGTTGTTTCCAAGTACCAACATTTCTAAATAAGATAGACTAGTTTCCTTTTTAGCTGGTAGACAAAAGAAGTTCATAGCTGCCAATGTGAATCAAGTTTCATTCAAATACAGGAGACTTCCATTATTATTGTCAAAGATGAAATGAACAGCACTGTATTTTGCTCTGCCAGAATTTCTTTCCACTATAGTCTAGTTACAGGAACATTTTGATACTTCAAGATCGCATTGTGCTGCAAATTCAGCATTCAGAAATTGTAATATATGGTATCTCAATGAATTCTCATATCATGCCTCCAATAGAATTTCAGAAAAAACAAATACCATAAAGGAACAAAATTATGTTTGTCTTCAAAAGCAGATCAGCTAATTTTTAAACAATGCTTTTTAAGCTTCCTCGTTCAACATGTCTTCTTCTGTGAAACAGACAAAATACAATGTCCTTAGACGATAGCCAAGTTTTCATTGCCTACATTGCTCATGTTGGATCTTGTAAAACTGATGTAGACAGCCACACATTCCATAGAACCACAAAGTTCCAGGGGAAGGCAGACTTCCAAAAGTGAATCAGCTTTTTTTATGTCATGAAGACTAATCATATTTTTACTGCTTTTGTATTACATTGAATGTAATTATAAAAAATGCAAATGCTGGATTCTACAATAAAAACAGAATATTCTGGAACCACTCAGCATTCCAGGCTGCTTCTTGTGAGAAGGAAAACAGAGTTAACGTTTCAAAACAAAACCCTTCATGAGAACTGGGAAGACACTGGTAATGCTGTTGGGAGGGTGAGGGAGGACTCCAATAGGGCAAAATTTGGGTCACCATGGGATAACATAAACAAAGTTATCAGGTCAATGAATCGATGGGAGCAGTTAAAGAATGAGAACATACACTAAAGAATGTAGGAGGTCCAATTTGCAGGGCGTAAGGACATGCCTGGCAGGTCAGGTTGAGCATTTCCTTCAAAAGATAAACAAAGGAGAAAAATGTACAGTTGTGCCAGGATCACAGACAAAGAAAGAGTTTCCTGAAGTTGTAGAATTCAATAATGAGTCCATAAGGTTAAAATGGAAGAGGAGGTGCTATTCTTCAAACTTCCACTAGGCATCACTGGAACAGTGCAGGAGGCAACAGGTCCACCAATATGTTAAGGGTTACACAAAAAGCTGGAGAAACTCAGCGGGTGCAGCAGCATCTAAGGAGCGAAGGAGATAGGCGACGTTTCGGGTCGAGGCCCTTCTTCAGACCCTTCTTCTGCACACTAAAGAGGTTTGCTGTCACCCAATCTATGTTTGATTCTGCATAAACAAAGACCTGCAGATGCTGGACAATGCACAAAAGGACACAAAGTGCTGGAGTAACGCGGTAGGTCACAAAACATCTCTAGAGAAACCAATATGTTAAAGTGGGAGTGGGATAGAAAATTAAAATAGCTGGCAATAGGAAGTTTGGGTAAACCTCTGCACACTAAAGAGGTTTGCTTTCACCCAATCTGTTTGATTCTGCACAAACAAAGACCTGCAGATGCTGGACAATGCACAAAAGGACACAAAGTGCTGGAGTAACGCGGTAGGTCACAAAACATCTCTAGAGAAAATGGATAGGTGCTGTTTCGGGTCAAGACCACGTTCAGACTTATTATAAGGGGGATGTGGTGGAGGTGAGGAGTAGAAAGCTGGAAAAGGAGGCGCACGATAAAGCTTGCAGTTAGTAAGTGGACATAGGCAAGGGTTTTTTTTGATGGGCAGATGGTTAGAACAAAGGCCAGAGATAAGGGCAGAAGGTGCAAACAAAGGTTTGAAGAATTGCAGATTGTGAAGCCAGAGGGAAAGTAGGTGGTTGGAGTCTAGACAGGTCACAGGGGAGGGAAGTGGGTGGTGGGGGGGGGTTACTTGAACTTACTTACTGCCTATTATGCCTCCTAGCATGTAGGGCAGCAACGAAGGTCCTCCACTCCTGTTGATTCCTTCAGTTGCTGTTTCCGTAACATATGTGTTTTACAAGACAGGGTTGTTAGCCCTGTGCTCAACCTCCAACCTGGTGGAACAGTGGATCGATCTTCATCTCGCCTCTTCCCTTCGACCTGTCCAGCAAGGGAGACCCTAACAGGAGATGAATCTCCTGCTGGCAAAGCTCTAGGGGTCACTGAGACACACAAGCTCCCCGACCACGACAAGGTTGCAATCCAACGGGGAGAGGTTAGTAGAAGGTTTTTAAGATGGAATTGCAGATGCTGGAAAATCTAAGATACACAAAAATGCTGGAGAAACTCAGCGGGTGCAGCAGCATCTATGGAGCGAAGGAAATAGGCAACGTTTCGGGCTGAAGGTATTTAAGGTATTTAAAGACTGCATGGATGAAGTACAAAAATTGTTCATACCAGTTTGGCAAAAGAATATATCGGGGAAGGTGGTGAATCCGTGGATAATGAGGGAAATCAGGGATAATATAAAAACTAAAGATGAGGCATACAAATTGGCCAAAAAAAAGCAGCCTACTAGAGGACTGGGAGAAATTCAGAATCCCGCAGTGGAGGACAAAGGGCTTAATTAGGCAAGGGAAAATAGATTACGAAAGGAAACTGGCAGGGAACATAAAAACTGACTGCAAAAGTTTTTATAGATATGTGAAGAGAAAGAGGCTAGTTAGGACAAATGTTGATCCCTTGAAGTCAGAAGCAGGTGAATTGATCATGGAGAACAAGGACATGGCAGACCAATTGAATAACTACTTTGGTTCTGTGTTCACTAAGGAAGACATAAATAAGCTGCCGGAAAAAGCAGTGGACCGGAGGTTAAATAAGATGGCGGAACTGAGTGAAATCCAGGTTAGCCGGGAAGTGGTGTTGGGTAAATTGAACGGATTAAAGGCCGATAAATCCCCAGGGCCAGATGGTCTGCATCCCAGAGTGCTCAAGGAGGTAGCCACGGAAATAGTGGATCCATTAGTGATAATTTTTCCAAACTCCTTAGATTCTGGAGTAGTTCCTGAGGATTGGAGGATAGCTAATGTAACCCCACTTCATAAAAAAGGAGGGAGACAGAAAGCGGGGAATTACAGACCAGTTAGTCTGACATCGGTAGTGGGGAAACTGCTAGAGTCAGTTATTAAAGATGGAATAGCAGCCCATTTGGAAAATGGTGAAATCATTGGACAAAGTCAGCATGGATTTACAAAAGGTAAATCATGTCTGATGAATCTGATAGAATTTTTCGAGGATGTAACTAGTAGAGTGGATAAGGGAGAACCAGTGGATGTGTTATATCTGGACTTTCAGAAGGCTTTCGCTAAGGTCCTACACAAGAGATTAGTATATAAACTTAAAGCACACGGTATTGGTGGTTCAATATTGATGTGGATAGAGAACTGGCTGGCAGACAGGAAGCAAAGGGTAGGAGTAAACGGGTCATTTTCAGAATGGCAGGCAGTGATTAGTGGGGTACCGCAAGGCTCAGTGCTGGGACCCTAGCTACTTACAATATACATTAATAATTTGGAGGAGGGAATTGAATGCAACATCTCCAAATTTGCAGATGACACCAAGCTGGGGGGTATAGTTAGGTCTGAGGAGAATGCTAGGAGGCTGCAGGGTGATTTGGATAGGCTGAGTGAATGGGCAGATGCATGGCAGATGCAGTATAATGTGGATAAATGTGAGGTTGTCCACTTTGGTGGCAAAAACATGAGGGTAGACTATTATCTGAATGGTGGCAGATTAGGAAAAGGGGAGATGCAACAAGACTTGGGTGTCATGGTACACCAGTCATTGAAAGTAGGCATGCAGGTGCAGCAGGCAGTGAAGAAAACGAATGGTGTGTTGGCATTCATAGCAAAAGGATTTGAGTACAGGAGCAGGGAGGTTCTACTGCAGTTGTACAGGGTCTTGGTGAGGCCACACCTGGAGTATTGTGTACAGTTTTGGTCTCCTAATCTGAGGAAAGACATTCTTGCCATAGAGGGAGTACAGAGAAGGTTCACCAGACTGATTCCTGGGATGGCAGGTCTTCCATATAAAGAAAGACTGGATAGGCTGGACTTGTACTCGCTGGAATTTAGAAGATTGAGGGGGGATCTTATAGAGACTTACAAAATTCTTAAGGGGTTGGACAGGCTAGATGCAGGAAGATTGTTCCCGATGTTGGGGGAAGTCCAGAACAAGGGGTCACAGTCTAAGGATAAGGGGGAATTCCTTTAGGACCGAGATGAGGAAAACATTCTTTACACCGAGAGTGGTGAGTCCCTGGAATTCTCTGCCACAGAAGGTAGTTGAGGCCAGTTCATTGGCTATATTCAAGAGGGAGTTGGATGTGGCTCTTGTGGCTAAAGGGATCAGGGGGTATCGAGAGAAGGCAGGTACGGGATACTGAGTTAGATGATCAGCCATGGTCATATTGAATGGCGGTGCAGGCTCGAAGGGCCAAATGGCCTACTCCTGCACCTATTTTTCTATGTTTCTAAACCCTTTGGAGGTTACCTAAGATTGTTGAATTAAATGTTCATACCATTGGGTAGTAAGCTATCAAAGCAGAATACGTGGTGCTGTTCCTCCAGATTGCATGTGGCCTCACTCTGGTAATGGAGGAGCCCAAGGACAGGAAGGTCAGTGTGAGAATGGGAAGAGGAGTTAAAATGATTGGGAACAGGGAGATCCTGTCCAACTTGGCGGATGTACAACTCCAATGTTTTTTTGTTTTTTTAAAAAATTTATTTATTAGAGGTAAATACATCAATGTACTTCACATATATATTGTTACAATCATTATACCCCATATTTTTATGGCTTTTAAAGAAAAATAATAGAAAAAGAGTGAAATAGGTGAAAAGAGTTGTGAGAGTGAAAGAGCGTGCCAAAGGGGAGAAGAAACCCTTGGTCAAAGAATTAGAGAAAGGGGGTTAAGAGATAGACCTTAAAAAAAGAAAAGGAAAAAGAAAAAAAAGCCAGTTACTATGATTGATATATATATATATATATATATATATATATATATATATATATATATATATATATATATATATATATATATATATATATATATAAATTCTTTTAATACTCATTTAATTCCGAATTACCTTCTGTCATTCCGAAAATAATCCATTCTGGCTTTGGTGTCATTTTTATTTTAAACAGTTTTGTGAAAAATTCAAAGATTTCAATCCAAAACCTTTGAATTTTTGTACAAAAGATGAATGAGTGCGCTATAGTAGCTTCTTGACACTGGCATTTATCACAAATTGGTGAAACGTTAGGGAAAAATGTATTTAATTTAGTTTTTGAGTAGTATAATCTGTGCATAATTTTAAATTGTATTAAAGCGTGTCTTATGTTAATTGAGCATTTGTGCACATTTAATAAGTATTCTTTCCACCTTTCATTAGAAATTTTTATGCTTAGTTCGTTTTCCCACTCACCTCTAATACCTTCCGTTGTTGGTATTACTGCATTTAGTATAATATTATACATGTGTGAAAATAAATTTGCTGATTCCGCCTTTGTATTCATTACTTCATCTAGTAAGTCTAATGGCATTTTGTGAAATTCATGTGCATGTTTTTTCAAATAATCACATATTTGGAAATATTTAAAATACTGGTTGTTACCCAGATTGTATTTTAGTTGTAATTGTTTAAATGATAATAGTTTTCCCGTATCATACAAATCTCCCAAAGTTTTAATTCCGGCTCTTTCCCATTGCGTAAATGCTTTGTCTATAATTGAGGGTTTAAACAGAGGGTTTTTAGCAATAGGAGATAGGAGAGATAAGTTTCTTAATTTTAAATTGTATTTTATTTGTTTCCAAATTCTGATTGTACTATGTATAATTGGGTTTTTGTTGTAGTTTGTATTATTCATCGTTATTGGTGAAAGAAGGACCGCACCAATATTAAAGGGGGAGCAGTCCTCTTTCTCCATAATGATCCATTCTGGTTGATGAAGAGAATTATCCAACAATTGAATCATATTTCTAATATTTACCGACACATCTCCAATGTTGAGGAGACCATAAACACAAAATGCAGTAGACTAAATTGGAGGATGTTTAGATCCCTTCAAGATGGGAAGGGAATAGTCAAGTGCTTTGACAACTGAACCTGTCCAATTTCAGAACAAAGACATGAGAACAATATAAAATTAAAATCTTGTAAAATGGTTTGTTCAAAACAAACATTTGTCCCAGGACATAGAAAGCACCTTGAAACAAGAGTTGTCTATTGAAATTACAGAAACCACTAAAGATTTACAATGAAGATCTGTTACAATGTGAAGTGAATTTTACATAATCAGTAGATACATAATGTGCTTTAAAAAAAAGCTTTAAAAGAATGCCCGGCTGACAATTTGTTGTTAGCAATGTGATAGCATAGGGATGGACGTGAAATTGAGACAATTGCTGAAGAAGGAGAATTGGATGCCACTATCACTCAAATGAAATTTGACCTAGTGTCTGGAGATGTTATCAACACCAGACAGCGTGTAAATAAAAGGTTGAGGCCAAAGTGAGTCCAACATTGTTAGGAAGCATTTCCTTTGATGATATATGCGTAGAAATCCAAGGAACTATTCTCTTTCATTATCAGCCCTGTTTGAAGTCAATCAAAAGAAGTCTCAGTACATCACATGGATGGACAGATTTCAAGTACGTGGAATAATTAAATGTAAACGTGTCTCTGTCCAGTGACCCAAATCATAACTGATAATTCAGATCAAACATGGTCATATTTAAATGAAAGAATGCTCTGCTAAACTTAACTTATTACGTTTTCAGATTAGTTTATTGTCACATACACCACATTGCGATGAAATCCTTTGTGCATATGAAGTTAATAAACAGTATACCTACAATAATGAGTGTAGGAAGGAACTGCAGTTGCTGGTTCACACCGAAGATAGACTCAAAAGGGTCAAGACCCTTCATCAGACTGAGAGTCAGAGGAGATGGAAACTAGAAATATGGAAGGGCAAAGTGTGAAAATGACAGATCAAAGCGCAGACAATAATAAGTTCAACAATAAATACAGTGAGCCCAAAACAGCAGAATGGTGGGAGATTGTAGTGCAATCTGAAGTTGTGCAAAGTACAATAACAGAATAATCGAATGAGGAAGAATAAAGAGCAAGAAATGCATGGTAGAAACGCTAGGAAGGGTGGGGTGAAAGAGTGATTGGTTGAGCCGTGGAAACAAGTTGTTTCAGCCTGGACATCTAGGACAGAGTGCTGGAATCACACCAAGGTCTCCTCCATACCCCGCAACACTGCCCTCTCTCCCCATTCCCCCACTCACAACAAGGGCAGAGTCCCCCTGGTCCTCACCTTGCACCCCACCAGCCAGCGCATACAACAGATAGTCTTCCGCCAGTTTCGCCACCTCCAGCGTGACCCCTCCACTCGCCACATCTTCCCATCTCCCCCCGTCTGCCTTCCGCAAAGACCGCTCCCTCCGAAACTCCCTTGTCAATTCTTCCCTTCCCTCCCACTCTACCCCTTCCCCGGGCACTTTCCCTTGCAACCGCAAGAGATGCTACACTTGTCCCTTCACCTCCCCCATCCACTCCTTTCAGGGACCCAAGCAGTCCTTCCAAGTCCAACAGAGGTTCACCTGCACCTCCTCCAACCTCATCTACTGCATCCGTTGCTCTAGATGCCAGCTGATCTACATCGGTGAGACCAAGCGGAGGCTGGGCGATCGTTTCGCCGAACACCTCCGCTAGGTCCGCTATAACCAACCCGACCTCCCGGTGGCTCAGCACTTCAACTCCCCCCTCCCATTCCGTATCCGACCTCTCGGTCCTGGGCCTCCTCCGCGGCCAGAGTGAGCAACACCGCAAGTTGGAGGAACAGCACCTCATATTCCGCTTGGGGAGTCTGCATCCTCTGGGCTTAAACATTGAATTTTCTCAATTCTGTTAACCCAGACTGCCTCCTCCCCCTCCCCACCTCTCCCTCAGCCCTCGGGCTCTGACATTCCTTCTCCATCTCCCCCCCCCCCCCCACCCAAGTCGCACTAGCTTCTCATTTTCACACTACAAACAGCTTACAATGGCCCGTTTCCTTTATCATCAATACTTTTTTGCACATCTTTCATTCATTGTTCTTTATCTCTCCACATCACTGTCTATATCTCTCGTTTCCCTGATCCCTGACCAGTCTGAAGAAGGATCTCGACCCGAAACGTCGCCCATCTCCTTCGCTCCTTAGATGCTGCTGCACCCGCTGAGTTTCTCCAGCTTTTTGTGTAATGCTGGAATCACTCTGTAGGTCAAATAGCATCTCTGGAGAACATATGTGAAATTTCAGATCGGGACATTTCTAAGGATTGATTAAGGGCCTGTTCCACTAACCCGACTTTTCAGCGACTGTCTTCGACCTTCAAGCACGAGGGCACTCGCCTCAAAAGCCTTGAGCTGGATCGATCGTCAGCTATGAAACCGCAAGGCGGATCGACCGTCTGCGCAAACACACACACAAACATCACAAAGGCAGGGGCCAGGGAAAGCGGGGGAGCGCTGTCTGAAATTCACACCCGCGATGAACTGGAAGATAAAAGACAGCTGGCACAGTATACGGTAAGTCCTTTAGAGAGCGGGGGGGGGGGGGGGGGGTGGGGAGATAGGAGTGGAGACACTTTTAAGAAGCCATACAACTTTTAATAAAGTTTAACGGGAATTTATTACCAGTCGGTTTACTTACTTTTTTTCTCAACGAGCTATTACCTTCGACTACCTACGATAGCATTATGACCTACTACGACCTACCTCGACTAAACCTACGAGTAAAAAAATATCGACCATGGCAACCTTTTTTTACCCACAGGCATTTTTCAGCTTGCTATAAAAAACGGCACGACCTAACTGAGGCCTCGAGTACGCGGGGACTACTCTCGACCAAGAAGAAGAGTTACAAAGATCTCCTCGGACCTCGTGTCGACATTGTTTCGAGTACGAGTCGAGGGAAAACACTTCTAAACTTGTGGGACAGGCCCTTAAGTTACCATATCTTCTCACAGAAGCTCGGGTAATAATTAATCTTTTTTTAAACATTTTTGGAAAATTAGTGAGTTTTCTTCTTAAATTTTCTTCTCAACATTCTGGGAGGCAGCGATCCCAGCCCAACCCTTCAACCATTATTCACCAAGAGTGCACATCTTTAAAAATGGAAGATAATCATTGATCAGTTCTCCAGCATACATTTTCCAAAACAATAATCATTAGTGAGGAGATCAATGTACTGTATGGCAATCAACCATTTGCTGCTCTCTCCTTTTACAGTTAAGTAAATTATCTTAACTCTATTCTGCAAGAACTGACAACTGCAAAATAGTTGCATTCAGAAATTTGTGGTCTGTATTCCTCAGATAAGTATTTATTTACTCAGTAACTAGAAAAAAGTGTACAGTATCCAGACGTTTCTGTTCATAAGCAGTATTGTCCAGCATTATTAATTGAAGTGCAGAAAGTTCTCCTCTCACAACAATTTTCCAAGTTCATGACACATCTATATAATTAAAAGTCTCATCTTGACCACTTCCTTTCTGCGCTGTATATTGATTTTAGAAAAAAAACACTACCCTGTATCGCTGTGGTTTTTGGCCATCTTACTCACAGTCCTCCTCCGCTGAGCCAGCCCCGAGGATTTTTCCCATCGATGAAAAATAAAAACGTTGTATTTAAAAAAACCTTGAGATCAACTGACTGGTCCGCTCGCCTGCGAATCACCGCGATGAAGGTAACTCCCCTTCGAGGGGGCAGAACTATAAAACCCCGGATGCCTGGACGCGAGTTAGTCACTCTGCAAGATTGCGAGGAAGAGGCCACGACTATCATTCTAAGCTGTGAATCAACTGAACTGTGAGTCTGCAATGTACTTGCAATAAATGATTTGTTAGCCCTTAATGACAATGCCATGAGTTGTTTGGCCTGCTGCCCGGGGCCTGTGCTTGAAAGTGCAATGCTTAATTGGAAATGAAATGACAATGCCATGTGTTGTTTGGCCTGCTGCCCTGCCTGTGCTTGAAACGGCAATGCTTTATTAGTTCGGACTGTGTTTGGCAGGATGAAATGCTTTATTTAGTCCGACTGTCTTTGTAAGGAATAAATGCTTTATTAGGTCCGACTGTGTTTAGTCCAAAAGTCCCGCTCATTTCCCAACTTCCGCTTAATGGACAGGTTGCATTGATTGCGTAATTTCCAGTGAGTGCACAGGTTGTTCTGATTGCGGAAGTGCAGCTGGCTGCGGAAGCCCCACAGTGGAGAGGTCGCGCTCAGCCGTGTGAGTAGATTCAAGAAAGTTTATTGTCATATATATGGTGTGTGAGTCAGTGCGAGTGTGTGTGAGTCAGTGTGAGTGTGTGCGAGCGTGCGTGTGCAAGCCTGTGTGTGCGCGAGCGAGCCTGTGTGTGCGCGAGCGAGCCTGTGTGTGCGCGAGCGAGCCTGTGTGTGCGCGAGCGAGCCTGTGTGTGCGCGAGCGAGCCTGTGTGTGCGCGAGTGTATATTGGAATTGGTGGAGAAGTGAAATATTGCACTAAGGGACCCAGCCCTCCCGTGTGAAGCTGGGACCCAACGGTCCCACTTAGTCTAGTAATATTTTTTAATCTAATTCTGTATCAATTCAAATGAAGCATTCAAATTCTAATCAGTAATACTGATTAAATGTTTAAAACACCACAATAGCCAAGAAGCACAATCTCCTAAGATCACAAAAGATGTGATTATAGATGTAGCAACATGCTTAATGCAAAGTAACATCATCCTAACATCTTGGTACACAATTTGAAATTTGTAGAAAACTTTTTGGTTATATTAAACAGTGATAATGCATTTTTTGCTACTGGTATTTGAGTTTCAATCAATAAGGTATATTAATTCAGTGCAACTAAGAAATTAAATGTTGCATTGTAGACATAAAATAAAGAACAAAATAATTAAGTCTGAACAGTATTCTGTACAATGGTCAAAACACAAAGTGCTGGATAAACTCAACTGCTCAAGCAGCATCTGGGGACAGACATTTTTTTGGGTTGTGATCTTTCTGTCCAATAGTACACAACTGATCAGTTTATTTTTAAACTAAATACATTTCAAAGATATTCTGGGTGAAAACAAGCTATTCAAAGAAAGACGTGTCTGCTTTACTCCCCTACCTACCTGGCTTTTTGCCAAATTAACAAGTGACAACTGAGAACCTACCATTTCCATATAAAGGGAGTTAATCTGGCCCCGGATGTTAGTTGCAAGGGGAAAATCAGGTCTATTGCCCCTTTCTATTCAAAAAGCAGTTCAACAGCATTTAACCATCAAACAGTTTAACAGCATTTAACAGCTTTACCAGCAAACAAATAAGGCGTTCCAAACAATTCATCCAGTGAAGGAAGGAAGATGGGATGAGGGTAAATGGGCAGATTGACAAGCATCGGCAAGTTGGACCTGTTTCCATGCTGTATGACTTATGATGACATATCCCAACTATATAAATACAAAAGACTGAATTCTAGAAACTTTTCAACACTGAAGATCAAGATTTTATAGAATCAAAAATTAGCAAAGTTAGTATATAGCAGCACTAATCCATATTAAATGTTGAAGTGAAGGAAAGAATACAAGCATGGGAAATTTACTAGATATACCTGAATGTACTCCAAAAATAATCAAACATGGTAGAATAACCAGTTAACATTTTCTAAATTACATTTTTCTAACGCATTATTTCTCATAAAAAAACGTTATTTTTTATTTCCTCTGAACTGTGCATTGGTTGCAATGTTGTATCACATTCATCAATTACCCAATATACTGGCTCTTAATACAGCTTGCACCAAATCAATCCATATAAATGCTATTTTCACCCTGCTAATGAAGTACTATAAAATACTGCACTGGGCAAGCAATTCTCAATTTCCATTATTCTAAAACACCTTAATTAAGCTGATCAATCAGAATAACGTGATTCAGGATGTAAGTGGGTGAAATGTACATAAAGATGCTATGATGTAAACTAACTTGATAAACTTACATTATATCTTAAGTTACATTCCAAAGTGAGTAGCCTACACCCCTACCGTAGAGACGACTTTCAATATTTTCAATTACATTTAATGAGAAAACTAAACAACCAGAGGCAACAAATGCGAACCTGGTGCCTTTAGAATGGCGTAATGTATGTGAAGGACCGCTACTAAACATAAACCAATTGTTACCATAATGCAGGGTAAGCGCAACATGTCAAATAAATAAAAATCTAAATCAATTATGATGGGCAACCATAAAAGGGGGGGGGGGGGGGGGTAAACGCACACAAGACGTCGCGTCAGATAGTACCTAAACAAGACGCAATCGAAGCAGAAGAGGATGTCCATGGAGAAGCTGCCGGTCTGTGTACCTCCTGTTGGTCTTCACATGCTGCTCCTAAGATCTGTACTAACTTCCTCCTCGACTGCTCTGCCCAGAGGATCGTACAACCCCCGGTGAATGCAGCGGGGAAGGAAAAGACAGAAACATTTCTCACACACATACACGAAAGGTAAACTTTCCGAAAGCGATTAATCTTTAACCCAGGCGTGAAGGGGACTGGGCGCAGAGTTCAAACACGCAATATCTGCGTGTTGCAAAGCATCCAAGGACGATAGGAACAAAATGCAAATCGCTACTCGACAACGGTTTTTTTTTCTTCCCGATTCTAACTCACTGTTTACTTTTAAAAAGGCACCAACACAAAGGTGACGAACATTAACTGTACCTGTGCAATGTGTACGATCCATTTCTCTTCAGCCTCATATTCGCTGACAGGAGTCTTATGAGGAAATCCAGACTGATTTTCACAAATTATTTCGCTGTTGAAGTTATTTTGCAAGCTCCTTATTAAAGCAGTGAAAATGAGTTGGGCTCGACTGCGTTAATTAAACACTAGTGGGAATCAATTACTGGAGGCAAACAGCAGATCCAATCCAGAAATGCCTCGGATGTAACTGGCCACGATCTCTTTTAATAAACACCAATAAGTCACGGAAATAAAAAGTGAAGCCTGCCAGCCTAATTGCGTTGATAGCTTGTCACTGCCGTTCACTTAAACTATTACATCTGCTTAAAGCTAACTGCTCCTCGTTGCCATCGGTCCTCTTTTCCTGGCCACTTCACTTCATTCCCGGTGAAATCAAACAGATGAATCAATCGTGAGCTTTCCTTCCAAGCAAAACGAGCATTTTGTTTTACGACAGCGTTCCTTTAAAAAAAAACACGGTTTTGTGATGGTCGAAGGAACACCCGACCGTTGCAAGCAGCGAGGCACAGGAACGTATTTGGCTCTCTCCCTGCCCTGGGCAGACTACCTTGTATAAATCATTGATGCAGTGTCTCTGATTAGACCACTCCGTTTTCCTTCCTGTCCACAGAATTTTCCAACAAGCGCTGCCCACTTGGTTCCCGGTTTATTTTTGTTTGGTACAAATGAGAATCGTAAACACGAGAGTTGCGGGAATAAAAACATGCAAATAAGAGAAATCGACCCATTCGTATATTCTTAAAGGGATTTCAAAAAACTATCGTGGAAAGCTAATGTTAAACTTTAAAATAGCTATTTTGTCTTAAACCAGGCAACATCTTGAGTCCTTCCCATATGAAATACAAAGGCCCAAGTCCCCAGGGCTTATATAAACTCCCACACATGGTCATCTCAAATTTCATTCCTTCCTTTAACGGTCAAATTATGTAGTATCAAAGAAACCGATAGTATTTGGAGCCAGTGGTTCTTAAATATAGCTTTGTATTGTTAAATAATTTAACTGTCCTACTGAGGCTTTCATTAAATACTTAAAGCAGTTGAGGTGTAATGGTAGTTTATTTCGTGTACTGCAGATCCAGTGAAGCAAAGTGTAATTTGTTTCGTTAAAGGAATAAAAACAAATTCATTACAAATTTTGAAATTCATTTTGTAACTTGGTTTAACCAACATTTACATTGCTCCTTTACATTCTAGAAAAACTACCCAGACAAAATGGGGGGGGGGGGGGGGGGGTGTGGAGGGAGGAATGACTCCCTGACACCATCTTTGCATAAACAGTGCCAGGTGTTGGTTATCCTAGTTTGTCTGCTTGTCAATTTATCCTCTGTTCCTTAGAGCATTTTGTCCATTGGCTAACTTGTCACATGTTGCATCACAAACATTAAGTTTAACTAAATTCAAGGAAAGAAAATATTAAGATGCCAACATAAAACACCATGGTAAATTTCCGCAGGTATTCTTCAGGAAATATATATTCCATTTTCTTAACAGATCTGTTAATTACAATTCTTCCTCGAGATAAAATATTTTTCACATGATTCTTTGTAGCAAAATCAATTTTACAAAGCAGTGCTAGAACAATTGTGTATTCCAAATCATTCCAAACTTGGCTGCAAAAGTTTCAAGTCCTTGGGACAACATATGGCAAGCAAGCCATAAATATGAAATAGTCTAGTCCAGCATTCTCTTGGCAAAAACATGCTGAGATGCAATGATGTATCTTGAAGGTTTGACACACTGCAGCTACAATTCACCAGGAATGGATGCAATGAATGTCTCTTAAACATAATGTTTCATTCTAAGTGGATGTAAGCTTTGAATGCTACTGAAGTTACATGCATCCAAGAAAATGGAGAGCATTCCAACTGATTTAGGCCTTGAACCTTGTGTATGTGCAAAGGGAATCAAGAAGTTCGGTATTCCGACTACACATACGCAAGTCATAGGTCACTACCTATAAAACAGTCTTGGCAACGTTGTGTACTGGCTTGCTTTTCGTCCGTAGTTGGGGTCAGGGTCAGCTCTCCGTCACTGGTGCTGTTGAGTTGCTGTTGGGCTGTCCCCGTCCCCTCCACGGTATCCCGTCCCTGTCCGGAGGTGTTCAGGGTGGCCCTGGGCTGGCGGGGCGGCCCCAGACTTGCAGCCGCTGGCTCCAGTTCGGCTCTGCCTGTCACGCCGGGTTCACCCTGGCAGCCCTCTACCTCCACCCCCCTCCCCTCCGTCCGACACCGATATCCTGCTGAAGATGGGCAGCCGCCAGCCCTTCTCGAAGACGGGTGACTCGGTGCCACTGCTTCTGGAGTCGTCCTGGTCGGAGAGTCTGCGGATGGGCAGAAGCCGGTGGCTGAGGCCATGGGCGAACTGGCATGTCGCATAGCGGTCCATCGGGGAGCGGATTCCTCTGGAGTTGGAGCGGGGTTGGGCTGGAGTTGGTGCTGGCTGTGGGTCTGGGGCCGCTGGTGTTGTCGGTCCGGGCTGTCGGTTTGCCTGGCGGGGGAGGCGGAGGTGAGCTGGGGTTGACGCTTCTCCGCGCTGAGCCTGGGGACCGGTGTCCTGTTGGTCCAGATGTCTCTGGCCGCCCCCTGGGGGGGGATGGGACACTCGAGTGGCGGGGGGGGGGGTAAGCCGGGGACATTCGAGTGGCGGGGGAGGAATCCGGGGACGGTCCAAGTTCAAACAAATGCCTCAAAACGCATTGACCGGTGGTTCACTCTACAGCAAGCCAATGATCCCAAATGTTATGCTAAAGCAACAAAGGAGTTTTTCAAAGCTAAAAAATGGTCAATTCTGAGGGGCCAATTCAAGCACCCGATCTGAACTCAATTGAGCTTGCCTTTTATATGCTGAAGATAAAACTGAACTAGCCTCTAAAACAAGCATAAGCTAAAGATGGCTGCAATACAGGCCTGGCAGAACATCACCAGAGAAGACACCCAGCAACTGGTGATGTCCATGAATTGCAGACTTCAAGCAGTCATTGCATGCAAGTTATATGCAACAAAATACTAAACATGACTTTCATTTACATGACATTGCTGTGTCCCAAACATTATTGTGCCCTGATATGGGCAGACAATGTATAAACACTGCTGTTATTTCTACATTGTGAAACCAAAAGGTATAAAAATGGCCTTTGTTAAAATCTGACAATGTGCACTTTAACCACAGTGATTTTTTTCTATTACAAATCTCAAATTATGGAGTACAGGGGCAATAAATGATGGGTCTTTGTCCCAAACATTATGGAGGGCACTGTAGCTTTAATGGTACGAGGGGCAACATTTTTTTTTAAATGTGCGGGTCAAGATTTTTTTTTACACAAAGGTGGGTGCCTGGAACACTCAGCCAGGTTGGTGGCGGAGATAAAAACGACAGGAGCATTTAAGAGGCTTTCAGATAGGCAAATGGATATGTGAAAATAGAAGGAGATGGATCATGTGCAGACAGATGTTTACCATGGATTTGTGTTTGACACAGACATTATGAGCCAAAGAGCCTGGTCCTACGTTCAACTTTTCTCCGTCCTATCACATCAAGTTTTGAATTTTATTAAACTAGTAGAACAATGAATGATTTTTAGGCAGAGTTCCTATGTCTACGCAACTTCTTTACATTCCCTCTGAATAAAGGTTATGTTAACAGTAGTTCAATATAACAAGTTTCCCTTTGTATAAAGCTTGTTTGAATTAGTGACTAAATCCCATTTGGAGAGACATCATCTGTTATCAGCATTTGAAAACTCTGCTAAATTAAAAGTCTGAATGTGAAGTTGAAAGATGAAATTTATGTGCCAGACAGTTCCACCCAGCAGGAGCACAGTATAAAAAAGCTGCTGAACAAAATTAGCAGCATTACTCACGGTAATTCTTTATCTGGGCACAACGCTCACGGAAAGTAAACGGTGAAATAATATATGTGCACACGGCTTCCAATAGCATTATATGAATGTCAAAGCAGTGTAATCACACATCATTTGTGCAATAATGGTTTCTTACAATATCTCTATTCTCAGGAATATCCAGTTTAAGTACTCAAATAAACTAAACGCAGTAAGAAGACTGAGAAAGTGTGGCAGATGTTTGTTTCATAGTATAGGAAAGGTATTTCTTTGAAACCGCAAGTCTTTGAATCTCCATGCTATTTGGCATTCATAGATCAGCAATTTAAGTGCATATATTTGCCCCATTTCAAATATCTATTTTCATGAAACAGAAGTATTTTCCAGCAGTCTCAGTCTCTAGTGGCTCTAAATACAACAATCATACTTTGCTTTTCAATTTTGCAAAATAAGAACTCGGTTGCAATTTCTTCATATTATACAATAAAGTTGTTTCATAGACCTCTTATTTGAGCAAAATATACAATTTATTAAGAAAAGTTATTTTGCAAGTAACCTCGCTCTGTGCATTGCTAAAAACAGGAGCGTCTATATGCTTTCGCTTTCAAAAAAGAGTTCAAAGTGTTTTCATTGGATTTTCTCTTCTTTCAATCGAGAAGCAATGTAAGTTATTAACCATTGTCATGTAACTGATTGGTGGATACAGGGTAGAGATCCTTGATCAGCAGAAGGGTGGAATAAGTGGCCAAGGTGAGAGGTGAAAAGAGGACAGAAGGTCGTCAGATAAGGGGAGAAGACGAGAAGTTAAATCTCCTAACAGTTTGAAGAAGGCCCCAACCCGAAACTTCATCTGCCTGTTCCTTTCACAGATACTGCCTGCGCTGCTGAGTTCCTCAAGTACTTTATATTTTATATATTTATATTTCAGCCATTTTTTGTAGTTTCACTTAAGGGCATTTCGCTTCCAGACATTTTCACCTCAGGACTTGGCTAAATATTTGTTGAATGGATTTTTGTCGCCTTGTTTCTAGATTTTTGTTTTTGCTAATTTTGATTGCTTTTTGTGTGGGTCACACCATTTACTTTATGTGAAAGACTAAACCAGTTCTTCATGACCTAGCTGAAATAGAATCAGGTTCCTGTAGCCAATGAGTCTGTCAAATATATACAAATTTAGTGCTGGGATCCTTAAGGAGGGGGAGAGGGGGGGAGAGAGGGGGGGGAGAGGGGGGGAGAGGGGGGGGGGAGAGGGGGGGGGAGAGGGGGGGGAGAGGGGGAGAGGGGGGGAGAGGGGGGGGAGAGGGGGGGAGAGGGGGGGGAGGGGGGGGGGAGAGGGGGGGGGAGAGGGGGGGGGGAGAGGGGGGGGGAGAGGGAGAGGGAGAGATATGAAGGCTGTACAAGTATTGATCACAAAAAGAATTTGGTATTAAATTAGGTGGCTGACAAAACATTGACATTAAGCTCAACTATATTAATGCACGTTTACAAAGAAAGCACAAATGTCAAATTGTTGACTCAATTTCTTGGCATGTGCAGACAACTTGTAAATCTTGACTATATTTTCAGAAATTAGACAAAGACCTAACTTGGCAAATTTACATCATGGAAACTTAATTTTCCATTGGTCTGAATTCTAATTTTCCTTACTAGCATGGGATACTATAAATATTATGGCATCTACATCTTCTGCTTGAAACAGACATAAGAATCAGAATCGAACAGTATGTTCCCACAGAGTCCATGCAAAACATGAAGCACCCATTAACACCATTCCTATAATGCCATTTTATTCTCCCACATCTCCATCAACACAATGGCACCATATCAAGTGTGCATAAATGTCACCCAATGGAACTTGGACAGTTCTTAAAACATGAATACATTAGAAAAAACTATCAAAATATTTAATTTCTTGTCAACTTTTCAAAAAACTTAATCAAGTTAGTGAGACATGACCTACTGCGTATAAAGCCGCACTGGCTATCCCTAATTAGCCTTTAGAACATAGAAACATAGAAAGTAGGTGCAGGAGGAGGCCATTCAGCCATTCGAGCCAGCACCGCCATTCATTGTGATCATGGCTGATCGTCCCCTATCAATAACCCATGCCTGCCTTCTCCCCATATCCCTTGACTCCACTAGCCACTGGAGCTCTATCTCTCTCTTAAATCCATCCAGTGATTTGGCCTCCACTGCCCTCTGTAGCAGGGAATTCCATAAATTCACAACTCTCTGGGTAAAAAAGGTTTTTCTCACCTCAGTCTTAAATTACCTCCCCTTTATTCTAAGACTGTGGCCCCTGGTTCTGGACTCACCCAACATTGGGAACATTTTTCCTGCATATAGCTTGTCCAGTCCTTTTATAATTTTATATATTTCTATAAGATCCCCCCTCATCCTTCTAAACGTTCTCTTCCAAATGGGAGTAAATCCTAACGAAGAATTTTCTCCTGCAGTTCCCTACCACTGATGTGAGTCTCACCGACCTATAGTTCCTGGATTCTACTCTACTTCCTTTCTTAAACAAAGGAACAACATTGGCCTCTCTCCAGTCCTCTGGGAGCTTGCTAACGACTAGAGAAGAAAGAAAGATCCTTGTCACAATCTCCTTTCTTGCCTCCCTCAATAACCGGGGATGGATCCCAACAAGCCCCGAGGACATATCCACCTTAATGTTCTTCAAGAGCATCAGCCCATTTCCTTATCGATCTCAAACCTGCCCTAACATATCATCAAAAAGGAGCTACAGAAGCTGAGGACCATACCACCAGGATCAGGAATACCTACTTTCCTACTAACATCATATGTTTGAACTGACCTGCATAACCCTAATCTTACCTTAGTGATGGAACATTGCAGACCATCATTTGCACTACCAGGGACGTGTTTTGTAATTGTGATTTTGCACTAATGTATTGTTTTGTTGCAGTCTTTTCCTTTTCACTGTCTTATATAATTTGTGTGATTTATGTATAGTTTATGTATAATTTAAGTTTTCCATGTTGTTTGAATCTATGTCCCTCTAATACTATGGAAACCAAGATTTAACTTGTACTCATTTCTTTCGTATTTGTACATTAAAAACAAACTTGAGCAAGACGGGCTGACGTGATGATTAGTTTGGTACAGTATTGACATTTGTTCATTCTCAAGTATACAGTGTTATCCTGGTTAATCATACTACACCAGGTGGTGCAAAGGAGAAAATAAACAATGCAGAATATAGTGTTACAGCTACAGAGAAAGCGCAGATAATAAAATACAAATGCTGCGACAAGGTAGGTTGGAAGATTGAAATTCATCCCTAGCATGAGAGATCCATTCAAGAGTCTAATAACGATGGAGAAGAGCAAACTTGAAGAGCAATTTTGAAACTCCCTCTAAGCCTTTTAACTCTATACTTACACCCTTCAGTGCATATACCACAGCAGCTAATTAAAAACTGAATTAAAGTTGTGACACTATTATCCCTTACTTTCAAACCCTGCTCACCTGATGGCTACATCTGGTTTTAGTTCTGATTGAGACATCTTTATTTCCCCACCAAAAGTTAATGTCATGGTTATCTGCTCATACACCAATAAAGTACATTGTGGGAATATAACTGTTAACTGAATCCAATAATTTTTGGTCTTTCCAGAGTTTTCAGAAGATTGGTGATGTCTCATATGAATATTAATTTTAAAACCATATCACCAAGTAGTTACTATTTTAGCTGATTTATGACAACATTATCAAAAGAAGGCAGGAAATTGAGCAGATCATTCATTTCATTGGTTCAAATTCTAAAATCAGTTAAGATCAATTAATGGGTATTAAATATTGTGAATTAGGTTTCAAATATGTCCAAGGAAAAATACAGTATCTGAATTCACAGAAAGATTTAATGGTAAATGTGAAGTTAGTGTTTATACTCATTATTCTAGTTTTTACTAGTTTAGACCTAAATCTTATCAGTTGCATGCATCAGTTGCTAGATGCATAAACTACTATGAATCACTATAGATAATGTGAAGCAGATTTAGGCTTACTTTCAATGGGAGTCTAAAAATCACAATTTTTTTAAAATATCAGGACTGCCTCAGAGCTCACATTGAAAATTGTTTCATTGAGGGAAAGTAATTAAGAAGAAACATAGACCTTAAGCAATGTGCTTGTGATAACCCAAAATACATCATGGCCAGGCAAACATAATTAACCCATAAGTTAAAAAAGTAACTTGATCCCCCACTAAAAGAGCTCTAAATGGAGTAAATGTTATTTACAGCAGACGCCCATCAGTTTAATTCACATACATGGCCATGCTACAAAATGTTTTTGGCTGCCTCTTTGGCTTCTACATCTGACACGTTAAGCTCCTGAGGTTGTAAAGAGACTAACAGGAGTGGTATTAAATGAGACAAGGCAAACAATTACTAGTATAGTAAAATTTACTGGACTGCAATCTTTCTAAAGCATGAAGATTGGCACAAAAAGCTGGAGTAACTCAGCGGGTCAGACAGCATCTCTGGAGAAAAGGAACAGGTGACGTTTCGGGTCGAGACCCTTCTCTCTTAAAAATGCAGCCTCATGCTTCAACATTTGCCCAATAGATAATTTATGGGATTGCAATATGTTCATGGTTCTTAACCATTTTGAATACAAATATACAATGTCAATCAATTAGGTTTACATGCACTCACAGCTCTGCTAGATATTAAAAGTTAAAATGTTAGAATGTATCAACTAATGTACACTGGTACATAATTTGGTGCTCAGGATGTGTTCCCAGGAGTTCATGTTATAGGAGCAGAAACAGGCCATTTGGCCCATGAAGCCTACTCCACCTTTCAATCATGGCAGGTCTATCTTTCCCTCTCAATCCCATTCCACTGCTTCCTCCCCATAATCCCTGTCACCCATACCAATCAAGAATCTATCAATCTCCACCTTAAATATATCCATTGAAATCGTTGTAAAGTATGTAATAGAATCGGTTCTAAGAGAAGTCATTATAGCTTTATGCATATAGAGTTGCGTAAATGACGAAACTTGCCACAAATGCCTGCCTTTTTCGACACTGGAAACTTGACAAGAAACCTTGCCCTCCCAATTGTCATGCGCTGCTATGCTGGGAACCTGGCAAAAATGACAGGCCGCACTAATGTTCCTACAGCGAAGAATCGCCCCAACATGCTGTGGAGATGTTGCCTGCGACTTCTCATATTGGAAGGGCCAGAGCAAAAGTTGTTGAGATGTGGTGGTCAGGTCCGCATTTTGACCGGCAGAAAGAAAGTGGGGCTGCTGCCTCTATATGTATTGACAGATGGTCTGGATCTTAGGTTATCTGCCTGTTGGTAGTGATCAAAGAGACCATTGAATCCAAGTCTGTCAAAACATGGAGACGTTGCTGCCAGCCCCCATCAGCAGCCCTCACTGCCTATATATTTGTCAGGAAGCAACCCCAAACCCCACATCTAAGCATTGCGGCCACACGGTTTGCTCTGGTTCAATGGTTACCAATTCACAAAGGTGGTCTTTCCACGCAGAGTATGGATACATTGTTGTTGGGGGAATACCAGCAGGAAGGGCAGGGTTCACAAGTTCCCGGCACATTCATAAGCAGCAGGATGGAGGGCTAGAGACTGCATCAGGTCTTTGTAACAGTAGTGCACAGTAGCGGAAAGGACAGGGGTTTATATCAGGTTCCCATCACAGCAATATGCAGCCTGAGCAGATGTTTTTTTTAAGTACATGGGGGTATGTACCCGGTGAGTGTTCAGACTGAAGGACAATATAATGAAGCTGCTCTGCAGGTAGCACTAAGTGGATTTCCAACATAACAAGAAACTTAATCAAACAGAGACATAACCAATTCAAGTTATTGCTCCACCCACTAAAATAAATAAACAGCGCAGTCAAGAACAACTTTTACAGTCCCACAGATAATTAAAAGGTTCTGCCCTCACCCACCCATCCTTAAGCTGCCATGCCCCTTATAAATACCATTCTGCTGCCAGACAAAACAATCCTCCAGACTATCCAGCACACCCAAGTATTGAATCATCAATTCATAAGTAGTTGCTTTTCCCAAAGAACAAACATTTCACTGGCTTGAGTTAACTCAGAATCTTTCCAGCAATTAACTTGTCAAACCCATTGGGAAAATGAGGCCATTTTAAGAGGCCAGTTACAGTTCCGAGTAACTGCAGTCCGTTTACAGATGACATATTGATGAATTAATGCCAAAATATCCATCCCAGCAAACAGTACACCTACCATGTGCGCTTCGCAAGCACCAAGTCCTTCAGAAAGACAAGAAAACTATTTTACTGTGAAGACTGATTAGCTGAATTCACAAAATAAAGGATGTATGCAGAGTAAAGGAATTGCTGTGTGTCTTCCACAAGCTCTCATTGTCTAAGCCTTTGATTTCATTACTAACTTTAGCCTTTCGATTAAGATGCAGTGAGCTGATGACAGAACCATCACAGTAAAGGATGGAAAGGAAAGGAAGGACTTTCATTTATATAAGACCATTGTGACTTCAGTCAATTAAATACGTTGAAGCATTGTCACCACTGGAAAATAGATCATCACATTGGATAATGTGCCCGCAGTGTGATCCTCAAAGAACAATGAGTTCAATACCCAAATATCCTCACATCGGTGGAAGAATACATTTTGGCCAAGGTACATAATTCTGTGTGGGACTAACAAGCCATACTTGCAATCTTTTTGGATTAGTTGCCAACCTGACTATTTAAAAATTACAAAATAATTTCCCCGTTACTTTCTACCATTCTTGGTTAAGTGGAATGGCTGGGCAAAGATATCTGAAAAAATAGTAATGCTTACAATTCACCATTGTGAACGTTACATTACTTATGTGTAATTATTCATTGGTGTTAATGGCTGCCTTAAAATGGTACATTAAAACATCAAAATTACTTAGCTAAACCTTAGAATTAACAGAACCATTTGCAATATCTATTAGATTATGAACATTGACGTACCCTTACAATCAGGACCTATGAGAATTTTGTTTTTAAAAAGTAATGATTTCACAGCTATCCACAATATTTGTGATCTCTGTATTCTCTTACGCTAAATCCTCTTGGATTGTGGAAACATCACAGCCAAATGATGAGGTGGCCATCATCCAGAATCTGCAGTTTTTTAATTCAAGTACTGAGCTTGTCCAATGACTAAAATATTAGGTCTTAAGTGCAATTACTTAATTAGAAAAATACGCATTGAGGAAATACATTATATATAATGCACAGGTTGGAGCATAAATCTTAAAGTAGATAACATTGTCGCAATGCACAATAACTTTATAAATAAAAATGCAGCAAATTTACATTCTTTTCACACAAGGATAGCATGTTCCTGCCTAGATTAATAATAAAGTTAAAAACATCAAGAAACGTGGCTTTAGTGGTCAGAAGGAAGAAAATTGAAAATGGAAAACCATTTTACAACATTTATATCCCAACACTTATATGAATTGCAATGGGATCTTCCAGCCTCAAGGATCCTGATCTGAAACACTGTCTGTCAATTTCCTTCCACCGATGCAGCTTGACCCATTGATTCCTCTGCAGATTGTTTTTTACTCCTTCAGCTTCTGCAGGAGCTATAGGTTCCCAATGCCGTGCACTGCATGCAAATACATTTCAGTATTGATCCATACATCCCTGGTCTACCCAATTTCTAGTTTGAACCAAATTGTTCAATGCAGACATATAAATTAAACTATTACATAATTCCATTAAAAAATAAACAAAACGCAGTATTCAAGCCACATTGCACCTCAAGGGATGGATGCTTGAGATATGATTCTTGTACAACTATATAAACAACTAGACTGAGTGGGACCCGTTGTGTCCCAGTCACACGGGAGGCCTGGTCCCCCAATGCAACCCATTCCCCAACGTAATATTCCACCACTCACCCATTCCCCCAACGCAACCCGTTCCAACACAAAATTCCACCACTCACTCATAGCCCCTAACTGCGCATTCCCCCTTGGGGGTGTGGGGTGGGAGGGGAGGAGCGGTGTGTGTGGACAGGGAGGTGTAGAAGGGGGAGAAGAGGGTGGAGGGTGGTGTGAGGTGGGTGGGAGGTGTGTGTATGTGGTCTGGAGGGGTGTAGGGGGGGAGGAGGGATGTGGGAGGGGGGAGGGTGTGTGTGGGCAGGGGGGTATGTGGGCGGGGGGGTGTGTGGGCGGGGGGGTGTGTGGGCGGCGGGGTGTGGGGGCGGGGGGGTGTGTGGGCGGGGGGAGTGTGTGGGCGGGGGGAGTGTGTGGGCGGGGGGAGTGTGTGGGCGGGGGGAGTGTGTGGGCGGGGGGAGTGTGTGGGCGGGGGGAGTGTGTGGGCGGGGGGAGTGTGTGGGCGGGGGGGGGGGTGTGGGTGGAGAGGGGGGTGTGGGTGGAGAGGGGGGTGTGGGTGGAGAGGGGGGTGTGGGTGGAGAGGGGGGTGTGGTTGGAGAGGGGGGTGTGGGTGGGGGGGAGAGGGTTGCGTGGGCGGGGGGGAATTGTGGGGGGAGAAGGGTGTGTGGTCTGGAGGGAGGGGGTGTGAGCTCAGAGAAAAGACGGGAAAGAGCCATGGGGGGAGGGGATAAGAGCCAGCGAGGGGGACCAGAGGGGTAGTGGCTGGAATTGGCGGTGCAATGGGAACTCACAGCGGGCGCTGGTCGCTGGTCGTTCCCTTCCTCCGGGATCAGAGTCTCTGCTTTCCGTTTGGCGACATCGGTCAACTCCGACTCCGGGCTGGACTGGGTCTCCGACTCTGGGGTGGTTTTTAAGATTTTAAAACCTCGCTAACTTTTACGACATTCAACCGATCGGATCGAAACTTGGTGAAATCTCAGCACTGGAGAACGGTGAGCGAACTGGCGAAAAATCTTAACGCTTTCACGTACCGTTTTTGCGCAAATAGAAAGATGGCGCAAACCGGAAAATAACAAGATCAGAGTTTTGGTTATGTATAGATGTCTGCAGCAGCTATTTCATGAGTGGCCAATAGGAGACAAGCGGCAAATTTATGCTAGCAATGTAATGGCCAACAGTACCACCAAGGAATACCTAGTTATGACTAAACTCAATTATCATTTCCACTCAACACCACTCAATTCCAGACTTCAATACAGTCTTGCCCCAAAAAGGGGGAAAAGAGGTAGGAATGGGAAATGATAGCTGGATACAGGTGAGGGGGGCTTGATTGGCAGATGGGTGGACAAAGGGGAGCGATGAAAACTGTTGAAAAAGGAAGACAAAATGGAGACAGATAAGGAGAGAAGAGTGAAATGTAAAGGCAAAGGGAGGGATATAGGTGGAAGGATAAAGGGAGATGGGATAGCAGGAGAAATGGGTGCACACTAGGGTGGGGGGTGTCACAGGAAAGAAAAGGTTTGGAAGGGCATGGGTTATTTAAAAATTGAGAATTCAAAATTCATACAGTGGAGTTGTAAGGTAACCAAGCGGAATATCAAGTGCTGTTCCTCCAGTTTACTCATGGCCTCACTCTGGCAATGGAGGGAGCCCAGGACAGAAAGGCAGGTATGGAAATGCGAAGGGGAATTGAAATGGCTAGCGACTAGGTGTTCAAGCAAGCCTTGGTAGACCATGCGCAGGTGTTCAAAGAAACAATTGCCTAGTCTATGCTTGGTCACGCTGATATAAAGAAGGCCACATTGGAAGCACTGAATGCTGTAGATGAGGCTAAAAGTGGTACCTGAAAAGTTTTGTTTTACCTGGAAAAGCTGCTGGTGTTCCTGGATCAAGATACAGTAGAAGTTGTAGGGACAGATGTTACATCTCCTTCAGTTTTATGAGACGGTACCTGGGGATGGGGCGGTTTGGAGGGGAAGAGAAGGGTGAACCAAGGAGGGAGTCGTCTCTGTGGAAGGCAGAAAGGATGGCAGAAATGTCAGATATCAACGTGTTGGGTGTGGGGACTGGTGGTGTGAAAAGTAAGCACCAGGGGAACTCTATCTGTTAAATCTGAGAGGAGCGAGAGCAGAACTGCTAGACACAGAAGAGACCATCTCTATTGCAGGTGATACACTCCTGACTGACATCCACTACAAACCAACTGACTCCCACAGCTACCTGGACTACTCTTCCTCCCACCCTGCTTCCTGTAAGGACTCCATCCCCTATTCCCAATTCCTCCGTCTACGCCGCATCTGCTCCCAGGATGACGTGTTCCACACCAGGTCATCGCAAATGTCTTCGTTCTTCAGAGAACGGGGTTTCCCCTCCCCCACTATAGATGAGGCTCGCACCAGGGTCTCCTCCATACCCCGCAACACTGCCCTCTCTCCCCATTCCCCCACTCACAACAAGGGCCGAGTCCCCCTGGTCCTCACCTTTCACCCCACCAGCCAGCGCATACAACAGATAGTCCTCCGCCAGTTTCGTCACCTCCAACGTGACCCCTCCACTCGCCACATCTTCCCATCTCCCCCCCTGTCTGCCTTCCGCAAAGACCACTCCCTCCGCAACTCCCTCGTCAATTCTTCCCTTCCCTCCCGCTCCACTCCTTCCCCGGGCACTTTCCCTTGCAACCGCAAGAGATGCCACACTTGTCCCTTCACCTCCCCCATCCAATCCTTTCAGGGACCCAAGCAGTCATTCCAAGTCCGACAGAGGTTCATCTGCACCTCCTCCAACCTCATCTACTGCATCCGTTGCTCCAGATGCCAGCTGATCTACATCGGTGAGACCAAGCGGAGGCTGGGCGATCGTTTCGCCGAACACCTCCGCTCGGTCCGCAATAACCAACCCGACCTCCCGGTGGCTCAGCACTTCAACTCCCCCTCCCACTCCGTATCCGACCTCTCGGTCCTGGGCCTCCTCCACGGCCAGAGTGATCAACACCGCAAGTTGGAGGAACAGCACCTCATATTCCGCTTGGGGAGTCTGCATCCTCTGGGCTTAAACATTGAATTTTCTCAATTCTGTTAACCCAGACTGCCTCCCCCCCCCCCCCCACCTCTCCCTCAGCCCTCTGGCCCTGACATTCCTTCTCCATCTCCCCCCTCCCCCCCCCCCCCAGTCGCACTAGCTTCTCATTTTCACACCACAAACAGCTTACAAGGGCCTGCTTCCTTTATCACCAATACTTTTTTGCATATCTTTCACTCATTGTTCCTTATCTCTCCACATCACTGTTTATATCTCTCGTTTCCCTGATCCCTGACCAGTCTGAAGAAAGGTCTCGACCTGAAACGTCGCCTATCTCCTTCGCTCCTTAGATGCTGCTGCACCCGCTGAGTTTCTCCAGCTTTTTGTGTAACCCACAGAAGAGACATGGGTGAGAGATTCATTCACAACAGTAGGGGAGTAAACAATGTTTACTAAAGAAAGAGGACATCTCATTTTAAGCTTCATCTTGGAGGCAGATGTGATGGAAAAGGAAATATTGAGAGTCGGGGATGGTATCCTTGCAAGAGGTAGGGTGGGAGGAGGTGTCGTCAAGATAACTGCGGGTTACACAAAAAGCTGGAGAAACTCAGCGGGTGCAGCAGCATCTAAGGAGCGAAGGAGATAGACGACGTTTCAGACACTGCGGGAGTCAGTGGGTTAATAGTTGGTGTCAGACGATAGTCTGCCCCGTGATGGAGACAGAGCGATTGATAAAAGGGAGAGAGGTATCGGAGATAGTCAAGTGAATGAGGGTAGAGTGAAAGCTAGTGGTAAAGTTGATGAAATCAAAGAGTTCTGCAGAAGAAGAACTGTTCAATGCAACCAACAAAATGGCAGTCATAGCCGAGGACAATGGTATACTTTTGACTTAAAGAGAGTGAGTGGAATTAAAAGAGGAGTTGATCAGAAAGAGCACAAGTTCCAGAAGGTGGAACAAAGTGTTAACAAAGAGAAACTGATTGGGTCACACTCCCACTCCATCAGACACTCCTTCCACCAATTTCTCCCACTATCCTGTCCCCCTTTCCATCCCCACCCACCTGTCTCGTTCCACCTATATGCCTTCCTCTGCACATAATTCACTCCTCTTTCTCTCCTTACCTGACATTTTTTTGCCTCTTTTTCATCTCTAGCCTTGCCCACGCATCCTCCAATCAACAACCCCCTCACCTGTATCCACCGATCGATCACTTGCCAGGCATTGCCCCATCAACCACTTTCCCAGCTTCCGCTCTCCTATTACAATCAGTTTGAAGAAGGGTCCTGATCCGAAACATCGCTGATACATTCCCTTCACAGATACTGCCTGACCCACTGAGTAATTCCAGCACTTTGTGTTTTACACAAGATTCCAGCATCTGCTGTTCCTTGTCTCCTTGGTTTTGAAGTTGCTGATGATCTTCATTTTAGCCTTGGAGCATCAGTACAGGGGTTTGTCAGGCTGATTTCCTGTGCCCAATTATCTTCAATTGCTTTGTCAAAGACATTCCCCTCCATCATGTGAGAAGTTGGAGATGTTTGTTGATGATTGCATCGTGTTCATTTGTAAACAGAACTCCTCTGATAATTAAGCAGTCAATATGCAGTCAGAAAATATTCAGGTGTGGACTGATAATGATAAAAATATTTGCATCACACAGATATGCAATTCCCATCTCTTAAAAAAAAAGTATAACCAGTTCTCTTCATGTTTCAAAAGATTGCCTGTGGCAAATTCCCCACCAGAAAACATTCTTGGGGATGGGGTGGAGGAGAAGTGAGCAAGAGGAGACATGTGTAGTCTGTGTGTAGGCAGAGACTGTGCTTTCTGCACCAGGTGACCCTTTTAAAAATAAAATACAAAGTGCTGGAGTAACTTAGCGGGTCAGGCAGCATTTCTGGAGAACATGAATAAAAGACATTTTGGGTTGGGACCCTTTCAGACTGATTGTGGAGGGGAGGGGGGAGGGAGAAGAAAGCTGGTGGAAAGGAGGGGCAGTAAAAAGCCTGGCAGGTAATTGGTGTGGAGGGATATTTGATAGGCAGATGGTTGGACAAAGGCCAGAGATGAAAAGACAGATAGTATGAGGCTAAAGCATTGAAGGTTACAAATTCAATTTCTATCATTTATAGAAAGGGCTGCAGCAACCTGCCATTGCTTCTTTGATTGCACCTCCTAAAACTCAGGACAATGGATACTTGGAAATCATCTCAAGTTCCCCAACAAGTTACAAATGATATCTGTGCAGAAATAATATCTGTACAAAAATAATCATTGTGTTGATATCTCAAAACTCCTTCTATATTAAGTTAGAGTACCTTCTCTACAAAAACTTCAGATTTTAAAAGTTCAAAGAAAATTGCAAGATTTCACCTTTTATGTTAATCAACTGATCCAATAAATGATTAAAAAGCTAATTAAAATTATGCATTTTTCTGGTATAACATCAAATGTTGTTATCAGTATGTGGCAGACATTAAACTACGTGAAGCCCGATAAAAAATATGCATGAGTTCAAGGAAATGTCGTATTTCAGAAATTATTACTAGCAAGCCTTACAAGCCACAATTTATTTTCAAACATTCTAATAGGATGCCAACCATTGCATGCAAGATTTCATCTTTTGTATACCAGGGTCATCAACAAATTCAACATTGTGTCGTTATTTGTTTGTCAACATATCTCTACATAGTTATAGAGCTATACAGCATGAGAACAGCCCCTCCAGCCGAACTTGTCCATGCTGACCAAGTCAAGCCTGCACCTGTCCATGGTCTTTTAAATGCCATCAACTGCCTCCTCCTCCTGTAGCAAGTTCCACATGTGCAATGCCCTCTTACACACCAGGTCATCACAAATGTCCTCATTCTTCAGAGAACGGGGATTCCCCTCCCCCACTATAGATGAGGCTCGCACCAGGGTCTCTTCCATACCCCGCAACACTGCCCTCTCTCCCCATTCCCCCACTCGCAACAAAGGCAGAGTCCCCCTGGTCCTCACCTTTCACCCCACCAGCCGGGACATACAATACATAGTCCTCCGCCAGTTTCGCCACCTCCAACGTGACCGCTCCACTCACCACATCTTCCCATCTCCCCCCGTCTGCCTTCCGCAAAGACCGCTCCCTCCGCAACTCCCTTGTCAATTCTTCCCTTCCCTCCCGCTCCACCCCTTCCCCGGGCACTTTCCCTTGCAACCGCAAGAGATGCTACACTTGTCCCTTCACCTCCCCTCTCCACTCCTTTCAGGGACCCAAGCAGTCCTTCCAGGTCCAACAGAGATTCACCTGCACCTCCTCCAACCTCATCTACTCCAACCTCATCCGTTGCTGCAGATGGCAGCTGATCTATATCGGTGAGACCAAGCGGAGGCTTGGCGATCGCTTCGCCGAACACCTCCGCTCGGTCCGCAATAACCAACCCGACCTCCCAGTGGCTCAGCACTTCAAGTCCCCCTCCCGCTCCGTAAACGACCTCTCGGTCCTGGGCCTCCTCCACGGCCAGAGTGAGCAACACCGCAAGTTGGAGGAACAGCACCTCATATTCCGCTTGGGGAGTCTGCATCCTCTGGGCTTAAACATTGAATTTTCTCAATTCTGTTAACCCTTTTTGTCTACTCCCCTTCCCACCTCTCCCTCAGCCCTCGGGCCCTGGCATTCCCTCTCTCTCTATCCCTCCCCCACCCAAGTCGCACTAGCTTCTCATTTTCACACTACAAACAGCTTACAATGGCCTGTTTCCTTTATCATCGATACTTTTTTGCATATCTTTCATTCATTGTTCTTTATCTCTCCACATCACCGTCTAGATGTCTCGTTTCCCTGATCCCTAACCAGTCTGAAGAAGGGTCTCGGCCCGAAACGTCGCCTATCTCCTTCGCTCCTTAGATGCTGCTGCACTCGCTGAGTTTCTCCAGCCTTTTGTGTGCCCTCTTACATCTGTAGTTCCCAGTGTTTTTCTTGCAGCCTTTCTGAAGCAGAGGCATAACCTTAGCCTTCCTCCAGCACTCGTGATTATCGATGATACAAATATTTCAATGTGGGACCCACAATTTCTCCACCAACTTCTCATGATGTCCGAGACTACACTTGATCAAGTTCCGGGGATTTATATACCTATGTGTGTATCACGTCCCCCAGCATCTTTTCTTCAGTAAATTGACTCTCCTCAGGACATCACTAGTTCCCTAGCACCAATGTCATTATACATAGTAAATACAGATGAGAAATATTCATTTAATACCTTGCCATCTCCTGTGTCTTCACAATAAATGACCTGGTTGACCTTTCAGGGGCCCTAATCTTTTTCCCAGTTACTCCTTTGCACTTAACATGACTATACAATCCCAAAGAAATTTAGTTTACTTTATCTGCCAAATCTTATTCACGCCTCTTTTTGGCCATCCTGATTTCCCTCAAATGTACTCCAACACCCTCTATACTCTTCAAGGAATTCACTTGATTCCAGCTGCTTATACCCGATGTATGGCTCTTCCTATTTCTTGATCAAAGACTCAATCTATCTTGCCACCTACATTTGGGACACACGTTCTCCATCATTTCAACAGATTCCAATTCCTTGACCCTCACTGCCTCGTCTTTACCATGGTTGCCTAGGCCCTTTACACCACCATTCCGCTTCGAGAGACCCAGCCAGTTTCTTCAACTAACACTCGTCTCTATCTGCAGAACTTATCCACAGACTGAAAATCTTTTCTTTTGATTCCTTTCACTTTCTTAAAACCAAAGGTGGAGCCATGGGCACTTGCATGAGCTCTAGCTATGCCTACCTTTTCCTTGGCTAGGTTGAACCACCAACTTTCATCCGATCCTCAAATTCACTTGAAACATCTTTTACACCTTTCCCCTTTCTTGATATTTTGATCTCTATCTTAAGAGACAAACTCTATGTTGACATACACAACAAACTTAATAACTCTCATAGCAACATAAACGACACCTTTCTCCCTCTCTACCTCTTGCAAGATGCTATCTCTTCTCACAGTTTATCCATCTCTGCAACATCTGCTCCCAATATGAGGTTTTCCATTGCAGGATATCTTTTTTTTAGGACATTTATTTCGACCTGCAGTTGTGGATGGAGCCTTCACCCATGTCTCCTCTGTTTCCCACAGTTCTGCCCTCTTTCCCCACCAACTCTTCCCAGACAGAATAGCGATTGAACCTGCCTTGTCCTTACTTCTCATTCCACCAACCTCTGCATTCAACACATCATTCTCCAACATTTCCACCAGGTTTCACACAGTCCCATCACCAGTCACATCTTCCTATCCTTTATGCTTTCTGCAGATATCACTCTCCTTGTCGTCCTTGGTTTAGCTCTTGCCCCACCCTGTCCCATCACACTTTCTACCAGCTATCTCCCCTCTACTCCATCTGTGTGAAGAAAAGCTCTGATCTGAAATGTCCATTTAACTCCACAGATGCTACATGACCCTCTGAATTACCCCAGCAATTGTTTTTTGTTAAATCTTCCAACATCTGCAATCTCTTGTGTTTTCTCAATATCTCTTGTCATCCAGGGTTCCCTACTCGCACCTTGCCCTTCCCATAAAATCCATGAGATGTGGAAAGTTTTTTTCTCTCCAATAATTGTGAATGCTTGGAACACCTGACCCAGCAGAGCAGTGGTTGCTGATTCATTGAGAATATTTAATGCCAACAGAGTTTCTTGTTGCACTGAATAAATCAAATTTGTGCCGAAAAATTGATTAAACTAAAAATCATATCTGCAATTGCCTTACTGAATAATTGGGCCCCAATTAGAAATAAGAACAGAGGTAGATCTTATGCACCTAAATCTGCTCACCTCACTCGCCTTAGCCATTATTCATTTTTGAAATTAATCTTTATTCAATAAATGCAAATTTACATGCTGAAAACAAAAAAAAACATATCCCTCCAGAACATCTGCTACATCAATTTACTAGTGCTATTACCTTTGTCTTTCCAGCTATCTATTCAGTCAATAACATTCATTTTAACCCTCCTAACATGTCATCTTATTATGGCTTTCAAAACAATCTGCATGCATTCTTTATATTCATACTTGATATTTATAAAAATATTCAAACATTCAAAGAACAACTTTCCTGTTGCTAAATGTATCTGTTTAATTTTTTTCCCCAAGAACTAATTAATTTAACAATATTTAATAGGATATAGAAGTTTTCAAACAACATAACTGACAGCCTTTCCCTCTTTCTCAAATGGAAGAATTCCACACAAAGTTCAACTCGCCCTTGACTGTAAACATAATAGCCTCAGCAATTGTTATTTACTCCTTTTCACTTTGATGTAGCACATTACGGTTTTTTTAAAATATAAGTAAATGGTGCCACATAAATGCAGACAAACAGGACTGCCCCAAGTCATCATCACTGTACCAGTACCTGATTATTTAATTCAAATCTCTGCATTTGCCAGCCAAAATAATTAAACTTGGGGTAAAAGTAAAGTCTCAGCAGATTATTTAGCTGGTATCAAAACTATCATACCTGAAATTCCATCAGGAAAGCACGTCTGAATTGCTTGTGCTTGTATACACTACAAGATTTATATAAGTTTCATTTTTATAAAGATCATGATTTACAAAAGTTCCTCTTTAAAATGTTCTGGTTATTTAATCATTGTCATCTAGCAAGTTTACTTGAAAAAAAACAGGAAATTATGGAACTCTGCCGGACATACCAGAACTCTAAATTAAACCTCTAATTATAACTCACTTTGTGCAAGCTACTGGAACATGGTATGGAATTCGTGCTTTTTCTCATGACCACAGATAAAACAGTCTGCTTTTATCTGCCACCAATTGCAATATGTTGGTTAATTACTCAGAACTGATAACATAGAGAAATGGAATTTGCCTCAAGTAATGTGTAACGTGCAGGCTGTCCAATGTCAAGTGTGTGCCAAGATTCTGCTTTAAATGAGCATGCGGTGAAACACGAAAAAGAGACAAATGCAAGCAAGCACACTATGTTGTATATCTCAAATTATCATTAAACATGTTTTTTTCCCCCCAAAATCACAATCAATCTCAGACATAATAAAAAAAACTCCAAAGCTAAGAATTCCACAAAGAAAAATATTGCACAGACATAGTATTTTACTCAAGCTGTATAACAAGGATGTATTTAGAAAAGTTTGCTGTTGGTGAAAAGCAGTTCCAATTTATCCAGTAGCTCACTTACATCCAGTAGTCGTGTTGCAAGAAGACTCTAAAGCAATGCAGAATAGGACACACACTTTGAGAAAACATCACTCAGATTCAAATATCAAGTTAGGTCACACATTCGGATGATCAATCAGTCTAAGCTCATTCAAAATGCAATGAGTCCAATCTTGCTGCTTGTTGGTCAGCAATAACAGAGAACCACCATCTAGTGCAAGGCATGAAGACACAAGAACAGCAGATGTTGCAACCTTGAGCAAAAAACAAAATGCTGGAAGGGTCAAGCAGCATCCATGGAGAGAAATGGACAGATGATATTTCGGGTCAAGACCCTTCTTCAGACTGATGGAGGAGAGAGGAGAAAGCTGGAAAATAGAGGTAGAAGTGGAGCAAAAACTGTCAAGTGATATAGGCGAAGAGGGGGCAACTGGCAGATTTGTGGAGATGGTAACAAAGGATACAGAGAAATGGAGGCAAAAGGTGTGCCCAATAAGGTAGGAGGAGGAAGAATAAAATGTAGAGTCAGAGGGAGTGATATAGATCAGAGGCGTGGGAGGAGAGAGCAGAGGGACAATAAAAAGGCAATTGGAGACTTGGTGATGAGCTTTAGGAGAAGGGGAAAGAAACAGTGTTGTACAGAGTGGCGGGAGAAATGTAAGTGCGTTGGTAGAAGGAAGGGGGGGGGAGAAGGAAGGGGGGTGGAGGAAGGGGGGGGTAGTGGGTTAGTACTTGAAATTGGAGAATTTGATGTTCATACAGTTGGGCAGCGGGCTAACCAAGTTGAACATGCAGATCTGTTCTTCCAGTTTGGGTGTGGCCTCACTCTGGTGGCAGTGGAGAAGGCCAAGGACAGAAAGATCAGTATGGGAATTGGAAGGAGATTTAACATGGCTAGCAATCCGGAAGTCCAGGCAGGCCTTCGTAGACAGAACACATGTGCTCGGTGAAACAGTTGCCTCGTCTATGGTCTAGTCCCAGTGCAATGGCACAGTTTACCACTGACTTTTGTGCCTGCTCATTGTAATGCAATTGAACCCTGACTCCACTGTTGGACTCATCACTCCGACCAGGGACAGAGCTCAGATGTGCTGAGCTCAAGGGTTGGATATCTTTTTCTGATAATTTGGAATTTAAAAAAAAAAGTTTAATCTACTCCAACTCTTTAAGAGTTCAGCGATATTTAGAATCAGTTCAAAAAGGTTCGATCAGCAGCAATCTGGATGAATGACAAGTCTGCAGGATCTATGACCCATAGCTAAGTTCCACTTACAAACTGCTTTGCAAGTTTACTGCAATAATAAGGACTAAAGGACACTTGGACCTGTATTGGCTGTTAAAAATGCAGCCACGGGGATAACACTACTGCAAGGAACAGGTTGGATCAAACATTACTCAGCCCAACGACAACTTTCATCTCTTTCAAATATTGGCTTCCAAAGTGTTATATTTAGAACTCTTGCTCCTTGTCACCTATGCGTTTTCTCCAGAGATGCTGTCTGACCTGCTGAGTTACTCCAGCATTTTGTGTCTTCTTTGGTATAAACGAGCATCTCCCTTTCCTTTAAATGTACATCACTCATGTAAAAATGTCCATTGTAGGGGAGACATTACAAGGCAATGAGGGTACTGATGGACTGTACGTCAACAGAAAACAACACTTTCAGAACAAGAGGGAGAATATGCTAATCGAAAAAATTTGAATATATGAAAATCATACAAAGTTAGTTTGTGTCATAGTCTCCGACCATATATTATGATGTCACTTTCTTTTTTGTTTGTATGACAGTACCGAAGTATAAGCTACCAACCCAAAAATGAAGTCCTGAAGACAATTAAAACAATAAGTATACAATATCAGTGAATGAGGAGGGATAGGAAGACATTTGCATTAATTAAACTTAAGAACCCGAATCACTATGAAAACTGAAGACCGATTAAAACTGGGAAGACCGGTTAAAACTGGAAATCACCCCTCCCCACAGAACTAAGTCTGGTCAAACTAGATTTATTCATTTCCACCATCTCCAGTCTGAAACGATCAATTCTAATGCCCTTAAACTTTCTTATGCCCTTCACTTCTCCTCTCCCATTAAGCAGACATAGCAATGCATCTTTCTACTTTACCAATCATAAACTAAATCAAATTATCTGATAATAATTAATCACATACTGCATGTTTTTACACAACATCCTTTTACCATATTTGATCATTCTGCCTCTCCTCATGACATTGATTACTAGGATTTTAGATGTATATTTTCTTCTAGTAGCTCGGCCAATAGATTACTCTAAAATATGTGATCTGACAGTGTTAACCATCCAGTAAAACGGAATTATTCGTCCAAATGCCCACATGCAGGGTCACTGAACAGCTTTCAGGAGAGGACATGGTAGCAAACATCACTCCAGAAGCCTAAGGGCAAAGTAGGGATTATCTACCGCTGGTAATATATCAAGATCTGAAAAATGCCATATAAAATAAAATTCATGACATTTTCTGTTTGTGGGATCAGTTAATCCAGCACATACAGGCACAAATTTGGGACTTTCCAGGTCTGTATATGTTTTTCACCTAGTCTTAACAAAACAAATTGATATCTTTAAATCATCCTAGACAAATTATTTCCCTTTCCTCTAAAGTGCAAACCTTCCAGTTTGTCTGTTTGCCAGCAGCTTTTGCAACGTGCGTCACAAGATTGCGAACTTCTGCCAAACTTCACTTTCACTGGAATATTACAGAAACAAATAGTTCAATTCCCACAAAAAAGTTGAAAAATGACAAGATTTCAGTTGCTTTAGGTCATTTTTAACTGTCATATAATAATGTAACTGTACCAAATCTCAGTATTTATGGCTTCAAGTATTAAAGCAGCACCCACTGTCCTTCAACTAAAGTACTGCCTTGTTTTGTTTTTGCTCAAATAACAACGATTTCCTGAAAAATAGCAATTATTGACTGTATTTATAAACATGGATTTTAACCAATCTAATACCCACATCTACATTTCTTTCCTTAAGCAGCAGCTACTATTTGCAAATATGTCAACTATTATATCTACATACATGACCATTCAAAAAACAAGACATATCTCTCTCCTTTCATTGCCCTTTATCCCACCAGCCACCACAAACACATTATTCTCTGACATTTCCACCACCTTCAATGTGATCCCATCACATCTTCCCATCCCCAAACATTTCAGCAGAGACCGTTCCCTTCGCAACTCCTTTGTTTACTCATCCCTTCCCACCAAAACCAGCCCCTCCCCAGGTACTTGCCCCCGCAATCGTAAGTGATATAATAAATGTTCCTATACCTCCTGCCTCACATTCATCCAAAGACCCCAGCAATCATTTCAGGTGAGACAGAGGTTCATGTGCACCTACGCTAACCTCATATACTGAAGTTGGTGTTCTCGATGTGACCTCCTTTACATTGGTGATACCAAGCGTAGTCTAGCAGGAATTTCATGGAACACCTGCACTCGGTCCGCCAAGGCCTGCTGGATCTCCCAGTTGCTAGCCATTTGAAACTCCGCTTCCTATTCCCATACTGACCTTTCTGTCCTGGACCTTATTCATTGCCAGAGGGAGGAGGCACGCAAACTGGAGGAGCAGCACCTCATATTCTGTTTAGGTACAACCTGATGGCATAAACAATTTTAGGTAACTAACATACAAACATAGGTTTGAGGCTTTTCCCCACGATCCAACCCCTCAGTGTTTACTGGCAGAAGGTCCCTAAACTGAGGTCTTCATCCATTGAGCCTTTGCCAGGGCTAGATTAAGTTATTAGGTATCCCTTGGCAAATGGTACTGCACCTGAGAAAATGCCAGTCTGCAACATGTGATCGTGCACAGCACCCTGCAAAGGAAGACCAGCAATTAAATGCACCCTTTTATGATGTTGAAAATCTTCCAGCAGTTTATCCCAGTATGGATCTCTGGAACAGGCCCAAGAGCACAGTGTTGCATTACGTAGCTGCTTTAGATAAACCCTGAGAAACATCACAGCATTCCTCTCCAGACCTTAACAAATATACACTTCAGAGTGGCTGAATAACTATCTCATCTGCACGGTGGACACTTTAACACATCCCTATTTTCTCTTTAACTGAATAGCCTTCTGGTTATTTCTGGGAGCAGTAAAATGTCAACCATATTAATTTATGGACTAAGTCACATATTGGTCCAAACGGGTAAGGATCCTCCATTAAGACCATTTGTGAAACATTAAATTTTAAAATAATTTTCTATTTTCTTAGTCACCAATTCTAACGATAGTCACCATTCCTGATGATATCAAATTTTAATGAATTAACTAAATTTTTGTTCAACTGTAATAATGGTATTTGAACTTGGGTCTGAATCAAAAGCAACTTTAATATCATCAAAGACTGAACAATTAGTTCCAGATTATCAATTTATCTAAGAGATTATCAGCAGCTACTTGCAGATAAATCTGAGACAAATATGATGTAATTGATAAACTTGCAGAATGGACTTTGAATGGAAACTGAACAAGATTGCTAATAGTTTGGTAGAAAGATTAGAACTGTCTCATATTGTTGTAGTCTCCCTAACAACCTTTTTCTTTTCATCTGGAGGCCCAGAATGAATCACATCCTTTGGGTCACATGGTACCATTCTCCTGAGAAAGAATGGGAAAACACACCTTACATAGGTTTCAGTCTGATGGCTATCTTTGCATGTAGCTGCATCAAGCTTTGCATAGAGTGAGAATACGCAAACACTGTCACGCCATGCTGAGGTTCTACTGGTCCTGTGTTGGGGAGGATGGGCTTGGCCTCGTTGCTGCTCAATGTTTCATTCAGTTGGAACTGCTACACAATGTGTTGTTGCCAGAAAAGTTTCTGCATAAAAATATCTTTGAAAACATGGATTAGAAAGTGGGTGGCACAAATTGTCCTGTGGACCCGGTGGGACAAGGAGTGGATCCTGTGGAATGGGTTTCCAAGCAAACTGTCAAAGTCATCGGCTAAAGTATCTCATTGCCAAATCTTAAAATATCTTTATTTATTAGCGGTACTGTAAGTTACATCAGTGTACATCCCTTGTATTGTATTACAGTCATTGTACCCCTTAATTTTAATTTTTATTTTAAGGCTTTAGAAAAGAGAGAATAGAGAGAAAAATAGCAGCATAGAAAGTAGAAAAGTGAAAAAGAGATGTGAAAGTGCCAAAGCGTGACAGAGGGAAAGGAAACCCTTGAAGAGTTAAAAAAGGGGAATTGAGAGATAGACCCTGGAGAGGAAAAAAAAAGAAAAAGGGAAAAATAGAGAAAGAAAAAAGAAAAGCCAGTTACTTTATTATAAACATCTCGCAAAAGGAATCTACCAACTCGTTGCCAAATTTCTCAAACACACAGCCTTGCTCACAATGAGTCAGCATCCATATTATCAAGATTCGCCTGAGCTGTATGACAAAAGACTATGGACTATGAGCTATTCCCCGGGATACTAACTCAGAAGAAAAAAAATCAACTGGTGCTGGATGATCAACTCGGTGAAATATGTGCTTTGGCTTGCTGAATCTTGCTGGTTTTCCAGCATAAGGAGATGTGTGCAAACAAATATATGCAAATAAGCTATATTTAAGAGGGCGTTAGATGTGGCACTTGTGGCTAAAGGGATCAGGGGGTATGGAGAGAAGGCAGGTACGGGATACTGAGTTGGATGATCAGCCATGATCACACTGAATGGCGGTGCAGGCTCGAAGGGCCGAATGGCCTACTCCTGCACCTATTTTCTATGTTTCTATGTTTCTAAATGCTGACAAATGGCAAATTCCAAGGTGGGATTATATGTGCTGAGGGACACAGTTAAACTAGGTGCAGCAGCACAAAGGCATTGTAAGGAAGGATCCAGTTACTACTGGACACTCTCAAATGCTTCACAAATGCACTATTTGAGCAAGTGTCATTGATGTATGGTAAGAAAATATATTAAAATGAAGGTACAATACATGCAGTGAAAGATATGCAAAATTGTATTCACTGTATATATTTTGAATAAAGTATATTTTTTACATTAAAATAATCGGATGCACAGTTTTTAATATCACTAAAAGCAGCAATCCAAACATTCTCATCAGCAAAGGTTGCTTGTAATACACTTGAACATGAGTAGTGCCAGAAAAAAATTGACCATTACTTTTATTTCTGAGATCAGTTAATCCAGTACACATGAGACATTGAATGCAGGACAGTCCAGGTCAGTATGTTTATGTTGCCTGTTCCTCGCCAAATAATTTGCTATCTTTCAGCCATCATGGACAAATTTGTTTCCTTCCTCTAGGAGCACACAATGACTTCTGTGGAAGAAAGTTGGCTTTCCTTAACCAAACTGGCCCATTTGTGGCTTTAACCACACAATAATGTTGTTGAATTTTAACTGCCCTCTGAAGTTTAGGCCTCTTACTACTGAAAAAAGGCTCAGAGCCAAACTTAAGATTTAAGCTTTAAGATTGGGGCAGTTGAGGCAGGGACTATCCCAACGTTTTAGAAACAGTCAGACAGGTACGTGGATAGGACAGGTTTGGAGGGATATGGACCAAATGCTGGCAGGTGGGACAAGTGTAGCTTGGACATGTTGGCCAGTGAGGGCAAGTTGGGCCTATATCACCCTATGACTCTCTATGACATTTAACAGCGAGTTGGATAAGGTATGTGTGGAGTCGATTATTTTCATCTGCAGTCGATAACAGTTATAAGCAACATAAATGTCGGAGGTTGGAAATGTCCAATACTAGTGACCATAGCTGTAAAGATGAGAGGAGTAAAGATTAATGGAGATGTGCGGGGCAAATGTTACACGGGGGCTAGAACGCTTTGCTAGGGATGTTGGTGGTGGAGGCAGATGCAATATTGGTGTTAGAACTTTTTAGATAGGCTCATGGATGTACAAGCAATATAGGGATATTGATCATCTACAGGCAGATGAGATCAATTTAACTTGGCATCATGTTCGGCACAAACATTATAGGCCAGAGGGCCCATTCCTGTGCGGCACTGTTCTATGTTCTATATATGACAGCTAAATGAAGGTCAAACGTCTCCAAAAAATAATAACAATGTTTTCAATTAAGAAATCACGATATAACCTTAATGATCCTTTCAATAACTAGTCAAAACCACATTTTCCCAACTTTAGTAGTAGCATTACAAGGCAAAACCTGCTTTTGGAACAGCCTGCAAACTACTTACCACCTGCGACAGAAAATGGCTGAAATGTTTTCAGTGTCAGAATTTATTCAGCAGCTTAAACTAAAAACAAAATCAGACAATAGATGCCGGAAATCTTAAGTAAAAACAGAAAATGCTGAGAACACCAGCAGACTAGCTAGCATTTGTGAAAAAAAAAAATTAAAAGCCAAACAGGCCAAAGATTCTTCATCTGAACTGAAAAAGTGAGCAAACAATAAATACAACCTTAATGTACAGCCTATCATAACACTCATTTCCATAAGGAGAATTGGATAAAATGAGAGCAATGAATTAAGGAACGCTATGTGTAATACTTCGGCTGCACTAGTTATAGTATGCTTTCAAACTGGAACCACAGAACCACTTAATAGTTACTTGAGAAATTAACAAGCAGACGTGAAGAAACTGTTTCCATATAACCTCCCATAGTAATCATACACCATTGCCTCTTAAGAACACAGTCTGTCAGTTTCACTGCAAGTGTCCATAGAAATTGACAAGCAATCATATCTATTGGCACTTGTACAATGATACTCTGTTAAACAATGTGACATACAGCCTTTAGTAATAAGTTTAGCTTCCAACAAGTTTAAACTTACGGTGTAGATATTGAAAAGATTTAGCTGAAAATTGTGCAGGATAGAAAACTTAGAATTACTGCAAGGCTAAAATGCTCGAACTTCCGAACTAACCTTTTCCCATTGACACAATTGCTTTTAATACATGATTTTCTATAAAGCAAGCTTTTGTTGGAATGCAGCTATTGTATTATGGCGGAACTATTTGCACTGACTTTGCCACGTGTGAGGAAAGGTCTTTGACCCAAAAAGTTAACCCTTTCTCTTTCAACATGTTGCCAGAGTGTTTTAAGGACTTATATTTTCTTTCAGTTTAGTTTGTTAAGAGCTGACGGTAATTTCCAGTCCTTCAATAAATTTAACAACACCTTTCTTTCCTTGTTATTTGGAAACCAGCAAATTGCATACCTCAAATTCAAAACGACCACCCTATATTTTAGTAGCTTAATTACCACACAAATATGCAAAACATTCTGCAAAGTCAACAGGGCGGATTTAAAGACACCTGGAATCCCAGGCTGTACATCTGAACTAACTGGAGGTGAAATTCTGCAATGCAAAGGTGACAGTACCGTCCTGATCATGAGCGGTATCCTTTTTGACCTGGAAGTGAGTATACAGGTACACAGCTGGGGAAACCATAATTTATTCATGTTGGAAAATAGGCATTGCTGGTAAAGCCGATATTTATTGCCCATCTTTAAATGGCCTTGAGAAATGGTGATAGACATTCATATTTGGTTCTGCATTCTTCCATACAGCTGTTAAACAGAACAGAGAGCAGGTAGACACAAAATGCTGGAGTAACTCAGCAGGACAGGCAGCATCTCTGGAGAGGAGGAATGGGTGATGTTTCGGGTCGAGACCCTTCTTCAGACTGATCTCGACCCGAAACGTCAGCCATTTCTTCTCTCCAGAGACGCTACCTGCCCCACTGAGTAACTCCATCATTTTGTGTCTACCTTTGATTTAAACCAGCATCTATAGTTCTTTCCTACACAAAGACCACATAGTTTTAAGACAGAGAAAGAAAAAGTAATCTTGGGGGATTTTGGTTAACCATATTATCTCCCAACAGTAATCACACACAACTGCTACTTTAACAGTGAAAATTGAAATTGACATGCAATCGCTTCTATTGACACTTGTGCAATACCCCGTTAAACTATGTAATATACAGCTGCTAATATTTTTACAGTAACAAAAGTAAACTTATTGCTAATGAAAAGGCCTTTATTTTTTAAAATCCAGCAGGGGAAAAATAACTGTGATTGTGGATCTGAAGCATGCTCGTCCTTAACCCCCTTTCCTTATTGATACAGTTGTTTTAATAATCCAGTTTTCTATGATGCAAGGTGTCTTAGGAACACAACTATTGTGTCATTGCAGAACTACCAGTACTGAAACATACGGTGCTTCTATTTAGCATGTGATTTATACAAACATTCCTCAGATTAATACTGGTTAACAAACTCTCCAGAGGTGTAATCACATAATTTTGGCTTACACTCTTGAGAAATACAGACAAGAGCAAGTACTACACTGTCAACAAATTCATCTGAATTTCTCAGGTGGATGTTTAGAGTAGCGAGGGAGTTTTCTCGTCCATATTTCTTAACACAGGAGGCCAGTTGGCCCAATGAGAGTATGCCAGTTCTCAGAGCAATCCCATTCTCTTACGTATTTTCATGTAACTTATTCACTCTCATATGTGCTGCGATGTTGTGGCCAGTACAGACTTTGTTGTGAGAAGGACACAAATGGCAGCCAAAACTTCCAGGCTTTTGATGTCACACATATTATAGAAATGGAAGTAAAAGGGATGGAGGAGTTGCTCTACTAATCAGGAAGAATGTCACATCAGCACTCAGAGAGGACATACTAGAGGGCTTGCCTGCTGAGGGGATTTGGGTAGAGCTCAATAATCTGAAAGGTGCAAGCACATTAATGGTATTGTACTCTAGGCCCCCCGATAACCAGCAGAAGATCGAGGAGCAGGTATGTAGACAGATTACCTATATAGGCAGAAACAACAGGGTTGTCGTAGTGGGTGACTTTAACTTCCCCAATATTGACTGTGACTTAAGGACCTGTCCCACTTGGACAACATTTGCGCGTCATTTACGCGACAGGCCGGTAGTGACTGACGTGCGACTGTCGCGCCAAAACCGTCTAGCGGTACGACAGTCACCTGCCAAGTGCTCTTGAGGACCCTGCTTCTTTTGGGAGCCATTTGCGATGTCGTTCGTTCTTAGTCTGATCTCCGTGGGAAGGATTTTCCCAGTGAAAATTTTCAAAACTGTACCCTGGTGGTCACGTGGTGCAGCGCTCAAATGACACGAAAATGGCGCGCCGACGGCTTACGGGCGGCACATGGTTACGGAAGGTGGTGAATAATAAATTAGCATAGACAATGCTCGTGCGTCACCGTGCATAACCATGCATCACCACGCGCTACATATACGCCATCAGTACGTCAGCGTGCGCAAGGGATATGTCACGCAGGTGGCGCGCATGGATTTTGAGCATTCCAAAATCCTGGGGCGCCGCGCGTTACCGCGTGTCACTGCATACGCCACCACGCGCCATGCGCGCAAAACAATTTTTAGGATGTCACGTAAATGTCGGGCAAGTGGGACAGGCCTTTTACTTAGTGCAAAAGGCTTGGATGGGGCAGAATTTTTTTAGATGAATCCAAGAGGGTTTTTTAAAACAGTAAGTGGATATTTTAACTCAATCCATACACTGGATCTTGTATTGAGAAATGAGTCTGGCCAGGTGAATGGTGTTTTAGTGGAACAACATTTTAGGGATAGCGATCACAACTCCATAAGTTTTAAGAATGTTTTGAATAAGAATAAGTCTGGAACTTGGGGAAGTTACTAAATTGGAGTAAGGCAGATCACAAAATTATTAGGTAGGAGCGAGGGAGAGTAAAATAGGAACAGTTCTTGGTGGGCATGTCCACAGCTGACATCTGGGAGTAATTTAAAGGCCAGTTGATCAAAGTTGAGAACAGCAAGTCTAATAAGGAGATATAAGGATGTCAAGGTAAGGCAACCCTGGATGAGCAATGGGATTGTAACCTTACTCAAAAAGAAAAAGGAAGTGTATGTACGGCTTAAGAAGATGAAAATAGACGGCATCTTTGAAGAATAAAAAGCACAATATTATTTGGCAGTAGCTTGGGAGGATAAAACGAGTACTGTTGTTATTGGTTAAGTTGGAATCTAACCTATGGTAGTCTTTTAAAGGCCAGTTGATCAAAGGTCAGGACCGGTATGTTCCAGAAAGGGAAGGATACAGATGGCATGGTAAGGGAACTTTGGATGACCAACTGGAACCTTGGACAAAGGAAAAAGTTTGTGTAAGGTTTAAGAATATGAAAACCCACAGCACCTTTGAGCAATTGAGCAAGTAAGAAATAACTAGAAGGGCAAAAAGGGGCTATGAAATGGCTTTGGTGAGTTGGATTGAAGAAAATCCCAAGGCTTTTTATGCCCGCATTAAAGACTACGGTTAGCAGGGAGAAGCTAGGACCATTCAAGGATGAAGGAGGGAATTTGTACTTGGAGTCAGAGGACACATGTGAGGTACCAAATGAATAGTCTGCATCTGTATTTGCCATGTAAAAGGACGTGAAGGACAGTAAGATCAATGTGGAGAAATACTTATATGCAAGGGAAGTTTGAAATAAAGGAGGTGGTGTTGGGACTCTTTGAGAGCATTAAGGTGGATAAATCCCCAGGGAGTGATCAGATCTAACCCAGGTTATTAGGAGGCCAGAGTGGAGTTTGCAGAAGCCTTGGCGAAGATCTTTGCATATTCTTTAGCAATGGGCGAGATGCCAGAACACTGGGGTTTTGTCAATGTTGTTCCTTTGTTTAAGAAGGAAGGTAGAGCGAATCCAGGGAATTATAGGCTGCTAAACGTCAGGTCAGTGGTAGGAAAGCTATTAGTGAGGATTCTTCCGTATAGATTTACGATCATTTGGAGGAAAATGGGTTAGTTAGGGATAGTCAGCATGGCTTTGTACACAGCAGCTCATGTCATACTAAATCGATAATAGTTTTTTGAGAAGGCGACAAAGATGATTGATGAGGGTAGGATGGTAGATGGTGTTACATAGATTTTAGTAAGGCATTTCATAAAGTCCCTCAGGGTAGGCTGATCCAGAAGATTAAGATGCACAGGATTTACAGTGACTTGTTCATATGGATTCATAACTGGCTTATTAATAGAAGACAGAGAGATCCTCTATTAATAAGCCAGTTGTGAATCCCTATAATATATTTTGCAGGCAATGTCAAGATTGTTGGAAGTGCTGACTGTGAGGGAAGCTGTTAAAGTATGCAATGGGATGTTGATCAGCTGCAGAAATGGCAGGTGGCATTTAACCCTAACCCTAACAAGTTGTGAGGTGCTGCACTTTGGGAGGTCAAATGCAAGGGGAAAGAATACATTTAATGGACAGACCCTTAACTGCACTAATGTACTGCAGAATTGTGGGGTCCAAGTCCATAGCACCCTGGCAACACGAGTAGATAGAGTGGTAAAGAAGCCATATGGTATGCTAGGCTTCATAGGTTGGGGCACTGAAGTGTAAGAGTCACGATGCTTCAGCTTTATAGGACTTTCCTTATGCTGCATTTGGAGTATTGTGTGCCGTTCTGGTTGCCCCATTACAGGATGTGAATGATTTGGAGAGGGTACAGAAGAGGTTTACCAGAATGCTACCTGTATTGGAGAGTATAAACTATAAGGAGAGGTTGGGCAAACTTGGATTGTGTACTCTGGAGCGTCGGAGGTTGAGAGGAGACCTGATGGAGGTATATAAAATTATGGGAGGCATAGACAGGATTGACAGTCTGAACCTTTTAGGTGAAAATGTGCCTTTAAGGTGAAAATGTACCTTTAAGGTGAAAATGGTAAAGTTTAAAGAAGATTTCCGGGTATGGTTTTTTTTTTACACAGAGGGTGATGGGTGCTTGGAATTGTGGTGGAAGCAGATAATGTAGTGCTGTTTAGAGGATTTTAGATGGGTACATGGATGTGCAGGGAATGGAGGGGATGGGTCATGTGCAGACAGATAGGAAGGATTTAGTTTGGCATCATGTTTGGCACAGACATTGTGAGCCAAATAGACTATTCCTGTGCTGTACTTTTCTATGTTTTGTGTTCTAATTCATCTTGATTCTCTTACCAATGGCCTGAACTCAGCAAATTAACATATTATCCAGCATGTCTTAGGGGTTTCTGCAGGGTGCTCCTTAAAAATTGGAGCACCCCACAGAAACACAAGCTGTTGCAGGAACATGTATGGACTTCAGCGGTCAGGGGAAAACCCAGCCTACCACTGTGTCACCAAACCTCTCCTGGTGTCATCATAATGTATAGGAAACCAAAGCGAATGGATTTTTAGCCAACACGGGTTACCCCAGTGTGCAAATTTCCCTAAAACTTCACTTTTCTTAAACCATGTTTCATTGAGGGGCCAGGGAGACCACAACTTTAATGCTCTTGAAAGGTCTGCGAGGAAGTTCTGACATGGCCCCATGCTCAATATTCGAGGGTGGTATACAAGTTGATCATACTGACAGGGATTTGTGGAGATGAAGATGTATTTTTATTGTATTAGAATGGACTGCAATTGCAACTATACATAAACAGGCTCTCAGCACAATGTCAAATTTGATGAGTGTGTGGTCTGGTACTGAGAGAAAAGGAAAAAAAAGTCAGATGGGAAGAGGATCATGGAGTCTAAATATGGAAAAAGACTGTTTCTGTGCTGTATGCTCCCTTTTCCTATTCTACCGGAAACCCTGGGAGTGGGGTGAGGGTAAGGGCAGTAGGATGGATTGACAAGAGAAAATAAAAGCCCAATTAGTTCTATAATAAGCTAAACATTTCAGGAAAGCTGCAGACATGATGCCCGAACTATTGCTTTCTACTACACTAACTGCATCGACTGGTAGATAGAGTTACTGTAGTAGAGTAATGGAGTTACATGTTGTTATTGCAACATACAATTCTAACGTACCATTCAAAAAGCATGCACAAGGAGAATGTTGTTAGTGGTGAAAGTTTTGAAAGAGGTACAATGAGAGGATTTGAGTTTAGGAGCAATGAGGTCCTACTGCAGTTGTACAGGGCCCTGGTGAGTGCACCTGGAGTATTGTGTGCAATTTTGGTCACCTAATTTGAGGAAGGAAATTATTACTATTGAGGGAGTGCAGCGTAGGTTCATCATTCTATGATGAAAGAATGGGTCGGCTGGGCTTGGATTAGTTGGAATTTAGAAGGATGAGAGGCGATCTTATCGAAACATATGACATTCTTAGAGGATTGGACAGGGTAGATGCAGGAAAAATGTTCCGGATGTTGGGGGAGTCCAGAACCAGGGGTCACAGTTTCATAATAAGGGGTAGGCCATTTAGGACTGAGATGAGGAAAAACGTTTTCACCCAGAGAGTTGTCAATCTGTGGAATTCTCTGCCACAGAAAGCAATAAGGGGCGGAGTGGGTTTGGGTCTGGCGGAATGGGTTTGGGTCTGGCGGAGTGGGTTTGGGTCTGGCGGAGTGGGTTTGGGTCTGGCGGAGTGGGTTTGGGTCTGGCGGAGTGGGTTTGAGTCTGGCGGAGATGTTTTCAAGAGAGAGTTAGATTTAGCTCTTAGGGCTAAGGGAATCAAGGGATATGGGGGAAAAAGCTGGAACGGGGTACTGATTTTGGATGATCAGCCATGATCATATTGAATGGTGGTGCTCTCAAAGGGCCGAATGGCCTACTCCTGCACCTATTTTCAATGTGTAAACAACCCATATGGCTAGTAACTCAAATAATTTTGTAATAATATCAAAAAGGATGAAAACCCCAAATCGATCATAAAGCAACGAGAAAAAAAAATATTTCAATTAGTTTCACTTTGGTGTCTGGTCAGGTTGACAACCGGCATGCTGAATGTACATGCATCACTACAAAACCAAGTCATTTTCACTCTCACTACAACTGGAAAGTGAAAAGAAAACCTTTACATGACAACTAATCAAAAGTATTTTTCAAATCTATAAAATCTACAGGGGAGAAGATTCATGTTGCTAGTGCCACTGCACTCATTCGCTTTACTTAATTGCAATCTGCAAACAAGGTCAGTGAAGGTGAACATAAATTCTTACTTCTTTGTTACTGGTTTGTAACAATGAAAATGCAATACATATTTATGGAAACAATGTGAAGGTTTCTGTTTCACTGTTCAAGAACAGAATTGGGTGAAATTATTCAGTGATCACATAGGAGTATCTTCTAGTACTGGAAGCCTGGAAATTTTCAGTATCTAAAAATATCCAAACTCTTAAGTGAACTGTGGATTGCCTGCAAATATTTTCCAACTGCAATAATGTCAACATTACATGTTCTACTGGTCCATATTACCATTGAAGTACAACAAATAGAAACAACCTAGCAAAAGGGCAGGTTCACTTAAAAAAAGATTATATCAATACCAAGAACTAGAATAACATGAAAATGTGCTGGGGAGTAACTTTTTCATAAAATCAGCACCTACCCATTGTCATCAACATTCTTGAAATCATTTTTAAACTCTCACTTAATTGTCTTCTTGGTTAGTAGCAACTGGCTCTGAAAATGCAATCACAGGGAGAATGAATTTATTAAGTATTCGATCACAACACTCAAGAGAATGGGACATTGGAATCTGCCATTGTTGTGCAATTGTGCCTCCATTTCTACTTAATGGAATACTGCCCGCTAACAGCAGATTTCAGCCAAATGAATTTGCTTTCAGGCTTCCCCACCCTCTGACAGCATTCTTGATTTTTGTGTGGTTCTCCATCTAGTGGTGTGGCTATAAACTGACATGATTTCAAACAAGTAAAGGACATCAAGTTGTTCTAAAACTAAAAGAAAGCAACTTTATTAAATCATTATAAAAAGTAATTCCCTTCACTTTCAAGTTATTCGAATCGTTGCCAGGAATGTGCAAATAAATCATGCTCAAAGGGCTTGTAAGAAACTGTGCCATATTGTTTTTAATTTAATAATTTTATAAATAATTTTTATTTTTAGTGCTTCTGAACTAACTTGTTGATTCTGGCTACATTTATTTCCCCACTTTGATGGAAAAATGTTCAGTAAAATTATGAATTATTTCATTTTTGCAGCCATTGGAAGATTTCCCCAATCTTAACAATTTCTTAAAAATGTTTAGAAAAGTCCCGACTCTGCCCATTGCATTAATTCTTCAATTGAGTTCTCAAAGGGCACTTTCACCAAAAAAATGGAAGCCCAAATTTAAAGTAGATCTCCCCACGATCTTCACTCAAATTAGATTGATCACCTTATACTAATTCAAGTGTAGTTACTGATTGCCAGCTATCAAATTTAAGCAACAATCTGCAAACTATTGAAATTTCAGAATGTATAACTATTATTTCCTAACCCAGCACTTTTAAGTTCCGAATGTTTGTTGAACAAACATTTTCATGTACCAAAATATCTTAAACTCCAATGGCAGTGCATAAAGATAAAGACTCTTAGTGTGTATCAGGCGTCAACCATCTAACATTGCTCTTGGTTGCTGTATAAAGTATATAATTTTTTGCCATGAGAGAATTGCAGAATGCTGTTTCTAAACCACAGCTATTATTTTTTCTGCCATGGGCATTTTTAAACTTTCACAAGAACAAAGTCTGTAATGTCTACAATGTTAGCTGCAATTATCGCAGGAACATTTGGACTGTAGCACATCTATCTATATAGAGTTTGTCAAAGCTGAGTGGCTTTCATTTTATTTTGTAAGCAGAAAAACTGAAATTTATCACTAAATCCATTAAATCTAGCTTGGCAAAATAATTGCTTGCAAACAAAATTATCATTATTTAAATAACTCACAAGGATAATTGCAGATTTCCCGTTTCTATTGATTGGCTGATTTCTAACAATAGTTGACAGCATTAACCATAATATAAGTGTTCAAAATGGATGGACTGGAATTTTCTAATAGTACCACAGAAACATTAATTTAAAATGTAATTATCCAGTTTCACAACTACTACATTTAGCAGACAATATCTAATTTAATGTTATCTGTGCAGGCAACTTTGAATAAACTCCCCAAGTCCCATGAAACTGTGGAAAAAGTGAGGTTATTATGATTGAGTGGGTGAAAATTTAGTTATTTTCTTTAGAATAACAGGTCATGAAATAAAGTTTCCACAAGTTTAATTGGTGCAATATGGGTGTTGAAGCAGTTCAAAATATTGCAATAAATTATGTTAAACATAAATTGAGTTTCTGTGATCTTTAGCATGGTTTTAAAAATTATTTTGGCTGGCTACACTTTTTAAATTTTGAGGTCAAAATAATGAGAAGCTGACTGTTGTTGGAGGTGTTCTGCTGCCTGGGACTGTTTGTGGAATTGAGCTTATTTTCTGCGACTCACTGACAATGTTTTAAAAGATTTTGCACAATTTTTGAACAATGTAATTTAACAGTGTAATTACTCAAAGGCTGACATGTACGAAGCATTTAAACTAATGAATGGTTTGTGAATACCTTTCACATTTTACTTTTCTTGATTTTAAATTAGTTTAACAGAGGACTTTGCAAGAGCAAATCATGCTTCGTTGCTTGAATCTAGTGGTTGTGAATATTCTTAGTTTTTACAGTAAATTGGTTTTAAGCACAAGCACAAAATTATGTTGACCAAACCAGCCTTTGAAAAGAAAGACAGTAAGTAGGTCAACTACGTCAGCCATTGAAATACATTAATATATAATAAAGCTTAAGTTATGATAATAGACTAAAAAAAATGCTGGAGTAACTCAGGCAGCATCTCTGGAGATAAGGAATGGGTAACGTTTTGGGTCGAGACCCTTCTTCAGTCCACCCAAATTGCTCTTTGCTCATTTATGATCACATATAATCAAATAAAGTTTATACATAATGCTACAAATAAACCCATAATGCTATAATCATACAAGTTTATATTACTCCTCAACAAGTTAAAACAACAAATTAGATTGGTATTCGTGGGGAACCATAACCAAGAAATCTTCCCAAGTATCTTTAATTCTGCCAGCAGTGACTTTCATGTTGGTGATGAAAATATTCATTTGCTCCAGATGTTAGCACATAACTCCAGATGTTAGCACATAAGATAAAATCTGCACACAGAAATAATTAGGTAACTAGATCAAGTGCAGACCCGTTGGGTCTGCTCCCCCAACGCAATATTCCACCACTCATCCGTTCCCCCAACGCAACCCATTCCCCCATCGCAATATTCCACCACTCACGCATTGCCCCCAACTGTGCTGGCGCAGCTCATTTCCCCTCATCCCCCAGCACTCCCTCCCCCCTCTTCTTTCCACTCTCCTCCTCCCCTCCCCAATCCCTCCTTCACCTCTCCCTCCCTCTACCCTCAGTCACTCCATCCCTCCCTCCATAACTTCTCTCCCCAACCTACCTCCCTCCCTCCTATCCATTTATCCCCCACTCCTCACCTCCCCTATCTCCCCACTTTCCCTCACCTCCCCCACTTTCCCTCCTCTCCCTCAAACCCCCACTCTCCCTCCTCACCTCCCCAGGATCTTTCCCCTCTCTTCTTCCCATCCCCCAATCCCTCCCTCACCTCTCCCTCGCTCTCCAATTCCCTACCCTCAGTCACTCCCTCCATAACTCCACTCCCCTCCCTACCCCCCTCTATCCCCCACCACCCCCCCTCACCTCCCCCACTGCCCTCCTCTCCCTCTATTCCCCACTCCTACCTCCCCCACTTCTCTCCCTCTATTCCCTCTCCTCCCCCACCAGACATGAGACAGGTAAAAACTGAAAAAAGAGGAAGAGATAGATTTCACCGCAGAATTTGAAATTCGGCAAGGCCCCACCGTCGCTGCGGTCCCCTCGTCACGAGGACTCACCACCGCGGTCTCGATACATCCTGGATCGCCGCGTAGAACCCCGGCCGGGGCCTCGCGGGTAGAAATCCAGGTCGGACAAAGCGGCCAACGGTGCCCGCGGCTGGGCACCACGGAGGCCATGAAGTGGGCTCAGCCGCTCGCTGACCCACTCGGCCCCACGGAGGCGCCGCCGACGCAGCTCCAGTCGGCGGAGCGTTAGTGATGCTCACTCCCCTCCTTCAGCTTTATATTCTCCACGCCGGGCGACGCTGGCATCGCTCGTGACTGACAGCGGATCTGGCCAATCAGTGCGGCGATGGTGCATGAAGGGGCGTCGCCATCCTGGCGACTGACAGGAGAGGAGATCAATCTCCGTGGTGGTGGCTGACAGGAGAGGAGACCACTTTGCGCAAGCGCGGTTTTTAAGATTTTTAAACCCATAATAATGTTTAAAATATACCATTGATCGTAACAAAACTTGTTGACATTGTAGCACAGGAGAATGGCGAGTAAGGTGACGAACAATCGTAGCTGTATCGTGTATCAGTGTTTGAGTTATGAATGTATAGATTGTTGTTTCCTCAAAGTACAACCTATTCAACATACCTGCAGGGGTGATTATTGTCAAAACATAACAAGGCAAATTAAAATAATCACAACCGCTAGATTTTAAGACTGGTTTGGGTATGGAGTCCAATGTTAGAGACTTCACGAATTAATTCTTGTCACCACAGTTTCAACATATACAAATAATTTGCGTCCCATTTACTCATGTAGCTGACAGCATTGAACACCAAAAAGGTGCTGGAATTCATCTGACTTTCATAATCACAACTGACCCAATGGAATACACATCAGGAAATTAAAATTGCAACCACTGAAAATAACACTTGAAATGTTAACATGCCGGCACATCCACGGTTTTGATTGATCCCATAAAAGTGTATCACAACACCATTGCAAAAGGAATCTTCACAAGAATAAGAAGAATTATACTTTAACACTGTGTGGTTTGGGGAGGAAAGACTGGCAAATGAACAGTTGCCTATGGTTGAAAAAAAAACTTTGTTTATCTCCAGGCATAAACTAATTAGATTTTGTTTAAAAAGTTATTTTACAGCTGTTGTTGCATATAATGGGCAGGCTTGTTGATGTAATAGTTCTTTGATAGGAGTTCAATGAACATTATCCCTAGATTTTGCAGCATTATGTCCTCTAGCTACTAAAGATTTACTGACATACACTAAGAGTCAAATATTTTATTTTCACATACTTCTCTGCCACAAGTCAACAGATATTAAGAGCAATAGCATTGTACTGACAAAGTCCATCTCATCTGAGATGCAAAATTCAAATTCCACACATTTCTGGAATTATGCATTGGATTAGACCTGGAGGCTCAGAATTGGATCACCAGCATTCAGCCAATAGAACTGAAGGTCTTGGTTGATGCACATGTACTGATGGATCCAAGATACTGCAGGAAGAGGGGTTGCAACACCAGGGAGATCAAAAACCCTGCTAATTCCAGTGGTGTCTATCGACACTGACTTAATGAAAAAATAGACAAAGCATGCTGCTTTGTTACATAGATAAATTATGGTGATTTATTTTTTAACATCTAAATACATGCAATGCATTAAAAATGCATTACATACATTATAAATTTGAATATACCAACTGGTTTCACTGCTGTGAAAGCTCCATCCTCATTCATGCCAGATGTAAGCACATCCTGGTGACACAGCCTCTGCACACCACTAGAGGTCTCGGTACTGTGGGCTGCCAAGAGCCATACAGAGGGGCCCTCTGCTTCCGTCCCAGTTAAGTGAGAGCATGTGACGATGGTAGGTGGTGGTGATGCAAGGCAGCAGAATCACGCCAGCACAATGGCATGTGGGAGTCCAATTCAGATTCACTAAAAGTCTGACTCACCAGCCTTGACATTCAATGGCATTAGCAACTCCAGACACTACCATCAACAGTCTGGGGTTTCATCATTAATCAGAAACGCAACTGGCCATTGAAATAAGTTTGCACATAAGCAGGTCAGATGTTAGACAATGAGTGACACACTTTTTGACATATCACAGAATTTCCAAATCAGGTCAGTGACAAAATCCTGGATGAATGCAGCTACAACAACTCTTGAGAACAAAATATCATGCTGGACATAGTAGCTCTCTGGACTAGTGCATAATCAACTATTTAAACATTCATCTTCTCCATCAATAGCACACAATGGCTGCAGCATGTATCATCTACAATATTCACTGCCAGTACTCACCTTTTTTACTATGAGAGCACCCTCCATATGTAACCTTATCATTTGAACATCAACTTACTAAGACAATATCACTAAATGTGCCAATTGCAATAAAAGCAATCTCAACTTTCATGACCATTCCTTACAACAAGGCTGTATGGTTATCACATGAACAATGGTTCTTATTCACAAATCTGTAGAAGAATTAATTAATTGATTATCCTGCTACTTTCCTTTCATATCTGGTTAAGTGCACAAGTATTTTCAAAGGGGAATTCAACACTCCTCAAAGCATAGTTATCATCGACCTTCACACACCAAACAAAAACTGTGTATACCTATGCTATCGAAGCATTATTGTTCATTATTTATTTTTAAACAAACATATGACGAGATTCTGACTTTGTCACTAGAAGGGAACACAGTGGTTATAACTGCTGTGATATTTTATGATTAAATTGGTCGAAGTTCAACAAGATGCAAATATTTCGATGATCATTTCCAATAAATGTAATCACACATTTGGAACCTCATGAAGATCACAATTTTTTTTTTCAAAAATCCAGAAATCCTTTAAATGCAACCAAATTGTAAAAACAGCACATGCCATTCCCATGTCCAAATCCTATCCAGAGCTTGTTTTAGACAGGCATGGAATACTTTTCGGAATCATGTATATAAAATAACAGTAAAGGGAGAAGAAGTCAACCCATTTCACATTCACATTTCTCAAAACATAGAAGGATGCCATTCAGCCTACTAAATCTTTATCAGCTCACAGAACCATCCCATTCTTTGAATTATTTCTTGGTAATCTATTCTCTTTCACGTACCCATCAACCTCCTTCCCCACTAATTCCCTTGACATCCACCCACACCGGGGAGCGCTAGTGAATTAACCGACCATCCAGAACTTCATTGCAATGTGGGAGGAAACAGCAACAGCTGGGGGAAACCCATATGTTCACAGGGAGAACATGCAAACTCCTTACAGACAGCACCCAAGGTTGGGTTGGAACCAGGATCCTGGAGCTGTGAGACTACAGCACTAATGATTGCGCCACCATGTCACATCGGGAAGATCATTCATGGTGGCTAGAGATAGGTGATTTAAAGAATTTGCCTGAAAATCTACACAAATTCCCATCATCCTGTAACATTGTAGAGGGGCATTTAGCCTATCAAATCTGTGCTGGTTCGATTTTTCGGTGTAACTTAATGATATTACCAATTTTGTTGGTTCGACTTAATCTGCAATCTGTTTTGTTAGTTAAGTTTATTATTGCCATGTTTACCAGGATACAGTGAAAAGCTTTTGTTTGCATGCTAGCCAATCAAAAAAAGGCAGTCTGTGCTAAACTTTGGGATTAAAGTTAAGGATACAATCCTTTTAAGGAGATGGAGCATACAATAATAATAATAGAATGGATGAAATGATTAAATTATGAGCACAGAATACCATTTCCTTCACCTAAAAGCTTAAAATAATGCACATGTTTATTATACTATTTCCACTGATTGAATTTTCGGGAAAAAAAGCAAAATGAAGCTATGCAATGCAGTGATGATAATGGAAAGCATGTTTGCTTTATTGCCATATGCTTTATTGCCATATGTGCACTGCACAGTAAAATTCTGTTTTCATTGATCACACATGCATGAGTTGCCATATTTTGGCACCATTTACAATATGTCCAAAGTCTAGTCTATGAGTGCGATGTGCTGGAGGGGCTCCCAATCGAGTTAAGCCCCAGGCTGCTCGAGGGCCTCTTCTGTCACTTTCAACTGGCTCGGCCCACGAAATGATGTCCCTATCCTTGCTTGACCACCTTTGTGCCCTGGAGGCACCTCCTGCAGCTGATCTTGAAGGCCCGGTTGGCAGTACCCCATTCCCTGTCCTACCGGCCCACTCATCGCATCCGCCGTCACCGGCGGCTTCCCCCTCCTCAACTCTCCAGCCTTCGAAACAGAGCTCAATGGATTCCAAGCATCCCCCCCCACAGGCAGAGGACAGCTGCGTCTTTCTTTGCAGCCACCAGCCAGGCCTCCTGTCGCACGTGGCCATGGTAGCCTGCCGGGGTTTTCCTTTGTTTGGCTCCGCAGGGCATCCCGAGAGCCTTTTGCTGCCGCGAGGCACATCCCAGGAGCCTGCTGTCATCAGAATGTGAGCGAAAACCAAAGCATTTGGGGGAAACCAAAGTTGTCACAGAAAAATGTGCACACATTTCACAGGCAGCACCTGAGATTAAGATTGAATCCAAGTTGCTGGCACTATGAGGCAGCTCTGCTGGCTCTGCCACCGTGATACCCCAAAGAGTCAAAGGACTACAGCCCTTTAGCCTAGCTAGTTTACCCATTTACACTAATACGATGAATTACAGTGGTCACATGTTAGCAATGTAGGAAGAAACTGAAGCACCTAGAGGAAACCAACATGTACATGTCATATATTTCATATATGTAGATGTATATATACACATATCATGTAGAGAACATGCAAACTCTACCTGAACAATACCGGATGTCATGAGTCAATGTGGTTGCAGGAGCTGCAGCACCCTCTGCATGGAGTTCAGATAATTTGCATGCCAATAATCTATATACCTTATTTCCACCTTGCCCTCTCCCATCCTCTCTGCAATTTAAAACCTTTGAAGGGTCTCGACCTGAAACATCATCCATCCCTTCTCTCCAGAGATGCTGCCTGTCCCGCTGAGTTACTGAGCTTTTTGTATCTATCTTGGATTTCCCCATTCCCAGTTCTGATTTTTTTTAAAGATCTTCCATTTGGAATCTTAAATATTTGCTAATTTCACTGATGCTGCCTGACCCGCTGAGTATTCCAGCATTTTGTGTTTTTATTTTTGCTTGCATAATGTCCCACAGGATCATACTAAACCTACATTCACTTGCAAAATAAAACAGTTTGTATTCCATAATTATGTGTCAACTTTAACCTAAGTGGCCAACATTCACCAAATGAACATTTCCATTTCCCACAGAAGCAAACTAAATGGCCCCTGGACAGGAATTCAAAATTTTAAACCAAATTTCAGTAATGTGAAAGCAATCTTCAGAGCACTATGTTACATTAACACTATCTATGCCAGTGTACAGTGATTTGGAAATGTGAACTTATTTTTAACAAAGTATGTACCAACATACAAACAACAGTTGAGTATTTTTGCTCCTTAAGCCTGCCTAATTGGAGTAGAGGGGCACAAAGTTCCAAAGAAAATTAATAAGGTCATTAAGGTCATTCAGGTCATAGCCTGTCCAACCCCTTCTTAAGGTTAGATGCAGGAAGATTGTTCCCGATGTTGGGGAAGTCCAGGAAAAAGATTTTTTTCACACGGAGAATGGCGAGTCTCTGGAACTCTCTGCCACAGGGGATCAGAGGGTATGGAGAGAAGGCAGGTACGGGATACTGAGTTGGATGATCAGTCATGATCATATTGAATGGCGGTGCAGGCTCGAAGGGCCGAATGGCCTACTCCTGCACCTAATTTCTATGTTTCTATGTTAAAAAACAAATAATGTATGCATCTGATTTCCAGAATAAACTGGAAAACAGATACATTTATTAGACCACACTTCATTAGAATTGTGCGCAGCTTTGGTCTATAAATAAGACTTTGATAAATCATCAAGATAATATTTCACACGCAGATCAAACCAGACATACAGGCCAGAGATATGAAAATTATTAATATTTCCAATAAAGAATTTTGATTAGGAGCTTGATTCAAAATTGAACCAAGCTCCGCAGAGTAATTCGGACAAATAATACAGGTTAGATGATGCCTGTCCTGCTGAGTTACTCTAGCATTTTGTGTCCATCTTCGGAGTAAGCCCGCATCTGCAGTTCCTTCCTACAAATAATATAAGTTATCCAGTTCTCTTGAATAGACATAAGAGAAATGAGCAAAATAACATGCTGAGGTATTAACCGATGGGGATTGTTGGGGTTAATTTGAGGAATGTGACGAAGATCATGTGGAGAAAAGCCAACATTGGCAGTTGAGCAGAATGGCCCATTTCTGAGCGACGTAATTTGTTACTATTATTGTTTTGTTGCACTTTATTACAATGTCCTTAAATTGCTTCTAGCCTTCAGTTTGCATGTTACAGTCTCCATAAATCAAGGGGTAAAGATCACAAACCGGGATATGCAAATTCAGTATAAGACAAAATTCCGAGTCGACTAACTATCTGAACACAATGTAAATTTTTTAAATTTGCATGAACGCACACCTTGACTACAATGAACAACTTATATTTATAAATTCCATGTAATAAAATAAAGCATCCTAAAAGATCCTACATTCGATCTTCGGCTTCATAATTGACAGACCACAATCATAACAAATTAGCGACAACACTTCCACCACTATATCCTTATCAGAGAACCTCACATGGTCCACCAACACCGCTGCGCTGGTCAAAAAGGCACAGCAACAACTGTTCTTCCTAAGAACATTGAAACGGACTTGTCTGCCCCAACAGCTGCTGACGACCTTCACCCGCTGCACCACAGAGAGCATACTGACGTATGGCATCTCTGTGTGGTATCTCAGCTGCACGGAGGCGGAGAGGAGAGCTCTTCAGCGCGTCGTCCACAGAGCGCAAAAGATTACTTGGACACCGCTACCAGCCTTGGAGAGCATCTACCACACATGGTGCCTCAGGAAGGCCGTCAGCATCCATAAAGACTCCTCTCACCCTTGTTATGGACTGTTCGAACTTCTCCCTTCTGGCAGACTTTACAAGGCCTTCTATGCCTGCACCTCGACTCAGGAACAGCTTCATTCCCAGAGCTATAGCTGCTCTGAACCGGCCCTGCTGAGTGCCCCCCACCCCCATGGACTGTCTCCCTCGGATGGTCACGTCGCACAGACCATCTGCACTTTAGTCTGCTTTGACTTTTACTGGTCTAATGTTCGTTTTATAAATCTTGTTCTCGGGGTATCTAAACCTAAATTTTATTAGTCGTTAAGTTATGACATCGGATTGAAGTTGCAAACCAAATCTCGTTGCACTGATGTGTAATGACAATAAAAGATATTAATATTATTATTATTATTAAACCGTGTGCTCAGTTCCCTGCTCTACTCTCTCTAAACAAATTATTGTGTATGAATGAATCATACTTTATTATCACATGTGGCATGTAACAGTGAAATTCTTTGTCTTAAAAGACATTTCAATTTTATCCTTACATTTGCTTAAGTTCTTGGTAACACATATGCAATCCAACAAAAACAGAAATAGTTCAAGCAAAAAGTATGGAAAAATCATCTTTCTGTTCTACTCAAGATTTGAACTGTTATTAAAATATAAAATGTATATAGAAATGGTGAGCAAATTTGTTGATAACTGAAGTTGTATTAATAAAATTACGCTCAAATATCTTATGTAGGTTTTTAAGAACCCAGATCTGCAACTGGGTCCATACATAAATCTGCGGTGCACATTTCCAATAGATTCAAGCGCCACCTTGTGGTAATGTACTGCAAGCACTCTTGGGTCTTGAAATTTAACTCTGGACAAATTTTGTTTAAAAGAATTTCAGTGATCTCTTCCTCATTATTAGAATTTTCTACACCCCCTTCACAACATCAACTGTTCCCTACATGAAATAAACAGGCACATTTCTATGAGCCCACTAGAATGTAATCAAGAGTAAACAGAGATGTTGTGCAAAGATATTCTCACTTCTTTTGCACTGAGATAGTCAGTTTTTATTTCTTAGCATTCTCCACCAAACACAATGAGACATCCGAGAATAAGGTTGGACAAGGACATACATATCTTGCAGGATTTAGATAAAAAGCATTGTGCATCTCTCTTTTGTGACTGATACTGACATTTAAAATAAGAAATACAAATAAGCTTTCAATCATGAACACTATTCAAGTAAGAAAGTTTTAAATACTTACAGTTAATATCAAGCCATACATCCTTTGAAAGGTTGACTGGAAATTAAACTTTCAAGACTTGTTGTCTATGGATTCAATGAAATGGCCCCAGTGAAAGGAATCTTACCCTGAATTGAACAACCCAGTAAATAATTCAGATTTTACATATATCTGACTTAATTATCGTTGGTGATGCAGTGGGATGAGTGTATGTAGCAAACCTCACGCTAGTGCCATTCATTTATTCACCAGCTGCCAACATTAGGCAGATGGCTGGGCATTTCCCAAGAATATGTGGGGCAAAGTTTAGGACCACTGCAGACTTCCAAGACTGATGGCAAGTGTGGTCTAGATGGAAACTTCCCTAATTCATGGCATTTTACAAATCTGGCTTGAGGAATTTGAACTAAGAGCCTGTGACAATGAATTGCTGATCAAAAGAAAATTCAAGCGTTCTAACTGGATTACTTACAAATGCAACACAAGACAATTCTGTTAGCTTAGTGCATAAATCTACATGATTGGATAAATAAAATTACATGATTGATACAATTGTCAAGCATGACTGATTAGGACAATCAGTTGCTGACCTTGCATGACTTATATTAATCAACTATTAAATAGAAAAGAGGCCCAGATCTCCTTGATAAAGTAATGGCAAGTTCACACCATATGCTGTATGTACCTCATAAATTGACCAACAAGTTCACGTGAAAAAGAAATATGCTGCAAGTTTTATTTTTTAGAATTTGTAGACCATTTGCTGCAATGCTCATTTTGATTTGCATTTTTATTCAAAGAATTGCCTGATTATAACTTTAACCAAGTTACATTCAACTCAAAAAGGTTCAAGCTGGCCCTTGAAGCTTAAGTGTCTTTTCAGTGATGTAATGATTGTGACTGCAAAACCAAGTAAACAATCTGGCCAAAAATGGAAAAAGTAACTATAAAGGTTGATGATGGCAAAGCTGTTGACATCATCTCTATGGACTTCAGCAAATCATTCGAAAGGGTTCCAGACCTTAAGCTGCTCTGGAAGGTTAGATCGCATGTTCTCCCCCCTTTCTCAATTATCCATTGTTCTCTCCCCACCTCCCTCACGAAGGACCATCCACGTCAGGTCCTCTATTGTTCTTCCCCTCCTCCCTCACAGTGGTCCCCCCCACGCTCTCATCGACCGTCGACCCGCGAGGCATCGCCACCGCCGCGAGCTAAGCCTTCCAGTTGTTTCCCAGACTAACTGCTATTCAGTTACAGATTCAGGAATGCAAATGTCCTGTGAAAGCTGGCTATCCATGTATGGGTAGCTAGCAGTACTCAAAGCAGTTCCGCTCTGCTGGTAGGACGATGATCCTCTAGTGCACGTGTTTAACTGTACATCTAAGTCTCGAAGAAAGGGAGCAGTCAAAATAATGGAGCTTAACCAAACTGCATTAATCTTCACTTCACTATCTGCCAATGTGGATTTCCATTAAATACTGCTCCATGAACAAAAACAATTCTACAGCTGTTCAAAAAAACTAACTTTTTGACTACATCTGTGATTAGTTTCATAAAATACAATTAACCCTATTCATTGTTATCATATTTTGCAAACTTGATTCTCCTCTTCAAGACTCAGAAGTTAAAACTGGAAGCAGGTCATCATTCTTTATCCAGTAATGACTGAAATCTACTTACATTCTCTAGTAGATACAATTGTATCCCATCACAAATAAATCCATTTTGTTGGAAGCAAAAGATAAAACAATTCAGTGCAAACCAGCAATAGCTTATCATTCATTAAAATAACGCTGATTTTGTATGTTCCTCAGTAACCATGGACAAAAAGGCCACCTGCTTAAAGATCTACCCAAATCAACATATCCTGAATCTCTAGGAATTAAAAAGATTAAACTGTCAAAGCAAAAAATGAAATTGTCATCAACTAAGTTATGAAGAATTCATGCTGATGTACTAATGATGTGCTGCATGAGGTTGCACTTTCAGACGGCCATTGCCTTCTGCTGGACAAAGTCCAAATTGCTTGTGTACATATAACTGAAGAGCAGATAATGAACATTTTGGAAAATTGATCGCCTTCAAGTTTTATATGCATATTATAGCTATGAAATGGTAAAACGCAATAGACAGATCAAGGCAAAACAATGCTATTTTTTGTAATTAGAACTAAACTTTTCACTGGTAAAATAAAAGTCAACACCGTTGTTGTATTAAGTCAGCAATAAACACACAAACTTACCTTTAAATTTTTGAGATAAATTGTTTATATCATAATGGATTTTTAAAAAACCATTTCAATGTAATTAGGAGTCATCGCCATACAAGATTCTGTAAGAGGTTCTTTGCAGAGTTGGTTTGGCCCAGATTATTCCCTCCTCCAGAGTTTCCCTAGTAAGCCATCAATTTTGGTTGTGACAGCTGCTGGGACTAGGGGATGGGATGAAGGGCAGAGCATGGGTATTAATAAATGTTGGTTAATGGGAAGGTGAGTGATGGGGAGATGAGGGGGATGCAGTTTTATCTGTCTGGCCAGTGGCCGAAGAGTTTGGATTGAGGGGAAGGGCACAGCGAGGTGGGGAATCTCGTGGGAGAGAAGAGGGAAAGAGAGGGAGACTGGGTTTGCAGTCTAGTGAGAGAGAGAAGAGGGAAATTATGATACTGAAGGGTCTATGCTGAGAAAGAGGGCATGAGCAAGAGTGCAAGTGCATGGTGTGTATCTGGGTATAATGTGTCTATGGTAAGTGTGCACCTGCATGCCGCTAGATTATCTGATATTTGGGACCTGAAATGCCAGGAGCCTTGGAGACTATACCAATAATGACAGAACTGAATATCATTCTGCTACCACAGCCTGGAACCTCAGATGGTTTGTTATCCTAAGTGAGATAAGAAGGCATGGGAAATCCAAATTAAGGAACAGGATTGTGAGTGTATCTCCTTCTGAAAGGGCAATCTGAGAGGAGAATGCTATCTTCCTGGCATTGGTTTATCATCAAGAATGGGCTGATCTATCTCAACAACTCCCCAAATCAGGTAAGCAAATATCTGAAGACCCTCCAGCTCACTCTAAAGCCCAAACTAGTATATTATCTCTCCTTGCAACAAACAGGGTGAAAGGGGAATTTTACTTCTGCCTTGGCCCAAGTTCCAAGAGGAGACAAACTGAACCTCCTTGGTGACTTTGGCATCAAGAGTCAGAAAGGATACAAGCCTCCAAAAAGGCATAATTGCCATGGAAGGAGTAGAGAAAGCCAACTGTAATAGAGTTCTATTACAGATAAACTAGTACAAGGTTTCATGGCAGCACCCTTGACCTAAGCACTTGATCTGCTAGATTATTGTTATTACATTGCTCTCAGAACTAGGAACCGTGGAGATATCTGTATTACTCACATTTTCATGGGTGTCTACAACTGTTGGACTGAGCACTTTTATCACCCTGGCCCCAAAACATTGATGGCAGCAGAAACACTGCTATAGAAATATTAATACACTTAAAGGACTCCCCCCAAAAAATGTTTTACTTTGTTGGGTCCTCGTTGACAAACTGCTGATTACCAACCTAAATGAACTGCATAACATTTAGTGTCTGATCCGCCTTGAAGTCCACTATATTGGCACCTGTGAAGAAACTTCTGGTGTCTTTACAAACAACAATGATAGTGGCTTGTTGGGAACAAACAGGAAATCCAGAGACTAATTAATGACAAACATAAGGCACTCTTGGACTGTAAAAAACCCCATCATGTTTCAAAGGGAAGAAGAAAAAAAATAGCTATACAGACATCCATAGGCTGAGATCCAAAAAAGAACGTGACAGAATGCTAGGGGCAAAGAGCACAGGATTTCCAGCAATCAGCCAACAATCACAGCACGCAGGATTCTTCAGCACTGTCTGCACCATCCTGATATACCGCTTTATGGAGCCTATCAGAATGGACCAAAAATGTATGCTTCCGAATAATTGCTTGAACTATCAATTTGAGTTATAGCAATTATTTTATCATTGACCCGATTGAAACCACCTAAAAGTCAAAACATCAATGAATAGTAAACTTTTGTCGCTGATCAGTTTCAAATATTATCTTCTCAAATATATACATATACTTCTGGTGTCGCTAATGCTCAGGAATATCAGAAATCCCGGCAGCATCTGGGGAATATAGAACAGTGCAACACAGGAATTTGTCTTTCACCCCCTCCGGTCTATGTACACACCACTCTGTGTGAAAAAACATATGCCGCAGATCCCTTTAATTTTCTTCCTGCTCACCTTAAACCAATATCCTCTAGTCTTCCCTACTCTGAGACTGTATACCCTGTGACCCTACTTCAATATTACCCCTCAGCCTCCTAAATAGTCCCAGACAATCCAATTGCTCCTCATTATTCAAGCCCTCCAGTCCAAACTATATTTGTGTGAATCTTTTTCTCACCCTCTCCAGCTTAACACATCCTTCCTATAGTGTGGAGACCAGAACTGCATACAATACTCCAAATGCGGCCTGACTAATGATCTGTACAATTAGAACATAGAACAGTATAAAGCAGGAACAGGCCCTGCGGTCCATCGGTCTATGCCAAACATGAAACCAAGTTAAATCTCCTCTGCCTGGACATGATCAAAATCCCTCCATTTCCTGCATATATATGTGCCTAATTAAATGCCTCTTAAATCCCACCCTCGTACTGTTTTCACCATCACCCCTGACATTGCTTTCCCAGCACCCACTACACTCTGCGTAAACCTGCCCAAAACATCGCCTTTAAACGCAACATTTCAAGTCCATGACATCAGAACTGAGAGAGAGGAAAAAGAGTTTGGTTTAGCAGCAGAGAAGGGAGAGGTGGGAATGGGTAAAATAAATGTAATGTCTATAGTACAGAGAAACCACATTAACTTAATGCAGCAGCTTAGTTACAATTATGATCAGATGAAACTTCATTGTGTAATGAGTTTTTAATAGTAAGATGTGCGATTTGTCAAGCAAGTCAGACTATACCAAATATATATTCTACACCTGTTTATGTCATGCATTGGCATCTCCTACAACATAATCCAACTTCTGGTCAACTCAGGTACAATTACCTAGAGCCCTGTTGATATAGTATTATGTAAAAAATGAAGTATGCAATGAAATACTCAAATACTCCAGGGTAATTGAAAATATTGTTCATGTTTCTATGTATTTTCTTGCATTCAAACAGTAATATTTATGAAACAGGCCATGAAAACTGAACTTGATACATGAGTGGGGGGTGAAGGATTGGTTAGCACTGATATTGTGATAGAGTTATGGCATTTGTGATATTTCTGTGAAGAATAATGAATCATGAGATGTAATTTCCAGTTATTCAATTGAGTTACAAAAGTATCAATGCTTGGAAGAAGGATGAAGATGAAAAATACATATTTGAAAAAACATGAATTATCATATGGCCATAAGTGATAGGAACAGAATTAGGGCATTCCACCAAAGAATCATGGCTGAATTAGGTTACTCTGTCCTTCAATCATGGCTGATCTACCTCTTGCAACTAACCCCATTCTCCTTCCTTGTCCCCATAACCCCCAACACCCATACTAAATAGGTGCAGGAAGAGGCCATTCGGCCAATGAATGGCAGTGCTCGCTCGAACGGCCGAATGGCCTCCTCCTGCACCTATTTTCTATGTTTCTATGTTAATCAAGAATCAATCTATCTGCCTTAAAAATGTCCATTGACGTGGCCTCCACAGCCTTCTATGGAAATATATTCCACAGGTTAACCATTGTCTGACTAAAGAAATTCCTCCTCATCCCCTTCCTAATGGAACATCCTTTAATTCTATGTCCTCTAGCCCTAGACTCTCCCACAAGTGAAAACATCCTCTCCACATCCACTCTATCTAAGCCTTTCATTATATCAATCTCAGTCATCATTTTTGCCAGTGCTGGAAGTCATAGCTTCAAATGTTGAGCACTCTATCCTAGGCTGACAAATCAATAGAGCGCCAAAGAAGTGTTAGGCTGCAAGAAGTACCATATCTCAGAAGAGGTATCGAACCATTGCCCTTTCTACTAACGTGGATGGATACAAGCAGTTCAATGCGATGAATTCAAGAAGATGAATTATCCCCAGTTTCTACATCAATATTTATTCTTAAATCAATACACAAAAGCGATTTACTTGATTATTATCCCATTACTATTGAAGATCTGTAAAGCACAAACAGGCTGCTAGGTGTTCCATAAGTACAAAGTGACTGTAATACAAACATATAAGATTGTCTGAAAAACACTTCAGGACGACCTACAGTCATGAAAGATGCTTCTGTAATAATTGCCCTTAATGTGTAGGGAATGGATGAGAAAGTGGAGATATAGCACTAATCTGAATGGGTGATTGTTGATCCGTGGACTTGGTGGGCCGAAGGGCATGTTTTCATGCTGTATATCTATGTAGACTATGGACACCTGTACTATGAAGACCTTGTAATGCTTCCAATACTTGACCAAGTCTACCTTATTCTCCATGCAAAAGAAAAAGTGGTCTTTTCTCCTCGAGGTTGGATGAATGCAAATGCAGCAGTGAGCATTAAAATTTGAATTGTAGTATAGATCCATGGTATGAGGCTAGAATTATTCTAATGAGTGTTATTGAAAAAATGTTTAAAGCTGTAGATGCTGGCAATCTGAAATGCTGGAAACGGTCAGGGTCTGTAAGAAGTAAAGAATCAGATCAGTCATGGTTTTACTGGATGGCAGTTTTCACAGTGTCATTCACAGCGCTGTGAAAAGGAATTACATTCTTCAACAGAAAAAAACAATGCTTAAATTGCAAAAACAAGGAACTGCAGATGCAGATTTACAAAAAAGGACACAGTGCTGGAATAACTCAGTGGGCATCTACAGCTTTAAACATTCTCGCTGGAGAACATGGATAGGTGATGTTTTGGGTTGGGACCCTTCTTCAGACGCAAAACATCACCTATGCATATGTTCACCAGAGATATTGCCTGGCCCACTGTGATGTTTAAATTGTGTTACTTCAACAATTAGTAAGCGGAATTATCAATAGTCAGTGTAGCTTGGTGCCTTGCATGACAATGATCTGTGACATGTGAAAAGGTTTGAGAGAAAGATCATGCCATTCCAAAACCCCATTCCAGTTCAATCAAAGTTGAAACATCTTGTTCAGAACCAAAAAGCAAACACATTTGGAATAGATTCTCAACCAGCATAGGGGGGAAACAAGTTGTTTATTCCCTCATGTTATTTATCTCCTTTCAACTATCTACCTCAGTGAAACAGATCAATGAAGCAGGATTAGGGCATTCAGATCTATGAACCTGTTCTAACATTCAATACAATCATGATGGATCATTTTTCACAAGGAAATGAACCAAATGTGGACAAATGGAATTAGTGTAGACTTAATGTAGGTATGTTGCAAAACTTA